>OY757921.1:97902916-98045416 GCA_963585895.1 Sepioteuthis lessoniana
AGGAAAACTCTGAATTTAAAGCCGCCTTTTTCCACAAGAAATGACCTTTCGTCGTATCTTGACCATGTGAATAGGGGTTGGATAAATACATACATATACTCATTTTTGGATCACCAGTCAATCTTATTTCTACAAGTAGGACTTGATGGTAGGACGCACAGAATATAAATCTTCTTCTTCTTCTTCTTCTTCTTCATTTCAGTCAGGAAGCATAGCAGATATTAACTTTTGTGCCAGCACACACACGCATACACCCACACTTATATATATATATATATATATATATATATATATATATATATATATATATATATATGGGAGGGTATTTGTGCGTGTGTCAGTTGATTGGTTCGTTCATTTTATGCCATGTTAACCCTTGTTAAGATATTCAAAATTATTTCAAGCATTATTGCAAGTAAATGTGTCAATTATTTGCTTGTTTTGCTGGTTTTACGGCATTTCAAAACGTGTTGGGTAATTTAATATCGTAGACAGTTTTTTTAAAGTATTATTTAAGTTTCAACAAACTGATAATAATCCTGAGTAAACAATGATAGCTTCAAATAACCAACTGAAGTTTAATACACTCCTCTATCTGGTTTCGTGTATTATATCTGACACTAAAATATTGCAAGCAATTATATGGTTTCAAGTAACTATTTCTGTTTATTATTTCACTCCTTGTGAGTCGCACCAGGGTTAACCGGTTATATTTCCCTGGAGTGTGAGTGACAACAAGCCACCCCAGGTCGCTAGGACACTTCTAAATATTAATCATGCTGTAGTGTGGATAGTCTCGATTCATGCTCCGATTTCCCACTACTCCTGTCCTCCTTCTAAGTGTTTTGGTACTGATCCAAGTGCGCCTATGTTATCATTTTACTCATTTGAGAGTTTTTCACATCAGTGTTAGCTGATGGTTTTCTACTAAAGTCTGAGTGACAGTTAATTTCCTCAAGTGTCCAGGACTCTTCTCAGTATTCTCAATAATGCTGTAGCTTGGATGGTCTCCACTTGTCCTTTTATTCCACCCATGGATGGGATCCTAACGGTTTCTACCATCCCGAATCAGAGTACACCTGGGAGTAACTGTAATACACTTCTCAGTGCTCTAGAACAGAAGCCTCACCACCGATTGCAGTTTACTGTCAGACCTAGGACAGTGTGTGCGTTAGTATGTGTGTCTATGATAGTGTGTATGTGTGAGTATGTGTGTGTGCTGGAGTTTTAGTTGATAAATACATTGATAAATGTGTATTATATTTCATATTTCACTGCCTATGGAATCATCGCTTTATCGCCTGTGACGCTTAGTGTCTGGGTACCATTTATCATTTTTATAAATGACGATGTCAGGAAATGGAGAAAAAAAAATCCAATTATCTATCTTCACATTCCCGATGACGGATGAGACCAGACAATAGCGACACGATGATCTCTTTATAACAATCATTCCACGTCGACATTTTTCAATAGAAGCCCCCAAAAACAGCAACCTTAAAGAAGAGTCTTTTTTATAGCTAATTTTTTCGAAGAGTTCATCTTAACGAGTGACGTTGTGACGTTTGAAATAACGCCGGAACATTCAAGTTAGCAAGTCATGATTTATATATCATAATGAGTTAAGGATCGCCTGAACAAAATCTTAGACTGTTGGTTAAGCTGAAATGACTTTGAACGCTCGCGTTCCTGATTGATGGCGAGACTATATGGCAATGGTTTAACGTAAAGGGAGTTTTTTTTTCTGTTAGTGGCGTCCTCTATCGGCTAATCATTTGGCAGGAAATAACCTTTTTTTTTCTAAAATCTTACATTTACTCTTTTAATATTCCAATCAATTTTTTCAATACGTATCGATAACTTGAAAAAATAATGTAATCAATGTTGAAAAAATAATGTAATCAGTGTTGAATTCAAGGTCTCCAAATATAGTTCAACCAGTTGATGGGTAAAAATCAGTCACTTTTAACAAGAAGATATGGTTATAGAATCTCTATATGATATAAATAAACCTTTTTTGCAAATGGCTGTTAAATATCTTGAAAATTATAATAAAAATGACAAGATGTACTGTTTTGACTTCAGATTAATGAAGTTTAACGTTTATGACTTGAAGCTAACATACTAAATTCTCGACATCTCACTCTCATAAGAAAATATAGTAGTCATAAATAAGAAGATTATTTTCACGTGAAACAGCACTTTTGCATGTCTGTGAGTTCGAGAAAGTGGCATGCGTCCAAAACACAGGAGCAGCGGTCGACGGAAACAATTTAAAATCACTCATATATAATAAAAAAAAAAGAAAAAAAAAAGATTGTAAGTAAAAAGGATTTGACTTCTTTTCAGATCTTTTGAAAATCGGTTAAAATCCTGTTCTATTTAATCTTCAGTCCGTTATACATATATATATGTATATATATATATCCGGCAAGGTAAAAAATGTAAACAAACGAACGCTGCTGCTGTTGCAACATAATACCTTATAAATCCCTACGTGATACGCTTGTTGGCTGAGCGGTCTGATACTAAGTCTAACGTAATATTATTCGGGTTTCGATCCTAGCTTCAAGTGTCCAACGAGTCTAGCCACAATGGAGTGTTGTGATTCAACGAAACAGTCTGTCTGTGGATGACTATATATCCAATTCCGTTTTTTTTTTGTTCTGTACACCCTATATACTGCCCTCTACTCCAACTTGTATTGATAAGATTCTTCAAAATATAGTACTGACTGATGATTGTAAAAGCATGAAATTATAAGTATAAATATGTCATTTTGATTTCTTCATTAAACTGCCTTATGAGAGTAAAATAAGGGAGTGATAAAGAACTCGTATTACCATGACAATGTAATGTCTCATTACTCAGCAGCAGAACTAAATTGTTGATAGAGAGCAAAAAGCTTCGTTTTCAGCATCAAAATTGAGAGAATTGGGATCAAATATTAAACCAACTGAAGCAAAAATTAAATGAATCATTAAATGACATTTTTCTCGTTGAACAAATAAATAAGCAAACTGATCATAATCTTATTAATTTATAAATGTTCTGTAGATTCTTCATTTCAGAAAGAGTATCACACACACACACACACACACACACACACACACACACACACATATATATATATATATATATATATATATATATATATATATATGGTTTAGAATCAAGGATTGTTTGGAAAATCAGAATGACATGTTCCACTAGTGGTCAAGGGTGTTTCACAATAATTCTGATGACGTTACACCACAAGCGAATCATGTCAATTTGATTTCTTTATCTCTCTCTCTCTCTCACTCTCTCTCTTTCTTTCTCCTTCTCTCTCTCTCTCTCTCTCTCTCTCTCTCTCTTTCGATCTATCTATCTATCCCTCCACACACACACACACACATGCATATCTAGGCAGCATGTTAAACATGTTTCATTGAATAAGATAGACACTTCACTTCTGCCTATTTTATTGCTGATCTGTTCAAGTCTTTGTATGAATCATTAGATATCTGGATGAAATGAATTCAAAAAGGCGCCATATTTTTCGCAAGTATTTTGACCCAAAATGGAGCCATCTTTGGATGAACGAACAAATGACGAACACAATGACAAGTTGTATGTAATGTTATATAAAAAGTAGGAGGAAGAACAAGTGGGAGGGAATTTATGAATAAGAATTTTACTGAAGAATTTGTGGAAAAAATTTTAAAGGTATTTCAGTATGACCGCAGCTACTTTCAAAATTGATCTTGTTAAAAAAAGTTTTGCTAATCTTCATATGGAGAGTTTCAAGAATTTGAAAGGGGTTTTGTGTGTAATATGGAGGTGGTTTCAGTAAAGAAATTTTCGGTATTTGGAGGAGGCGAACGAATGTGATTTAAGGTGTTGAGAGAAGAATCTAATGATGGATGAGGGAAATGTTAAACGTCACGACAGAATCGTTGTAGACGTTGTTGTCTGGCAGATGTAGGTACTAATTTTATTGGTGAAGCATTTTCCTGAGGATATCTAAATTTCTGTACTGTATTGCTCGTACCGAGTTGTTTAGTCGAGGGAAAGAAATTATCATAGATAACGAGATTAGTTGTATTGAATTTGGGAAAATATATAATTAGTTTTATTTTAGTGTTAGAGTCAGTTTGGGAGACATTTTTTCATTTTAGATTTTTTTTTTCGTTCTCCCGAAGATGGCTTTAGCTGGGACCGAACGTACTTGGGAAAAATATGCCACCTTTTTGAATTCATTACATCCTGATGTCAAAAGACTCGAAAGAAGACTTAAACGGATCAACAACAAATTTAGGCGAACAGGAATTACCTGTCTTATTCAATCAAACACACACACACACACGTGTGTGTGTGTGTGTGTGTATGTTTTCTTCCTTAATGCATATTTCATTGAACAATATAGACATCTTTTGTCTACGCATTTTTGTTTATGTCCTTTCCAGTTTCCGATTTGATTTTATGGTACTATTTACCAACCCCTCCGCCCGGGCATGATATGAAACAAGGTCAATTTTAAGCGGAGTTTAACAGGTTTGAATTCAGAGTTTTCCTTCTTCTAGACTAGTTGCCTCACCAAGGCTGAAGAACCTAGTCCGTCCTTCTATTTACCCATAGCTGGAGGGAGAATAAGGGGGTTCATACCTTTCCCAAGGGTATTTGCCCGAAAGTGAACGTAATAGCGCGACTGGAGTACGAACTCGCGTACTACGATTCTGCAGTGCATCGCTTTAACCATTACACCATTATGGTATCCGGCGGGAATTGAGTGATGAAACTCACATAACTAATTGTTACCCAAGTACTTTCTGCCCGATCTTGGGCCACCATCAGAGGTGTGTATATTGCAAAAGCATTGTGACCTTTGCATATACGTTACTATTTTTAAAGTGTTGAACGTTTATCATTTATACTGGTATGTTGTAACGTTTTATTAGTTTGTATGAGTAGCAGCAGTAGCTAAAGACGTTTAAGTACAAATTCAATAGAATCAGTTTCGAATCCAGTACTATTATACAAAAAATTTTGTTTAAAATCAATTCGGCAACTGGAAAGAACATACAAAAATATGTACACAAAACATGTCTCTACTGTTCAATGAAAGTAAGTAAAATTGGCGACCTTAGTCGAGGGTGACCCGAAGGCTCCCTTTTCAATAGCTACTACACCTAGGTGTAAGAGAGGGCGCTACTCCATTCCCTGGGTTTCTCCACTTTACCCTTGATCCTCATCTTATAGTGCTGAGTACTAAGCAAGGTGGCATCAAGTACCATTTTTTGAGTCTTTGGTATGACTCGACCTGGGATTGAACCCCGATCTCTCGGACCAGAGGCGAACACTCTACTCAAAGCCCGATGGAGAAAAGAAATCAATCTGGAAAATCAGATTGACTTATTTTATTATAGGTATAGAGTCTTCGCGTGTTTATTATTTTACCCAATTCAGATGACGTCATTCCCTCAGAAAAAAAAACAACATATTTTTATTCACTCGACCACTCAACCATTTGACTCAAGTTTAATTTTTAAGCGGAAAAAAAGCTGTTTTGAATTAAGAGTTTTCCTTCTCCTAGACAACTTGCCTGGCCAGGGCTAAAAAAAACAGTCTGCCCGATTATTTATCTATAGAATAGGTGGAAGGGGAACAAATAGATTCATGCCTTTTCCAGTTAGCGTGAAATGAAACGTGAACAGCCTCGACTAGGGTTTGAACTCAAATTGCCTATTCCATTTTTTTTCTTCGATAACATCTGCCCTCCGATAGCGAAATATGTTTGTCGGAGTTTCCATCGAATTTCATTCATATCTTTATCCTTCACACACACACACATACGCGCACACGCGCACAAACACACACACTTATATATATAACAGTTATATTTTTTGTATATATCTGGCGTATCGGACATTGGCCTAGGGGTTAGAGTGTTCGCCAATGACCTGGGTTCAATCCCAGGTCGAGTCATACCAAAGACTCAAAAAATGGTACTTGATGCTTCCTTGCTTAGCACTCAGCATTATAATGTACGGATCAAGGGTAAAGTAGAGCAACCCAGGAAAGGAGTAGCGCCCTCCCCTACACATTGGTGTAGTAGTTATCGAAAAGGGAGCCTTCGGGTTACCCTCGACTATGGTCGCCAACTTTACTTACTATATATATATCATTCTCTTAATACCCTGTCCGGTGGCAAAAGCTGCTTGGTAGCCTTGAGCTACCGAAACTGTGTTATCACCCCTGGTTGGCAGCTGATGAGAACATGGTATCGCACGTGCTTTCACACGTTGTATGATGAAAAAAAATATATATATAACAGGTAGAACGGTGCAGCAAGAGAGATTATTTTGGGTAATGTCGAAAATCTGTGAAGTTTTAAGACACACGTGTTTGCCTGGCAAATTCTCTTGTCTTTTTCTTTTGTAACCATTAATTTAATTGAAGCTTTTCAGCGGCAGTCATAAAGTTCACCGTAACAATCTCTGCTTCTTCTATGAAACTTCCTTTATTCATTGGGCCACATGCTGTGGTTGTGGATCTGTACGACTTGCTCTTTTTTCAAAGAACTGGGAATTATTATGATTTAACGGCAACTTCATCAAAAAAACAGAACAACTTTATATCTACACACCAATAGTTTGTTAAAAATAAAGAAAAGATGGACAAAAAAATCCAGTTAAGAAAATAAAACATAAAGAATATGAAAAATGTGTGAAAGTCATTAACATCGATTGAAATTTTAATCAAAAATTGATTAAATAGCAACAGTTTTTAGAGTTAAATTTATCATTTTTTTATTAATTTTGACAAGTATTTTCTTTCATCTTTGAATTTTTAATCGATATTTTTCTTATTCTTTTTTTTTATCGTAACTAACTTGATGTATCGTTCTACAAAGACGAGCAACTACATAGATAGCTAACAATAAAGAAAAAGTACTCGGTAAACTCGCGTAATATTTTGACTCAGAAAAACATAATTAAACGCACCAGATGTTCTACCAAATGAACTGCAAAGTGCCAAAGGTTTGCAGGAGTTCAAATCAAATCTATAAACTCCTCACTCACATTTCTTCATCTCATTGATGGAATATTTCTATTTTTTACACGACCAAATGAACAATCTAGAAGGCAAATTCAAGCCATTATAATTATTTCTTTTTACGCTTATCCGACAATAACTTTTTTTTAAATTATCAATAAAATATTACTTTTGATATATTAACATTGGCCTGGTGGGTTGAGTGTTCGCCAATGGTCCAGGAGATCTGGGTTCAATCCCAGCTCGCGTCATACCAAAGACTTTTAAATGGTACTTGATACCTCCTTGCTAACCCTCAGCAATATAAGGTACGTATCAAGGGTAGAGGGGAGCAATTCAGGGAAAGGAGTAGCGCCCTCTCCCACATCTCGGTGTAGTAGTTATTGAAAAGGGAGCCTTCTGGTCGCCTTCGATTACAGTCGCCAATTTTACTTACTTACTATATTGATATATATTAATATAAAAAAAATCAAATTAAAAATGAATAGCAGCACAATTACCTATTAAAACCTGCCTTTAAAAATCCTAAACAATTACATGTGACCTTCATTCTGGTGAGGGCTGTCCTCGTGGTGTAATGGTTAAAGCGATGGACTGCGGAATCGTAGTATGCGAGTTCGTACTCCAGTCACCCTATTATGTTCACTTTCGGGCAAATACCATTGGGAAAGGTATGAACCCCCTTATCCTCCCAGCTATGGGTTAAATAGTACCACTACTGTTCTTCTAGGAGAATGGCTCTGGCATTAAATAACCTAAAAAGAGTTGATATGCCATTAAACAAAGAAACCAAACCAAACCAAACCTTCATTCTGATGAATGCTGTTTGTTAGCGAATATGATAGACGTTTGTAACATACCCATGATACGGATATGTGAAACGTACATAGAATGTTCATAACTCATATATAGATGACATAGGAATCCCGAAACACAAAAAACACTTACGACTTCTTAGTTCAGGTACGAAACATTTTATTCCCTTTGAGTTAAAGGTAATTTGACATAAGGAGAGTGATACACAATCTTTCTAGGCTGACTTTTCCATCTTCCTCCCCACCACCATGCGCAGCACCCCGCCGCAAACTACTGGTCTGATCTCGGCGACCCCCGAAAGTCAACCATATTCTTCGGACGCTAAAACTCTACTCATTGACTTTTCTCAAATCCCCCAAATCCTCCGCCCACGCTTCCAGTGGATGACGTCATTCACATCCCCCGGTCATATTTCTATTTGGGATTTTTATTTTGACATCTCTTCATGACACATCCTCCCCGCGCGCGCATGAACACCTGCGCTCATGTTGCACCTAACTAACCCATGCGCTAAGCGAAAGGTTCTCAGCCTAACTAAACCGAAAGGCAACATATATAAAACGAAATCCCTCGGCCATTATATTACATGTTGAAAAGTTATTAGATTGTTTAGTTGGTTTTGTTTCTTTGTTTTTAATGGTACATCGACCTTGGTGGCTTATTTGATGTCAAAGCTATCCTTTTAGACTGATAGTAGTAGTACAATTTTACTCATCGCTGAGGGATAAGGGAGTTCATGCCTTCCCCTAGTTCGAAAGTGAGCGTTAAAAGTCGCCTGGAATTCCAACTTGATTAAATACAGTTTAGAACTATCAAAGATTTAGTCTGTTTTATTCTAAATGGTAGATACTAGATACATAGACGCGGATTTACATGGCGCGAATTTATAGTCGATAAGATGATATAAGGTGGGACACATACACATATACATGATATAAGGTGGACACACACATATACATACTCACACACATACATACAAATCTACATAATAGAAACACATAATCTGTGAAAGATGTGGACACACAGTTTTTAAAAGTATCTAATAATAGACGAGATAATATAAGGTGATGACATACACATTGATTTACATTAGGCTATTTTTAATACATTACATTTTCGGTTATACCACTTAAATAAAAACAGATTGTTTTTTGTTGTTTTATTTTCAAAAATCTAACATAAAAGATTGTTAGTAATTATTCAATAAAACTTAGATGATGACTAAAAACAAAGTAAAATTTAGTCATTTGATGGACCATTTTTTATTTTAAAAAATGAATATAAATAAATGAAATATACAATTAACTAGGTTGTAAATTCAATAACAATAAAGATGACTTTGATGCTTGTTTGTTTGGGTTTTATGGCATATCAACCTTCGTAGGTTATTCAATGCCAAATCCATTTTTATACAAATGAACAGTTCTATTTCAAACAATTCAGTTTATCATGAGTACACAGTTTAACTGTCAAAAATATTTCTATTTCAATCTATTCAGTTTAGTCAAACAGTTCTAATTCAAACAATTCAATTTAGTATAAGTATAGTTTTTGATTACACACAGTTAAATTTCAAAACAGTTCTATTCAAAACTATTCTATTCGAACAATTCAGTTAAGCGTAAGTACAGTTTCAATATCAAAAACAGTTCTACTTCAAGTCATTCAGTTTAGCATAAGTACACAAATTAGTTCTATTTGACCCATATATAGTATCCTAACTGGTGCTACCACTCTGGGCCAGGGCAGAAATGGGAGCGATGGCAATGAAAGGGTACTCCACATTCCCCGAAGCTCCAGTATTACTGGAGCCTCATCATCCTATTGCTTTGTGTCCTATCCAAGACACTCGTTAGGGGAAGGTCTTACTCCTCTGCAGAGGTACAGACAGTGTATTCTACAGCCCCAGCCGACTGGAAGTAATTAACACTTGGGCATTTCAAGTTAGTGCAGATATCGATGCTTCTTAAGTCACAACTTTTTTTCAAATTCTCTATTGTCCGACTGAAAAATGCCGCTATTGCTACAATAAGCCGACAATATTATTTACAATTTTAACTCAAACAGACACACACACACACACACACACACACATATCGAATAAAAGTCATTATTATCTCATATACTTACTATCGTTTCATAACAATAAGATTCATTTGTCTTCTATAGAACAGAAGACACAATTATCTGATGAAACTTAATATGAATCTGACGATTATGTCTTCTGTTCTATAAAACACCTCTATAAAAAAATAAAATGTTAGATAGAAAATTGTGAAAAAACATATCATATATAGGTACTAATCATAAAAAGTGTAACTGATTAATAGGTTCTAAATAGTTTTGAATTTTTTTAAAACTTAAAATTAATTAAATCTTGAGTTTAATTTAATATAATTATTACTGTATCATGCTGTAAAGTTATTGAATAAGTTAAAAATCTAATTTAATATTATATCTGTAGTTTAAGTCAAAATGTAATTAGAATTTAAATATTAAAATAGAATTAAAAATTTATTTTAAAATAAATTTACTACATTTCTAACCGAAATTAAAAGAAAAACGGAAGTGGGCTAAATGAGGAAATAACTCTTCATCACTCTTCTATCCCCTCCCACTTTTTTCTGTGTCTATTCTAATCTATTTTATCCATAGGATCTTAAGAAGTCCTGTTAATTTTTTTTTTCGTGTTTTTGAAATTTTCAAAAATGCGTAACAGGATGGAAATAAATTTATAATCCTAATGTGACAGGTTTGTACTTTTACTTAAAGTATATATATATATATATATATATCATCATCGTGTCGTCCCACCAGCACGGATATCCCTGACCCTCTCTCGCCACTTCCCCTATCGTTCATCGCTTCCGGTAGGTCCTCAGGGCTACATCCCGTATCCTCACAGTGCTGCTGTATGTAGGTTCGAGCTAGTCGTCCTGCTTTTGCTCGGCCATATGAGGGGGTCCATTGGAGAACATCACTTATGAGCTCGTCCCTGCTTCTCCATCAGTGTCCTGCGTGTCTGGTTCATCTAACTTGGATAGTTCTCGTGATGGGAGGCAGGTGGCCGTATACCTGGTGCCTTGTGCGGTGTTGCCGCCAGGACTTGTTCAATATTGCTCGCAACATTCTTCTGTAATTGCCTTTTAGCTTCTTCTCCAGTCGTTTTGTTAGCGTCCAAGTAGTGCATCCATACAGCAGCATAGACACGGCCGCTGCTTGGAAGAAACTGCGTTTCATTATATCGGTCAGGTCTGATTTCCATATGATCGGGAGCCTATCGATAGCTCTCCATGCCTTTGCTAGCTGCATGTCGATGTATTTTTCGGTTGATGAGACACTGCTTCCTAGGTGGGTGAACTTGTCTACTAGTTTCAGAGAGCTACTGCCTAGTGTATATATGTTGCCTGTTTGATTAAAGCACATGTATTCCATTTTGTGTGCATTGATATGGAGGCCAATATCTGCGGCGGCTCGTTCCAGATTATGCAGTAGTGTTTCGACTTGGGCAGGTGTATATGCTAGAATCGCTATGCCATCGGTGTAGTCGGTAATTGTTTTTGTGGGATACCTTCTGCTTCATTTCTTTGTCAGCTCGAAGCCGTTTTCATTGATCTTATAAATCGTTGCTCTAAGCACGTAGTCAATACAGACGATAAGAGGTATGGGGCTAGTGTGTTCCCTTACAGTACTCCTGCTACAATGTCGAAGTAGTCTGTGTCTCCATCTGGAGAACGAACTTTCACTATGGTGTTTCTATAGAGAATCATTATTGCTGCGACGGTCCCTTTTGGTATGCCGTATGCTAGTAGAATTTGTTCCATCTTCCCTCTGTGAATGGAATCAAAGGCCTTGATAAAGTCGGAAAATGGTATTGTCGCCTGTAGGTTTTTTTGCCCGTACGCCTGCAAGGATTCTACGGATAGTCAATATTTGTGAGCACGGATAGTCAATATTTCTTCGGAAGCCATTTTGGTTTTTCCTAAGAATGTTGTCAATTTTGGGTTCTATGCATTGTATATTTTGGCTGCTATGGATTTAAGTGTTATACGTCGATAGTTCTAGGCTAATCCGAGATCACCCGTTTTAGGGAAAGGGAGGATGCATCCCTTCATCCATCTGTCTATGGGACTTTGATTATTAACTGCGTTACAGTGTCGGAGCAGTATGTCGTCGAATTGTCTGGTCTTCCATACTTCTGGAGGGATTTCATCAAGCCCTGCGGCTTTCCTATGTTTAATTTTCTAAGTACTGAGTCGAGTTCTTCTCGAGTAAACGGTCCTAGTTTAATCTCTAAGTGCTTTATATATCTATATATATATATATATATATATTTCATTGAGCATAATAGACATTTTTTGTCTACATATTTTTTTGTTAATCCTTTCGAATTGCCGTATTGATCTTATAATATTCGGCGGGAATTGATTGATAAACCTGCCGTAATTAGTTATTTCCCAATTACTTTCTGCCCAACTTTGGGCCATCATCAGGGGAAGATGTATTTACAAAAGTGATGTAACTTTTTTATATACATTACTACTTTGTAAGAATGAGCGTGAGTACCGTTGTATGTGTAGCGTTTACTTTTCGACCCAATCGAGAAAACTTACAATGCACCTTTCTGATACAAGTTCCATAGCACAGCATTTAAAAAACATTCATGTCCAACAACAGAATAACGGAAAATTCTTACCGAAAACACAACAATATTAGAACTTCAAAATAACAAGCAAAAACTACAGATTCTCGGGGCACTACATATTAGGAACATACAACCCAAACTTAAAAGAATTAATTTTGAAACTAGTGTTAATGTACTTAAATGTCTTTAGCTACTGATGCTATTTATAGAAACAAATTCGAAAAGTAAACGCTTCACATTTAACAGCAGTGTACATTTTAAATGTCAATGACAGTTCTATTTCAAACAATTCAGTTTAGCATAAGTACATAATTTAAATGCCAAAAACAGTTCTATTTATACAATTCAGTTTAGCATAAATAGTTTTTATTTATACACAGATAATGTAAAAACATTCAGTTTAGCATAGCCATACTGTTTAGATATATTTAACCTATAGATAGGACTATATCAGATGTCACCGATCCGGGCCAGAGTGGAACTGGAAGCGATGGCCATAAAAGGGTACTGTGCATTTCCCAAAGCTCCATCATTACTGGAGCCTCACTGTCAGGTCGTTCAGTGTCATATCCAGGACACTTGAAGGGGAAGTCTTACTCTTCTGCCGAGATGCAGTCGGTGTATTCTGCAGCTTCAGCCGACTGGGCCACTATCGAAAGAGTGAAATGAAATGCAAACAGTCTTGAGCAGAATTTGAACTCTGATTGCTGATTCCATTTCCAACGATGATAACCTCTAAGCCAAATGCACATTATGGATTAAAATGTATACTCTGTGTTGTTGGACTTTTTTTTTTTTTTTTTTTTGGTATTCGAAGTATGACCGCAACTATTGCTCCAAGTGTTGTCAGTAAGTCACACCCTATCCTAGAGCTCTTTACCAATAAAAAGGTATTTAATAGTTCGTCCCGCCTTGGTGAGCAATTTGAGATGAATAGCAAAAATGACAAAGGCCAGTAATGAAGAACTACAGCAACTAGACAATAGTCGCACACCTGAGAAGCGCAAATTTCTATCAATTGATTTAATAAACAATCTTTTTTGTTGTTGTTGTTGTTGTTGTTGTTCATCGGTGTCTTTTCTCACCTGCGTAAAGTGTTGATGGACTGGAATTCAGTCGGTGAAACAGGTTTATCAGAGTTATGTGGAGCAGAATTTACAGAATGATATTGCCTTATTATTCGTTTTTTTTTTTTTGTCTCAAACGTCTGCGTAAGCGCCGATTACTGTGTCGATCACTACAAGTGATTTAATTACTTAATTCTGCTCATCGATTTTAAAGTATGACCAATGTAATTTCAAAAAGCATACATGCAGCTAATCAATATTTAATAAATAAACAAAAATAGACACCTCATTTTTTTTATCAATATTTTATTCTTTTAATAACGTGTTTTATATTTATTCATATAACAAACAAAAAATATTTTTCGGGATTTTTTGTCGGTCTGTTTTACAGCATGTCAAAAGTCATTTTTTGGAAGTAATTATATGGTTCCAATATAATAATTTGTTAGCAATTATGGCTTCGCATGATTTACACGCAATTATATGGTTCCAGCCTTTTTTAAAGCAATTATTTGTTTTCAAGTGACTAATTATTAGATGTATATATCTTTAAGTAGAGGAATTAATATTGTGAATTGAAATGCCATAACCAGAAAATCCGCCGAACACCTACGCACGATATACGGGAACAATGTACAGCTGTTTCAATCTTATTAGGTCTCATCAGCAGTGTATACCGTAATCTCCACCACCGTCGTTCTTACCAGCGACCACAGATTGCAGTGCCGAAACTCTACAACTGAGCCACCCGTTCATATCGCGCACAAGTGACGTCAAATCAACTACTCATGGTAATTGCGCGGCCAAATAACCTAAATGTGTCTTGCAAGTTACATCCATACTTTTTTCAGAGGACACAGTCACCCCCCGAGCCACGTCTTCCCAAGAAGCTTAGAAATACGCAACCGCGTAATTATTATACCTCAGGGGCAAAGGAATAGATGTACATATTTTTATTTTTTAAGTAGAGGAATTAATTTTGTGAATTATTAATTTAGTTTGGTTTGAGTTCTTTAATGGCATATCAACCTTTCTAAAACATTTAATGCCAACGTCATCCATGTGTAAAATATCAGTGATGCTATTAACCGATAAAAAAGAGATAAGGGAGTTCATGCCTTCTATAAAGGTGTTAGTCCGAAAGAGAATACAATAGCAAAACTGGAATTCGAACAAGCTACGATGTCGTAGTCCAGCTTGTTAGCCATTAAGCCACCGGCACGTTCCTTCTTTTAACTAATTATAAAAAGGATTTGTAAAGAATATTAGCTTCAAGCAATTATTCTTAATTTTAATAATGTATACACTATCGTATGATTTCAAGTAATTATTCCCATTTAATAATAACGATATATGCACAATTGTATGGTTTCCGTCATCTATTTATGTTTGATAATAATAATAAGAAGAAGAATGAAGTCACACCTGACCGATAAAATGAAGCGCAGTTTCTTCCAAGCAGCGATCGTGTAGATACTGCTATATGGATGCACCTCATGGACACTACCTAAACGTATGCAGAAAAAGCTTGACGGCAATTACACAAGAATGCTGCGAGCTATATTGAACAAGTCCCGGAGGCAGAACCCCACAAAGAAACATCTGTACGGTCACCAACCACCCATCACGAAAACTATCAAAATTAGACGGTCCAGACATACAGGACACTACTGGAGAAGTAGGGACGAACTCATAAGTGACGTACTCCAGTGGACCCCTTCACATGGACGAGCAAAGACAGGACGACCAGATCGAACCTACATACAGCAGTTCTGTGCCGATACGGGATGTAGCCCTGAAGACCTGCCGGAAGCAATGGACGATAGGGAGGGGTAGCGAGAGAGGGTCAGGGATATTTGTGCTGATAGCGTGACATGATGATGATGATATATGCACAACCTAGAATCCGCCCTGAAGAATGAGACGCACAAAGTTCTTTGGGATTTTGAGATACAAACGGATGACCTAATCTCGGCCAGACGACAAGACCTAGGGATAGTCACCAACAAAAAAAAAGAACCTACCGAATTGTAGTCGTAAAATTGAAAGAAAGTGAAAGAGAAGTAAATATCAAGACCTTGCTAGAGAATTTTAAAAAAACAATGGAACATGAAGATGACGGGGATACCAATCGTAATTCGTGCTCTTGGAACAATCCCCAAAGATTGGTAAAGAAACTGAAAGATTTGGGAATAAGTAGAGACTACAGCATTATTAAGAATACTGAGAAGAGTTCTGGAGACATGAGGAGACATGCTGCCACTCAAACTCCAGTAAAAAAATCCATCGGCTAACGCTGGTGTGAAAAACTCTCAAAAGGGTAAAATTATGATAAATGGCAAATGCAACTTATTGGGAACATAGATGAAACAGTTAATCATATTATAAGCAAATGCAGAAAACAGGTATAAAAAGAATACAAGAGTTGACATGAGTGAGTAGGAAAGGTAATCCGCAAGAAATTGGACAGAATATTAAAATTTGACCCGGCAGACAAATGGTATATGCTTAAACCAGAACTTGTCCTTGAAAATGAGCCAAAATTCTCTGGAATTTCGAGATACAAACGGATCACCGAATCCTGGCTAGAAGAACAGACCTAGAGATAATAAACGAAAAAATAAAGAACTTGTCTTGTAGAATATTTTACTGTTGCATGTGACTACCAATTAAAAGTGAAAGCAAAAGAATCGAAAATTACTAGGATCTTGCCAGAGATCTGAAAATGATGTGAAATATGATGGTGACGGTGATACTTATAGTAAATGGTGCCCTTAGAACCATCCCCAGACACCTGGGAAATAAACTGGGGAACTGGAGAACAATACTCGAGATCATCCAGACCAAAACACTGTAAAGATCAGCAAAAATACTTAGCAGAGTCCTGGAAACTAGAGGATACTTGCTGTCACTCAGACTCCAGTGAAAAACTACCTCTTGAACTTTGCGTGAAAAACTCACGGGAAGCAAAAGAATAATCCACCTTTTTGTTCCGGTTCAATTTAAACAATATTTGTTACCAGACGATGCAAAATTTACAGCGAAGCCAGAGTTTGATCACAAAGCATTGTCAACCCGAGTGAACAAACCCCTGTGATTACAATATATCAAGTCTCGCCCGTCTCTAGTATTTTTTTTTAAATCGCGGTTATTGTCTCAGTGTTATCATGACGATTCGAGACAGTCTGCCGTAACCCCATTTAGAAATGACATCTACATGGCATGATATGCTTCGTAAGAATTTGTTGTTACTCAGATTTCAGTGAAAAACTACCATTGAAAACTGTTTTCCAAAATTCACATTGCTTGATAATAATAATAATAATAATAATAATAAACTCCAATAATAATAATAATAATAATAATAATAATAAGAAGAAGAAGAAGAAGAAGACTATAAGAATATACAGCTAAGTTATAAGAATGGAATTTGGCATTGAAAACTATACCATGTAGATAATGAAAAGTGGGAAAAGAGAAATAGCGCAAGGAACAGAACTACCAAATCAGGAAAACATCAGATCACTTGGAGAAATAGAAAATTACAAATATTTTGGAATATTGAAAGCTGACACCATTAAACAAACAGAAATGGAAGAAAAGATAAGAAAAGCATCTCAGAAGAACATGCAAACTTCTGGAAACAAAATTCTGTCGCAGAAATCTCATCAAAAATATAATCTCCTGGGCAGTCTTTGTAAGATACTCAGACCCATTCTTAAAAAGAACAAAGGAACTCAGACAAATGGACCAAAGAACAAGGGCATTGATGACTGTGTATAAAGCCTTACACCTGAGAGATAAGAGAGGAAGACTCTATGTGTCTAGAAAAGAAGGAGACTGGACACTCACGAACATTGAGGATTGCCTATATTCAGAAATTAAAAAATTCGAGGAATACACTAAATAAATTTAAGTTAGACTAATTACACCAAACAGTTACGGCAATAACAACATAAGGACAAACAGTAAAACAACAAAATCCAGTAAACAAAAATGGAAAAAAAACAACAACTTCAAATGACAAATAAGAGAGATTTTATACGAAATGACCTGGATATGGCTAAGATAAGGAAACATCCTGAAAGAAACCCAGTCTTTTAATAACAGCATAAAAGAATACATTAAGAACCAATTTCCTTGAGGTGAAAATTGATTATACGCAACAGAATTGCAAGTGTAGATTTTTTGGAAAAAAATGAAGTGGTTAATTACATAATAAGCAAATACAGCAAACTAGCCGGAAAAATACAAGACTAGGCACGGCTGAGTGGGGGAAGGTGATCCACTGGGAATTGAGCAAAAGATTAAAATTTGACCATTCTCACAAATGGTATATGCACAATCCAGAATCTGTTCTAGAGAATGAAGAGCATAAAATTCTTAGGGATTTTGAAATACAAACAGATCAACTAATTCCTGCAAGAAGACCAGAGCAAGGATTACTATTAAAAAAGCCTTCTCGTCTAATGGATATTGTCGTTTTAGCAGATTACTAAGTGAAAATAAAAGAAAGCGAAAATATGGACAAATACTTACACCTTGCCAAAGAGCTAAAAATGGCGGGGAAAGTGAGAGTAACGGTGATACTAATTTTTGTATGTGTGCTTAGAACGGCCTCCAAAACTTAGAAAAAAAAACAGAAGGAATTATAAAACAAAGGAAAAATAAGGACCATCCAAACCTCAGATTTTTTTTGATAAACAAAAATACCCAGAAAAGTCCCAGAGTCCTGAGGAGACTTGCTGCCACCCATTCTCTAGAGAATAAGCATCACTTAGAGCTGTTGTAAAAAACTTGTAAAGAGTGAAATAATAATAATAATAATAACAATAATAGTAAAGCGGGAAACGACACCTGACGGATCGAATGGAACTGTCAAATCAAGACAAGATTAGAACGCTCGGAGAAAAGGAAACTTATAAATACTTGTGCATCTTAGAAGCTGACACAATCAAACAAGTGGAGATGAAAGAAAAAATTAATACCCCATGAGAATTCGAGACAAAGCTATATAGCCATCTAGCAGAAACCTTATCAAAGGATTAAATACCTGGGCTGTAGATGTTCGGGGCCCTTTTTGAAGAGGACCAGAGAAGAACCTAAGCAAATGGACTAAAGAACAAGAAAAATAATGACCATGCATAAGGTATTACATCCCAGAGAAGACGTTGACAGACTATATGTATCAAGAAAGGAGGAAGAAAAAGGACTTGCCAGCATTGAAGATAGCATTAATACAACGACTCGAGGACTACATAAAAAAGCACGGAGAAGTACTGATTACAGCCTCTAGAAACGATACAGACAACACGAAGATCAAGGAGTAAATAATAATAATAATAATAACAATTTTGCTGTCCAGGATGATGACAGAATAAAATTGAAAGACAGTGAAAAGAAGGATAAGTACTTCATCCTTGCAAGGGAATTGAAAAAAACTGTGGAACATGGAAGTGACGTTTATGCCAATTGTAATTGGTGCTCTTGGTACAGTCACCGAAGGATTATTAGAGGAACTGGAGGACTTTGAAATAGGAAGACGAATGGAGACCATCTAGACTACTATACTACTGAGATCGGTCAGAATACTGAGAAGGGTCCTGGAAACTTGATGAGACTTGCTGTCACTCAAACTTCAGTGAAAGACTGTCAGCTAATGCTGATGTGAAAAACTCTCAAGGAGAAAAATAATAACAATTATTATTATTATCTGAGATTTGGGGATACAAACAGATCACCCTATCCTGGTCAGAATACCAGACCAAATGATAATTGACAAAAAAGAAGAGAACTTGCCGTATAATGGTCTTTGCCGTCTCAGCAGACTACAGAGTGAAAATCAAAGAAAGTAAAAAGAGACAAGTACTTAGACCTTACCAGAGAACTAAGAAAGTTGTTGAACATGAGGTGACGGTAATACCAATAGTAATTGGCACACTGGGTAGTGTTGGAAATCGGATGACGAATCAAGACCGTCCAAAATATAGAATTATTGAGATCAGATATAATATTCGAAAATTCCTGGAGACCTGAGGAAACCTTCAATCACTCAGACTCCAGTGAAAACTAATACAGGTGTGAACAACTTGTTAGAAGTAAAATAATGATTACAATAATCATTTTTTATTCCACATGGTTATATGGTTTCAAGTATTCCTATCTAATACTAATAATACTCATTTGCCTTCAAGTATTTCTATTTAATACTAATTATTTTCGAATAGATCTATTTTACCAATAGAGGAGACTCTAATAGATGTAATCCATACCTGGGTCAGATTGGATTTAACCATTCTACAGAGGATTCATGTGGCGTATTCTAGAATCTACCTTGTTGATAGGGTGGACAAGAATTTATCATTAAATTGTATTACTAGTAAGAGGATAGTTGAAAAATGGTGAAGTGGGATGAAATAAAACTACAATTATATTAAATAAGATAGACATTGATTATGACTTAATTGGTAGCTATCACCTGACATCATGTATATAATAACTGATTCCCTAACATTACATAAGACACGAAACTGCAACTGATGGTTAGAGAATACTTCTGAAGATCGCCTTCATTGTCACTGCTCCCAGGTCCACTCTGACCCAGAGTGGTAGTACCTATAAGGGTCCCTCTATAGGTCAAATAGATCAGTTTAAAAATTATTCCTATTTGATTAGACCGTGTAAAAAAATCTCGTAAGAAACTACTACACAAAAATGTATGAAGGTACAAAGAACGCAATTCCCAAGCCTTCATGATTTGACATGGCATTAAGATCAATCAATCTGGCCTTATAAATTAAGAACCTATTCTCTGTAATTATAGGAGAGAAAAAGTTTATTTGGGATATCGGGTTTGTTGATATGTTAGAATTTTCAAATGGGTGAATTGATCTAAATTTGGCTGTCTTGTTGGCGAACGATGTTAGAATCATTCACATAATCTATCATGCGAGTGCAAAAGCTTACGAGGATCATTAAATAAGTTTCCAGACTTTTTCATATGGGCACTTTTATTGAGAGTACACTTATGAAACTCTAGTCCCCTACGAAGTAATCTCCTCCGGCTGCAATACACTTGTTGTACCGTTCCAACAACTTCTGGAAAGCTCTTGTGTGAGCATGTCAATGACCTTCGTCACAGCCTCTTTCATCTCCTCAATTGTCTCATAACGCCAGCCTCTGAGCTTAGGGAATAACCAAAAGTCACATGGAGCAAGGTCTGTACTATAGGGAGGCTGATAAACTGTCTTGATGCCCTTCTTGCTCAAATAGTCTGTGACAAGGACGGAGTTGTGGACTGGTGCATTGTCCTGGTGGAAATGCCACTGACCCGACGGAATCTCTTCCTGAACTCCCTTAAAACATAGTAACCCTAACCCTAAGCCTTTGGCCAATCAACTCTGGTGTTTTGACTTCCTTACTCCTCCCACACCTCTCATCATCCCTCACAGACTCCCTGCCTTCCTTGAATCTCCTATGCCACTCAAAAAACTGATGCTCGATTCATGCAAGATGCTCCAAAAGCAGTCTGAAGCATTCCATACGTTTCTGTGGCATTTTTTTCAAGTTTAAATCACAATTTTATTGTATATCGTTCAGAGTGCATTTTTGAAAATCACCAGCTGTGACAATCAGGTTTTAGTAGGGTGTATTCCAATTGCTGCTGTAGGTGTTGATATGAATCTGAAATCATAAAAATTGGTCAGTCATCTCATAAGATGTATAGCAATAACATACTGAATTTTGAAGAGTCTACAACAATTTTAAATGCCTGTACAAAAAAGTATCGAAACTTATTGAAGGCACCACGTATCTTCCTTTGAGAAAAGTGTGTATATTTTTCTCCTCTTAAAGAAAGTTTCTCCTTTGTTGAAAACATTAATTTTTCTCTGTAAATAAGGTGGACAGGATTTTTTAATTTTCTTTGTTAATTGTTTAATTGTAACTAATTGAAATTATACAGTAAATGATTTGTGCTCTCATAAAAATTTGTACACATCAACTCTGATGATTATATTTGTGCATGGAATTAATAGGAACCTTTCAAGAAGGCCTAGTTGGAACGTTTCAACTAAACCATCTCATAGTGTTCCAGCTGACATAACCACCACTTTCATATCGAAAAATGAGTTCCTCGCATACCTTGGGGCGTCAACAGATTGCATTGGTAAGGAACATCCCTCAGAATGAATGACAAAAACAAATCATTACATTTTTAAAACATTTTATAGCACATGTAAATTGCAGCCCATAGACAAATGTGCTTTTGATTCTTGACAATCACGAAAGTCAGATCGATATAGAAATCATTGACTATAACGAAAAATGGGATCCCAATGATATCGTTGCCCTTTAACTGCTCACACAAAATACTTTCCTTCGATAAGATTATTTTTGGTTCCTTCAAGGACTGTGATAACATTATTATTGATGCTTGAATAAGAGAAAACAAGGAGAAAATTATAGCAATTTATAACATTCCAAGATTTGTAGGTAAAGTTTTTCATCAAGCCATGATAGCCATCAATATCTAGTCCGATTGTAGGGTAACTGTCAGGTATTCTCTCAACAAGAATATCTTCATTGATTCTCCCTTTTCATGTGCCAGATCGTCCCGTAAGCGTTGTAGTTTCCGCTGCAACACGTTTCACAGTAGTTACTTCATTGACTTTGAGAGCTGTAAATAAACCAGGTCCATCTGAAAATATTTTGCTATCTTTAAAGTTGTCCCAAGGAAAAATAAAAATGTGAGAAGAACTAGAAGCCTTACCGATACTCCAGAGAGATTTGAAATGGCTCAGTAGGTAGATAAGAGAAAGAAAAAATATCAGCAAAACAAAAAAATCAACCTAGAAGTGCAAAGCAATTGCTTAATCACTTTGTAGAAAGTATTCATGGTAAAATTGGTAAAGATTCTTTTGTTTCTTCAAACGTTATATTTAGTGGAAATGGTCAAACTTGTGATGAACAAGCCTCAAAAAGATGGGAATGTGGATGCCCTTCAAGTGCAGGGGGGGTTCATATGTCCAGGTGAAGTTTGCAAGAAAGAAAACTTTTCAATATTATGTTGTTCTACCTAGTGTAGGGTATCAATTTGATGAGATAACAATGATAATGTTGAAAAGTGTTCCTAATTAAACTTTTACGATTGTAGATGATGCTAAGCTATCCCTCTATGGACATGTGCATACAGTATCCATTCTTCCTGAGCCATACAAAAATGATGGAACGAAGCGCTTTCATCTGAAACTTGGGTTCCTTGCGGATCTCTAAGTCTATAAGCCAGAATAAAAGACGAAAAATTGATGCAGGAATAAATTCAGTATTTATGGGATTTATTAAATTAAAAAGTTAGCCTTTTTAAGGCTTCTTCGCTATAAATTATTTGAAAAAATTGTACCGGTGTAATTCTTGAATTTAGAGCTTATTTTATTTCTATTACCTGTGGGTTCCAACTTACCCAACAGATAGTTCCAACATACCCAATAGAATGTTCCAACTTACCCTATAGAATGTTCCAACTTACCCTATAGAATGTTCCAACTTACCCGATAGAATGTTCCAAAATACCCCATACAATGTTCCGACTTACACGTAAATAGGGTATTTTCGAACATATAAAGGGCCTAAGAAATTCAATTTTCCAGTGATATCTTAAACCCTTTGAAGAGATTTTTGGTTTAATATATTGTCCTCTAGAGAATCTTTGAAAATAATTACAAGTCTGGTGTTTAAATATAACTATATTGGAAAAAATAAAGCATTTTTTTAAAATTGTTCACACAGCTCACCTCTCTCTTTTTTTAAAAGGACCTATTCACTAACAGTGGGTAGAGTGTTCGTCAACGGTCCGGGAGACGTAGGTCCAATACCAGGTCACGTCATACCAAAGACTTTTAAAATGGTACTTGATACCTCCTTGCTTAACACTCAGCAATATAAGTTACATATCAAAGGTAAAGTGGAGCAATCCTGGGAAAGAAGTAGCACCCTCACCTACACCTTGGTGTAGTAGCTATTGAAAAGGGAGCCTTCTGGTCGCCCCTGACTTTACTTTACTTTCTATGTACAATAACATATTCGATTTGTAGCTTTTGACTCTCATCTTGATTTTTGTCAATTTCCTTTCCTCATTTACATTTCTGTTGTAAAATAGTTAGCAATAGTTTTACATTATACACATATGAAAATTCTATACATTCAGCAAAACATCATGCATTTATTCCAGACTCATGGCAGTTATATTTGTTTTAATTCAATGTGTTTCTATTGTAAAATCATTTGCAATGAATTTTCATAAAACATACATAATAATCCACCCCCTCAGCAATGCTTGAATTGATTCTTAATCATTCCTGATTTTCAATACATTTTTACGAGGGGTACAGAAAACTTCTCAACTTAACCATTCTTTTGGTAGAATTAAAGAAATTTGAGACAAAGGGTTTGGGACAAATCAGAGTCCATTTTAAGACCATTTTTCAAATCCTTATTAATAGTCTCTAAATTGTCCCACGAGGCAATGAGCAAGAGAATAAAAGTGTTGGTTAAGAGGTTCAAGTCGGAATCAACCTAGAAGTCACTAGTTCAATTCCTGTACCAAGGTTCAACAGTAGCAAAGCAATATTACAAGGACAAAATAACTAAAACAGTGAATTGACTGATATGAGATATCTCAATTCATAGACGGCAGAATAAGAACATTCTACTTCTGTTGATTGAATTGTTCGGTTCAAAATTTCTTGAAAGTTACTCACTACGACAAAAGATACCTGATTAAACCGGAGGGTACAGAGCGGAAACATTGTAATTATAACAACTAACATACATGACGATAATACTCCAAGAGGTTTAGATAATAAGGAACAGAAATTCAGGCAGAAACGTTTTCTATAGAATTTATATTATAATGAATAGGAAATAAATAAGATAAAGTATTTTATAGTTTACACTTAATCATTAATCTTATATAAACTCGCGGGAAATTATGATGATTATTTAAGTCTATTACTTTCCATTCAAACCTGACCGATAAAATAAAACGCAGTTTCTTCCAAGCAGCGGTCGTGTCGATAGTGCTGTTTGGATGCACCACTTAGACGCTAACAAAATTGCTAGAGAAGAAGCTAGACGGCAATTACACAAGAATGTTGCGAGCAATATTGAATAAGTCCTGGTGGTAACACCCCACAAAGCACCAACTATACGGCCACCTGCCTCCCATCACGAAAACTATCTAAGCCAGACGAACCAGACACGCAGGACACTGCTGGAGAAGCAGAGACGAGCTCATAAGTTATGTACTCCCATGGACCCCCCCCCACATATGGCCGAGCAAAAGCAGGACGACCAGCTAGAACATACATAGAGCAGCTGTGTGAGGATACGGGGAGAAGCTAGACGGCAATTACACAAGAATGTTGCGAGCAATATTGAATAAGTCCTGGCGGCAACATCCCACAAAGCACCAACTATACGGCCATCTGCCTCCCATCACGAAAACTATCCAAGTTAGACAAATCAGACACGCAGGACACTGCTGCAGAACCAGAGACGAGCTCATAAGTGATGAACTCCTATGGACCCCCACTTATGGCCGAGCAAAAACAGGACGACTAGCAAGAGCATACATACAGCAGCTGTGTGAGGATACGGGATGTAGCTTTGAAGACCTACCAGAGGCGATGAACGATAGGGAAAAGTTGCGAGAGAGGGTCAGGGATATCCGTGCTAGCGGCACGATATGATGATGATGATGACTTCTCATTAGAGTTGTATACTTAGTTCAAGCTTTTCAATATGAGTATAGTCTATGTTCAATGTCAGGGATTCCATTTTGGAATGTTTGTTGGAGAAATGTACTTTCTTCTCAAGAATGAATATCTAAATAATTAACGACACAACATATAGAAAAGAGCGTAGAGAAAAAGAAATGAAATACAAAAGATTGAATGAAAGAGTGCATGTACGTCTGTGTGTGAGGTTTCTAAAAGATATGAAAGTTTATAAGAAATTTGAATATTTAAGAAGAGTTCTTTAGATTTTGGTTGTATGTCTGTATGAAAGTCAGTTTTTAGAGAGAGGATGAAGAGCATTCACACGATGGCATTATTGAGATTGGAAGAATGCTGGGAAGAGTCCAAGAGACCTGAGGAAATTTGGCGGCACTCAGACCCCAATGAAAGACCACCAGCTGACGCTAGTGTAGAAAAAAAAAACTCGCAAGTAACAAAATAATAATAAAAAAATGAGACTCAAACGAATCCCTCCCTCCGAGTCAGAAGACCAGACCTAGAGTTAATTAACAAGAAAGAACTTGTTACCAAGTGGACTGTTCCACTAAGTGGAAATATACGAAAACATAGACAAATTCTTGGATCATACCAAAGAGCTGTGAAACTTGAGGGTGACGGTAAAAATAACAATAATTCGTGCCCTTGAAACGGTACCCAATGGCGTGAAAAAAAAAAGACTGGAGGTATCGGAGATCATAAGAAAAATTGAGACCATCCAAAATCAATGTCAAAATCAGCTACACTTCTCAAAAGGAGATCTGAGGAGTCTTGCTGTCACACAGACCCCAATGCAAAACCATCTATGACAATTGGGAAGAAGAAGAAGAAGAAGAAGAAGAAGAAGAAGAAGAAGAAGAAGAAGAAGAAGAAGAAGAAGAAGAACGGCAGCTGCACCTCCCCCGACCACTTATTTACTCTTCGCTTGTAATCTTAAAGATCATTTGAAAAACAAACAAACATCTTAAATCCGTTTTGGTGTCTGACATTGGATCGGAGAGAATTTCTTGTCTGTTTTTATTTGGTCTGAGAAAAAAATGTTCCGAATCTAAGAATGGGCTGAGACGCAAATTTAAACTCGATAGAAGACAAGGAGTCGTTGTTGGGACGAATGAAAAACAAACAAAACGAATGAAATGAAATCAAATCTAATCCTGGTGACTGGAAATATATCCACTCTGGGAAAACATGGCCAGTTTGTTTATTCACCATCTTCTAAATCAATAGCTAAGTTTGTCTGCTTCTTTTGCAACCCTTTCGTCTGTTTAACAGTCGGTGACCCTGAAAAATATTTCAACAACTCGGTCTCTGTAGTAGATGTAGGCGTGGTTCAATAACGGAACGTCGTAAGATCTAAGTTCTCTATATTGATGACTGTCAATATGATCTTGATTTTTTTTAGGTCTTGCTGAGGTCACCAATTATTTTTCTTTTTATGAAAGAGAATGTACTCTTTTATTTAACTCTTTTGCTGCTATTTTTCCTAATAGTGTAGCAATGTCAAGGTGAACCCAAATATATAAGATATGAGGTTTTTCTTGGTTATTTCTAATGATCTCACCCTGAAGACAAGACGTGTTCTGAAACTCCCAAGACAGAAAACTAGACGTGACAAATACAGAAATGAAAATTGCTCGACTCCAGTAATCAAATAAAGAAGACTCAACATTCTCGGAAGCTTACCATCTGAAGAAATCCAGATTTCAGTGGTTGAAAAGTTGCTTTCTGAAACAGAAAAAATAGCATTATAAAATAACCATGTCTTGTTTAAGAAATCCAGTCGTAGAGAAGGCCAACCGTCACTGCGACTGAAAGTTTATCATAAAGATTAAAGGCTTATGATTGATTGATTGACTGAATTTGACGGTATTTCTAAGTGTCTATGCTTAGAAATTAAAGAATTTCATAAATTATACAGTCATGTTTACATTTTTTGTACATTTGTTTCTAAAGAGTTTTTCTGTTTTGTACTCAGTTATATGATATCAAGTATTCCTATCAATACAAATTAGTTACACATAATTGTATGATTTCAAGTTGTCCTATTTAATAGTAATGAGTTTCAAAGTTTCATTTGACCAATAAATGAACCCATAACGAGATCAGAGTGAACAATGACAATAAAGGAATCCTCTACACTCCCCAGAGCTTCAGAAACTGAAGTCTTACCACAAGATACACCTCGGACACCCCTTCTGAGAGGGATCTTTATCCACTGCAGGGGATACAGTCAACGTACTCCAAGTCCCTCTGACGGAGTGAGCAAAAAGATAAGAAAAATCGTTCGAAAGAGTTTGTTACAGAAATGAAGTAATGGACGAGGTTGTTACTCACTCCTGATAATGAAAGAAATTGACAAACACGCTTTTATAAAAATAAAAAAATAAAATAAAACACGAATGCTTATTTGGGATGTTATGAGGTTATTTTGTACTGGTCCAATAAAAAGGAAGACATGAAGCGGATCTAAGAGTAATGGTAATAAAGGAGTATTCCACACTTCCTTTTGTCTCAGAACTAGAGTCTCACCACCGGATGCAGTTTAGTGTCATACCCAAGATAGATAAAATCTCTAACAAGTAATTGATTGTTATTTTCAAATAAACTGAACTAAATGAACTAAACTTAAATTAATGATGAAGCTTTTTGTGGTTCATGTCTTTCCGTAAACATCGACTAAGATAATAATCTGATGATGAAATCCCAGGTGAATACAGCGTATGAGTAAAACCTTTTTATTTAGTAGGATTTGTAAAGCCTCTGTTTCCTTGCTGCATAATCTCTTCAGCATGTCTTTTATCTCTGCCCTTCATCAATCTTGTCTGTAATATAAACTTTTGACCTCCTTTGTCAGTCACAGTTTCTGTTGTCCGCAGGTGTGCACCCCCAATGACCTGCATACAACTTTCTATATCGAACACTTACTGAACATGATAAACTAAACCAAATTTAGTAAATGACAACTACTATAACGAAAGTGGAAGATCATTTGGTAATATATTAATTGTAGGATATAATTAACAAACGACTCTAATGGTTGCAGAAAGAGGTGCCTACTCCTTCATCAATAAGTTGTGTTTCATTGTGCAGTAATGGTTAACGAGGAGGCTAACTAGCCGTTATCGCTGAGTAATGAGTTCGATACACATTAGGTACTTCATACTTGCGGCTTTGTGTCAAGTTTAAGTTCCGTTTAGTTCTGAAGAATTCCTTGCAGAGGGATGTGCGTGATTTAAGCTGATAGATCGTGAATTCAATTCTCTAAGAGTGACCCATACTTTTTGCTGGATGCCCAACTTGGCTAAGCCAAATAAATGCCTCTTCCACCAACCAGATTCATTCTATCGCATAAACAGTCAGCTTTGGATTTTGACTTTATTTGAATTCAACTCAATAGCGATCTCCTCTCAGGATTGTCTGGATCATGCCAAAATAAACAGCCAAAATACCTTATGTGAAGGTGAACGAACTTCCCCACTTTACATCTTTTATTGCACATAGTGGCCTTCAAAATCATTATGCGAGACCTTCCAAAGGGTACCTTCACTTGGGACCTTATATCCTATGCTTTCTTTCAAAAAGAAATCGCGAAAAGCTATTAAAATGTTTATATATCTTTTCGGTAGCATACATTTATTAAATCTAGACAAAGTTGTTGATTGAAAGTTGGCACTATGTTGTAAACATAGCAAAAACTTATTGAGTGACCCACAATTTATTAGTAGACAATCAATTTTAATGTGGCTTTTAAGTATAAATGATTCTCTTCGAGGATCTAGATAAACATTAACTACAAGATGTATAAACGGCTTGTCAGATGAATTTCCTTCACTGAAATAAGTTCATTAAACTGCAACAAAAGGTAAGTTTCTACTTCTGGAGTCTGGAAAGGGCAGGATAGTTCTTCGTTACTATTACTCTCAGATCCACTAGGATCTTGAGTTTAGGTATTTGTAAAGATCTGTGGGTCAACTAGATTTGTTTGAAAAGTATGTGTATTATTTTGGAATATCTGAAACCATAAAAGTATGTGCAAATTTATATAGAAGATAGGAATGCTTGAGACAATATAACTGTGTGCAAACAAATGATTGTTATCAAATTATTTGAAAGCATATAATTGCTTGATTGCAACAATATAAATGTGAGCGAATTATTTATACTAAGAATTGTTACCTGAATCTATGATTATTTACTAAGGATTATAAAAATTATAATTTGTTCTCTTTTTCACACCAGCGTTAGCTGATGGTTTTTCACTGAGGTTTGAGTGACAGCAGGTCTCCTCAAATCTCCAGGGCTCTTCTCAGTATTCTGGCCGATCTCAATGATACAGTAGTTTGGATGGTCTCCACTCTTCCTCTTATTTCCAAGTCCTCCAGTCCTTGTACTAATCCTTTAGTGACTGTACAAAGAGCATCAATTACAATTGTTATAATTGTTATTTTCATGTTCCATGCTTTTTTCAATTCCCAAGCAAGGTCGAGGTACTTATCCCTCATTTCACATTCTTTAATTTCACTCTGTGGTCAGCCGGGACAGCAAAGTCCACAATTCTGCAAGTTCTCCTTTTTTGGTGTTGTTGTTATTGATTATTATAAGATCTGGTCGTCTGGTCGAGATTTGGTGATCCGTTTGTATCTCGAAATCCCAGAGGAATTTGTGCATTGCAAAAGAAAATTGCTTTGGCTTTAAAAGAGTTGACATGCCTTAAAACCAACCAAACTAAACCAAACCTAACCAAACTAAGCCAACGAAACCAAACCTAACCAAACCAAACTAAACATTCTCATCCAATCCCCAGTATATTTTAGTTTCTTTTGAAGAGAAATTGAGAATTTTATGTGTTGTTAAATACGATCGTTGACTGCGGGTTGTTTTCTACGATATGACAATCAATTTAATCACAAATATCACTGACCCTAAATGTTCAAGCACTTAATAATTCAATTAATAATTGAACAAATGATATCAATAAATTAAGTCAGAAGATGTCACAATTAACGATCATTGATCGTATTCATTTGACAGACAAAAAATTCTTTTGCAGATAACTCAAAGTCGATGGTTGAAGAATGCCGAAAATCCTGCCAACAAATCTGACATTCTTATCTTTTCGATATGGTGCCAGTCTTAGCTTTGGTCAATTTACCTTGAAAGCCCACAAACGTTACCAGTCAAGCTGAAAGTGAACCTACTCACGCCCTCCTCCAGTCTGACTGAATATTCATCTCTGCTTTATCAGTTGCTGCTGTCTGACCCTTACTTGAGAAATTAGATAACACCGATTCCAAAGGCCAATGTCATGTTCCCAGAGATTAACATCATCTCAAGAATGGAAAGAAAGAAAGAAAGAAAGAACGAAAATATGGAGAAAGGAAGAAAGAAAAAATTAAAGAAAGATAAGAAAGTGAGGGAAAATATAAAAAACTAAACAGAAAAGAAATAAATGAATTAATGAATACCATAAACAAAAGAAAGAAAGAAAGAAAGAAAGAAGGAAAAAAAAGAAAAAAAGAAAGAAAGAAAGAAAGAAAGAAAGAAAGAAAGGGTGGAGTGTAAGTAAAGCAAGATTGAAACATGAAAAAGAAGAAATAAAGGTAAAGACCGTAAACGAAAGAATTGGAAAGAAAAAGACAGAAAAAAAAGAAAATAATAAAACTACAATAGAAACTGAGATAAGAAAAAGAAAGAAAAGGGAAAGGAAAACAATGACAAGAAAGAAAGAAAGAAAGAAAGAAAGAAAGAAAGAAAGAAAGAAAATGCAAGCAGCTGGAAAAGAAAGAAAAAAAAGAAATTCATAAATAAAGAACTACAAAGAAATATACGGATAAGAAAGAAAGAATGAAAGAAAGAAAGAATAGATTGTAATAAAAATAAAACGAGAACTGAGATAAAAAATGAAAGCACAAAAATGTTTGAAGAAAGAAAGAAAGAAAGAAAGAAAGAAAGAAATATAACAGTTAAAAAGGAAAAATAAATGGAAAATAAGAAAGAGTAGACTGGATAAGAAATGAAAATGTGTGAAAGAAAGAAAGAAAGAAAGAAAGAAAAAAAGAAAGAAAGAAAGAAAGAAAGAAAGAAAGAAAGAAAGAAAATCTCTTTTTTCACGTTCCTTCTCTCTTTGCCATTTCCATAATTTTTTCCCGCTCAAAATGTCGGTTAAAAAGTGTAACTCAGAAGAGCCGAGTAACAAGAAGATACTACTCTTCGATATGGGACACATTTGGTGATGTAATGGTTACCAAGCCAGACCAGCAAACCTACACGAGTGTGTTCGAGTCTCATCGGGTATCGAATTCTTTCAGCCTTGAGCTACATCGAAGCAAAGAACTTCGTAAATTACTACTCTGCTCTTTGAGAGAAAAGCGAACCGTTAGTTCTTACTAACAAGTAGAATTATAAAATACATTATGATAGTCAGCTCACGGGAAATTTAATGATATTTTTTTATCAAAAAGAACATTGAAAATTTACTGAATGCAAAGAAGAATTGGAAATCTTTAAAGCAGAGCAATTCTCTTGCAAACTGGAATACTGAAAAAGGTGGAGATTTAAAAAGCTTTGCTGTAACTCACATCGCCGACTGTAAGCTGACTAGACTCGATTGGGTAGAAAAGTTAATCCACTAAGAATTGTACAAGAGATTAAAATTTGGCCATGCTGACAAATTGTAGATGCACAAACCAGAATCTGTCCCAGAAAAGAGTCCAACAAAATTATCTGGAGCTTTGAGATTCCCAAATCCCAGCCACAAGACCAGATTAAGCGTTTGTTATCTTGTGAATTTTCATGTTCCAGCTGACCATAAAGTAAAAAATAAAACAACGCGAAAAGATGGAAAAATAATGGAATATTGGCTTGGTATGATTTCTTTGTTTAACGGCATATCAACATTTATGGGTTATTTAATGCTAAATTCATCCTTGTAGAAGAAAAGATGTGATACAATTTAACTTATAGCTGGAGGTGTAAGTTGCTTCATAGTTTTCCCAAAAGTATTAGTCCAGAAGTAAACATAATAGAATGACTGGAGTTCGAACTCGCTTACTTGGAGGCTATAATCAAGAATTTTAGCCATTACACCACGAAAACACATGGGTGCTGGAAATATGAAGGCGACGGTTGATATCAATTTTACTTGAAGTCCAATGAATGGTTCCAAAAGGTCTTGAAAAGAGACGGGGCGAACAGGAAATTAAAGGAATTGAAATCCTCTGCACAACGACATTTTTAAAATCAGTTAGCATACAGGAGCCTTGGAGACCTGGGAACACTTGCGGTCGCGCTGACTTCAATGCAAAACTACCATTTAAAACTGGTTTTAAAAAATCGGATAAAGTGAAAATAATAGAATTAAGATAGATTTTACCTCTTGTTGATCTTATAACATTTTTAGTGTGAAGGGTGTTTTTGATTTCAAGAATGAGTCATAAAATATCAGTGTTTTTACCACAAATCTCTACACTTTTTTATTATGATTTGTTAAGACTGCATTTAAATGCTTAAGATCAACCATAATTATCAAATGTTTCAAATAATTATCAAAAAAAAAAAAGCAACCGAAAGTATAAAAAATATTATTGATGCAAAATGTGATGCTACAATCCACTCACAGCATTGAAAAATAAAACATAGAAAACAACACAACTCTTTCAAAGTAAGTTTGACAAATGAAAAAAGAAAATTATAAAATGGAGAATAATAATAATAAAAATAGTAGTAGTAATAATAATAATAATAACGGATCACCTAATCCCGGCCAGAAGACCAGACCTTATAATAATCAACAAAAAAAAAAGGAGAATCTGTAAAATTGTCGACTTTGCTGTCCAGGCGGACCACCGAATAAATCTGAAGGAAAGTGAAAAGAAGGATAAGTACCTCGACCTTGCTAGAGAATTGAAAAAGCTGTGGAACATGAAAATAACGATTGTGCCAATTGGGATTGGTGCTTTAGGTACAATAACTAAAGGATTATTAAAAGGCCTGGAAGACTTGGAAGTTGGCGGACGGGTATAGACTATCCAAATGACAGCATTACTGAGAACGGCCAGAATACTGAGAAGAGTCCTGGAGACTTGAGGAGACTTGCTGTTACTCAAACCCCTGTGAAAAACCATCAGCTAACACCGATGTGAAAAACTCTAAAGGAATAATAATAATAATAATAATAATAATAATAATAATAATAATAATAATAATAATAATAATAATAATAAAGAAACGCCAAATACAGGGAAAAAATTTGGTAAACTATGCACAAAAGAAAAACATTGCACCATCCAAAATAAAAGCAAAAATGAGTTGCTGAATAAAACTTGTTTCGAAATGCAGAAACGAAAGGAAGTTTCTACAATGATGAATTATTTTTTTTTACAAGGAGCAAATCACAAAAACAATGAACGCCAATCAACGCAGGTGGAGAGACACGTGACGTGAATAGAACCTTGTAAAAAGAAATCAGAACGACAAAGTGGATACCGTTGCTTATTTAAAAATCTTGACGTGACGTAATTGCTAAAATGCTGGGCTGTGTCCTCAATGTAAGCAAATTCGAACTCAAGTCGCGCTATTACATTCACTTTCGAATTAACACCCTAAGGAACGGTATTGGATCCCCTTATCCCCCCCACTCCAGTTATGACTTAAATTCTATCACTGCTATTCTTCTACAAGGATGACTTTCACATTAGATAACTCACGAAGGTTTATATGCCATTAAACAAAGAACCCATCTATAATAACAGCTCTGTACCATACTGAGCCACCACAAAATAAACAAGAAAAACGAAAAATAAAACAAGAATGTGCGCGTGCGCGTGCGTGTCTGTGTGTGTGTGTGCGTGTGTGTGTGTGTGAACCAACAAGGGTGCATATATACACATTTCTTCCTACGAACAGGCACACAGTCGCACATAGAATTACATATGTGTGTGCGTAGAATTACATATGTGTGAGTGTAGAATCACATATGTGTGTGGGGAGGTGTAGAATTACATATGTGTACTAGGATTATTAAATAAGTTTCCAGACTTTTTTCGTGTGGGCACTTTCATTGATAGTACACATGTTACATACCCATGATACGGATATGTGTGAAACGTACATAGAATGTTCATATCATATATACATAGAACATAGGAATATCGAAACACGAAAAACACTTACGACTTCTTAGTTCAGGTACGAAAATTCTTATTACCTTTGAGTTTAAAGGTTCTTCGACATAAGGAGAGAGATACACATTCTTTCTATTCGGGCTTTTTCATCTGCCCACCCACCCCCATCTCGTGTGGCACCCGTAGCACGCAAATTCGTCTCGCCTCTGCGAGCCCCGAAAGTCGACCCTACTCGTTTGGTGTCCAGTTCTCAACTCAACTAACTGACTTTTTCAAAATCCCCCAAATCCTCCACGTGCTTCCGGTGCGTGAAGTCACCTGCACTCTGCAGCCACGTTTCCCATCTGGGCTATTGTGACATCTCTGAGTGACATGTCCGCTCCGCGCAAGCGCGCGGGAAAACCTGCGTTAATGTTGCACCTAAGTAACCCATGCACTGAGCCGAAAGGTTCTCAGCCTAACTAAACCCAAAGGCATAAAACGAAATCCCTCGGCCATTATATTACACACACATGAAATTCTAGTCCCCTTCCAAGTAATCTCCTCCGGCAGCAATCCACTTGTACCGTTCCAACAACTTCTGGAAGGCCACATGGAAGTCCTCTTGTGTGAGCGTGTCAATGACCTTCGTCACAGCCTCTTTCATCTCCTCAATTGTCTCATAACAACAGCCTCTGAGCTTAGGGAATAACCAAAAGTCACAAGGAGCAAGGTCTGGACTATAGGGATGGCGACGAACTGCGTTGATGCCCATCTTGGTCAAATAGTCTGTGACAAGGATGGAGTTGGGGACTGGTGCATTGTCCTGGTCGAAATGCCACTGACCCGATTTGAAGAGTGCTGGCCTCTTCCCTAGGAATCTCTTCCTGAACCCCCTTAAAACCTCAACATAGTAACCCTAACCCTAGCCTTTTGGCCAATCAACTCTGGTGTATTGACTTCCTTACTCCTGCCACACCTTTCAACATCCCTCACATACTCCCTACCTTCCTTGAATTTCTTATGCCACTCAGAAACTGATGCCTGATTCATGCAAGATGGTCGAAAAGCAGTATGAAGCATTCCATATGTTTCTGGGGCATTTTTTCCAAGTTTAAAACAGAATTTTATTGCATTTCGTTCTTCTCAAGTGTCCTCACGTCCAGATTGCATTTTTGAAATTCAACAGCTATGACAATCAGGCTTTAGTAGGGTGTATTCCAATTGCTGCTCTAGTTGTTCATTTGAACCTGAAATCATAAAAATTGGTCAGTCATCTCATAAGATGTATTGCAATAACATACTGCATTCTCAAGAGTCTACGATCATTTTAAATTCCTGTACAAAAAAGTCTGGAAACTTATTGAAGGCACCACATATGTATCCAAAAAGTTCGTTAAGTTTGAATTGAAAAGATTTTCATAATTTCTACCATAAACTTTATTTGACATCAAAATATCTTTTTGTTCCCCAATCTTCTGTTATTTCTTTACAACTTCATAATTTCATCCTTACATAGCATTTTATCTTTCTCATCAAAAACACCGCTGTAGCAATTTTTGCAGTCTCTAAGGATAAAGTTGTTATTTACTATATTTTGTTTAGTCTGACAAACAGGTCTTAGGTTGCTTACAATATGTTTCTAAGTGATTAGCACGCTGGTCGCTGCTAAACTTGCTAATCGAACCAGCACGATTGTTTTTAGCGTGACTTGATTATATTGATGAAGGCAATACATTTCTAAGGAAAATTATGAATCCTGTTACTTCATAATTTATAAAATTTTATAAACGAAAATGTTTATAAAATTTTATAAATTATGAAGTAACAGGAATTCATAGATACCATATCTAATTAATATGCTGAATGTGTGAAAAGTTTCCAGTTAAGCTCTCAAAACTTTTACTCTGATACCAAAGAAACATATTATGTCAGAATATTATATCATTTCCGTAACTTATTCTGGATTCACTTTTGGATTGCTGTCTTAACTTTTCTTGTTCCTAACAATCGTTCAGTTCCCCTGAAGTAGCCCATAATAATGAATACCTTTCCAATTCCTTCATGTACACAGCATATTCTTCAGGTGAAAATTGGCGTTTGCTACGATTAGTTATGATTCATTTCGTTATATGTAGTGATATTAACCAATCACATGCCGTCTTGTGTAGACGAGACGATAAAAAATTTACATGCATGTCGACAGTGTGGCACCATCTACAGACTTGAGTATCGGCTGTGTATGCTCGGTTCGGTTTTCGTGTCTGTGGTTCGTTGGTCAAGACCGCCTGGCGTGGGTGCCGGGGAAGCCTAGCTGTCGTGTCACGTGGGCGGTACCGATAACTCTTTGAACTTCAGGGGGCCATCTCTGCAGGCTCTAACTTTCTCTAGAGGGGCTATGTTTATCGCCTGACTCCTGAGGCATCCCTTTTTAGGGGAATACCGACGGGAACCGATGCATTTTGGAGAATGCTGGGTGTGGCTGGGCAACGGCTTTGCGCTGGACCCACCTTAAAAAGGCCTTGTGCCGCACTCGCGCGTTTGGTGGGGCTCTCGACAAATATTCCATCTACAGACTTGCGTATTGGCAAGTGTTGTGCTACAACACGACGCTATACAATCTTGACTTTCATGCTGCTGCATTTTTATTCACTTTTCATTTACTGTCATTTTTTAACGTAATATATTCGTGATGATTCGCCAACGAAATTACAGTTAGAAGCCTTTTTTTCTTATAACATTTATTAAATTCATACATCAGTGTAATAACCAATTTGTTACAAATGACTTTCAATTCTTCTAGTAGAATTTTCTAGTATATCAGCAATCTCTCGTGTCATATGTCAAAAATACAATCTGTACGTGAGGACACTTTAGAAGAACGATATGCAATAAAATTCTGTTTTAAACTTGGAAAAAATGCCACAGAAACGGATGGAATGCTTCAGACTGCTGTTGGAGCATCTTGCATGAATCGAGCATCAGTTTTTAAGTGGCATATTCAAAAGTAATGCTTTAAAAGCATTGCAATCAGCCGCAGTGAGTTTAATCGACTCTGAAACATTGGGATATTTTGCAAACAAATTTTGACATGGTCAGCCATTCAAAATAATTTATCCACAACAGCATACCTTTTGTTATTCGTTTTATCTAACGTAGAATTTATTGAAAAAACTTAACATGCCAAAAATTTTGCCCACTGATATGACAGATGGTACGATACAATCAAAAGCAATTTATCGGAAATTTCTAATACCACCTAATGACAAAAGCAAAACTAACTTTTTGGCCAACTTTATTCATACGTGTATAGTTAATGTATACCAGCATTTCTTTTCTTGATAATGCTCTTGGGAACAGTATGAATCCATCTGTTTCTTTCCAGCTAAGCATAAATAATAGAGTTCTTTAGCTTTCGTAGGGCAACCAGTCTAAGAGAATTTGGTTGGTTGCTGTTCTATGGCATATCAACCCTCGTGGTTTATCTAATGTCAAATCCTCGTTATATATATATATATATATATATATATATATATATATATATAAAGATACAACTCAATCCAGTAAGTCCGGAGTAGGGAATAATTCCAATCAGGACCAATAAAATATTCGAAAACAGAATATCAAATTAAATAATCCTACTTAAGAGCTGAACGTAATTAAAATACACAGTGCAAATAATTTTCTCTTAAAAAACCAACAATCGGTGACATTAAGATTATAAATTTATTTCCATCCTGTCAAAAGCATTGATATAAATCAATGCTCTAAAAAATTAACAGGACTTCTTCAGATCAAACAAGAAATGGATTAAAATAATTTGATGGTAGATGTAATTTGTGTCGGGAAGAAAAGATACAAATTATGTTATACTTTGATCCTGTTAACCTATTAAATCAGAGATGTGAATTAATTGCTAGATGTAGGCATAAAATAAATTTAGACTATTTTCAAAAATAAGTGAATAATAAATAAACTGAAAAAAATTATTCTAATCCATTTCTTATTTGATAAGAAGTCCTGTTAAATTTTTAGAGCATTGATTTGAATCAATATTTTTAACAGAATGTAAATAGATTTATTATCTTTATGTGACCGATTGTTGTTTTTTTAAGAGTAATATATATATATATATATATATATATATATATATATATATATATATATATATATATTATGATGAGGAAATATGACACCCTAATACATTTGCTGAGTTATGGATGAGAGGGTGCGACTCTTTGACCGTCATCGAGTATAGTAGTAAGCAGAATAATGGAAAGAGAGGCCGTCTATCTCCCACCCTCACTATCATTACAAGGTGATATGGGTGTGGAAGGGCCTAACTCTCTATTAGCCATGTATATGTCAGCGGAGAAACAAATCTTCGACCATGATTGGTACCGAAGAAGATCCCTGCAAAAAAATCAGCACGTGTTGAATTTTTCAAACTACAGAAATAATTTAGTTGCCGTCATTCATCACCGGGTGAAGACGCATAAAGGGTTGCGAGGTAGTCGTCAAAGGATGAAGACGCATAAGGAGTTGCCTTTGCTCCTTGAAAAACCAAGAACATAATTTGGGATACGAAAGAAACCCAAATTCCAAAATAATGCCGCGCAGAGAACCATGAGAGAAAAGAAAAAACTTTTCCTTTGAATGAATTCAAACTCCGAGGTATGGTGGCCTCGTTAAACGGAGGAAGAGACAATTTTTAATCTTGGTTTTATCTAAAATAAGACGTTTATCCTACCAACGTGGTATGGAAACCCAATAACGAACGGGAAAAGAGAAGAGAATAAATTCCACAGAATTTCAAGTAAGTGAACATACAATTTAAGTATATTCAAATTAACCTTGCTGCATTCATGCTGACGTGAATGAAAGATAAATTAAGGGGGGAAAGAATAGCTCTGATAAAATAGAGGAGAAAGAAGAGGGAATATTTCCCCAAAGATAAACTTGAGATTTGGAGCACGAACTCTGCCATTAAATTCCATGGTCTGAAGGAAAGCGGACCGTGTCTACCGTTGTCGAAATACATTCCCATCCTCCGCCATTAACAGATATTTTATGTGGACTCGTCCAGAGATAAAGATATTTTGTGAGGGACCTCCTTCGAGATACAGAAAGACTTTCTCGCTCCTGAATTTTACCTGAATTGTTTTTTCTTTGTTTCTTTCTTTTATTCAATAAAAGAATACTGTTATTAATCTTGTTAACCCAAACACAGCAATTCAGAGTCCGTTTTTATAGTGGAAGAATTGTACTTGTCGAAGACCTTGTATTTGAGGGGGAATGCTAGCCAGTTAGCTCTGTTGACTTCTAATTATTTCAGCTATAACTCGCCTTGTGGCTTTAAAATGTGGTTCCGCTCAGGAGTTGGTGATATCTGTGACACTAAATAGCATTCGGCAGACCACAGACAACGTCTGCGTCCGGCGTTAACTGGTGGACTTGGTGGGAACGAATAGTACCCTACAAGCCCGCTGGGCACATGGCGGCGTAACAATATATATATATATATATATATATATATATATATATATATATATATAATTAAAAGCAAGAAATGATAGATATACGCCATTATGAATTTATTTCACCAGCTTATCAACTGGCTCTTCAGAAGAGTTTGAACGGATTTTTTCTTTTTAACAGCTAACATCACGGAATACATTTCATCTTACGTAAGATTCAATGAGTTATAATTTGAATATGCATACATACATAAATACACACACACACATACACACATGCACACACACACACACACACACACACACACACACACATATATATATATATATATATATTAAGAAAAAATTGAATTGTGAGTGAATAGTTAGTTGGTTGCTCCGTTTTTAAACGATTTGAAGTTCATTTGTTTTCACTCAGTTAAATGTTTTCAAGTATTCCTATCTTACACTAACGATTCTATTTAATATCAATCATTTGCTTGCACACAGTTAAATCATTTAAAGTTTTTCTATCTAACATTGGCAATTCTATTTATCAAGTCAGATTCCTGTTTTCTTTTTTCATCATTTTTTCTTCTTTTTTTCAATACTATTTATCCTCAGCCAACGCCTTCCAGCAACTTTAAGATAAAATATGGATGGATGTTTGTTTGCCACAAGAGCAATTTGGAGAACATGTTTGGGACAATTTTATAGATGCAAGGACTTGACATTGCAAACAGGCTGATTCAGTTGACCTTCTCTGACCGCCTGTCTAGCTCAGTAAAGAGTGTAGCAAGTCATGTAACCACTTTGGTTGCTTAGCCACTATCCTGTCCTCAAGCAATAAGAGTCACCACCCATGCCCAACTGGTGGTATGGTTGGGGAAGTGGGGTCTTATCTCTACAGATTTGCAGTCGGCGTATTCTACAGTCCAAGCCGAAAGGGGGTCTGGGCGAAGGAAAAATCTGAACTGAAACTAGCTATACTTCGCTTTAAAATTGACCTTGTGTCACATCCTGCTCCTAGCGGAGGGTTTCGATGAGTACATTGACCGGTGTTTCCCAACAGAATCCATGGGATCCAGACTGGGATGGCGTTTGGGGGTATGAAGAGGTAGTAAAAAAATTATATTATAGGGGACCCTTTAGAGGGTGTCCTCGTGGTCTAATGGTTAAAGCGATGAGCTGCGGAATCGTAGTACGCGAGTTCGTACTCCAGTCGCACTATTACGTTCACTTTCGGGCAAATACCCTTGGGAAAGGTATGAACCCCCTTATTCTCCCTCCAGCTATGGGTAAATAGTAGGACAGACTAGGTTCTTCAGCCTTGGGGAGGCAACTGGTCTAGGAGAAGGAAAACTCTGAATTCAAAACCTGTTAAACTCTGCATAAAAATTGACCTTGTGTCATATCCTGCCCGAGCGGAGGGGTTGGTAAATAGTACCCTTTAGAGGTTTTAAGATGGCGGAGAACAAATTTGAATCATCAATGAATTGAAAATCACGGAAAGACAATAGACTATGATACTAAATTTTATATATCCAAATAGATTTTTTAGTACTTATTTCTATCTTAAACCTTTTAGAAATCTTATTTGTCTATTTTAAAAATATACTGATGTCCTCATGTTTTATTTATATCAGGGTAAATTCCATGCGCTAAAAACCAAAGATGATAGACATAAGTAGTTAGTAAAGTTAGCGACCAGAAGGCTCCCTTTTCAATAGCTACTACACCAAGGTGTTGGGGAGGGCGCTACTCCTTTCCCAGGTCTGCTCCACTGTACCCTTGATACGTACCTTATATTGCAGAGTGTTAAGCAAGAAGGTATCAAGTACCATTTTTAAAGTCTTTGGTATGACGCAACCTGGGATTGAACACAGGTCTCCCGGACCATTGGCGAACACTCTACCCACTTAGCCAATGAGCCGGTCATATAGACATAGACCAAACATATTTTTCGGCTTGGATTTTTCAATCCAGCAGTCTCTTGGCGCTTCAGCGTAAGAAAATTCATCTACCCTCTTATTAAATTTTCTTGGTTGTTTTTTTTTTTTTCAGTTAGATATTTCATTAATGTGATTAAATTGCTTCATCTGAAAATAAAATGACGACAGTATTTGGCTAATATAACCAGCAGTCTAGCCTTGTTTTGATCTTTGTCTGTTACCGTTATTACATAAGGGAAAAATTGTTTGGGGTTGGACATCATTAAGCATCAAAGTGTTAGCTTTTTTTTTTTTTTTTTTTTTTGGTGGGTCCAGATTTGCAAAAAATCAAGGTTAGAAAGCACTAATATACACAGACAAAGGAATATAGTAAGCAAGCAGTAAAATTTGGCTCGGCGCCAAAATGTTGACACACAAACATATTCACTCTTATAATATGCATGCATATGTGCACAGATTTAATATTGAAAACTTCCAGACAAGATGCATACGCCCACGCAAACACATGTCTCTACTTTTCGTCATCTTTACTCTTCAAATTGCACATTAGTAGGTAAAGGCTGATGACGTAGATATCCATAATTTTTTTTCGTTTCTCTGGTAAGTGAGCTCGGAATAAAAATTTGAATTTATTTAGTTATTTTTCAGTAAAAAGATATTTCACTCTTTTCCTCCATTCTTTCCTTTCTTCTCCTTCTTTTCCTTCATTTCTTCTTTTTTCTTTAATCGGCCAATAGTTTTTCCTTATCTTTCTTTTTGTTTTTTTCTCTTTGTCTCTGTTTCTTTTTTGTTTTAATTTTTTCTTCGAATTCTTACAACCATTTTACGGTTTCTCTTCATCTTCTCTCTTTCTTTCCCTGATTTGTTCCCTCTTTCTGCACTTATAACTTTTAATCTAAACCCACTTTTTGCTAATTACCACCAAATTTTCTATTTAGGATCTAAATACAATTTTTTAAATATTCCAAATTAATGCTGTTTATTTCACAACACTGAAACCAAATTTGTATTTTTTGAATTCAAAAATTAAAAACAAAACAAACAAAAAACACAAAAGAGTCCTTGGAAATTGAAAACAATCAATGTTTACCATACGAACCTTTCTTATTTAATGATTTAAGGGGTTTTACCAATAAATAGAATGTTTACTTGAACGGGATAGAAAGAGAAACAGAGAAACCAATTTAAAAAAAGGATTTATTGTTTTTTTAACTTTTTATTTTATTTTTTCTTAATATTTCTAAAAGTAGATATGGAATAAGGATTAATAAAGTGCAGAAACGCAGTAATCTTTTTGAAGTAATTGGTTGCTGACAACTTCGCAACTGAAAAGGGAAGAGAGGGAAAAAGTAGAAATTAAAGTGAGGCGGGAAAATCTCACAAAGAAGGAGAAGAAGAAGGAAAAAAGAAGTGTATAATAACGTTAAGATAGAAGATAAAGATGATGACAGCGAAACGATAAAAAAGAAAATAAATTAGTTGGTTGTTATATTTTACGAGGTATTAACCCTTTTCGAGTCATTTAACGCCGATTTAAATTTCAAACACTTCAGTTTAGTATAAGTATGTTTTTTGTTTACAAACAGTTAAATTTCAAAACAGTTCTATTTCAAACAGTTCAGTTTAGCATAAGCACGCAGTTTTAATGTTAAAAACAGTTCAATGTCAAACAATTCAGTTTAGCAGAAGTATACAGTTTAGCTCCCTTTGACCCATAGACAGGAGCCTATCAGTTTCTATCTATCCGAGCCAGAGTGGACCAGGGAGCGATAGCAATGAAGGGGTACTCTACATTCTCCAAAACCCCTGCATTAATGGAACCTCACCATCAGATTTGACTTCGTTTGGTTTATGGCATATGTAGGTTATTTAATACCAAATCCTCTTTATACATAAATATCAAATATATATGATTTGTAAACACATTTTTTTCATAACATTTTTTAATGACCTATGCTCATTTTTTTGGCCCACAGTTAAATAGTTCTATGTATTTTTATCTAACATTAATAATTTTTTTTTACAATTTATCATTTGTTTGTTCACAGTTAAATGGATTCAATTGCTGCTAACACAAATAATTCTATTCATCATTAATCATTTGTTTTCTGACATTGAAGTGGTTACAAGTATTGCTATTTAACACTACTCTAATCAAGACTATTCATTCATTTGCACAGTGTCATATAGTTCCAAGTATTTTCATGTAATACCAATTATTCAATTTAGGCATTCAGTTAAAGAGTTTCTAGTATTGCTATTTAACACTAATAATTCTATTCAACTTTACTCATTTGTTTGCACACAGTTAAATGGTTCCAAGTATTTCTATGTATCACTAACGATTCAATTAGAGAGTCATTTGCTTACACACAGTCAAACCGTTCTATTTCTAATAATTCAATGCAGCATAAGTCATTTGTTTGGTCACAGTTTAAATATCAAACATTTCTATTTGACCCATTGATAAGACCCGATCAAGTGCTACCAATCCGGGCCAGAGTGGAGCTTGGAGCAATGCCAATGAAGAGGTACTCCATATTCCTCAAAGCTCTAAGCCTGGAACTTCATTATCAGATTGTTTAGTGTCATATCTGGGACTGGGAGATGCAGCCGGCGTATTCTACAACCCCAGCCGACTCGGCTGACCAATTTAGGAAAGAATCGGAACGCTTGGAGAAATGGAAAACAAGCTCTTGAGAAAATTGAAAGCGGAGACCATCTAACAGAGAAAAAGAAAAAAAAGAAGAAAAGAATTCCAAAGAAGTAATCTTCTTGAAACCCAGCTCTGCAACAGAAATCACATCAAAGGAATAAACCCCTGGGCAGTCCCCCTTGTAAGATACTCAGGGTCATTCTTATAATGGACAAGAGAGGGACTCAGACAAATCGATCCAAAGGACAAGAAAATTGAGCCTATGTGCAAAGCTGATGACATACAGAATATATGTGTTAAGAAATGAAAAAAAAAGATGAGTCACCAGCATTGAGGACTGTGTAGATGCATCAATACAAGGACTTGAAAAGTACATTTAACAGGGCAAAGAAAAACTAATCACAGCAACCAGTAACAGCATCGGCAACACAAGAACAAAAAAAGCACGAATAATTCTATTTAGTATTAACAATTTGTTTGCATACGCTTAAATGGATTCAAGTATAGCTATCAAACGCCAAAAGTTTTATTTGCTCTCAATTAAATAGTTTCAAGTATTCATATGTAACAGTAACGATTCAATTCAATGTAAGTCATTTGTTTGCATACACTTAAATGGTGAAACAGTTCTATTTGACCGATAGATGGGACCTTGTCAGGTACTACCACTCCAGGACAGAGTGACCTATAAGTAAAGGTAATGAAGAGGTACTCCTTATTCCTTAAATCTCCAGGAGTGAAGCCTTACCATCAGATATAGTATACTGTAAAAAAACCATTACATTCGTTCGATGAATCTACACAGTCCTCAATGCTGGTCTTACCCTCAGCAGAGATGTAGTTGGTGTATTCTACATCCCTATCTGTTTGGTCTTTATTTACTTGGTTGGATTATTCAACTTTGCTTTCCAATGAGACGATTTACCACATAGAATTTTTTGCTGAGTAAAATTGTGCCTATAGCATTGAAATGAGTATAACTTAAAAACGTGACGTAATTGCTAAATTCGGTATCGGTTTCTTTGCTTAATGACATATCAACCTTTGTAGGTTATTTAATGCCAAAGCCATCCTTATAGAAGAACAGTAGTGGTACTATTTAACCCATAGCTGGGAGGATAAGGGGGCTCATACCTTTCCCAAGGGTATTTGCCCGAAAGTGAACGTAATAGCGCGACTGGAGTACGAACTCGCTTACTACGATTCCATTACACCGCTAAATTCGGGCCTTCGATTTGAATTTAGAAGCCTAAATCTAATTACGAAGAAATTTTCTTTTAGGAGTAGATGAAAAGTTTTTTTTTATTGTTTCTTAGCGTAATCAACATTTTGAATTACTTTTCTACTCGTGAGTTTTCTTATCAGTGTTGATCATGTGCCCTTAATAGATTCAACTTAAACTTCGGTCAACTGCGTTCAAACGCCTTTGGGACCTTTACTCGTGCTCTTGTGGGAGGTGCTGGTCTCTCGCTGTAAAAACCAGCAGTAACCAGAATTATATTTGGGTCGAAGCATCTTTAGGATCTAATTTCCACCACCCAAATATTTTAGGGAAATCGTTCTCTTTGTTCATCATTTATCTCAGCCAGATTAGGCGTCAAAAGTAAAAAAACCGAGATGAAAATGCAACACCATTCGGTTCTTTGTTTGCTTGTTTATTAAATCAGTTCTGTTTTTAGCCCTATGAGACCTAAGAAAGGTCTATGCACTCAAGACAACTCAAGCAGATTCATATTACTTCTGAAATTGCAGTGAGACATCAATTGTTCGATTTCGATGCGGAAAGAGAACCCTTTACAGCTCTATCAGCGGCACATAATATACACTGCACAAACTCCAGTGATACAAGAAGAATTCTTAGCCCAAATTTAATAAAAACACAACCAGTTTTATGAATACATGTCTGCATCCTGTGCCTTATATAGCTGCATCCTGTGCCTTATATTGCTGCCCCTATAAAATAATTAGCTTCACCCGACTCTTAATAACCAAGATAAAAAAATAATAAAAAGACCTTGGCATATAATCATCATATTATACAATATGTGGATGTCGTTCAAAAAGTGATTAAATAACGGAAATTCCTATAATAACATTTAATGTTAACCATGATTTTATTACAGAAATGCGTTTTTGTCAATAATAAACGATTAACTATAGAATAGAATTATTTTATGCACAAAATAAACATTTTAGTATTAGAATACATTATCCCTGTTTGTACTATGTTATTGCATTAAAAATAAGAAAGAAGGATATTGCCAATGTTATGTTTTGACCTTTTGACCCGGCCAGAAATGCCATTCAAGGTGATGCACGGGAAGGAAGTGATACATTCTAATGGCAATTATGAGAGGGAATCGCGTGCGCGGAAATTGGCTGATGAAATGGGACGAGGTAAAAATATCCCATGATACTCTCATAGACTGACGCACCGGAAGAGAGTGACCTCTGAACTGCATGACAGTTATTTCCGCTTGATGACGATTAAACATTCGATTTCAAAGATCGAGTGGGCGATCGTGTAGGCGTTGAACTATTATATAACGCAGTCAAGACGGAAGTTGAGGCAGTTGAGTTCCAGCCAGAGAGTTCGAGTTCCAGTGGAGAGGAGATGTGGTAGGGAAAGCCACAGCAGGCCGAAGGGGCCTGGGGCCCTGATGAGCTGAGGTCGGAGAAGATGCTGATAAGATGCAATAAAGAAAGCCATCACACAGCAGAGTGAGCCCCTAGGCCTCCGGTTGAGCATCAAGAGAACAAGAAAGACACAATGTGACGGTCATAACAGTGGGGTCAAAATATTACAGCTTATGTTCGGTCTCTAGCTCCCTCTCACAGTAAAACCACACGCAACCTTTTCGAAACCTTACAAATAAAGTGAGATATAAATATTGTTAAAGAAGTCTTCCTGCGTCGTTTATTCCTGCGTCTGTCATTGTCACTTTGTCGTTATCATTGTGTCGTTGTGAATTATTCTACATATATATGTGCATATATGTAGATGTGAATCTGCATATGTGACTATATAAAACCAATACTCTGGAATTAATTCAAGTCTTTTGCTAATATAAGTGTTGTGGTCTTCAGATAAGACCGGTGGAAGAACAACTTAAACAACGGGTGATAGGTAAACGTTATTATATTAGCAGAAAAAGGAAGTCATACAAAGGAAGTACTAGCCGTGCTCAGCTTGCAGTCCGTCTGTCAAATGTCTCGTAAGGAACGAAAAGTTATCTCCCCCGAGAGAGCTAAGCTCGGGGAATATGTTTAGGTTGGACGAGTCCATCTTTGGAGTATGGTAGGCTGTTTGATGTATAGTGTAACTGCATCGCTGATAATTTTAGAATAGAAACGCATCTTTGTGAATGGCTATCCTTGGGATTATAATATGTATGATTTGAATTCATTGTTATTGATTTTCATATTGAAATGTATTTCTTACACTTTTTAAATAGTATTGAATAAAGAATAAAAAAGAAAGTGATTTTCAATTGTTGGGTATCAATGCTTGCTTACCGATAATATAGAGCTGTCATATGTATAAAGTAAATTCCCAGGTATGGATTTTACTCAGGCAAAGAATTGTGAATGATCAAGAACTAATGGAAGCCTGACCAACAGATTAGGCTGTTACATTAATTTTAGTTGGCGATCGTTGTCGAGGGCGACCAGAAAGCCCCCTTTTCAGTAGCTACTACACCAGGATGTAGGAGAAGGCGCTACTCCTTTCCCTAGATTGCTCCACTTTCCCCTTGATACGTACCTTATATTGCTGAGTGTTAAGCAAGGAGGTATCAAGTACCATTTTTAAAGTCTTTGGATTTGGATTTGTCAGATTCGGCTATAATGAAAGATTTTTCAGAATGGGAACCATTTGTTTGTTCATTGTTTTACATCTGCTTGGACCTTGTCAGGTTTTTTTCCGCTCAACCTACTCATCTGGCCGCGTCTTTCCAATCCAGATCATTTAAGTTGGTAGACGTACCATGACATTCAACACTTTCCTCTTAAAACTGTCGAGTAAATATTAATGTGTCACTTTTTCCAAATTCTTCTAAAGGCATGAGTGTTTCGACTCATAAAAATATTTGCATTTCTTACGTTATCATTATTTACTTGTTTATTTATTTATTTATTTATTTATTTATTTGTCGTGTTTGTGTGCAAGGTGCGTGGCGGGAATAGTAGTGGTTGTGGAAGGCTGGGTGCTACCCTGGCATAAAGATGAATCTCTCGTTGCCTATTAAGACTGAGTATCTTTTTCTTTCTTTTATTTATTTATTTATTTTGTAAAGATGACCTTTTGCAAAGGCTGACATTTATCACCGCAAGAGGTTTCACTTGTTTGGTTTTTGTTTTTCATTTTACTTCTGACAAAGTTATTTTACATATTTTTCCCATATACAACGCCCTGTCTTCTTGTTTTGTAATTTATCTTATAACATAGCATTGTTTAGATACACACACAAAAAAGTAAAAATAAAACTAAAAATTAACTTTGCACAATTTTTCACTGTGGGAATCTAAATAGAGAAGTGTAGTTCATATCACTTTATGGGCTCCCTTATGTTGCTGAAATATTGAAAGAAAGTAAAAAAAAATATTAAATATAAATAAAAAGAAATTGACTGAATTTCTTGAATCAAATATTGTTATATTTCTTAATCTTTTGATTGGTTTTTAGTTTATCGTATTTTTGTTGCTTTTATCATGTTGTTTTCACATCCGACAACCATTAATCAATCCGCATGTATCGAAAAAAAAAGGAATAAAAAGCCAATAAGTTTCAAATTTGCATCGTTTATCAATGCAGTTTTGTTTGAATTGGATGGCACCTTAAAACTAAGCTATCTAAATTAACCAAAAAGCATCAGTGAAAAGTAAACCATAGAGTTAAATTCTTCCTCGTCAGATTTTACATCCACGTTATATTGATAATTTATTCTCAATATACGAGGTGCATACGATAAGTTTCCAGACATTTTTCGTATGGGCACTTTTATTGATAGTACACATATGAAACTCTAGTCCCCTTCGAAGTAATCTCCTCCGGCTATAATGCCCTTGTTGTACCGTTCCAACAACTTCTGGAAGAACCAACGGAAGTCCTCTTGTTTAAATTTTAAAACAGAATTTTATTGCATATCGTTCTTCTAAAGTGTTGGATTGCATTTTTGAAATTCACCAGCTGTGACAATCAGGCTTTAGTAGGGTGTATTCCAATTCCTGCTGTAGCTGTTCATCAGAACCTGATATCATAAAAATTGGTCAGTCATCTCATAAGATGTATAGCAATAACATAGTGAATTCTCAAGAGTCTAAGACAATTTAAAATGCCTGTACAAAGAATAAAGTCTGGAAACTTATTGAATGCATCTTATTGAATGCACTTATTGAATGCACCTCGTAAAAAAATTGAAAAGGATAGAAAAACTACTTATTCATTAAACTTTTCTTAATCTGGCCTCAGATTGCTTACAATACCGTCTGTTACTGAGTGGTTACCAATCTGAGTAATGAACAGTTCCCTCACAGTTTAATTTGATTTCGACTGGAGGCACCTTTAATGAGCTTGCCTCAATTTTGTTATCTACGCTTATTATCCACGTATCGACGCATTCTTCGACCATTATAGCTAATACTCTCTGACGAGACTTGAACCAACATCCTACATCTCGGTAACCCGTTTTTTTATGGTTGGTTGGTTGTTTGGTTGATCGTCTTACGGCGTGTTACAACTTGTTGGGTTATTTTATGCTGAAGTCAGCTCACCAATTACGATCTCCATTTATATAAGGTACAAAAATGGATCTTCACATCTATTTCAAACTGGTAAGAATTTCCTAGTCTCAAAAATCCTGTTCACTAATAGATAGGCCTCTAACTAGTCTTAAAGTGAACCTGAAAGTAATGCTGTTTAGCATTATGCATAGGAAACATTTTCGTGCGGATATGACTCCTTTGCAGAAGATGCAGATGGTATATTCTTGGCTTCACCGACAAGCCATGAGTCTCATTTTAACTACCCCGGTCACAAAACAGACTGTGAGGGACCCTTAAACTATAAAATTTCTACCCCACCTTATTCTCATATTTTTCATGATATGTTAGGTTTTGATACCTAGTAGCTGTAAAATAGTACCTAGTTAACTTTCATGTTTATTATTATTAGAGTATAGCAAAAGTTTCTTTTGTTTTATTATTCTCATAAGCTCATTTTATGTGCATATCTAAAGACATTTAGACATTGAATACGACAAACGTGGATTTCTTTTTGTCCCCCCTGCTGGAGCTGTAGAATACACCGACTGCATCTCTACAGAGTGGTAAGACTCCCCGAATGAGTGTCCAAGATATGACACTAAACAATCTGATAGTGAGATTCCATTTAAGCTGGAGCTTTGCGGAATGCAGAGTACCCCTGCCATCACTCCCAAGTCCACTGTGGGCAGGAGTGGTAGCACTTGATAGGGTTCTATCTATGGGTCAAAAAGAACAAAACCGCGTACTTATGCTAAACTGAATTGCTTAAAATGGATTTGTTTTGACATTTGAACTACATACTTATGCTAAACTGTATTGTTTAAAATCGAACAGTTTTTTTCATGCTAAACTGATTTGTTTGAAATGGAACCGCTTTTGATATTGAAAATGTACTTAGGTTTTACTGAATTGTTAGAAATAGCACTGTTTTGACATTTAACTGTGTGTAAAAAAGATCTATCTGTATACTAAACTGAATTGTTTTAATTAAATCTGTTTAACTGCACTGGATAGCTTCAAATAGAAATGTTTTTGACAATGGTGTGCAAAAAATATATAGAAATACTTGAAACAATTCAACTGTGTGTAAACAAATGATCTCTGGCTGATTTTAAAATGTTGCCTGCAAACTATTCGTTTATAAAGCATAAAATAGGACTTGGTATGAAGTAACCAACGTTGGTCGATGCTCGGTCATGTGCGACGGATGCCCGAAGAAACACCTGAAATTCTCTGTGACAGGGTCCAACAACTACTGGACACGAAGAAGCCACCATTGCACAAACTTTATTAATAAGTTACGGGTTGACTTCTAATTTGCAGGAATGGGGGTCTACAATATGGCAATCGGCTGAGGAAACTCGCAAAGAAAGGGACAAAATGGCTTTAAATGAGGAAAGGATTAAAACTGTTATTGGAGGAATTCAAACAGATGGCCAAAAGGACAAAGAAATTGGTGACGATGTTCAAGGCTTTACAGCCCGAGAAATAACATAGACTATATGTACTAAGAGAAGAAGGAGGAAGAGGACTTAATTGATAATTGTTGGTTGCTTGCGTTTTTGGCATATCAACCTTTGTAGGTTATTTTATGCCAAATCTATTTTTATACAAGTGAACAGTTCTCTTTCAAACAATTCAGTTTTGCTTGAGTAAATATTTCTATTTCAAGCGATTGAGTTCAGTCAAACAGTTAAAATTCAAACGATTCAGTTTATTATGAGGATAGATTTTGTTTACACGCCGTTAAATGTCAAAACAGTTCTATTTTTAAAAAATTCAGTTTAACGAAAGTACAGTTTCTATGTCAAAAACAGTTTCATTACAAGCAATTCAGTTTAGCATAACTACGCAGTTTAAATGTAAGTACACAGTTTAATTGTCAAAAATATTTCTATTTCAAATTATTCAATTTAGTCAAATAGTTCACATTCAAGCAATTCAGTTTATCGTAAGTACAGTTTCTATATCAAAAACAGTTCTATTTCAAACAATTCAGTTTAAATATCAAAACAGTTCTATTTCAAGTAATTTAGTTTAGCATAAGTCTGAAGTTTAGCTCTATTTAACCCATAGATAAGGCCCTATCAGGTGCTTCCACCCCAGGCCAGAGCGAACCTGAGAACGATGGCAATGAAGGGGTGCTCCTCATTCCCTAAAGCTTCAACATCACTGAAACTTCACTATCAGATTATTTAGTGTCTAATCCAAGACAGTTGTTGTTGGGGTCTTACCCCTCTGCAGAGGTGCAATCGGTGTATTCTACTGCCCCAGCCGACTGGGATAGTCTTAATTGAGGATTACGTAGATGCAACAATTTGAGGGCTTGAAAAATATACAAAAAGTGCAAAAAAAAGAAAGATTACAATAGCCAGTAATAGCAAATGCACCCAAGAAGAAACCGAAAAACAACAAAAACAGAAATTGGAAGAAAAATGTGACAAATTAGGAAGATTGCACACAAGGTGAACAGAACATGTCCGAGAAATGGAAAACTCTTGAATGTGAATCTCTTTTATTGGAATTAAAAAATAAGGTCATAATAACATAACCAATTATATCAATGCAGAATTTGATGAAACGTCACAGAATAGTAAGAACAGGTTGTGAAGACAGAGATAAAACGTTTAATCACATAATAAGGGAATTCTCCATATTAACACACAAGGAGACTAGGAATGACTTAATGTGAAAGGTGATCCCTCAAATTGTATGAGATTAAATACCATACTACCCGATGGTATATGAAGAAAAAAAATAGAAACAGTCCCTAGAAAATGAGACCCATAAAAGTCTTAGGGATTTTGATGCACAAATGGACAACCATATCTCGTCAAGAAGGTCACACCTAGAGCTAACAAAAAAAGAACTCGTTCCGTTATGTATTTTGCAGATCAAAAGGGAAAGAAAAAAAATTGACAATTACTAGGATCTTGCCAGAAGGCTGAAAAAACTGGAAAACATAATGGTGACCTGTGATAGTTATAGTAAATGGTGACCTTAGAACTATCCCCAGACATCTGGGAAATAAACTGGGGAACTGGAGAACAATGGAATACTCAAGATCATCCAGACTAAAACACTGTAAAGATCTGCAAAAATACTTTACTGAGTCCTGGAAACCAGAGGATACTTGCTGTCACTCAGACTCCATTGAAAAACCACTACTTAAACTTTGCGTGAAAAACTCGCAAGAAGCAAAAGAATAATCCACCTTTTTGTTCCGGTTCAATTTAAACAATATTTGTTGCCAGACGATGCAAAATTTACAGCGAAGCCGGAGTTTGATCACAAAGCATTGTCAACCCGAGCGAACAAACCCCTGTGATTACAATATATCAAGTCTCGCCCCGTGTCTAGCATTTTTTTAAATCGTGGTTATTGTCTCAGTGTTATCATGAAGATTCGAGACAGTCTGCCGTAACCCCATTTAGAAATGACATCTACATGGCATGATATGCTTGGCAGGAAAAGTCACTTAGATTCCGACGTGTTGCCATGGCTTCTCAACGTGACACAAGGAGCTCCTGTCTGGTACTGTCTTATTGTTAATAAGAACGTGCAGTTACGCAGAATGCCGACAGCTCTGACAACGCCTGCCCGCAAGCCACAAAAATGTATAGCAACAACACAGCAAAGAAACAGAACAGGGAAAGAAAAAGAAAAAGAAAAAGGGTGGTGTAGGATATTCGGAAGAAAAAATTGCCGTCATTGTCAATATAACAAAAACACAAACTTTACATCTTATACAAAGGACAATCTAAATATATGTACACTTTTTTAAAATTCTTTTAAAAGAATCTATCGACAAAAATCTCGATGTGTAGTCACTCAAATATTATTTGTATAAATTAATTGAAAGTAAATAAATTAATGAAAGTACTTTAAGATTAGCATTTAATTGTTATATTCATTCAGAAATTATGATCGGCCAAAGTGCAATAACCATAACCCCCTCCGCTCGGGCAGGATATGACACAAGGTCAATTTTTAAGTGGAGTTTAACAGGTTTTGAATTCAGAGTTTTCCTTCTCGTAGACTAGTTGCCTCACCAAAGCTGAAGAACCTAGTCTGCCCTACTATTTACCCATAGCTGGAGGGAGAATAATTGGATTCATACCTTTCCCAAGGGTATTAGTGCTATGTGAAATGCAATCAGTCTCGTCCACGATTTGAGCTCGTGTCGCCGTGTCCATTTCCTACACGATAACCATTACACCACAGGCACTTCCAAAAGTGCAATAACAAACTAAAAATTATTATTACTAAATCGCAAATTTGATTTTACATTGCTTTATTTTTTAAGCAGCTATTTCATACTTTTCGAAGTCAATTAGTACCATTGATGATGATTTGAAAATCAAAATTTACTAAACCAGTGAGATTCTAACAGGTACCATGGATAGTAATTTGAAAACTAAAATCTGCTAAACCAAACGTAAGATTTCTTCGACAACCTTGTGATTGATATAGTTCTGTATTCCCCCATCGGTCACCAAGGGTACCTTGCGACAAAAAAATGCCTTTCGAATGCTGATTTTCCTAGACAAACTAGAAGGTCCTGTTCCCTCGGATAATTGGGATAACATAAACCTTCCACTTCTACCCCCACCCATCCTATGCTAACTTTACCAAATATCGAATATCAAATTACGACTGTCAATGTCTTTGGATTCTCTTTGACGGGAAAAAGCCTCTTTGACGGAAAAAGGTGTAATAGTTAACAAGCTAGTCTCTCCGACCAATTCTTTCGTATATTGAGTGCGATTCTCACTGAGCATCACCATATTTTAAACGTTTGTCAAACTACACTTTGGTCCTTTCGTACTGTATGCATTTATCCTACTTCTCCGCTACGGTACAAGATCAATTTTTTGAGCGGAGTAAAGCTGGTTTGAAATCACAGTTTTCTTTTTCTTTGAGTGTTTGCCTTATCAAGGCTAAAAAAAAGTTTTTTTCAGAATTCTTTACCTTAATTGTAAACTCTGTATTGTTTAAAATTAGTTTAGAGCAACAATTATTAAAATCTTCCAGAAATATTTGTTTTGAAGCGAGTCAAGAAGACTGCAGATCAACTAGAATGTTCCAAGGTTGAACAGAGGTCTTTCATCAAATTTTTGCTGGCTTAGAAATGCAAACAATGTGAAATTTACAGAAAAATGAGGGATTTGTACGGAGAAGTATGTTTGAGTAAATAAATGTTTAGAATTTAGGTAAATTGTTTAAAATGGACGAAATAGTATTCAGGGACAGGCCGGTTCGCAATGGTGAGTACACCTTAAATATGCTCATTTTCCCTGACAGAACAATTAACTGAATTGTTATATAACTGCTTGAATAAACTGAATTGTTTGAAATAGAAATGTTTTTGACATTTAAACTGTGGACTCATGCTAAACTGAATTGTTTGAAATAGAACTGATTAGTTACATAAAAATGGATTTGGCATTAAATAACCTGATATGCCATCAAACCCACCAAACCAAACCAAACCAAATCAAATCAAACAAACATATATATACATACACACAGGTATTTATTTTACTTTAAAGCCGTTTGTTCAAAAACTTTAAATAACAGTTGCAAAAGCAGCAAATAAAATAGAAAAATATTGTAGGGTCAATATAACAACATTATTATTAAAAAGGAAAATAAATAAAATCCCCCAAGGTATCAGAGCGAAGAGATATGTAAACAGCCTGTTCCAGGATTTGAACTCGAGAGGCCAATTCCATTTTGATGACGAAAACCGCCCTTTTAAGTAGTTTTCGTGTAACATTTATAGCAATTGACAGGTTTTTCTGACGTTTCAAAGAGACGGACAAAGACCAAGAGAAAGAGACGAGATAAAGAAAAGACGGTGAGATGAGGTTCTTCACCTCAGGAAAGGAAAAGTCAGACATGTAATAAAAAAAAAGTCCCACTTTTTTGCTGATGTTACAACTACCATCTTGACCAGTCTCAAAAACAGAAAGACGTGAAGTGGTATTTTCAAGTCGATCAAGGCAAAATCTATTCCTTCACATAATTATTGCGCACCACCAATGAGGTTGAGGGGTTTTAATTAGCTTCAAAACTTAGGTCGTAACTTGTAACTGAAATGATTGGCTGTAACTTTTCAATTAATCCCCGTGTCCGACCTTCTCTCACGCCGACAAGAGTTTTCGGGATTGAACCCTTTTTGTCGGTTACACAACCGAGCACCAGAGAAACTGATAGTGGATGGGACTGCCACTTCATTATCCAATACACTGCATCGTATGTATGTGCAAATTCATCTATACAGGATATACTGTGCATTACTATGGAACCTGTACACTGTTGATATATCCCTTATTTGGAGACCTGTGCACGTAAAAACTTACTGTAAGACACTGATACGTTTAATCTTAATTGAATTGAAACGCATATTCGGAGAGATATGATTTTATTTTCTGTCTGTATATATCTGGTTAGATAGGTGACATCTCATGGTAAAACAATTTTTTTCTGTTTGCAGTAACATTTTGTCAGCCATCATATATATATATATATATTGTGTATTGTCATCTACAGAAAGACCTGTTTCATTCTATCCGAACTCATCAGTGTGACTAGACAGGATCGAAACCCGGTTTACTCAAACGCAAATCCAAAATTCTACCACTCAGCCACGAGGAAACTAGAGCAAGCGAAGGAAATTTAAACGCTTATTTATCACAATTGTTTTTGTTAACAGATATCCGCTTAACGGCTACCGAGAGCTCGATTCATATGAAGAACCTTACATTACGCTAGCGGCAACCATTTACTTCCCTCGCTAGAGTGCTCAACCCTACAGGGGTAGAGGAGCATATATATATATATAAACTTGGCATTTGTATTTATGTGATATTGAATTTAGTATTTTGGGGAGTTGGATTAGCTTGGAAGGAAAGATTTCGCTCCCTTTAAAATTACTGCATCTTTGTACTAGATTTTAAGAAAGAGGAATATTATTTTCTTCTTTTGAAAAATGTTCACACAATCGTTAGCTGATAGTTTTTCACTGGCGTCTGAGTGACAGCAAGTCTCCTCAAGTCTCCAGGACTCTTCTTAGAATTCTGCCTAATCTCAACAATGCAGTAGTTTGGATGGTGCTACTCTTCCTCTTATTTCCGAGTCCTCCAGTCCCTGAACCATTCCTTTAGTAACTGTACCAAGTACGCCAATTACAATTCTCATCGGTTTTTTCAGTTCTCAAACAAGGTCTTATATCTCTTTTCGCTATCTTTCAGTCTTACCCAATGGTCATCCGGAGCTTTAAAGTCCACTATTTGGCGGGTTGTCTTCACTTGGTCTTATCATCTGTCCGAAATTAAATGATCCGTTTGTATCTCAAAATCCCAAAGAATTTTGTGCGTCTCATTTTCTATGACGGGTTCTTGGTTGTACATATGATCAAATTTAAACTTCTTGCACAATTCCCAGTGGATCCCTTTCCCTACCCAGTTGTATATCGTCTTATCCTCTTTTTGAGCTAATTTACTGCACTGGCTTTCGTCTCTATCACTACATAGTCTCCCTCAACTATTTTGTTGCACCTTGTCTATTCTTGCTTTGACATAGTTGGTCTTTATGGCGTTGTTTTTTGCTGCCCTCTGAAGAGATTCAGTCTCACTTTCAAGAATGGTCCCGAGTATCTTACAAAGAGGACGTTCTCGGCGTTAATCCCTTTGATGAGATTTACGCTAAATAGTTTGGTTTCGAGTAGTTTCCTTGTTTTCTAGAAATACCCATTGTAATTTTTTTTTCATCTCCACATGTGTGATGATTCTGCTTCCAATATTCCCAAGTATTTGTATGTTTCCCCTTTTTCCGAGGGTTCTGATTTTTTGGTAGTTCTATTCCTTCAGTCAGTTGTCGTCTTCCGCTTTTCATTTTTAACATGACACACTTTTCTATGCCAAATTCCATCCCTAAATCGTCACTGTATATCCTCACTGCCTATATTAGAGTTTCCAATTCTATTTCATTTTGGGGAAACAATTTGATGTCATCCATGTACATTAGGTGGTTCATTTTTCCTTGAATTTTATGAAATTTGTACCTGCCTGTGTATTTCCTTAGTATGTGATTGAGTGGCATCGTCGGTATTATAAATAATAATGGTGATAACGCATCTCCCCGGAAGATCTCTCACTGGATTTTCACCCCAGATAAGCTTTTTCCTCCAGCTGTCTATTCCACTCTCCAGTTTTCCACGGTATTCTCGATAAACTTTATGACTTCACTGGATATCTTGTACATTTGGATACAGTGTATTATCCAACTTTGAAAGACATTATCATATGCCTTTTTGCAGTCAATCCACGCCATAGCTACATTTTTTCGTCTCGTTTTCCTCTCCTTGAGGATGTATTGATCAATGTATCGTAGCTCTTCTCTTCTTCTGATCCCCTTGCAGGATCCTTTCTGTTCCTCAGGGAACAGTCTGTGGTTTATTAATGAAAAGTAAATCTCCTCTCTTATTTATTCCGTTAGTGTTTTCCACATCATCGGTAGGCACGTTATGAGTCTGTTGTTAGGGCTCTTTGGGGGGGGGGTATTTTTAGATCAAGGTGGTCTTTCCTTTCTGGTATGTCTGTTTCTTGTAAGCACCTATTCATTTCAATAGCCAGTCAGTCGTGCAGAGGAGTGAATTTCTTAAACCAGTAGACACGTACGCCACCCTGCCCTGGCGTTTTCCAATTTGATACTTTTTGAGTGTTGCTCTGAGTGAATCGAGCTGTATTTTCGCCTTCAGTTCTTCTTCGAATCCTTGTTTTTCTTCTCCCATGTTGGTAATCCATTTAGCTTTTCTATTATGTTCTATTATGTTCTCTTGGTTGTTCTATTTTGATACAAAATTGTTTTGTTTCTATGTCATCCGGTTGTTGTTATGTCTTCGTATATTCACCCCAACTTGTTGATAGAAATCTTTTTCGTTGTTTTGGAATGTCCTGTTTTGTCTGAATTATTTTTATCCAGTCTCGATATCTTTTTTGTCTTCATTATTTCGTCAGTAACTTCTGGTTTATTTCCTTAAGCTGCATTGGTTTGTTTTACTTGTCTTTTCTTTTCGTCCCATCTAGTTCCAACATTCTTTCGTCTCAACATTTTCCAGCTTTCGTAAGACGATTATTATCATTATCATTATTATTATTATTAACTTTACTTTCGGTTTTTTAACAATATTTCACCGGCTCTTTACGCAAGACATTGGATGGAGGAAGATTGTGATAATATGTTTTCTGTGTATAACTTTTTTACCTACTCTTTTGGGGAATATTTTTCTGTCACATTGATAGTACTCACCGAAGAAGATAATTCCACAAAATGCATTTTTCTTGTATTTAATAAAGGCTGGGACAGCCAGGTATCTTGTTAATGGGTTTATCAGTGTCTTTCTTGATCCAGGGTTCCCACGATTATTGACACGGTGATAGTTTTAAGGTGCAACATTTTTTTCAATTTTTATTTCCAGATCATTGTATTTTCTAATTTTATTATACTCTTTGATTGATGTGTTATTGTCTGTATTTACTGATATATCAAAGAGACGTAATATCGAGATTGCTGGATTGTGGTTTTAAAGTTAAGCGATCCTCATTATCCGCCCCGGCTATGGGTTAAATAGCATCAAATAGTTCTTCTAAAAGGATAGCTTTAATATTCATATTTACCAACCCCTCCACTCGGGCAGGATATGACACAAGGTCAATTTTTAAGCGGAGTTTAACAGGTTTTAATTCAGAGTTTTCCTTCTCCTAGACTAGTTGCCTAACCAAGGCTGAAGAACCTAGTCTGCCCATAGCTGGAGGGACAATAATTGGATTCATACCTTTCCCAAGGATGTTAGTGCTATGTAATCAGTCTCGTCCAGGATTTGAACTCGTGTCGCCGTGTCCATATCCTGCGACGATAACCATTACACCACGGGCACCTTTAATATTAAATGCTCCATGAATGTTGATATTATGTTAAACAAATCTGACATATCAATTAGATTGCGTGTTTTTCTTTTATAGTCCTATATCTGGCCTCTCTCACTTTATTTTTCTATCTGTTCATTAAGTCCCAAAGTATACTTGCTTCTTTGGCTTCTACGTTTAGTTCTAATTGGTATTTATATCATTTTTCATAATTCGAAATTCCATCGTATTTAGATATTTTCTAATGAATGTAATGTCCTATTTTATCATGACTTTCTTTATATTCTATTGGTGTTAGGATTGGGCAACCGTAAACTAATTTATTGTCCATTGATTCAGTTTTGCTTGCACCATCTACGCATTGAGTGAGATCCTTCTTTTATAATATTTGCCTGATTGTTTATACTAGGTGGGCTCTGGTTCTGTGCAGCTATTACTAACCCCTCTGTCGCTGCTTTTAGTCATGAAATTTCCTGCAATCGATTCATTTTTACCACATCTATATCGGTATTTCTAATTATTTGTGTACATCGTTCTTTTTTGTTCCTAGTCATTTTTTAATTGATTTAATCCTTGTTCTTTTATTTCTTTATATTTTCGCAGCTTCTATTGCCTTATCCTTTTATATAAGGTCGAATTATTTAGCAAATGTATTGCTTCTTTACTCGTGGAATATTTTTCTTCTACTTCCCGTATTAGTTTACTAACTGTAGCATTGAATCTTTTGTCGTGTCTAAATATTTCTTTAATCCTATAGTTGTTCTTTTGTAAGTCAATTCTACTAGGGTTAAGTCTCTTCCACCATTTTCTCTCTTGATGAACTGACGTTCTATTTCTACTGATGGGTGATGCTTTCTATGGAAGGTTATAATTTTTTTTAAAACTTTAGTACCTATATCTTTTATTTTTGCTAAGGTCCAGTTTATTATATCGAAACTGTATGTCTCAACTGGTATTGCCAGCGTTAATTGCTATAGCTTTATTTTTCCCATTCAATTCGATTATTCATAACGCTCTTATTCTCCAGTAGAATTCTTTTTTTTTCTTTATCTATAGTTGGGTTGATACCATTCACTTTATGTTATATATTGACCCGCGACCGAGCTGTCAATCAAGAGATACACCTGTGCAAATAAGCGGAAGCAGGTGGACGTAAGACAATTATATAATCAGGTGCCACAGACGGCTTGGATCACTTCCAGTTAGAGTTGGAGATAGGATGCCAGCGGAGTGAGAACCAGCTCCAGACAGAGGTCTTGGGCCCTCAGTGACCTACGGTTGAGCAGCCCAGCCAGAATGCGAAAGAAGTGCTTCTATGGTCAGAAGAATTTGGGGTCAATATGTAGCAGTCTGTCCCCGTCTCCAACTCACCTCTCACACACAAGAAACATCACCCTTTTGAGAATAAAGTGTGAGAGGTATATTTTTATAAAGAAATGTGTTCGTTCGTCCATTGAAGTTCGTCAGTATTATTGATTACATTTCCGCATATATTTGTAGTTGTATATGTACACGTGCAGTTGTATTATGGTTTGGAGTATACAACATTTAGTCCCTAAATATTCATAGGTTTTATTGTGTCCTAACTTTGTAATTTCTATGTTCATATTTAGAGTGATTTTTAGAGTCACTTTCCTAAAAGTGACTTTCGAACATTTTTCCCAGCTAAATTGCATCCCTATGTCGTCACAAAATATTTTCACGGTGCTAAGACCTTCGAAATTGTCATCCTCTTTTTGTATATAACTTAAAATCGTCCATGTAGAATAGTAATTCCGTGTCCACAGTCAGATTTTTTAAGTTGTTGGGAGAAAGGTATTAGAGCTTTACAAAAAAAGAAAAGGAGAAAGTGATTTTTATCATTAAGGGTTTTCGGACTATTATCTTCATCTTTATTGTTATTGTTATTTGTTGTGGAAATAACAATAAAGATGAAGACAATAGTCCGAAAACCCTTAATGATAAAAATCATCAAGCTTCGTCTCAGAAATTTAGACAATGAAGGAGAAAGTGAGTCACAGATTATTAGTTTTGAGCATGCCTTTTTCATGGATTAATCTGAGCTTGGTATGCCATGTTGTATTTTTTCCATGTTGTATTTAAGGAATCTTGTTACAACTGGGATATCTTTAAAATGTTTCAAACTTTTATAGAATATTCGAGTGTTATGCTTATGAAAGATTGTTTGTAGCCAATCCAAGCTGTACTTAGATTTTTCTTTTTAGATCTGCAATTCTCAATGATCATCTAATTTTCATGATCTAATCTTTGTGGTTATATAATTATTCCTGGCATCGCTTTTGTTCAAAAGGGAAGGTGTATTTGAATTCTTTTGAATCGATACAATCATTTTATCTGTTGTGAGAAGGCGGGATAAGTCGGTAGTTTTTTGCATTTGTTGTTCCCTTTGTTTTTGCTAGTAGATATGTTTCTCCTTCTATGAGTCAATATTTTTAAATTCTTTAATGATTTCTGAAATAAGTTTTGTCATTATTTGATGTATGGAGGATATGTGGTGAATCAAAAAGTTTGTTTTATGTTCTATTTCTTGTGCCTTTTATTTATGTGTGCGTTTAAGTGTATTTATGATATTTTCTCTTGTAATATCTTCGTATATTCCATTATTTTTATAAATGTCTTTTTATATTTTAAATTATCTATTTTGCGATTTATGGCTCCATATATTATGATAAGAAGATCTCATTTCTTCAATAGTGACGGTTTTCTTCACTTTTATTGTCTCTTTTTCTCATTTCTGGATAGAATTTGAGGGGGTTGACTTGAATTATTTTGTTGCGTCTAACGGATTTTGTTCCTTTTTAATATCTTCGGATACTCTGAACCTCAAACTGGATTTTTGCTTCAATTTTTCTTTTATTACCTGCATCTTATCAATTGATATTATCTCATATTTTCTTTAAATTTGACACCAAAACACATTTCATCAATATGGATATTACTTATTTGAATTCCTTTGTTTTTGTAATCTTAATTTCCACTTGGGTTGCTTAAAGAAATTTTGTTTATGTGTAATGGTTACTGGGTTTACTACAGCAACATTCGCATATATTATTTCATTTAAAAGTGTAAGATTTCACTTAAAGTCTGGAAGATCTTCCAGGGCAAAGTTTGCCAACTTTATTTGTATTCGGACGTTTTTGCCAATTTTAGAGTTAAAGTTTCTTGCAAATAAGAATTAATTACCTTGCCGAGTTTTCTGATTATGTTTTGTATGATTTCGTCCATTCTATTTTTATGTTCAGTGTTGGCTGTTTTTGTTTTTTGTTGTTTTTTTTTGTTTGAGGTTAGCCATTCTCTGGTTTGCTGTATTCATTTTCTGTGCCTTGAGATTTCATACAATCATTCTTTGATTGTTTTAATTCATTACTTGTTTCATTATTAACAACATTCATTTTAAGTACAACTACCTCTTCTTTGATATTGTCGTTTTCAGCTTGCGTTAAGCGTTTGTTTTTTTATGAAATATCTTCTCACATTCACCGTTAGTCTTTGTACAAAAATCAAGCATTTAAAAATATCGGGGGGGGGGGGTATTTTTTTTTTAATTTGACCAGTCACATTCTCTAATGACAATCCCAGCAAAAATAGAGTATTCCTGCTTCTTTTTCGTCAGGTTTAAACTCTGCCATCTTGTGTTGAATAAAGAACCTTTCTTCCCAAATAGTTTTTTCGTAATTAAGACAGTCTCCTCAAATGACATCTCTCCTGGATTTCTCAGAAGTATGTAGTTAGCATACCTTTTCGTGTTCGCTTTGACTGAATTTCATTAGCTAAAGACGTATTTTCTTTTTGTCCGACCATGTAGTGGTCTTTAAAAAACCTCTTCAGAACGGCGAAAATACGCCGCAGAAGTTACTGCCTCCTCCTCCTCCTCCTCCTCCTCCTCCTGTACTTAAATTAGCGGACTGAATTTATTACCGTGTCCTGCGAAAAAGAATTTGCTTTGCTCTTTTTCAACTCTAATAGTTCGAATATTTTTCAACCGTTCATTTTGTTTTTCATAGCGTTCTAGGTCTTCTTTTTTAGTGCATGTATCTGTGAATATTTTAAAATATTGATTTGGGACAAACCAAAGAAGGATAAAGCAATGAAAATAATATTTGATATTATTTGAAACTGAATCGTTACGTTAAACTTATTTTAAAAGTTAACCCCCCTGTTTTCTATGTGAGCACACATTGTTGAATTTTACTAATTGATGTATTTAACTAAATTATAGAGTAACAAATAAAATTACCGTAATTTCTTTTTGCTAATGTATTTCTTTTAAGGTCTTTCGATAGAATTTTTACTCGTATTTATTAAAATAAAACCAACCAAGTAAAAATTTCTAAAAAATACCAAGCAAACAAATATGAAAATGAAATTTTAATATGCCAATTGGCCTTTCCATTCACAATTTTAGTCGCTATTTGGTTGTATGTATAGATACAATTGTTTGTTATTAGTATGTAGAAAACAATTTTCTTAAAAAATAAGTATAAAATCATAAAGAATGTGACTCCAATAACTAATGGGAATTGTGACGTCGGTTATGGAAATTTTGGTTACTGATATAATAATCGTAACAAGAAGATAGTGTTGTTAAGTAATGATCTAATAAGTGTTATTCGTATTTTATTATTCTTAATTAGATTGTATTTGGAATGCAAAATATGATTACGATGAAGTCCGAGAAGATAAGTAATTTTTTTCGGAGCTTCGAGAGAGGACGTCATACTTCTTTGAATTCGAAACACATAAATTTATAATGTAGTTTATAACATCAGATAAATTCACTCCTTGTGGATGATTAATAAATATGATGATAGAATATTTTTGTGCTGATGGTGTCAGAAAAAAAAACCCTTTTGGAAGTAAGAATAAAATATACCAAAACCATATATGAAAACCACTCTTTATGACACATCCCTCATAAGTGCTTCGGCCGTAAAAAAGAGCTGCGTTTTTTATTAATGGAGTTGGTTTGGATCGAAAAATTAGCAACTGCAACAAAATTCTCTACCCACTATAAAAACGAATAAAGGTTTGTGTAGAATCAACAGACTGCCTTTTGGAACCTAGGTCGCCCCAGGTATTTTTCTGCAAATCACGGAAACGTAATTGAATGACATTGGTTTCGCAGTAGCCTGCCTTTATAACTTAATTAGGAGTGAAGGCTGAGAGCAACATGCCGAACATGTGAAAGTTTTTTTTAAAGAATAAAGCAATATAGCTTAAAACTTAGTTTGGATAAATGTGAATATTGATCAAAAATTAATTATTTGGAACAGATTATAGATGTAAAACCGGAAATCCAGACACATCTAGGTCTAGTGCTATGAAAAGACATGCCTGCCCCAACAAATCTTTCAACTCTACAAGCATTCCTGGGACTAGCAAACTACGACGGTAATTTTATCCTATATATACACGTATTAAGAAGCTCCTCTAAACAAATTATTGAAAAAAGATTCGAAATGTAACTGGAGTACAGAATATCTGAATGCTTTTGAGGAGATAAAAATATATAAACGTCAGGCATGAGTCAGACACATTACGATCCAAAGAAGGATATTATTGCTGCAAGTGACGTTAGTAATATTACACAAAGAAAGCAACGGCCAAGTAAAAGTGATTGCGAATGCGTTGAGAAACTTATTGCTAGCTGATAAAGGGTACAGCCAAATCGAAAAAGAACCTTTAGGGATAATAGGGGTAAAAATGTCCATAGATTCATTCATGGAAGAAGATTTACACTCCAAACAGAACATTGACCGTTACTGTCTATTTTTGGTTTCAAAAAAGGGATTCCTACTTATATTACAAATAAACTTCAGAGATTATGAACAATACTGATAAATCATAATTTTAAGATGGAGTTCCTCCCGTGAAAGAGGTTAGAGTATGCGGATGGGTTATCCAGGTTAATTCCAAAATCATATGAACGATTAGAGAAAACAGACTGCCACCCAAAGATTAGAACTAGAAATAAAAAGCGTGCTGTACCATACGGAAGTTATATTTGACAATCGAGAAAATTAAGAACAAAGCAAAAAAAGACAAATATACAAATTATCGACCAACACTACAAAAAAATTGATGGTGAAAAGATTTTTCCCATCTATGATGGAATTTTGATGAAATGAGAAGCTTTGTTTTGGGGAAAATAAGGACAAAGAAATAGAAGAAAATGTAAATCAGTGCAGAGGTTGTGAGATAGCCACAAAGGCGCCACAAGTGAAATTTACCCCTTTTGCCAAAGACTGACAGACTTTGGTCGAGGTTGCATATAGATTTTGCTGTTCCAATGAAGGGACAATATCATTTATTAGCGATTGACAGTTTCTCAAAATGGCCAAAGGTGATGAAGTATAAAAATCCTTCGTGCAGTGGTTCAATTAGGTTTTTGCATGAACTCTTCGCTAGATTTGGTATTACTGATACAATTGTGTCGGATAATGGGACACAATTTACGACAAAAGAGTTCAAAGATTTTTATGACACCTTTTAGAGTGTACTAATCACTACCACACCATTTCATCAACGATCTAATGGGCAGGCAGAAAGATTTGTAGACAATTTCAAGCGAGCGTTAAAAACATCGGAGGGAAACGAATCCGTTGACGGTATCCGACAAATCTTAACGGTATACCGTGTGATACCGAACCCTAGTACTACTTCAGGATTGTCACCAGCGGAGTTAATGTTCGCAAGAAGAATAAGATTTGTGTACGATAAACTGTTGCCAAAGGAAAATAAAAAAAAACACAATGAATAAATAATAACAGAGGCAAATTCAGAAGAAAACATATTCTTTAATGAGTATGGAAACGCAAAAAAAATCTGGAAGGTTGATGTCATTGATCGGGAGATAAATGTATGTAATTAAAGACCCGAAAACGACTATTAAAAGACATCACAACCAGATCAGGGAAAGATTATCGGATGATATGAATAACCAAAAGGAAGAACCTATGAAGATTATTTATGAATTATACGATGTAGCGATGCTTTTAGTCGCTTCTGAGGAGAAAAGTAAACGAAAATGAACATGTTCAGGGACTATGAGAATAAACCAGAAAAGAAAAAAAATACAACGTCTAGAGTTAGTAGTCAATTCAAAAAAGGGAATGTTGTGGTGTGGCTGGAGCCCTTCACAGGATGGACTGTTCGGTGGACTATTTAGAGCGGTGTTCGCTTAAGACTGTGTCTGTAAACAAATACGGCTAAAGTTATTTACATAAGTCGACGTTCCAAACTATGTACCGAATTCTCTCCGGAATAAAATGATTATTTTACATGTGTGTCAACCTTACTTATTTCACGACACAACAATTATTATTATTATTATTATATTTGAAACAAAAATTCTCTTATATAGATCTAGATGCAATTAAAATTTCATCTGATAATTGTGTCTTCTATTTTATATGAAACAAAAGTGAGAAGTTAAAATACTGATTCTTTTTAATTATGATACAATACTGCCGGCCAGCATTTGAACATATTTTGCTTTATCAAATGCTTTTTAACGACTGTTTATTCTTTTATATATATATATATATATATATATATATAAGTATTTTGTAATTTGCTTAGAGAATTGCACAAATTATTTTATTTTATTGTGTTGTATTGATTTAAAAAGCTATTGCAATGCAAAATAACGATTATTTGAGTCTAATTAATTTCAAAGTAAAAACTTCATCTTCAGAGACATTTTTAAATGAACACGATGTTTGATGTTCAGTCTTTTTATTTGAACATCCAACATCGTTTTCATTTTAAAAAAAGTAGTTGACGATGAAGTTTTTACTTTGAAATGAATTAGATTCAAACTATCATTATTTCACATGGCAATAGCTCACGAAATTAATACAATACAAAATAATAATATATATATATAAAGGCCCACAATGGAATTTATTTTCAAGTTATTTTTTATTCTTCAACACGTGTTTCTGACGTTTTACGTCATCTTCAGGAAATAAATAGTTTAATATTTTCGTGAGTGTGTGAAAGAACGATATATTCAAAGGATATATTGAATATGAATAATGTAACAATGTTTCGTAGTTTTTGCAACCATTCTCAATGTGATGGCATCTCATTTCAAAAATTATTTTGAAATGAAAAAAAAATGAGAAAATTCTTAGCGTTCTCTGCTCATTCGTCACGTTCTGCTATGAAAACGTATGTTACGTAACTAGTATTCGAAAATTGTTATTTCTTTTCTACTCTACTTATGTACTTGCTTTCATTTTTTTCAAAAAAGTCAACATATTTACTGCTAACTTTAAACAAAGGTTTGTCTGGAACTTTTTGCTGGCTGAGGAAAGCAAACCATGTGTAATTTAGGGAAATGTTTGATATGTATACAGTTGCATGTTTTAATCTAAAAAATGTTTACAAATGTCCTTAACATGGTTTGCCATTATGAGATTGAGTCTAAAAGACACCCCCTGGAGGGAAAAAACATTTCCAGGTGCAGTGAAGAGTAAAGAAGGTCATACTGACCGTTTTCTAGAACATGAAAGGACCCATCACTTTAACATCCTAGAAAAAAGTTGAACTGTAAACAACGCTTCCCACTGCCAACTCTTTTAGCAAAACTCATCCTCTGAATATTTCGGTTTTTTTCATCTCATATATATATATATATATATAATACTTTTTCGCATCTTTCAATAATTAAAATCCTGAATTGAAACTTGTATTATACCATTTCAATTTCATTTACTGCTTTTCCCATTCAGTATCTTAATAAAAAGAAAATTTGACACTGTGATGAATTTTAAGATTCATTCTATGCTGCAATCTTTATATAATATTAGCACGGTTTCTCTGCTGCGGTTGCTTCTTCTTCTTCTTCTTCTTCTTCTTCTTCTTCTTCTTCTTCTTCTTCTTCTTCTTCTTCTTCTTCTTCTTCTTCTTCTTCTTCAAGGTCCAATGTTAATTTTAGAATTCTACATTGATTTTCTAACAATTTTTTCCGCTTGGTTCTTTTTCGTTCTTCCGCTTCAGTGCCATGCAAGAATTTTTCAGTATTGAAAATGGGATTATAATTTCTTTCGACCGTTTCTTTCAAAAAAGTTTCATCTGATAACTATGTCTTCTAATTTGTAGAAGATATATAAAACTATTTTTATGAGACAAAAGTAAGAAGTTGAAATTCTCATATCAGGTTCATTGCTAAAAAATTCATGTATTTGAAAAAAAATGTGATGTATGTTTCATCAAAAGATCTTTAATAGACAAAACTTGTAATTAAGATGACATGAATAGGTGAAATAAGAATATATATATATATATATATATATATATATATATATATATATATATATGTGTGTATATTGTTGGGTATCATCCACCTTTCTCCACACAATGAACTAGTCCATCTGCCATATATAGCAGTAGCTACTAATATCAGGGCAGACTAGATGGTGAAGAGCAGCTTCTAATAGAAATAGTATTAGAGCGTTGGAGACTGGAGATCGCACAAGATCACCTTACTTGCTACCGTAATAACGGAAGCCAATACTATTGTTGGACTATATCTTCATTCTGTATTCACTAATCCTATGTTCTTGTCTACTAATAGTCTCTCTATTGTATGTACTTTTTCCTGAGGATATATCTCTATTTCCTCTCATATCATGGTTTGTCCTTTATTTAATATTACAAGCGTTCACTAACCAGAACGTAATATATATACATATATATATATATATATATAATACTTGACACAGTTAATAGAAACCCTTTTGAAATGTCAAAGAATAGGGATTAGTTTCCCTTCAGAAGAAAATAATTACGAGTTTATATATATATATATATATATATATATATATATATATATATATATATATATATATTATGGGTTTATATATACATACATACATACATATATATATATATATATATATATAGACATGATAGAAAAGAATAGATACGAATATAAATATTTTTCCTAAGATTAATATATGTTTATTTATATTAACAGATAAAAAATAGTGCTGAAATAACTTAGAGTATCTCATTGAAATTGCATCTAACAACATTGAAGCACGCCACGAACCAAAGGAGCATCAGATCTATCAGAATTTCTGCGGGGACGAATCGTTGGTCAACATGAAGGTGGTCTTAGTCAACATGAAGGTGGTCTTAGTCAACATGAAGGTGGTCTTAGTCAACGCAAAATAGCGGGAAATCTTTTAATACCCCTTTCTACTGTTAATACAGTGATCGTACAATTCACAAGAGAGGACAAAGAGTGCACAAAACCTCATCCTGGTTACCCCGGGCCCTCTGAATGAACCTTGAGTCTTATGAAAAGAAATGTTGTAGAGGATCCTTGGAGCAAAGCCTCTGACATTGCAACACAAGCTGGTGTCAGTCCCAAAACAGCTGTCAGGTATCTTCACAAGCTGGGCTACTATGGTAGAGCTGCGAGAAGGAAACCTCTTCTTCGTTCGGCCAATATCAAGCGCAGAAAAGATTGGGCTCGTGAGATGGTGGATAGACCTATGACCTTTTGGACCAATGTCATTTTCTCTGATGAGTTACGATTTGCATTATTTCCTGGTAGTGGAAGGGTATGGTTATTTAGGCTCCCTCAGCAAGAGTTTGACTTAAAAAGAATGAAGCCAACGGTGAAACATGGGGGTTTCTCAGTTATGATATGGGGTGCAATTTAGAGTGATACTATTTACCAACCCCTCCGCTCGGGCAGGATATGACACAAAGGTCAGTTTTTAAGCGGAGTTTAACAGGTTTGAATTCAGAGTTTTCCTTCTCCTAGACTAGTTGCCTAACCAAGGCTGAAGAACCTAGTCTGTCCTACTATTTACCCATAGCTGGAGGGAGAATAATTGGATTCATACCTTTCCCAAGGGTATTAGTGCTATGTGAAATGCAATCAGTCTCGTCCAGGATTTGAACTCGTGTCGCCGTGTCCAATTCCTACGACGATAACGACTACACCACGGGCACCTCCCAATTTAGAGTGATGGTCGTCCAGACCTGGTGGAGTGCGAAGCAAACATCAATTCTGTTAAATATGTTTTAATATTACATGAAGAACTCCTACCAATATTCTCAAGTGGTAAAATGAGCAAAGTCAACTCCCTATTTATGGAAGACGGAGCTTCTTGTCACACTGCTAGGGCGACACAACATTGGTCGAGCCAAAATAGGATTAATAAACTTCCGTGACCAAGTCAGTACCCGGATATAAACCCAATTGAAAACCTTTGGGGTATATTAGACTGGAACTTTCGCAAAAATAAAAGGAAGCCATCTTCTAAGCCAGAACTTTTAACATTATTGCATCAGACATGGCAAGAAATTCCTCAAGATGATATTCGTCAACCGATCAATGCCATGCCCAGAAGGGTCCTAGCATTAAAACAGCAAAGGGAATGTCAACCAAGTATTAGTTATTAAATTTGTGACCATTTATTTTTCATTTTGTTCTATAGATTATATGTTTATTGAAATAAACTGTTTCTATGTGTGTCTATTCTTTTCTGTCATGTCTATATATATATATATATATATATATAAGCACTCAGTGGGGTTTAAAATTTCTCGGAAAAAATAGAAAATGAAAAGCAATATTTTTTTAAATATGTTCTTTCTTTGTGAGAGGTATTTATATCTTTCTTATTTGTTTTGTCTTAAATATCATTTGAACAAGAACTTTTCCGGGGCCTTTTTCTGTATATCCATAGATTTCTTTTTTAAACGAAACAAAACCATTATCATTTTCTTCTGAAGGGAAATTAATCCCTATTCTTTGACATTTCAAAAGGATTTCTATTAACTGTGTCAAATCTTTCATACTGTTGATTCTTCCTGGTCTTGTGTTTCTTCACACCCTTGCCAAATGAAACCTTTACCACAAATTAGGCAATCGTAGCTCATATATCTTACAGTTCTTAAACATAATCACTCTTACGCCCTGAATGTCAACACGCTTGTTAAACTCAAATAACTCTTATCTCTACCTTCTAAATCCAGATCTAAAGCAAAGCCCAAGCCGAAATCATAAAGTCTGGTGGATTCCGGTCTTCTTGTGGGTGGCCAAAAAAAAAAAAAAGAAAAAAACAGTAAATACCAATAAAAGTTACGCAGGACAGAATCAAGGATACAGGGATATAAAGTGATGTCTACAGCAAAATCTGAGTAAACCGGGTATGTTTTTATTTTCGACGAACCAAATGAAAAATATCCCGTACCATATTTTGCCTACCTACATAGGCGAAATGACATATTGCTCGAAGAATACTACTGCCAGTTCTACCTAACGCACAGGGAAGTGGTCGGCAATTAAACCGACTCCTAAGCTTACTTAGCAAATAGGGCGGTTATACATCCAACAGGAATGATAATAAGAACTGTCAAAAGGTCGAAGAACTTTCTTTAAGTGTCAGTGGTGATCTCGTACACACATTCCTTGAAGTGCGATAACGTCCTTAGAAATAAATCTTTGTATGACCATATACTGTAACTAGTTTGCTTTTTTACTTTCATGGATTACAAATTGACACCAAATAGAAGAAGGAATGTTAAGACAGAAGATCTGGATATGGAAATCCATTTATTCCCTTAAAATCCACACAGGTATGCACAATTATTTCTGGATTAAACAAATCATCTTCATCATCCCTAATAGACCTGGTTGTCGGTACATATAACGTAAGTAAAGATGGCGACTGTAGTCGAGGGTGACCAGAAAGCTCCCTTTTCAATAGCTACTACACCGAGGTGTAGGTGAGGATGCTACTCCCTTCCCTGGATTTCTCCGCTTTACCCTCGATACGTACCTTATGATGCTGAGTGTTAAACAAGGAGGTATTAAGTACCATTTTTAAGGTCTTTGATATGATGTGACCTACGTTTTGGCCCACTAAACGGACTTTATTTCATTTCTGCTTCAAATTTTTTCCGGGTCAGCGGCGTATACGAGGATCATTAAATATGTTTCCAGACTTTTTTTGTATGGGCACTTTTATTGAGAGTACACACATGAAACACTAGTCCCCATCGGAGTAATCTCCTCCGGCTATAATGCGCTTGTGGTACCGTTCCAACAATTTTTGGAAGGCTCCATGGAAGTCCTCTTGTGTCAGAGTGTCAATGACCTACGTCACAGCCTCTTTCATCTCCTCAATTGTCTCATAACGACAGCTTAGGGAATAACTATAAGTCACAGGGAGAAATGTCTGGACTATAGGGACGGTGAGGAACTGTCTTGATGCCCATCTTGGTCTAATAGTCTGTGACAAGGATGGAGTTGTGGACTGGTGCATGGTCCAGGTGGAAAAGCTACTGACCCGATTTGAAGAGTGCTGGTCTCTTCCGACCGAATCTCTTCCTGAACTCCCTTAAAACCTCAACATAGTAACCCTAACCATAATCCTTTGGCCAGTTAACTCTGGTGTATTGACTTCCTTACTCCTCCCACATTTCTCATCATCCCTCACAGACTCCCTACCTTCCTTGAATCTCTTATGCCCCTCGGAAACTGATGCTTGATTCCTGCGAGATGGTCGAAAAGCAGTCTGAAGCATTTCATACGTTTCTGTGTCATTTTTTCCAAGTTTAAAATTGAAATTCACCAGCCGTGACAATCAGCCTTTAGTAGGGTGTATACCAAATGCTGCTGTAGCTGTTCCTTTGAACCTAAAATCATAAAAATTGGTCTGTCATCTCATAAGATGTATAGCAATAAGATTCTGAATTTTCAAGAGTCTACGACAATTTTAAATTCCTGTACAAAAAAGTCTGGAAACTTATTGAAGGCCCCACATACTTCATAGATTGCCCAAAATAGTGCGTTTAAGTTTAAGTTTAATCCCATCTCATTATTAATTCAACGTAGAATCTAATCAGATTATTCACTTCACAAATTAAGCATCTCATCCCAGGTCCATTCACGTTTCCGCCTTAATTATTTCAGTTCCGGGGAGCCTTAATTTCAAAGGGCATCTATGGTACCCTTTTAAGTGAATGCTGACGGAACCGATCTATTTTTAGCAACTTCTCTGAGGCTTGCTTCCTGCTGGGCATCCCACATTAAACTGCTCTTGTGTAACTCTTCTGCATATTGATGGGCTCGTTAAATAAAACCTTATCCCAGATCCCTATGATGTTGTTTTTTTTTAGCCAGGAATTCAAATTTAATCAAATTATTGGACCTATTTAAATTCTGTCTTCACGCAACGGCTTTTTGTCTTAAAAACAGTATTAACCTTTTGCGTTTCAAGAGCAAATCAAAATTTTGGAATTCAACATGTGATACAGTTTAGAAATAATCGCAAAATGAAAACCCAAACCCCCTCTAAATATGGGTACTTGAATACGTCTTCTTACTCATGATGACCTGTATCCTCCAATTTCAAACCTCTCTGACTTATCATCAGGTTTTATCGCATTCTTTTAGTCTTACGCACAAACGCTTTCAACATTTCCCCTTTTACGGTCATGTCAATGCATAAATCAAAGATGCTTTTTTCTAACGAGACGCAAAGCAAACGCCGGCAAAGAAAGCGACATAACTTGAAACTTGTCGCTTATCATTGTAGAGTAATGCAATCCTGTCTAACGAAAAAGTGGTGCATTTGTTAATGTTCGTGTTAACACGATTAGAATACAACCTTACTGTCATGGACAATAAATAAACGTTTTTCTCTTCTTTTAGTCGGATGTTATTGGCGCCACGCTTTGCTGTGTGCGTTGACGTGAAAGTTTTCGTTTTGACAGACTTAGCCGAAGCTATCGCAAAAACTGTTTCAGAGAATTTAGTTGGGGACAATATGCTTTATTCGGATCAGGTCATGATATCAAAATATCATTAACAGTTTGGTAGTTCAAATTTAAGTTATTACCAATCACTCTCATTTTCAAATGTCAATCAAATCAGCCGGAAATGCTCGCTTGTATTGGTCGATGAAGTGACCGGTTGATCAGAACGAGGCTCCTCTTCCTGAATTTAGAAGTTACCCAAAAATGTCTTGTGTCACCTAAAATGGTTGTTTTAATTTTGTTTTCGCCATATTGTCTTGAAGTTTGACAAAAAATTTGATTCAGTAATTCATCTCGATAAGTTGTGTTCCATTTTCATGATTCAATCAAACAAAATCAGTTTAATAGGACTTCATGAGCTGAATGTTTTTTTACATTTGTGCGAGGTAACCATTGATCAGCTGATATTCAATGAAGATGTCCAACCTGACAAAAAGTAAATCAATATCAATACATACTCTTTTCATTTGTAATTCAAGATTATATAGAAATATGTGAAACTCCCAGTATAAAACAAAAAATTTAGAAGATTCCACAAGGACTATTTGGTTCTACCATTATGCTTCGTTGAGTTAATAATTCCATTTTGAGCATGTGAAAATAAATTTGTAAAACGTGAAAATGCGTTAGAATTCAAAACAAAGCTAAAATACTTACATATACATTTACATAGTGTTTTTTATGAGTAAAACTTACTGATACTACACCCTGATCCGAGGAAAATGGTCTAAGACAGATCACAGATACTATTTAGATCTTAGGCAGAGGTACCAACAATACATCACGATTATATTTTAACGGGACATACTGTTATATTTTGACCTTCGACCCGGCCCAAAAATACTATTCCAAGGTAATACACCGGAAGGAAGTGACACATTCCAACGGCCAGTAATCGAAAGAGATCGCGTGAGCGGATTAAGGCTTATGATATGGGAAAAGGTGAAGGTCCCATTGTGCCATCACAGTCATGCACCGGAAGAGAGTAACCTCTGAACTGTATGACAGTTATTTCCGCTTGATGACGATTAAACATTCGATTTCAAAGATCCAGTAGGCGATCGTGTGGGCGTTGAGTTATTATTTAACTCAGTTGAGTTTGGGTCCCAGAGCAGTTGCCAGCAGACTTCCAGACAGTAGAGACCAGATGTGGTAGGGAAGGCCACACCCGACCGAGGGGGCACTCGGAAAAACCCCGAAGCAGTTGCCAGCAGACTCCCAGAGAGTTGGAGACGAGATGTGGTATGGAAGGCCACACCCGACCGAGGGGCACCTCGGAAACCCCCGATGCAGTTGCCAGCAGACTTCCAGACAGTAGAGACCAGATGTGGTAGGGAAGGCCACACCAGACCGAGGGGGCCCTCGGAAAGCCCCGATGGAGTAGACCCCAACATCAGGAGAACAATAAAGACACAACGTGACGGTCATAACAGTGGGGTCAAAATATGAAGTTTACGTTCGGTCTCCAGCATCTTCTCACATGCAAACCCTTAAACAACCCCTTCGAACCCTTGCAATAAAGTGAGAGGTGAATATTTTTCTAAAGAAGTCTTCTTGCGTCTTCCTTCTTGCGTCTTTATCATGCGTCGTTTATTACTGCGTCTGTTATCATTGCGTCGGTATGTATCCAGTATATATATGTATGCAACATATATTAATTTGGTGCTTGTGCCAGGCGAGTTCTTCAAGGACTCAGAATGAACCTAGTTACCGTAAACCAGTTTTAAGCATCACAACACGACAGCAACGAAGAGGACAAAGAAGGATGCTGGAATTGAAAGAAGTAAAACAAAAAAAAAAAAGAAAAAACCAGCAACAGAAAAGAGAAAAGAAAGAAAAAAAAATTGTAAGTAGAGCGCTCATTCATATAACTTCTATCTCTCTCTCTGTCATTTAATTTTGGGTCATTAAAAAAAAGGATTTAAATTGATTATAATTGTGAAAGATTCGTTGTAATGACAAGGGCCTTTCTAGAAGCATAAAATTGGAAATAATCTTTTTTTTTTTAAATGTGTGATCCCTAGATAAAAATTGAAATTACTGCTATGTGTAATGTTGTATCGAAGTGAGGGAGGAAAAAAGAAGGGAACAAAGATGGCTATGGGACAGTTATTGTCCGTTTTTTTTATAGACAGCTTATCGTAAACAATAAATTTTACGATAAATTTTATCAATGGGAATTTTATCGTAAATAGGTCTTTGTAAGAAAAAAAATTCGTTGCAGCTTTTCATTGGTCCAGACAAGTGGTGATTGAAAATGAGAATTTCAGTCCAAGATTTGGAATCCCGCATATCTGTAGTTAAGACCTTTTGGTCAGGTTTTTATGTTTGGAACTTGTGGATTGGAAATGAGAATTTTAATCCGAGAGATGGAATCTTGGGAGCATTAATGGTATTGTTCAAGAATTTCGCACATTGGTGGTTTGTCTGAATGATGCGCATATAATTTTTCGATATTTATGAAGTTGGGAGAATCGATATTTTCGGCGCTGGTAGAATCAGGCCGGTTGTTTTGCTGTAGAATTTGTTGATATCAATTATTGAAGACATAGGTATTGTCTTGAAAACGGTCTTGCCGTGGAGGCAGAGTAACTAAGAGACCGATGTTTTTGTGTCTGATGACGCAGACAGGTATTTTGTGAGTTCCCCCTGGAGTGAAGCTTTGAGATTGTTATTGGGGAAGATATTTTGAAACAGGGTTTTGGATGTAATTAAGAGATGCGCAGAATTTTGACAGAACCAAGTGTGGCGAAGATTCGCAGATTCGGAAATATTTTGAATTGGGAAATGTTGGCAGAATTTATAAAAGTTTGGGTTGTTTAGAAAAAAAACCTGGATATTTTGTGAAAAGAAAAAAAAAGAAGAAGAAGAAGGCTCGTAAGCTATTGAAAAAGTAGTATTATAAATCAGGCTTAATTTATGGTACTATAGACTGAAATTGAATAAACTGGGAAGCAAACCTATAGTTATCGTGTTAAGGTAAAGACAGAGAGATAGATATAAGGTTGAAAAAAAGGGACATTGAATGAGCAATTTATTATGAAAAAAAAATGAAAGAAAAAAAGAAAAAAATGAAAACAAAAACAAAAAGCTACAGGACAATGAAAATGGAGAAAAACAAAAAAAACAAAAAGAAAAAAAAAAGAAAGAGAAACTTGAACATTGTGGAACACAGCATATGGGGAAAAAAAAGAAAGAAAGAACAGACATTTTTAGTAAAATAGATAGTACATCACTACATAGATTGAAAAAAAGAAGAAAAGAAAACAGAACATTTTTGAACTGTGATTGTAACATTGTTTTGACTTGTTGTAAAGTGAAACTTTTTGAGTTTGTTTGAGTTTAAAGGCGACATTAGAATTTTTTTTTTCCAATTCATATTATGAAATTTGACGAAAACCATTAACAGAGGATTTTATTCTAGGTTTAATGATATTTGAAATTATATTGATTCTAAAATTTTTTTTTTAGAATTTGGGGTTTTCGTGGAATAGGAAATATTTTTGGGGGTGGTTCTGTTTTTGAGGAAATCGTGGCTGACGTGAGAATAGGACAGACATTCATCCAATTTGTTTCAGATTGTTGATGGGTAGACGGCAAAGAAAGCAATTCTATCGAAGAATTCGCTGACCCATGAAGCTGTTGAGGGCCTATTTGGCTTCTATTTTTTTTTATAGTTTGGAGTTCCGAGGATGGAATAAAAGAAAAAAGGCGTGGCCTACTCCAAAACTTTGTGGATGATGTCTATGTCTTTCAGTCACGATGATGTTTTGGATTCGTGTGTGATTTGGCAAAGTGAAACGAATCTGGGAAAGGCGAGGTGCCTATATGTTGGTAGCCACGAGGGTTCCTGATTAAATTGAAAAGAAACCCGGCGCGGGTTTGATCAGGTAAAACATGTTTCCTCAGGGGCTTGCAAACCAATGTGCATGGAAACAGAAACTTAATGAAAAAAAATGGGTAACTCATTGCTAATTAGTATTTTGCGTGGACTATTTTAGGTGGTTTACAGCATGCGTGCCAGATTGTGATACATTCGGATGTATTATGATACTTTGTTTTGGGCCATGATTTTTGTGGAATGCTTTGAGCCTTGAAGATATTGTGTTTTAGTTTATGAAATTCTCCGGTTACTCCAGGTAGGAACCTGTTGAGCAAAGAACTGGAGTGTGGTCATGAGGAATCCAGGCGAAATGTATTGCTGGAATGACCAGGGTCACTTAGTTTGTGACCAGGATATGGACCAAAGTATGGTCCTTTTTAGGGTTTTGAAATTTCTTCAAGGAATTATGGAGGGCCCGTTGTGTTGAGAAGATAAAAAATGCATCCGTATGGTGCCTTGATGCACACATGTCAAGATGGCCAACCACGCAAATATAGTAAGACAAATTTAGATAATAATTAGCCGGGCAAATGTTACATAGAGAGAAGGTCGCCTTCTAAGTAAGATTTTGTTTGCTGTAGTTCAAGTGATTCTTTTTTTATGTTTTCAGCCATTATTGTCTATTGTAAATTATTCTGTAAAATATGTGTGAGGTTGATGGAGACGAACGTGAAGAAAATTCCACGTGTGGAATTTTGAAAAATAATTAACGGATGAATGTTATATTTTGACCTTCGACCCGGCCCAAAAATACTATTCCAAGGTAATACACCGGAAGGAAGTGACACATTCCAACGGCCAGTAATCGAAAGAGATCGCGTGAGCGGATTAAGGCTTATGATATGGGAAAAGGTGAAGGTCCCATTGTGCCATCACAGTCATGCACCGGAAGAGAGTAACCTCTGAACTGTATGACAGTTATTTCCGCTTGATGACGATTAAACATTCGATTTCAAAGATCCAGTAGGCGATCGTGTGGGCGTTGAGTTATTATTTAACTCAGTTGAGTTTGGGTCCCAGAGCAGTTGCCAGCAGACTTCCAGACAGTAGAGACCAGATGTGGTAGGGAAGGCCACACCCGACCGAGGGGGCACTCGGAAAAACCCCGAAGCAGTTGCCAGCAGACTCCCAGAGAGTTAGAGACGAGATGTGGTAGGGAAGGTCACACCCGACCGAGGGGCACCTCGGAAACCCCCGATGCAGTTGCCAGCAGACTTCCAGACAGTAGAGACCAGATGTGGTAGGGAAGACCACACCAGACCGAGGGGGTCGTCGGAAAGCCCCGATGGAGTAGACCCCAACATCAGGAGAACAATAAAAACACAACGTGACGGTCATAACAGTGGGGTCAAAATATGAAGTTTACGTTCGGTCTCCAGCATCCTCTTACATGCAAACCCTTAAACAACCTTTCAAACTCTTGCAATAAAATGAGAGGTAAAATGTTGTTAAAGAAATCTTCCTGTGTCTTCTGTCAGGCGTTTTCCTTCATGCGTCTGTCTTTGATGTTGTGTCGTTGTGATGCATGAACGTGTAAATGATTATATAACCATACGTCAACCATTTCATTAAATTCATGTAACATGGGATTGTAATATTTACAGTTCTGCAGAACAGCTCAGATCGTAATCAGCAATGAAAATCGCATTTAAAAGGTCATACTCCAAAATTTTATCTTTACCTCAAATTTGGATAGCACGCTGACCAAAATGTTGCTAAAACTAATCAGGAAAATAATCTTTTAAAATTATTTTTATACTTGTTTCTTCAACTTCGTTATCTATATCTTGCTTTATATATATATATATATATATATATATATATATATATATATACGAGGATCATTAAATATGTTTCCAGACTTTTTTCGTATGGGCACTTTTATTGATAGTACACACATGAAACTCTTGTCCCCTTCGAAGTAATCGCCTCCGGCTGCAATGCACTTGTTGCACCATTCCAATAACTTCTGGAAGGGTCCATGGAAGTCCCCTTGTGTCAGCGTGTCAATGACCTTCGTCACAGATTCTTTCATCTCCTCAATTGTCTCATAACGACAACTTAGGAAGTAACCAAAAGTCACAGGAAGCAAGGTCTGGACTATAGGGAGGCTGAGGAACTGTCTTGATGCCAAATAGTCTGTGACAAGAATGGGGTTGTGGACTGGTGCATTGTCCTGGTGGAAATACCACTGACCCGATTTGAAGAGTACTGGCCTCTTCCGATGGAAACTCTCCCTGAACTCCCTTAAAACCTCAACATAGTAACCCTTACCCTAACCCTAACGCTTTGGTCAATCAACTCTGGTGTATTGACTTCCTTACTCCTCCCAAACCTCTCATCATCCCTCACAGACTCCCTGCATTCCTTGAATCTCTTATACCACTCAGAAACTGATGCTCGATTCATGCAAGATGCTCAAAAAGCTGTCTGAAGCATTTCATATGTTTCTGTGGCATTTTTTCGAAGTTTAAAACACAATTTTATAGCATATCGTTCTTCTAAAGTGTCCTCACGTTCAGTTTGCATTTTTGAAATTCACCAGCTGTGACAATCAGCCTTTAGTAGGGTGTATTCCAATTGCTTCTGCAGCTATTCATTTGAAGCTGAAATCATAAGAATTGGTTTGTCATCTCATAAGATGTATAGCAATAACATACTGAATTTTCAAGAGTCTTTACCAATTTTAAATGCCTGTACAAAAAAGTCGGGAAACTTATTGAAGGCATCACGTATATTCTACCATATTCACATGTCACGTGTATCGCCATTTTAACTTGTGACTCTATAATTATGAATCAATTGCAATTTTTCTGATTTCTCCTTCTAGTTATTGTGCACACCTTATGAAACTCAAAGTAACGAACATCAAATCTTTATACTTTGATATTTTATGCTTTTACATCTTCTCTGCATTTGTAGCATCGAATATTTATTCTGGTAAAAATTTCCGGCTAAAATTTATTTATAAAGTATTTTAGGTTTCATTATCAAACTCGTCGGCATTGAAACTCTTTAACCGAATTTATGAATAAGTATCTGGTAAAATAATGAGTAAATTCCTATTCTTTTATAACATATGAATACATATCAGCCCAAATAGTAAGAAAACACTTTTGTCTTTTAATATATGAATACGTATCAACCCAAATAATAAGTGAATTCCAACTCTTTTATAATATGTGATTACATATCAGCCCCCCACCACCCAAAAAAAATTCCTATTCTTTTATAATATATAAATACGTATCAGCCAGATAAAAAGTTATCTTCTTTTCTTATATAATACATCAATACGTATCAACCGAAATAATAAATAAACCCCAATTCTTTTTATAATATATGAATACTTATCAGCTCAGTAATTTGTAAACTTCTATTTTTCTATGATATATGAATACGTATCAGCCCAAATAATAAGTAAATCTAATATTTTTCATAATATATGAATACGTATCACCCAATAATAAATAAATTCCAATTCTTTTATGATAAATGAATACGTGTCAGTCCAATAATAAGTAAATTCTCATTCTTTTATAACATGAAAACATATCAGCCAAATAAAAAGTAAATTCCTATTCTTTTAAAATATATAAATACGAATCAGCCCAAACAATAAATAAACCCTTTTCTTTTATAATATGTGAATACGTGTCAGTTCAATAATAAGTAAATTCCTGTTCTTTATAATATATGAATACGTATCAGCCCAAATAATTAGCGAATTCCAATTCTTTTATGATATATGAATACATACGAGCTCAATAATAAGTGAATTTTTATTCTTCTATAATCTATGAATACGTATTAGCACAACAATAAATAAGTTCTCATTCTTTTATAATATATGAATACGTATCAACCTAATTCTAAGGGTGATGTCTTCGTGGTGTAATGGTTAACACGCTGGACTGCAGGGTCGTAGTACGCGCGTTCGTACTCCAGTCGCGCTATTACGTTCAATTTCGGGTATAGGTATGAACCACCTTATCCTCTCCGATATGGATTAAATAGTACCATTACTTTACTTATAGGAGAAGGGCTTTGGCATTAAATGACTTACAAGGGTTGGTGTGCCATTAAATAAAGAGGCTAGGCCAGGTCTAATTATTTGTAAACTCCAATTCTTTTTTTAATATAAGAATACATATTAGCCAAATAAAAAGTAAATTCCTATTCTTTTATAATATATATTATATTCTGCAAGAAATAATAAAAACCCTTTACAATTGCAAATGGTAATGTTCCAGTTCTGGATTTCTTTAGTATGTGAAGTTTTCTCTTCTTTTACATTATACCCAAATTCACTCTGACCTCTTGTCATTGTATCTGTTAGGGTCCCATCTGTGTATAAAACACGCCTGTCTCACATAATGTTTTATATGATTTTGAACTTCATTAAAACATTGGGTCTTAAAACATTAATATTGCAAATAAGAGTGAAATGTTTATCAGTTTAAAATGATTACGGAGATCGATGTTTTTACTGATACAATTCGAGAACATAATTTTAAAAATGACTTCGGCATCAAATTAACCAATGATGGTGGACATATCGCAAATTAAACCAACCACTTAACCAACCAACAGAAATCAAAATCACGTCATCTAACAAATAGTTTTACATTTTCACGATTTCCAGCCAAAATCTTACGAAATGGTAATACAGAGAAATCATATATCCTCTCTTCTAGGTATCACAAGTTCTCTCTGAAGTAATTACCATCTTTTAAATGTGCTATCTCTTTTTCGTTTTCTTTCTCTCCACCCATATACAGTTTCTCTTGCACACACATATCCACACACATCCACACACACACATTCTCTCTCTCTCTCTCTCTCTCTCTCTCTCTCTCTCTCTCTCTCTCTCTCTCGCACACACACACACACACACACACACACACACACACGCATATATATAATGTAATCAACAGCGTTTCATGCCTGTCAGTTTCTTGCCTATGTGAGAACAAGAGGTTTCCACGTGATGCTTATATCTTTAAATGCTGTTTAAAGGCGAGAAACTGACTGTCACCAAGCACAGTTGACTCTGTGTATATGGTATCCTAATATATATATATATATATATATATATATATATATATATATATATATATTAGGTGTTGAAAGTTCGCTGTTTGAGAACTTGACAATAAAAAGAATGTATATGTTACCTCTGTTACCCATCTTTGAGAATAATGATTAGCCCGTCTAGCAGATCCTTTCTATAGAATAGTGAATTCGATCCCCACTGGATGCCTGTCTTGGTGCCCTATACTTGTTGCCTCGTGTCAAAACTAAACTGAGCTTAGTAAATAACTCTATATGCGTGCCTCCGAGCCATGCGTTTTTCGACAATGTAAACTAACTCCCGACCCACCCATCGACTTCTGCTTAATAGACACTCAATTTCTGACGCCATTGCGAACCCAGCAAAAACGTGACTTTAATTAGTGTCGCAATCCAATAACAGGTGGTGTTAATCGCTATATCAATGTTCATAGTAGCTTTTCAGAGTCTAAACAGCGCAGCAAATTTTGTCCGACATTTTAAAAATTGCACACTAAGATGTCCTTTGAGTTTCAAATTGGGGAAAAATAAATATTTAATTTTTTTTCCTTTTTTTAATTCATCTTTTTTTTTTAAATTTTCCCCGGTTTTGGTAGTTGATACGTTTAAACCCTCAACGACGCTGTTTGCGTTTTACATTGCGCTTATTTCCTTGGGAAAGGCATGAATCCAACTATTCTCCTCCCAGCTATTGGTAAATAGTCGGGCAGACTGGGCTCTTTAAGATTGACATGGCAACCTTCCTAGGAGAAGGAAAACTCTGTATCAAAACCAGCTATACTCCGCTTAAATAATTGATCTTGTATCTGATTCTTCTGGAGTTAGAGAGACTGGGCAAATACATTCTCGATTTTTATCTTTCGTTTTGAAACTAAATTAAGTTTTATCTGTATTAATTATTCTTTCTTTTTTAATTATTATGCAGTTGATTTCAGCAAATATTCTTTATATGAGACTGAATGTCAACAACAAAGCATATATCTGCCAGTGTTGAAAAAAGGGTTGATAATTACTTGTTATCCTCTAGTGCTCATTTATTATCTTTCTTTTCCGTAAAACTCCTTCTCATGTTATAATGATAAGACATCAAGTCACATGTGGCGATGGAAAGGACAATTGGAGTACGCGAGTAAAGTGAATACAAACTTCCACAGCCTGAGTTACAATTCGGTTCGCCAGATCCGTTTTTTTTTTTCTTCTCATAAACGTTACACAACCTTCTCCAGCTTACCCTACTTTCTTGTATATGCCTATGAGAAAGGCATTAACATAACTTTACTCGATATATTTTATCGACTATGATCTTTTTGCTGGTAGATTCACATGTCAAACAATAATCTCAAAGAAGCACCAATCAGATATCCGAAAATAAAATACGATAAAGATGTCTTTGCTACACAGTGGTGATTAACAAGTCAGTTTCGCATTCTGTTACAACTGTTATAAATTCAATTCTCACTGGGAGCCTTGTGACGTTGTTAAGTTACGATTGAGTAAAGAACAGTATCAATTTGGAGCGGTATCTTCAAGATCTAATATATCATTTCGACTTTTAATTTCTACTTTCAACAGTAAATATGTATAACCTTTTATACGCATGAAGGATTAAATATTTTTCTCTTCCAGAAATTATTCTAAACCAGAGATGAAGAACCAGCGGCCATAAGGCTGTAGACTGCCTTGTAAGCCATCAAGTTCGGCCTTCTATTATTTTCTCGAAATACTAAGCTATACTGAGCCCCTCTATTTTAGTTTACCAGTCGGCTGGGGCTGTAGAATACACTGACTGCACCTCTGCAAAAGGGTAAGACCACAAATGAATTTCCTGGATATGATATTAAACAATCTGATGGGGAGGTTCCAGTAATGCTGGGGCTTTTGGGAATACGGAGTACCCCTTCATTGCCATTGTTCCCAGGTTCACTCTGGCCCGATGTGGTTGCACCTGATAGAGCCCTATCTATAGGTTAAATAGAACTTCCTGCATACTTATGCTAAACTGAATTGTTTGACTAAACTGAATAGCTTGAACTAGAAATGTTTTTAACAATTAAACCGTACTTACTTCTAAACTGCATGTTTATGCTAAACTGGAAATGGAACTGTTTTTTGATATTGAAACTGTACTTACACTAAACTGATTTGTTCAATATAGAACAGCCTGTTTTAATAAACTGAATAATTTGAAATAGAAATGTTTTTGACAATTATACTGTACTCATGCTAGACTGAATTATTTGAAATAGAACTTACTATTTGTATAAAAATGGATTTGGCGTTAAATAACCTACAAATGTTGATATGCCATAAGACCCAACCAACCATCCATTTTAGAATCTGATATCCCCCAAAAAACTTTGTAAAAAAGAAATCTTATATCATTAAAAAGGGAGCCGAGCTTTTTTTCATTTCCTTTTTAAGGAGTAAATTTGGACAAAGGTTGTGACTAAAAGTTTAAACTTTGGTTTGGTTTATTTGTTTAACGGCATATAAATCCCTTATTGATTCGCATGGAAATGTTTGATCGTTATCAATTTTATCATCAATGTTCTGCCGTATTTTTTAAAAATCACACTTTTTTTTGTCTCTAATCTTTCTTTTATCTTGCAAACAGTTATACAATATCAAATATTCCTACCTCACAATTCATATACAAATAATTTGAATATGAATAATTTTTAAACAGATCTATTTGAGGGGAGCTTAACTTCTCTGCAGAATATATTCTAAGCCCTGAAATCAATGGTGATTGAGAATTTACACAGTTATATGATTTTACCTCATTAATAATGTTTTGTCAACAATTATGGCTTCAGGTAACTATTCTTAACACAAATAAATTACATAGTTTCATACATTCCTGTCAAACATTGATGATTCTATGTAATAATCATTAGTGTGCACACAGTTTTATAGTTCCACATATCCCAATACATTACTAATTTTGCACCAAATCTGTTTGGATCATAGATAGAACCTCAAAAAGCCCAACTCCACCAAGTCAGAATGAACCTGGGAGTAATGTTTGAGAATTGATGACTTCACACACCCTGAGATCCAGAACTTGAGCATCACCTTTAGAGCTAATTTAGTGTCACAGCCAAAACACATTCAAGTTTAGATTTGCTCGTGAATATATCAAACCTGTAATGAATGCGGCCTTATTGGTAGAAAATGAATAACAATGTAGCCTTTAAGCCTGTAACTTCTATTCCTAAGTCTTATTTCATTAGTTTTAAGGCCATCATGAATCAAACCTTGTTAATTTATTAGTCTTAGTAACTTATTTTTTTAAGGGTCTTAACATTGGAGACTCCGTAAACGTAGACTAAGCATCGATGAATGTCAGGTGCTCAATGAAACAGCACACTTTTCATGTCAGTGGTTATTTTGTTAGTTTGCCAATCAGCTACTATGTATAACAATGCAAAAAGGAAAAAATTGTTTATTGGCGGGAAAGTTCAATATCTACTAGTATATCCCCTTCTGACGTAGTGGATCAATTGAATAAAATATGTTACATTACTTTACACCAGAAAACTTCTTTATGGATGAGGATTATCAAGAATCAATAGTCAAAAAAATAAGGAAAAAATTTGCAGACTTTTGTAAAGCCCCTCGTATATATATATATATATATATATAGAGAGAGAGAGAGAGAGAGAGAGAGAGAAGGAGGAGGGAGGAGAGAGAGAAAAAAGTATCGACCTTGAAGACGCATATATGAACAAACTTTTAAATTTACTTTTCTGTTACACTAAAGTTACCAGGATTTTAGTATTTCTTGCAGGAGTGTAAACTACCGAAACGGATATCATTAGGTACTATCTATTACCAAAATCAACTGTATTAAAACTTTGTTATCAAAAATATGAATATATAACAGTCCAATGATAAGTACATTTCTTTCTATGCAGTAAGTTTATCTTAAAACAAAACTTTATATTTTTCTTCTTGACAGAGTTTAAAAACGCTGTAGACTTGACAGTCTTTTGTCTTTTCCGTGAAAATGAATAAAAGCGATAATTTTCGATGCATCATTCCTATTTATACAAGGTGCGTCCAAAGAAAAGTAACCTTTTTCCAAGACAAATGCAATGCTTTCGATTTTATTGCCTCGGAACACATATATCTTCCTTAATTGATGACTTTTCTCCAACGTTAGAAAATGTCATAAACGTTTGTCCTTTTCTGATTTGGAATTGCGTTTTGCACGAATATGTAGCTCGTCTATTTTTTAACTTGTAAAAAAACAAATTGCATTCAGTCACGTTCACTCTTATATATGTGTAATATAATGGCCGAGGGATTTCGGTTTATGCCTTTGAGTTTAGTTAGGCTGAGAACCTTTCGGCTCAGTGCATGGGTTACTTAGGTGCAACATTAACACAGGTGTTCACGCGCACGCGCGTGGAGTGGACGTATCACTCTGAGATGTCACAATAGCCCGAGATGGGAAACGGGGTTACAGAGTGCGAATGACGTCACGCACCGGAAGCGCGCGGAGGATTTGGGGAGATTTTGAAAAAGTCAGTTAGTAGAGTTGAGATGAGACCTGCCTCGGGGGAAGACGGTTGACTTTCGCTTGCTCGCGGAGGCCTTGGGCAGGTGTCGCACGAGATGGGGGGGGGGCAGATGAAAAAGCCATAATAGAAAGATTGTGCCTCTTTTTCCTTATGTCGAAAAACCTTTAAACTCAAAGGTAATAAAAAGTTTCGTACCTCAACTGAGAAGTCGTAAGTGTTTTTCGCGTTTCGAGATTCCTATGTTCTATGTATAAATGTTACGAACATTATATGTCCATTTCACATATAGCAATATCGAGCTATGGTACATATGTAGTTTAATGCAAAAGCAACGCGTTCGTTTTTGTTTTTGTTTTCGTTTTATTTTTTTAGGGTTTTTTTTTTTTTTTTTTTTTTGGTGGTGGTGGGTTCATGCAAAATATCAAGATCACTGCTGCCCAGCATTTCAATTGTGACCACAGAAAAAGTTCTTTTTAAAACTTTTTTCTTTTGATTCTTTATTATCACACATTATTTCTTAAGTTTGTTTCAAGTTTTTATAAAAATTGTCTAAAATTTTCTCCCAAAGCGCCTTTCCCCATTTTCTGGGATAGACGTTTTCTTTAAAATTCAATGAAAATTATTTTTAATATCTGCGATACTTTCTGTTTTGAGAATAGAGGGGTTTTAAATATTTGTCGTTTTCCTATAGAGTTTCCATGACCTAACAAATATGGAACCGATGTAAGGAACCGAATCAGTGTATATTGTAGCCATTAAATGCATCTATTACACAGTTTCCCAGGATGAATGCTGTTTTATTCATTGTGGTTTTATTGTTTGTTTTTACAGTTATAGCTTCCAGCATATTTCTTTTTTTAGATTATGTTATATAATATGTTTGTGTTATCGACGAGTATTTTTCTAATGTTGTTTGGAATAGGCTGGGCTTGCATTTAATGTTGATTGATGTGAATTTTTATAGCACCATTTTCAGATAGATGGCAAGTTAATCTATGGGAAAGTGTCTTTATTGTATGAGTATATATATATATATATATATATATGTATATATTTATACACACGTGTGTGTGTGTGTGTTAATATAGAAAATTCACATATGCGCCTTATATGAAAAAAAATCTAAAAAGCATCTAAGCAACGTGAAATGTTTTTTGACAAAGATATCTTTTATTCTTTTTTTACCCAACCGTTTCACTACAAACAGAATCCGACACAAGGACAATTTCTAAGCGGAATAAAGCTAGTTTAAATAAAGAATTTTCTTTCTCCAAGAGAGAGAGAGAGAGAGAGAGAGAGAGCCTAAACAAGGCTAAAGAACCAAACTGAGCAACTATTTGCCCATAGCTGGGGGAGACCAGTTGAATTCATACCTTTCACCAGGACATTAACGCTAAGTGAAAAGTAAAGTTCCTCATCAATATTTAGGTATATATATATATATGTGTGTGTGTGTATGTGTGTGTATGTGCGCGCAACAATTATGAAATACATGTATTTTTGAATATATTTTATATGTAATGTACTCCTATACGTCAACTGATCCACAATTAGATGATATATATATATATATATATATATGTAAATTTGTGTGCATATGTGTACTTTTATATATATATATATATATATATATATATATATATATATATATATCAACTTCCCCGCACTATCAGGATGCGACATAAGGTTTATTTTTAAGCCCAGGTTTGAATGCAGATCTTTCCGTCTTCGAGACCTGTTACCATACAAAGATTAAGAAGCAAGTCTGACCGACTATTTAGGTATTTCTGGAGGGAGAATCAATGCACTTATACCTTTCCCTTGGTTATTATTAGCTCTATCTGACATGTCAACAGCATCGTCGAGGATTTGAACTCTGTTCGCCGTGTCTGTTTCCTATGACGGTAAACATTGCACCATATAAACGCCTCCATATTTGCCAAAATATAAAGAAAAGTTTTAAGTTTTCTAAAAAAAAAGAACGAGTTTACGTCGTTTTTAGTTTATATATGTTTGGTGGAATATATATATATATATATATATATATATATATATATGTGTGTGTGTGTGTGTGTGTGTGTGTGTGTGTATTCCGCCAAACATATATCAAGTAAAAACGACGTAAACTCGTTCTTTATATATATATATATATATATATATATATATATATATATATATATATATTAAATTAAGTTAAATACATTCTTGAAGAAACAGAATAGCGAATTTTAACTAAAATAAACAATAACGAACCACTAGAAAATTATCTAATTTATACGGAGAGGTATCTTTTTATCACTTTATTTATAATATTTGATAGTCTTCAAATTAGAGTATCAATCGATTTAGGATTCTTATTGATTTGCCATTAAATGTATCACACACAATTCTCGATTGAATTATTTTTATGCTATTCATTACAGGTATCCTTACTTAAATATAAAAAAAATAACAACAAATACCAATGCACAAAAACTTTTAAAAATTCTATTAAGAACTAATAGATACTAAAAAGAACTATTCGAATACATTCAAGACCTAAGCAATAAAATCAGAAATTCAGTAGAAAGCAGCCAATCACGAATAACTTGGCAGACAGTATATGAAGTGAGCGGAAGAAAGAGCATAATTAAATGCTACCAGCGAAGAAGAAAGTCTTCAAAAGCGGAAGAATCTGCTCGGAACACCTTCTTAAATTACTGAAAAACACATCCACAAATTATAAATGGCTTATTAGATATTAAATTAGAACAGTTTACAGAGGAAAAACTTGATGCATCATTGAAAAAAATTTAAAACAAAAACTGCTGTCTTTGGCGTAATAACTTCTGAAGGAGGGAAGAAAAGAAAATTTGACGACATATTTCGATTATGCAACGCATTTTATAAACAAAACACGATAGAGAAATTAACAAAAGACGACATTCTCCCCTTTTCCTTGAAAGGAGATTCGGAATCTCCAGGAACTACAACTGACTCTTACTGCAGTAGCTGAAAAGGTTATGATGTTATGGTTCCCAATAATACCCAACCCGAAGTCAAGAATAGTTTTAGGAAAAACCAGAACGGGTTTTGGAATAATCGATCCACAACTTCACCGATTCGGACTATCTGTTGAATCATCGAAGGAGTACGTGAAAAAATCTCGAGGTAGCAGTACAGTTTGTAGATTCTCCAAAGCATTTAATTCTGTACTCAGAGGCAAAATGGAGCAAATACAAATAGCATATGGTTTCCCCCAAGAAACTGTTACCCTTCTGATAAAATTTTACCAAAACACGAAAAAAGTGGTTCACTTACCTGATGGCAGCACCTACTTCTTCGCCATTGTTACTGGAGATTTATTAGCACCATATTTGTTCATAATATACCAAGTCAACGTAATTCGAACGTCAATAGATTTAATAAAAGATAACAGTCTCACACTAAAAAGGCCAGAAACTTTGAGAGATACGGACCAGAGCAGAGGCAGCAAAAGGTACTGACCTCTACAGGAACGCAATTAAAATCGAGTTCATGAATTTTTTTTAAAAAATGTGTCATCTGTACTCCAAGTGGCAAGCCTCTGTAACGACTAGTTTACATACCTCAGCAGCAACATCTCATCAGCTGAAAGTAATGTTAGCACACGCCTAGTGAAGGTATGGAATGCTATTGATAGATTATTAATCTACTACGCGAGTGCACCATATAGACACTAAAAAAACGTATGAAAAAAAAGCTAGATAGGAACTATGTAAGAATTTTTCGTCATATTTTGAACAAATCCGTGCAGAAACATTTTACAAAACCACAGTTGTACGGCCAGCTACCTCCAATCTCACAAACCATCCAATTAAGACGAATAAGATATGCGGAGCACTTCCGGAGAAGTAAGGATGTGATCGTGAGCGACGTTCTCGGAAGGAATCCAACACATGGACGCATTAGTGTTTGCAAACCAGTTAAGAATAACATACATTAGCTCTGTACGGACACAGGGGGCAACCAAGAAGACTTACCAGGAAGATAAGAGATGGATAACAAGAGATAGCCAGGAAACTGTGCTGTCAGCATGACTTGATTATATATATATATATATACGAGAACGGTCTGAAAAATAAGTGGATTAAGTGTACTGTGTGATTAACGGTTTGTGCTATCATCTAATATGATATCTTGAGAGTTTATATTCTTAGCTTTCTGAAATCATTCCATTTTTATTTGCTTTTTATTTTACCTTTCTCAGGCCGTTCAGCTAAAATTTTTGATTTGTACTACATGTACAAGGATATTTTGTTTGTTATGAATCTTTTTTTTAGCTGATCGAAATTTTTTTAAAATTCACAATCACAAATTATCTCATGAGAATATGAATTGAAAGATTCGAACTCCAATCCTCCCATTTTGATCAAATGTCAAAAACAAATTATTCTAAAACTTGTAATTCTTTTTTCTATCTTTATTTGATAGAAACCTAACCAACTGAAATAAAATAAAAAGTGATTCACTTCACACTAACACGATAATAACCAGAAATTGACCTAACCTGTGACGTCATAGGTCGAATTTATTAAACAAATTTGTCTGTACTTAGCTTAATTCTAAAGATTAGATTTGTATGTTGTTTGTCTAAATTTCTGAGATGAATCTTGATTATCTTTATCACTTCGAATATTCGAACTATTGTCTTCATCTTTATTGTTATACTCACAAGGTTTCGGTTGATATATCCTTCGGCCTTCATCAAGTGTTCCATGTCAAACTCGGGAGTCTACGCAGAACCTCGAACTGAATCATAAACTTAATCCACAGGGTTAGGTTGTTCTAATTCCGTTAACCATGACCAGGTACATATGTTAATCTATAATAAATATTCTTTGTTAGTCTACCTGTTGTTGGGATTGAACCTGCAACCCCCAAATGATTTCACTCAGAAGCACTTTTCAAAGAAATGCCTTATCCACTGCGTTGGTTCAGTTCGAAGACAATAGTCCGAATATTCTAAGTGGGAAAAATTAAATTTGTATGTATTTACCCATCCCCTCCGCTACAGACAGCATGTGTCACAAAGCCAATTTTTAAACGGAGTACAGCTGATTTTAATTCAGTATTTTCCTCAGTCTACTTTAATAATTACTGGCGACATAGAAATAAACAATAATCCCATTTGTATTTTACCATCAATTACACTTTAACCCGTTATACGTAAGCAGAATTCTGATTTTTTCATAGATTCCCGCAAACATGGCGACTCTCAGCTTAATTTTATTCATCGTTGCACAAATAAGATACATATTTCTGGCGGTAGACAAATACAATTTAACCTTTTTTTACCTGAAATTTGATTTGGTTTGGTTGTGTTTTATGGCAGATAAACCATCGTAGGTTATTTAATGTCAAATCCTGTTTATACAGGGTGGAACGATACAATTGTCGTCCGAAAGGAAACAACACTACAGCTTTATTTTAAAACTTTTATTGAAAAAATTAAATCAAGTAACTTGATTATGTAGTAGAGCTGACATATATTCAATGTAGCCGCCTTCAGCCTCAATCACTGCCTCGATACGGATCCGGAACTGGGAGCACGCCTTTTCCACAAGCGCAGGCAGGAGCTCGGCGAATACTCGGCGGATGGCGGCGATCAGGCTGGCTTTGGTGTTGTGGGAGGTCATGTTGATGATGTTCTCGACGTATGACCAAACGAAGTAGTCCAGCAAGTTCAGGTTGGGGGAGGAAGGGGCCAGTGAGAGAAGGGTACAAAGTCCTAGCACTCCTTCTGAAGCCAAGCCTGGGTCTCTTTGGACTTGTGGGCCGGCTCCGAGTCCTGTTGCCAAACCCAGGGTCTGCCACCGGCCACCTGATTGCACCAGGGGATCACCACACTCATCAGCACATCCAGATACACTTTGGTGTTGACTTTCAAGTCGACTTCGAAGATGTGAGGTGGCATGACGTGGCCCTCACTTGAAACCACACCCAAGACCATAACCGTTGGCGGAAATTTTGTTTTCATCACCCTGGGCACGTCCCTGTTATTCGTGTCAATCCAGATTTGCACTTTGAGGGTGCTGGCAATGGTCCTGTTGTAAAAACTTGGATCGGTAGAGAGCATGATTTGTACAGCGGCGAATCTCCGATCTCGCTCGTTGAACATTGTGTCACTTTCAGACATGATAGAAGGCTCCTATCGCTCTTGGGATTTGTTCTAATAAGTCATTTGTTTGGACATAGTTAAGATCATCAAACAGTTCTATTTGAACCATAGATAGGACCGTGTCAGGTGCTACCACTCCGGGTCAGAGTGGACCTGGGAGCAATGGTAATAAAGAGGTACCCCACATTCCCCGAAGCTCCAGCATTACTGGAGCATCACCATCAGATTGTTTAGTGTCATATCCTGGACACTCATTGGGTGGATGGGGTCTTACTCCACTGCAGAGAAGCAGCCGGTATATTCTACAACCTCAGCCGACTGAACAGTAAAATTTGATACTCAGTCTTTACACTGAGCATTGAAAATCAAGAAAAAGCTGTTAACAAGTATATATAATGTAGGCATATTGATATTGAGACGCACTTAATGTAACAGTTATTGTTGTATGATTGACTGGTTGATTAATTGATTGATTTGAAAACATTTCAATCCGTCTAAGGTTATGATATTACATTCATTGTACTTTTATATTTTACGTAGTTATTTCTTAAGAGCTTTTTGCTCAGTTATAAGTTACGTGGTGCCTTCAATAAGTTTCCAGACTTTTTTTTACAGGAATTTAAAATTGTCGTAGACTCTTGAATATTCAGCAGATTATTTCTATACATCTTATGAGATGACAGACCAATTTTTATGATTTCAACTTCAAAGGAACGGCTACAGCAGCAACTGGAATACATCCTACTAAGCCTGATTGTCACAGCTGATGAATTTCAAAAATGCAATCTGGACGTGAGGACATTTTAGAAGAACGATATGCAATAAAATGTGTTTTAAACTTCGAAAAAATGCCACAGAAACGTATGGAATGCTTCAGACTGCTTTTCGACCATCTTGCATGAATCAGGCATCAGTTTCTGAGTGGCATAAGAAATTCAAGGAAGGTAGGGAGTATGTGAGGGATGATGAGAGGTGTGGCAGGAGTAAGGAAGTCAATACATCAGAGTTGATTGGCCAAAGAGTTAGGGTTAGGGTTAGGGTTACTATGTTGAGGTTTTAAGGGAGTTCGGGAAGAGATTCCGTCGGAAGAGGTCAGTACTCTTCAAATCGGGTCAGTGGCATTTCCACCTGGACAATGCACCAGTCCACAATTCCATCCTTGTCACAGACTATTTGATCAAGATGGGCATCAAGACAGTTCCTCAGCCTCCCTATAGTCCAGACCTTGCTCCCTGTGACTTTTGGTTATTCCCTAAGCTCACAGGCTGTCGTTATGAGACAATTGAGGAGATGAAAGAATCTGTGACGAAGATCATTGACACGCTCACACAAGAGGACTTCCATGGGGCCTTCCAGAAGTTATTGGAACGGTACAACAAGTGCATTGCAGCCGTTGGAGATTACTTCGAAGGGGACTAGAGTTTCATGTATGTACTATCAATAAAAGTGCCCATTCGGAAAAAGTCTGGAAACTTATTTAATGATCCTCGTAGCTTCAAGTTACTATTATTAATACAAATAATTTACAGTTATATATATATAAGTATTTTTATCGCGTACACATAATGTTTAAACAGACCTATTTTATCCATAGATCGTATCATAACATGTGTAGTACTAGTTATGATACGATTTATGAGTCAAATTATCTGGATATGATCTGTGGGTCAATTTATCAGAGAGGACTTGGGAATAATAATAATGAAGTGATGCGCCACACTCCCCAATTCTCCAGAACAGGAACCTCTCCTTCAAATGCAATTTAGTCTCATACGGACACACATTATTTTATTGGGGGGGGGTCATACCTTTCCAGGGAATAGTGTCATCATATTCTAAGACCAATCGACATGCGGGTATAATTGTAGGAAACTGAATCGGTGATTCGAATTCAAATCGCGTTAACGTTCCCAAACTAATTTACTCTCGTAAAAACAAGACCTCTTTCTTTGATGAGGACCGATACAGAAAATATGCTTTTATATACATATGTATATCCAAGAAATTATATTGTTATGTAACATCACAGAGCTCAAAGCCCAGTCAACGAGGACAATAGAATAAGCCGAATGCATGTGTGCAGAGAGGTTAGATTCCTCAAAGAGTGTCCTAGATATGGCACTAAGCCATCTGATAGTAAGAAAATAAGTCTGGAAACTTATTTAATGATCCTCGTAAGAGGTAAAAATGTGAAGTAATCCAGCCACTTCCCCGGCGCCCAACTTTTAACCGTCATGAAGTCAGACCGAGAGTCAGAGAGAGCCATGAACATGATCGGCTGTTCTCACAACTCATTGCAGTAGGCAAACTTTTCAGGCAGGGTCATTATATGTACACTTTATTTTCTGTATATAGCTCTTAAATCATATTTTCCGTGAGATATCGGGGCTCTCGCTTACAACGATTCCATCTCTAAAGAGATGGAACTTAGACCAAAAAGCTCGGCTGTCAGCATTCTGATCCCCTTCGTGTTTGGTCCAGGGACTCAACATCTGTAAATATCATGGATTTGCGTGAATATCTCCTGAGTGGGGTGGGATTCAAAGAGAGGTCAAATCTTTTCACATTCTCAGCTCCGTGAGTTGGATCTATGATGTTTCGTTTGTTGCATTTAAGAGACGCGCTGTGATTCCAACTTCATTGAAGGTATTCTCCCAAATGTTTACGAATTTCTTTCGGCCTACTCTAACGGCCGTGCAAAAAGGTTCATTTGGCTAATACACTGACAACTTAAGACGGCTGTTCTCTTGTTTTTGCAGATCCAACAGGCAGACATGGCGTACTGAATGTTAACATTGAGCAAAAGGCGCTTCGCTTCATTAGGGTTTATGGCCCAATGTCACCAGTGAACTTCCTGACTTTTTCGGCACTTTGATTACTTTATGATATCATCGAGACGAGTAATTTAAGCGGAAATTTGGAACGTTATCTTTGATCGCAATGTAAATCGGGGTAGCTAGACGCGATACTGACAGCTTGAACACAAAATACTTCTGAAACTTTATCGAGAGACTTGATCTTGAAGACTAATTCCAAGAGGAGCATCCACATTAGGTAGAAAAGACATGAACCGGTAGGGGTGCCTCTGGTTATTCTTCAACCGAGTTTTATATATCAAAATCGACTTTTGAGTCCTTCGATAATTATGATCACAGACTTGCCTGCGTCACAATACAATTAGATAAGACTAAGGTTAGTATGGCTAGTTACTGGAAATTCAACGTATCCTTGTTGTCTGAGGATTTCCAGCGCCACCTAGAGCCAAGAGTAAAGCAGGAACTGACGGGTGCAGTAAATAGGAATATTTGTTGGTTTAAGCTCACGATTAGAATTAAATCCTTTGCTGCCTACTATAATAGAAGGCACAAGCTAAAATAGATTAGCGACACAAAGAGCTTTAGAATCAATCGGGCGGTCAAGGCGGGAAATAGAGCAGAAATATAGCTGAGACTGAGCTTGCTTTTATACACAATAAAAAGCATAAGTTGTTAAGTCTCGATAGGCTACGAATATGGCTCATGAGTTGCGATCAGAGGAACCTTAGTTTGGTTATATTTTATGGTATATCAACCTTTGTGGGTTATGTAATGCCAAATCCTGTTTTTATACATATATGTGTGTGTGTGATTTGTAGACGAATTGTTTGTATGTATTTGCTTCTGCCAGACCGGTTGTCATACCAAGGTTAAGGAGCACAGTCTGCTCAACTATTTATTTATAACTGGAGGGAGAATCGTTTGATTCATATCATTATCAAGAGTATTAGTGCTATGGGAAATGCTATCAGTCTCGTTCAGGATTTGAACTCGTATCACAGTGTCCATTTCCTACGACGATAACCATTAAACCACGGACACCTCCATAACAAATTGTTTGTAAGTCACATTATTTTTAAAAGAGCCATAACTCATTTGTTTGCACACAGTTAAATGGTTACAAGTATTGCTATTTAACAATAGTAACTCAATTTATCAATCCTATCTAATACGAATAACTTATACTTAGCAGTATTGTTTCAAGTAAAAGTTCTGGATTCTGCAGCATTCGCCATTTGTAAGCACCCCCGAGTCATGGTAGGGGTGCATACGCCCATGCCATACGTTCTGGCGTTAGAACCTTTCTTCGTAAGTTAAAGGCAAACTCGGTCCTACCTGGACTCACACAACTTGAAGCTACCATCATGGCCAGGTATTCCACTTATGCTGACGATGTTACCGTCCTTGTAACAAGCATTGCCGATATTGAGGCGGCCAGTAAAGAAATCAGAAGGTATGAGAATGTTTCAGGGACCAAAACCAGCTCCTTCAGTTGGACGGTCAGTTTGTGCAAGATATTCGGCGTCTGGTTCGATCCCGAACTCTAGTCGAAGAATTGTCGGGGGTATTCGAAAAGGTTGTGTCCACTGCTGTCGTTTAGTCACGGAGGAAGCTCTTCTTAAAGGCCCGGGTCGTTCTAGTTAATCGTAAAAGAGCCTATTTTTCTGGTCCGTTTGGGGAAAATGGGTCCCCTATGTACGTCGTTATATCTGCTACCTTCATTTTTCCGACGGCAGTTTAGGTGTACCAAATGTGGAGGCACGTCGGCATATGTTGCGCCTGTTTCCGAGGTCGGATGTGCGCACATGATGAGAGGAGTAAATTTGGGAAAGAAAACGTCAAGTGGGCCTTTCTGATCTTAAAAAGTAAGCACTCGGACGATGACGAGACTCAATGTTAATCCAGAAATGAGTTCACTTTCTATCGCAAATGTCACAATGCACTAAAAGTTTTATCTCTGGTGGAAACTGGCCTCTCTGACACTCGGCCATGATTGAGTTAGACAGTATATCAAATTTTAATGCGGAGGAGGCCGTTCGAGACGACTTGATTGAGGAGCTCGATGTGAAGATTTCAATCATCTCCCCTCATAATTTATGTCAATATGGAAATAGCTTAGAAATTCATCGAGTAAAAAGTACGTTTTCGTGATTGTAGTGCAATAGATTTTCAGAATGAATGTAACGTTGTGGTGAAATGATTAATATAAAATTTCTTGGGGGTCAGTAAATGGAACAAGTTCAGTTAAAGATAGAATAGTGAAGATCAGCCTTCTTCTCTCTTGCTGTGGTCATGTGCTAAATGAGTATATATTTATGCGATGAAAATTATACCAAGAACAATCCAACTATTTTATTATTCTCTCGACTTAAAAGAGCTGTATTAACTTAAAAATCTTTTTAATTGGGTTTATAGACTTTAATAAATCTTTTCAGTTCGGTTGATTTTTTAGATGAAATAGATTCCTCTTCGCACAACTGGTTGGTTGGTTGGTTGGTTGGTTGGGGTTATTCTTTGCCGGAGTTCGTTTAACAATGAACATCTCCAATTATATAAGTTGTCTAAATTTCTGAGACGAAGCTTGATGATTTTTATCATTAAGGGTTTTTGGACTATTGTCTTCATCGTTATTGGTATTTTCACAACGATTCGGCTGATATGTCCTCCGGCATTCTTCAGGTGTTTGTCGAACTCTGGAACCTACACGGAACTTCGAACTACGTCCTTTATTGAATCCACGGATGGGAGGGGGTGCCTGTTCTGATTCCGTTAGCCATAACTGGGTACAAGTGTTAAGTATTCCTGTATTGTTACTCGCCTGCAGTCAGGATTGAACCTGCAACCTTAAGATGATTGTCTCCTTAAAAGCTTATACATTAATTATATACATCGCAAAAGTGTATCTTCACAATAATTTTAAACAGATGAACACAACATTTGTTGTTGTAATATTTTAAGAACCAATGTAAGAACAAATGCTCATAATCAATTTAAACATTTTCTAAAAAAAATCTATGAAAAACCATAAACGGGACAGCTACTACTACTCAGGTTTAGAGTTTTGGAAGTTATCACCACGAAGGGCTGACTTCACGCTCCTCAAAAACTACAGAATTACTGAATTAGAACCCCACCATTGGATGTAGTCTAGTTCTATTTCCATCATATTTTCGTTGGTGAGTATCCTACCAAGGATTTTAAAGCCGAGGAAGTTGATTTGTAATTAATAGACATTCAGTTTACATATTAAATAAGAAGTCAAGTAAATTTGGCGACCTTAGTCAAGGGTGACCCGAAAGCTCCCTTTTCAATAGCTACTGCACCATAGTGTAGGGAAGGGCGCTACTCCATTCCCTGAATTGCTCCACTTTACCCTTGATCCGTACCTTATAATGCTGAGTGTTAACCAAGGAGGTATCAAGTACCATTTTTTGAGTCTTTGGTGTAACTCGACCTGCGGTTGAACCCGGGTCTCACAGACTATAGGCGAATACTCTACTCATTATTATACACAATTTATTCGATTCTTTTCGAAATATAAGATAAAGAAGTAAATTAATCTTTAGCCGATATTCTGAAAGCGAAAACCAATTTTCTATGTAGAAAATAATGAATTTAGATTTAATTTCACTTTCACATAATAAACTTCTTTATTCTGATTTCATGCAGCTCACTTTAATTGCATTGAAAGTTATTATCAAATCCTAATAATAAGGCTGTTATTATAAAATACTTGAAAAGACAAGTAAAAATTTATAAAAATTAATAATATTCATCACGAGAGAGAATTGTGGTATGACAGGAATATTCTTTTAAACCAAAAACAAATCTAATTGGTATATATCGGTTTTGCAGCATATAAACGCTTTGGGGGTTATTTAACACACAACTGAAGTTGCTTTCTACAAGCAATTACATGGTAACTAGTAATGATGATCATTTGTAAACAATTATAAGGTTTCTTTGTTTTTAATGGCATATCAACCTTTATAGGTTATTTAATGCCAAAGATATTCTCCTAGAAGAACAGTAGTTGTACTATTTAACCCATAGCTGGGAGGATAAGGGGGTTCATACCTTTCCCAAGGGTATTTGCCCGAAAGTGAACGTAATAGCGCAACTGGAGTACGAACTCGCGTTCTACGAATCCGCAGTCTATCGCTTTAACCATTACACCACGAGGACACCCCCAAGCAATTATAAGTTCAAGTATTTTTATCCAATACTAATAATTTTCCAACATTTATATTATTTCAACTATTCCTAACATTAACAATTTTCAAACAAACTCGTAGATAAGACGCTAACAGGTACTACCACTCTGGATCAGTTGGAAAATAGTAACAAAGGGTTTACTCCACATTCCTCAAATCTCCAGAACTGGAACCTCACCACCAGATGCAGATTAGCATTAAGACTGATTTTAGTCAATCTAATTTAATCTAACCTTGTGGTTATTTACTAAGCTTAGCTTAGTTGTGACACAGGTCTGAAGTATGTGACAGCCAGTAAGGAACGAATTCATTAATAATGGTCTGCCAATCAAGCTTGATATTCATTGCACCACTTGGTGTGTGTGTGTGTGTGTGTGTGTGTGTGTGTGTGTGTGTTATAATAATTCTCACTTTCAGTGGGTGTACTAAAATCAAATATACGTCGGTTGCTGGTTCTTTATCTATCTATGGACGGGACCAAATATAATTTCTGAGTCATATGTCCTCGGGTATTTATAAAAATAATTTTTTTTAAAACTCAATAACTTCTGTGATATAAATTGTTTTGTCAAAACATATTTAAGTTATACTTATATTTACCTTTTACCTTTCCAAAATTTCAGTATACACAATTTTTACAGTAAAACATTTTTGTCTTAATGCCAAGTCAACTTGAATTCTCTAATCTGGACGTAGCTTCATAAAAACAATGTTACGATAAAACTAAGAAAGAATTTTGTCTTGTTGCTAAAATCCACAAATGAGAGAACAAAGTTAAGAACTTAGGACTATTTTTACGCGGCTTTATTACAAAATTTATTCCCCCTAAAATTGCTTATTTACGAAGACTTTTGAAAAAATGAATAATTCAGAACAATTAATTATTAAAATGTTCACTTAAAAATCCTAATGGAAATTATATATTACACACCAGGTCATTGGTTCTAGTGGGTAGAGTGTTCGCCAATGGTCCGGGAGACCTGGGTTCCATCCCAGGTCGCGTCATACCAAAGACTTTTAAAATGGTACTTGATACACCCTTGCTTAATACTCAGCAATATAAGGTAAGTATCGAGGGTAAAGTGGAGCAATCTAGGGAAAGGAGTAGCGCCCTCCCCTACACCTCGGTGTAGTAGCTATTGAAAAGGGATCCCTCGGGTCGCCCCTCCCCCTCGACTACGATCGCCAGCATATTACTATCACACTGATAAACAGCTTATTATAAAAATACAACGCATACTGTGTGTGCATTTCTTGCAAACCACGTGCCAAGGGATTTGTGGGAAAATGACTATACCCAGTCCTGGGAGTACTTAACCTTCTAGTAACTCCTTACCCAACGCCTAAAACGGGTAAGGGGGCTACTTTGATTGCCTCGAACCTGAGGTGCTCCAGTAGGAAAATGCTGAAGGAACGTGACTAATTTTTTAAAGACTTATTTCCTGGTAGGTACACCACTTTAAACCGACCTTCTGTAACATTTTGGCCTCGTGTGGTTCTAGATGAATACAAACAGCGCTGAATTAACCACCCCGTATCCATGCCTGGTGTTATGTAATAGGCAGCAGCTGCCCCATTGCTTAAAGAGGTAAAAGCTGTAACATTCTATTTTGTAAGCATATTTTCAAAATAAGCTTATTTTTTCCTTATCACAGTTGTAGAATTTGGAAATGAACAATACAATTTCTTATTGTATAATCTTTCATTAGAAATAAAAAGATGAGGTATAAATCTGGCATCTATCGCCGGAAAAAAAACGTTATATTCTACATCTGTAGATGTACAATTCACGTCGTTGTATCTTATTGAGCAATTCTCCGTCAATAAATTCCTCATGGCAATTAGGGTTATTTGGCGAGACCATCTTCTCTCCAAGTAACATGTGGCAGTTTGAACTGGATTACTTGGTACCAGCTGTAAAGAAAGATCGGACTTGACTTTTATCGAGTACCCAAAACGGTTTGCCTATATAAGGTTAAAGAGTTCGTTATGGATGTGCAGTATAAATAACTCGTTTGGCGATTAATTCGCGTAAAAAAGGAAGTGCTTTTTTTTATCAACGTTTATTATTCTTGTTTTTAAAGATAAGCCAGTTATATTAAAAAAAAATTGTGGCATACTGTTGATACAGTCAGTGATTCTTGCAATAAAACCACTAGCGCGTGGTACTCTCCACAAGATCTTCTTTTTTTATTTCAAAATTTTCAACACAGTTTGTTTTTTGTGTTTTGTTTTTTTGTTTTTGTTTTTTTGTTTTTTTTCATATATTTTTTCTATTTTGCTCACTTGTGGTTTGGTGGTAATAGAAAAAAATTTACTCTCATGTTTGATGTTGTCATTTAGGGTCTTCAAGTTTCTAATAGGAGATTAGATTTGTGATACGAGTGTTTTACTCCTCACTTGTTACGGTTTTCCTTCTGACCTCATTAGAAAAGTTTACTATAATCTGTCGAGGAAAAAAAAACACTTTCGACTCATAAACTTTTGCTTTCTTTTCAAAAATGAGAGGTATTAAAATGCATTTCATGGACAGCCTTTTCTTTCTTTCTTTCTTTCTTCTTCTTTTTTTCTTTTGACCTCTTTACATAACCGACAAACCACAATGTGGGTGGGACCAATAATCTTAGATGCATAATCGCCAGCTGAGTTCACACTTCACTGAACAGACAGCCGAAAACAGTAACTCCCATATATCTAAGCAGGTGTAACTAAGTGGTGATGGAATAATCAAAATATTTAGAATTCTGACTCAGCTGCCAAGTCATTGACACCAGTTACCAAAATGACAAATGTCTGAATATAAACAAGAACAATCCGATTTTCAAGAAATATTTTTCAAGATTATTTGGATTCATCATTTTAAATCTCTAGAAAATATTTTTCAATGTCTCCGTAGGTGCGGTGAGAGAAACCAAAATTAGAAATATTTTTTTAATTCCCGTGAGATTTTAAGAAACAAAAGGAAAACAAATTCCAAGTGAGATGGCACAGACATGGTAGCACAGAGGACATTTACAGAAAGAAATTAAATCTCTTTTCATTGAGACTCAGAACAATTCCGTAAGAATTATATTAGGGCAGAGATTGGCAAAATGGTAAATATAGACTATCTGGAGACAGAAATGATATTTTGCCCAGTCGGCTGGAACTGTAGAATACACTAACTGCACCTCTGCAGAGGGGTAAGACCCCCCAACGAGTGTCCTGGATATGACACTAAACAATCTGGTGGTGATGTTCCAGCAATGCTGTAACTTTGGAGAATACGGAGTACCCCTTTATTGCCATCGCTCCCAGGTCCACTCTGCCCCGGAGTGGTAGTACCTGATATAGGCCCTATCTATGGGTTAAATAGAACTAACGGCATACTTATGCTAAACTGAATATCTTGAAATAGAAATTTTTTTGACAATTGAACCGTGCTTACATTTTGAAGTGCGTGCTCGTGCTAAACTGAATTATTTCAAATAGAACTGTTTTTTGACATTGAAACTGTACTAAACTGAATTGTTTAACTTAGAACTGTTTTAACATTTAACTGTGCATTAAAAAATCTGTACTTTTACTAAACTGAATAGCTCGAAATAGAATTTTTTTTTACAATTAAACTGTACTTGCATTTAAACTGCGTGCTTATGCTAAACTGAATTGTTTTAAATTGAACTATTTTTGACTTTGAAACTGTACTTATACTAAACTGAATTGTTATATATAACTGCTTGAATAGTTTGAAATAGAAATGCTTTTGACAATTAAACTGTGTACTTATGCTAAACTGAATTGTTTTAAATTGAACTGATTATTTACATAAAAATGGATTTGGCGTTAGATAACCTACAAAGGTTGATATACCATAAAACCCAACAAACCAAAACAAAACAGAAATGATATTGTCAATTGCATAGTGAACGAATGCAGCAGGTTGACACAAACGGAACTGATCGAGAAAATGATCTATTGCGAGCTATGAAAACAGCTGGGATTTGAACATGTAAACCAATGGTACGTGTATAAGCTATAATCTATCTGACAGAATCAAAAAGACAAAAAAATTTAATGGTACTTAAATATTCAAATGAGCGATGATCTCATTCAGCCAGAATTGCCTTATCAAGGCGGATCCCAGAAATTGTAAGAAAATGTAACGAAAATTTGTCTGACAAAAGGGTAGAATTAAACAATCGTAATAAGCTAAAAAATAATATGTCCCTTTTCTAAGAATAAAAGACTTAGTGGAACAAGATAAGTGGATAATAAACGCACTAGGAACAGTTTGCAAGAATCTTGCATAAAGTTTGGTAGAACTGAAAACCGAGAAAGAACAAAATTCATTAAGTTGACAAAGTTTTAAATGAATTACTCAAATAGCGAGGGGTCTCCTCGTGGTGTAATAGTTAAAGTGATGGACTGCAAAATCGTAGTAAGCGAGTTCAAACTGCAGTCGTGTTATTACTTTCATTCTCGGACAAATACCCTTCGGAAATGAATGAACCCCCTTATCCTCCCAGTTATGGGTTAAATAGTACCACCACTGTTCTTCAAGGAGAATAGCTTTGACATTAAATAACCAACAAAAGTTGATATGCCATTAAACAAAGAAACCAAACCTAACCAAATAGTGAGAAAAGTGTTTGTGTTTCGCTTGGTTTTCAGTGAAAGCTACTCAATACTATGAGTAGGAAAAGTCAATAGGTACTACAACTACTACAACTTGAGGAGGAACACTTAGCGAAACGGTTATCATCATAATCGATGATCTAAGTTTAAATACTGAACGAAGATTTTTGTGTTTCACTTTGTGCTGACACCATTGTAAAGGAATAAATTCATCTGTTCTAAAGCTATAGGCAAAATAGCGGGCCGAGAAGGGTCACCAGCTTTGGCCAGGCTAGAAGTCTACAAGAAGGAAACCCTGATTTCGAACCAGTTTTACTCCGAAATAGAATAGAAATTAACCTTGTATCATATCCTGACCGTGGCGAAGGAGTTTGGTAAATACACACACACACACACGCACACACACATATATATATATACAACCATACTACAATAATAATAATAATAATAATGATAATAATAAAGACAACAGATTTGGGTGTTATAATCAGCCGGTGCTCCCTTGATAGCCAACATGGGAGATCAAGCAATATCTTGCGAATGTTGGCTGTTATTCTTTCAGGTTAGGATAATAACAAAGAATAGTTGATTTTCTGACCTTGAAATGCTGGTAATCTACAAACAAATATATAGGCAAACATATCAACAGACTCCCTAATACAGTAACCGAGACATTAAATGCAGTAAAACCAGAAACTCCTAACCAAAACCAAACACTAAATGATAATGACTGATAAATCACAAGCACAAAGACGCAAACACTGACCCAAAAAGGAAGAATTGATGTAGAAACTATAAAAAGAATCATTTCTGAAAAGAAAAACACATTGCCTTTTCACATGAACCATGATTGGAGGTCAGTCAAGTCCGAAACTAAGAAAGTGAACGACTTGTGGACAAATACCCCAACAAGCAACCTCACAGAATTAAACGATTTAATCTATGCAGGAGCTAAAGTGGTCTGTGAAAAAATCGGCAGAAAGTCGAAACCCAAATGGGAACTCAGATTAGAACCACAGATAAAAAAACCACGACAAGCAAAAATACTAAAACCAAACATGAAACAAAGAGAAAAAAATGACAACTAGTACAAAAAATACAACTCGAAGAGACTAATCAAAAAGTACTGGCGAAAGAAGGGAAACTAAAAAGATACTGAGACAGCATCAAACAATAAAGACAAAACAGGACTTTCCAAAACAACGTAAGAAAATTCTACCAACTAGTAGGGGGAGAATGGGCGAAGACATACCAGGAACCAGACGCAAACGAAGCAAAAAGATTTTGAAGCAAAATAAGGGAACTAAAAATCATAACAAAAAAGCCAAATGGATAAACAACATGGATACAAAGTTGCGAATACTCGAAGAAGGTCCTAAAGTGAAAAACACCTCGAAGCACGCAAGGCAACACTTAAAAATATTAAAATGGAAAACCCTTGATCTAGATGGTATGCACAGGTTTTGGTTTTTAAAATTCACCTCTATTCACAACAGACTGGCTACCGAAATGAATAAATACATATAGAAAACTGAGATACCCGAATGGATGACCAAAGGGAAGACCACCCTGATCCAGAAAGACCCCCTCAAAGGAACCACCCTAAACAGCTATAGACCCATACCCTGCCTACTGATAGTATAGTAAATACTAACTGCACAAAGCGGGAAGAATCTCTACTACTCTTTGATAAACTGTGGGCTCTTCCCTGAAGAACAGAAAAGATGTCACAAAGGAACCAGAGGTACAGGAGAACTACTACATAAAGATAAACACACCCCAACGAGGGTAAAGCGAGGAGGGAAAATCTAGCTATGGCCTGGATTGACTACAAAAAAGCATGATTTGGTCTCCCAATGCTGGATATTACACAGTCTCAAAATGTATAAAATACCCGACCAAGTCATTCAATTTATCGAGGAGACCATGGAAACCCAGAGAGAGAGAGGAACCCACAGCAGGAGGAAAAAGATTAGCAGAGGTAAAGATCCAGAAGCATATTCTAAGGAGATACACTATCACTGTTTGTAATAATGAAGATATCATCAGTCACATTCCCAGGAAATGCACAGCAAATACACACTCAATAAATCGCAAGAAAAGATCAACCACTTACTGTACATGCATGACAACAAACTGTTTAGTAAAAACGAAAAGGAATTGGAAACCCTAATACAGATAATGAGAATATACATTCAAGATATAGGAATGGAATTTGACATTGAAAAATGTGCCAAGCAAATAATGAAAAGCAGGAAACGACACATTACAGAAGGAATCGAATTACCAAATCAAGAAAAAATCAGAACGTTTAGATCAAAAGAAAGCAACAAATACTTAGGAATATTCGAAGCTGACACTATCAAACAAGTGGAATGAAAGAAAAAATCAAAAAACAGTATCTCAGGTGAATCAGAAAGCTACTCGAGACAAAAATATATCTTATATAACCTTATCAAAGGGGTAAACACCGGGGATGTCCTCTTCGTAATATACTCAGGACCAATATTGAAGTGGACCAGAAAAGACCTTAAACAAAGGGACCGGAGAACAAAAATTAATGACCATGTATAAAACCTTGGATCCCAGAAATGACGTTGACAGACTATATGTGCCAAGAAAAGCGGGAGGAAGAGGACTTGCTAACACTGAAGGCAGCGTTGACGCATCGATACAATGACTCAAAAGCAACATAGAAAAGCGCGAAGGAATACTAATCACAGCTACCAGTAACAATTCTGACGACACGAGGATCAGCAAAACGGAAATAACCAGAAAACAAAAGTGAGAAGAAAAACAACTCTCTAGACGTTTTAAGCATCATCTCACACGAGAAAACGTGAACGTGGCTTAGAAAGGGGAACCTTAAGAGAGAAACTGAATCCCTTCAGAGGACAGCACAACAACAACGCTACAAAGAGAAACCACATCAAAGCAAGAATAGATAAGACGCAAAAAACAGCAAATGTAGGTTATGTAGTGATAGAGACAAATCGATCAATCACATAATAAGCGAATGCAGTAAATAAGCACTGAAAAATTATAATACTAGGCATGACAGGATGGGCTAGGTGATCCACTGGGAACTGTGCAAGAAATTTAAATTTGATCTTACGAACAAGACACACAAGCTCCACTGGGACCTTGAGATACCACTGGATCACCTTATCTCGGCCAAACGACCAGACCTCATAATAATCAATAAACAAAAAAAAAAGAGAGCTAGAAGAATTGTGGACTTTGCTGTCCCGGCTGACCACAGAGTAAAATTGAAAGAAAACAAAAAGATTAAGTTTGGTTTGGTTTGTTGGGTTTTATGGCATAACAACCTTTGTAGGTTATTCAACGCCAAATTCATTTTTATGTAAATAATCTGTTCTATTTGAAACAATTCAGTTTAGTGCACTGTTTAATTGTCAAAAACATTTCTATTTCAAACTATTCAAGCAGTTATATGTAACAATTCAGTTAAGTGTAAATACAGTTTTAATGTCGAAAAACAGTTCTATTTCAAATAACTCAGTTAAGCATAAGCATGCAGTTTAAATGTAAGTTCGGTTTAATTGTCAAAAACACTTCTATTCCAAGCTATTCAGTTTACTGAAACAATTTACTTTAGCATAAGTATGCCGTTAGTTCTATTTAACCCATAGAGAGACCCTATCAGGTGCTACCACTACGGGCTAGAGTGGACCTGGGAGCGATTGCAGTGAAGGGGTACTCCGCATTCCCCAAAGCTCCAGCACTGCTGGAACCTCACCATCAGATTGTTTAGTGTCATATCCAGGACACTCGTTAGGTGGGGGTCTTATCCCTCCGCAGAGGTGCAGTCAGTGTATTCTACAGCCCCAGACGACTGGGCTAAAAAAGATTAAGTACCAATTGAAAAAATAGTGGAACAAAAAAGTGACGGTTCTACCAATTGGTACAGACAACAATGGAATAGAGCAAGTATTCCACGTAGATTTAAAAAATAGATTTGTTTTTTCAAAAATATCAAGAATCTTGAAGGATTATTTCGAAAATGTTTCCTTGAATTTGCCAAAATAACAGAAAAATTTCTAAAAAAAATTTGATGCGGTTGTCGGGGAAACGTTTGCACACATTTAATATATAAATATATTAGGTCTGAGCAAAAAATTAGTTAACTTAAAAAAATGCCTTTCTGTTGTGTATATTGTCTTTAATTTTGAAATCGAATAAGCTGAAAGCTTTTGCACACGCTAAATACACAGTACACAGACTCACACAGAAACCTTGATATATATATATATATATATATATATATATATATATATATATATATATGTGTGTGTGTGTGTGTGTGTGTGTTAAACATATATATATATATTTATGTGTGTATGTGTGTGTATGTGTGTATGAGTGTTGAACACACACACACACACACACACACATATATATATATATATATAGGTAACTAAGAAAAATGCAGAAAAGTGCTCGATACTACTATGGTAAATCAGATTATAAAACATGAAATATTTAACTTATGAATTTTTAAAGTCCATTATATGAAGTTTTATAGGGATCACACCATTATTATATATATATATATATATATATATATATATATATATATATATATATATATATATATATATATATATGAGAATAGATCTGGATTTGACGCAAAATCATTTATTAGTAAATAGCAGTGTACCATACTCGTGTATGTGCATGTATGTAACACTACCGCCACGAGCAGGTTGAGACACAAACCCTATCAATAGTAAACAGCAATATATATATATATATATATATATATATATATATATATATATATATATATATATATATATACTCAATCCTTGCTATGGAAAAGATCCGATGCAATGTCAATTTTAAGCAAAGCCCAACTGGTTTTATATCAGCGTTCTTTTGCTCTGCAACAAGTTGCAGAGAGAATTCTTGGGGTAAGAGTTGTGTAGATCATCTGAAGTTGAGTGATTAAAGAAAAGAATCAACTTTATAAACTGAAATTAATTTTCCTTATTATTTCACTAAACAGAAAGAAAAAGCAAAAAACAAAAACCAATTTTGTATTAATAAACCAAAATTTGTACGGGTTAATTTTCTGAACAACTATAATCAATGAATACTTGGCTTTCGGCCTAGTTAAAGATCATTTGTGTGCTGCTGTCTAGCTTACAAATTCATGCTCAGAGGTAGGGGAAGAACTATGGAAAAAAGTGTCACCAACAAAATGCACTCAAGACTTTTGACAGTGCAGACCCCATAAACAATTCCCTATACAAGAGTACGTGTTACGTGGGTGTAAAGCACTGGTAGTCATATTTGGTAAAGGGTAAAATAATATTCGTTCTCTCCTTGAACATTTTTCCGTCCTTCTGCTAGAGAGACATGTCAGTTGGTCTCTGTCGTAGATCGGACGACGGTTTATGCTCAGAACTAGCATTGTTGAGTTGCAAAACATAAAAAAGGACAGAGTGAAAAGATTCACGTTTCACTGAAGACCCGGAATCTGTCAGAGAAATGCGCTTATCTTGCAACAGCTTTCAAAAGGGAAAAAATAAAAAATAAATGTACGCTTAGTATTCATACGTGTCTGACACTAGGGGGCTTAGATAGATAGATAGATAGATAGATAGATAGATAGATAGATTTACTATTTGCTTTATGCGTGTTTATACAACGAAAAAAGTAATACTGATAGGATTTGTTTTTTTTTTATAATAGTAAATAGAATAGAATTATTTTTTTTATTTAAAAACAAACACAAAGTAACAAATGAGCAAATAGTTTACTTTTTATTGTGCTTACCAGTATAACTACACTGGCCTTGTTGGCTGGGGATATAGAATACACTGACTGGATCTCAGTAGGTGGGTAAGACCAACTCCTAACGAGTGCCCTGTATATGACACTAAACCAACTGACGGTGAGACTCCAGTCCAGGAGAATTGGGGTATCCCTTTATTGCCATTAATCCCAGGTACTCTGACCTGGAATGGTAGTACCTGATAGGGTATGGGCCCAATAGAATAGTTTGACTATTTAGCTGTATGCATATTTACCGACCGCTCTGCTCGGACAGGATATGAGACAAGGTCAATTTTTAAGCGGAGTTTAACAGGTTTCAATTCAGAGTTTTCCTTCTCCTAGACTAGTTGCCTCACCAAGGCTGAAGAACATAGTCTGTCCTACAATTTACCCATAGCTGGAGGGAGAATAATTAGATTCATGCCTTTCCCAAGAGTATTAATGCAATGTGAAATGCAATCAGTCTCGTCGAGGATTTGAACTCGTGTCGCCGTTTCCATTTCCTACGACGATAACCATTACACCACGGGCACCTGTATGTAAAGCTGTATGTAAACAAATGAAAGAGGTTAAATTTAGTTATTAGTGTAACATAACAATACTTGAAAGCTTAACTGTGTGCAAAAAACTTAATTATTGGTATTACTTAACACTAATTGAAACCCTTTAACCGTGTGCAAATAAAGCAATTAGCGAAGGCAATACTTGGAACTTCTTTACTGTGTGCAAACAAATGCTTAATATTAAATAGAATTATTAGTGTTATATAGAAATACTAGAAATCACTTAACTGAGTGTTTACAATAACAATACTTGTGTGCAAATAAATTAGCTATGATTCATTTAAAATAAGATTATATACAAACTATTCACTTACAAATCACATATTAACTGTGATCAAACAAATATTAAATTTAATTATTACTGTTGCATAGCAATACTTGGAACCATTTAACTGTGTACAAATAAATAAGCTCTGATTCGTTTAAAAACATTATCTACAAAATATGCGTTTACAAAAGAAATATTTGATATATGTATAAACAACATTTGGCATTAGATAACCTACAAATGTTGATATGCCATAAAACGCAATCAAGCAACCATCCAACCAACTATAAAGAGCATTTAATTTTTTGCTTATTTTTCGCATGTATTTTGAATCGTCCATTATATATATATATATATATATATATATCCTTCATTTTAGTAATTATTCATCATCATCATGTCGTGCTGCCACACGGATATCCCTGACCCTCTCTCGCCTCTCCTCCCTATCGTTCATCGCTTTTGGCAGGTCCTCAGGGCTACATCCCGTATCCTCATAGAGCTGCTGTTTGTAGGTTCGAGTTGGTCGCCCTGCTTTAACATGCTCGATGCCCTAAGGACAAAGCTAGCTTATTATTGTTAAAATATAATTTTAAAATCTTACTTTAAAAACAACTTAAAACTACTTCAATCAAATAATTGTGACAACAGTCGTACAACACTTGAATTAACAACAAGCAGTCCTTAAAGAAAGTGTTTTAATTCATTTTTAATTCGATTTTAACAACCACGGCAACAAAAACAACAACAACAAATAATAATAATAATCAGACTTAATAATAATCAACAAAAAAAGAGAACTTGCAAAATAGTCGACTTTGCGGTCCCGGTTGACCACAGAATATAACTGAAAGAATGTGAAAAGAAGGATAAGTACTTCGACCTTACTAGGGATGGAAAAAACTGTGGAACATGCAGGTGACAATTATGCCAATTGTAATTGGTGCGTTTGGAACAGTAACTAAAGGATTACTAAAGGGACTGGAGGACTTGGAGGTTGGCGGACGAGTAGAGACCATCCAAACTACTACATTATCGAGAACGGCCAGAATACTGAGAAGAGTCCTGGAGACTTGAGGAAACTTGCTGTCACTTAAACTCCAGTGAAAGACCATCAGCTAACGCTGATGTGAAAAGCTCTAATGAGTAAATAATAATAATAATAATAATAATAATAATAATAATAATAATAATAATCTCGACCAGATGATCAGACCTAGTGTTAATCAACAACAAAAAAGAGAACTTGCCGAATAGTGAACTTTGCCTTCCCGCCTGACCACTGAGTAAAACTAAAAGAAAGCGAAAAGAGATATAAGTACTTAGACTTTTCTAGATAACTGAAAAAGCTATTGAACATAAAAGTGACGGTGATACCAATTGTAATTGGTGCGCTCGGTACCGTCACCAAAAGACTGGAACTGGGACTGGAGGACTTAGAGATTAGTGAACAAGTGGAAACCATCCAAATAACAGAATTGTTGAAATTGGCCAGAACATCAAGAAGAGTCCTGGAGATTTGAAGCGATTGCTGTTACTCTGATTCCAGTGAAAAACCATTGGTTAACGCTGGTGTGAAAAAACCAAAAGAGTACAAAAAATAAAAATAATAATAAATCAAGCAAAAAACAAAAGAAATTGCATGAGATGACCTCGACAGGGGAAACCTGAAGAAATGAAATGTGTTCATAGCCGTAAAAAAATAATGACAAAGATATTCATAATTATGTCCAAACAACAATTGATTGTACGCAAAAGGCTTGCAAGTGAAGGTTGTGTGGTCATAGAGATGAAACAGTTAATTACATAATAAGAGAATATTCCAAACAGACAAAAAAGAGTAGAGCGATTGGGGAAGTTGATCCACTGGGAAGTGGGCAAGAAACTGAACTTTAACAAAAATCTCTCTGAGAAAATGAAGCACATAGATTCTTGGGGATTTTTAAATACTAACAGATCACCTAATCTAAATTAGAAGACCAGGCCTAGTTTTAATTATCAAGAAAGGAATTTGTATCTAGATGATTTTGCAGTTTTGGCAGATCAAAGTGAAAATAAGAGAAAGCGAAAACTAGCAAATAACGGAACATTGCCAGGGATCTGAAAAGTTTGTAGAACATGAAGATGATATTGATACCAATCGTAGTTTGAGCCTTTGAAATTGTTCCAAAGATCAGAGGAAGAATCGAGACCCTTCAGACCACAGCACTGCCAAAATCAGCAAGGATACTCAGGAAAATCCTGGAGATGTAAGAAGACTTGCTGTCACTCAAAATGTGTGAAAAACATGCCAGTAGTGAAATAAAAATATATTTATATTTACCTATACAAGATGTGATAAAACAGCAGCAAGAGAGAATCTTTAGATTTTTAAATTTTATCAAATTCAAATTTTAAATAAAGACAGGCATGCTTGTATGCATAAATACTCAACAAAAAGAAACCCTTATCATACGCTGCAACCTACAACAAAAACAACTCTGAACTATTCACAGAAATAATGAAATATCTAGAACTTAAAAACAATGTCAAAATCAAAGAAATACTAGACACGACAAAAATCAATAAAAGCCAGAAACAACCCAAAAATCTTTTAAAAATACTCACCTTTTCTACATTTGGAGAAAACACAACACAAGGAGTTACCAATTGCAATAATGGATGAAGTAAAATATGTGATATAATTATAGAAGGAAAATCCAATACCGTTAAAAAACCAGAAACCAAATTCAAAATAAAGACTTAAGCAACAACTCAAAAAGCGTAGTCTACATAACTGAATGTTGTGAATGCAAAAAAAATATACATAGGATCAACACAGATCTTTAATACAAGGACATCACTTCACAGAAGTAATATCATAGAAGAAAACGGAAAATTAAATGTATCGAAACACCTATACTAATTTAGTTAGGGTAAATTTAAAATAATGCCATTATATCAAACGAACGACTACAAGTTACTTCAAATAAAGGCAAAAGAAATTTAGAGATAAATTTAAACCAAAGTTGATTAAAACATGAATCATACGCACACACAAATGGAAACAAACATACATAGATACGAAGTGGATTCAATAAGTTTCCAGACTTTTTCGTATGGGCATTTAAAATTGTCGTAGACTCTTGAAAATTCAGTATGTTATTGCTATATATCTTATGAGATGACTGATTGATTTTTATGATTTCAGCTTCAAATGAACACCTACAGCAGCAAATTTAATACACCCTTGGCCTAGCGGTTAGAGTGTTCGCCAATGGCCCGGGAGACCTGGGTTCAATCCCAGGTCGAGTCATACCAAAGACTCAAAAAATGGTACTTGATGCCTCCTTGCTTAACACTCAGCATTATAAGATACGGATCAAGGGTAAAGTGGAGCAATCCTGGGAAAGGAGTAGCGCCCTTCCCTACACCTTGGTGTAGTAGCTATCGAAAAGGGAGCCTTCTGGTCACCCTCGACTATGGTCGCCAACTTTTTACTACTAAAGCCTGATTGTCACAGCTGGTGAATTTCAAAAATGCAATCTGGACGTGAGGATAATTTAGAAGAAAGATATACAGCAAAATTGTGTTTTAAACCTGGAAAAAATGCCACAGAAACGTATGGAATGCTTCATACTGTTTTTGGACCATCTTGCATGAATCGAACATCGGTTTTTGAGTGACAAGAGATTCAAGGAAGGCAGGGAGTCTGTGAGGGATGATAAGAGCTGTGAGAGGAGTAAGGAAGTCAGAACACTAGAGTTGATGGGCCAAATAAAGAATTTCATGGATAAGGACTGACGTGTGTCTATAGAGACAATAAGTGCACAGTTTGATGTCAGCGTGGGAACTGTATACGCAATTATTCGCAAGGAACTGAAGATGCGGAAGATTTGCGCGAAGTTTGTCCCAAGGATGCTCAGAGATGATCAGAAAGAAAGACGTTGTCATGACAGTAGGGAGATGGTCGAGCTGATCAATTCAGATCCCGCAGTTCTTGATGCTCTAGTGATCTGCGATGAAAGCTTGATCTACTGCTATGACCCAGAGACCAAGAGACAGAGTTCCCAGTGAAAGCATGCTGGCTCTCCAAGACCCAAGAAGGCCAGACAGAGCAAATCTACCCACAAACTTTTGATGATCCCTTTTTTTGACAGCACTGGCGTGATCCACATGCACTGGGTTCCCACTGGATAGACAGTCAACAAGGAATACTATGTTGAGGTTTAAGGGAGTTCAGGAAGAGATTCCGTCGGAAGAGGCCAGCACTCTTGAAATCGGGTCAGTAGCATTTCCAGCTGGACAATACACCAGTCCACAACTCCATCCTTGTCACAGACTATTTGACCAAGATGGGCATCATGATAGTTCCTCAGCCTCCCTATAGTCGAGACCTTGCTCCCTGTGACTTTTGGTTATTCCCTAAGCTCAGAGGCTGTCGTTATGAGACAATTCAGGAGGCTGTGACGAAGGTCATTGACACGTTCACACAAGAAGACTTCCATGGGGCTTTCCAGAAGTTGTTGGAACGTTACAACAAGTGCATTGCAACCGGAGGAGATTACTTCGAAGGGGACTAGAGTTTCATGAGTGTACTATCAATAAAAGTGCCCATACGAAAAAAGTCTGGAAACTTATTTAATGAGTTTTGTATGTATACACACACGCAAAAAAAAATCTCAAGACACATATTCACGCATACACAGAGAAAAATAACTATAAGTGAAATTCGAAACCGCTCTAACACACACACACACAGACACACACACACACACACACACACGCACACACATAACGTATCAAATATTAAAAGCAAATCAGGGGTAAAGTAGGCTTAGGGAAACACACTCTAAGAAAAAGAAAGGAGCGACCTTCATAAAAAAAACATAACCTACTGAAAACCATTCAAACTGCAAACACAAGTGAGTTCAAGTCTCATTAATACCCCTTTAACAAGGCCTTGTGTCATACATGTTCTCTGACGAAAGCTTCAAGCTGAAAACATACACGTATGTTAGAACAAAATAAATAAATAAATCCTGAAACATACAAATCTCTTCGTTGACCGACTCATTTTAAAAGAGAGATATAGATGAAGAGAGAGAGCGAGAGGCAGACAATTATTTGTATGTATATGCACTTTGCTCGGTGTATCTTTCCGACTCATGCAATGAATAACGGATATAGATTCATACAGCTAAGAATCTTCCTGGATTTCTATGATGCGATGTCCTATATCAGTTAAATTATAATAAAAGAACCATTCAGGTTTTTCATTAGATAATTTTTTTCTATATTTTGAACATTTTCAAGCGTCAGGCCAGACAAATGGCGCTCAGAATGAAATACGATATAGACGTTTAAAGAATAAGACGTATTTGATAAATGTTCCCATCCCACAGCTCCATAATTGTTTGTCGCGTCGTATTTGCAATGGGAAGACAGGTGTTGTCATGCAGCAATATCACCAGACGACTTTCTTGCCGAAGAAAAAAAGTTTCTTTGCATTCCAGTGCTTTATTTAAACTAGTTGACTCGGTTATTTCTCCCTTTTTCGCAAATTCTCGTGATGCCTTTTCTTCATTCTTTCGTCCAATTAATTTTTTTTTTTAGTTTCGTTTTAAAATTTGAGGCATTTTGGAAAGTTTTTCGTTCAGGATTTTAAAGTTTTCGTATTAACAAATATATATGATGTGTTGCTGCGTAAATGGATTTAAGTATTTCTTCTTCCGAGAATTCAAATAAAAGACTAAGTTGGGAATAGCCAGAAAGTTACAAAGTAGCACAAAAGACACCTGAAGATAACCGGAGAATACAGCGGTCAAAATGTTGTGAATACAGCAACCACAATAATGTTAGTTGGCATTTAAGGGCATATCAATTCTTGTGGGTTATTCAATCATATCATTTTATATGCATATAGATGAGAAGAAAATAGTTTGTAGGTAACTAGTTTTAAAACCGGTTGATTGTCCTAGTGGGTACAGTGTTCGCCAATGGTCCGAGTCATACCAAAGACTTAAAAAATGGTACTTAATATATCCTTGCTTAACACTCAGCATTATAAGGTGCGTATCAAGGGTAAAGTGGAGTAATCCAGGAGTAGCGCCCTCCTCTACACCTCGGTGTAGTAGCTATTGAAAAGGGAACCTTCGGTCGCCGTCGATTACAGTCGCCAACTTTACTTACTTTTAGTTTTAAAAAGTTTGAGTGCGAGACAAATAAGATTAATTTTGCCTAACAGGTGCATGCTTTGTAGATTGTCTAGCTTCGTAGGTTTATCTTATATATTTTTATACATCTGCTAATTTGAGGTTTACATTTATGCTGTCAATCTTTTAATATTCATACTTTCCACACTTTCGTTTTGGTTTTATTGAGTCTTAATCTTCGGGTTGTCTTTATTTGTTTGTTTGTATGGTCTTAATATTTAGTTTCACAGTGTTTGGGTTTTTTTTTGTTGGTGTATTTTGTCTTTAATGTTGAGGGTTCTCTGGATTGAAATGATAAGGGGGGTGATATTATCAGTTGTTTTTGTTCACTTGTTGGTTGAACATGATTAATTTTTGGATTGAGAAGAAGGTTCAAGTTTGGTTGGGGTAATCAGGAAGTGTTTCGCTTTAGTGTTAGGTATTTATTTTGGTAATTGGTGGTTGGATTGACGAAATTGGTGATTTTTCCCTTATTTTGGTTGAAACTTTGTGGTTATAAGAAGTTATTCTATGTGTAGTAATATTGTTTGTTGAAAGTTTTTTTTCAATTTGTGGTTTTGTTTGATAGATTTTGGCTGAGTGTAGGTTTTCAAGCTTCTTCAGAAACTTTGGTCAATCGTTTGGTTCTATTTGGTACCCGTGGTGTAATGGTTATCGTCGTAGGAAATGGACACGGCGTAGCGAGTTCAAATCCTGGACGAGGCTGATTGTATTTCACATAGAACTAATACCCTTGGGAAAGGTATGAATCCAATTATACTCCCTCAAGCTATGGGCAAATAGTAGGACAGGCTGTGTTTTTTCAGCCTTGGTTAGGCAACTAGTCTAGGAGAAGGAAAACTCTGAATTGAAACCTGTTAAACTCCGCTTAAAAATTAACCTTGTGTTATATCCTACTTGAGTGGAGCGGTTGGTAAATATGGTTTGGTTCTATTTGGTTTAGTTTCTCTACCAGAGCTCTATAATTTTCTGGTTGATTGTTGTTTTTGATTCGGTTCACCTTCCGTGTTACAATGGCGTAAGTATTCTCCTTCATAAAGGACTATTTATATAAAGTTGCTTCTTTTATATTTGGTTTTTGATATTTCTCTCTTTTTTTTAATATGTTACAAGATCTTGAAAATGTGACATGGTTTTCTTAGCAGTTTGAACATTTAGTCTCGTTTGAGCAATCTTCCTCTATGTGGTCTAAGTCTCTTTAGTCACACCTTCTACATGTCAGCCACCCTCTGTAGTTCTCCCAGTAGTGTCTATGTTTATCACATTTAAAGTACCTCAAATGTGCAGAGATCTACTGTTCCACCCTTTCGAGGCAATATTCAATTTTCATTTTAGAATTTTTATCATTTATTAAATGTCTGAATGTATACGTGTGTTTGTATTTCTTCATCAGCCCTTCTAATGGTTATGTTCTTATTTTGCGTGAGCATTTGCTTTCCTAAAGCTGTTTTTATTTCCTCGAGTGTAGTTAAGTATAAATACCTACTTTTTATAACTGTCTTTAAGGTATTGAGTTCATCATATGGGTAAGTGGGCCGAGTTGGCTAGGGATGTTGAATACACCGACTACATCTCTGCAGAGGTGTAAGACTTCCCCAAGGAGTGTCCCAGATATGATACTAACCAATCTGATGGTGAGTCTCCAGTAAGGCAGGAGCTTTGGGGAATGTGGACTACCCCTTTATTCACTTCGCTCCCAGGTCCACTCTGGCCCAGAGTGGTAACACTTGAAAGGGTCCTATCTATGAGTCAAATAGAACTGAATAGTGTACTTATGCTAAACTGAATTGTTTAGATCGAACTATTTTGACATTTAATCTGTGAACGTATGTTAAACTGAATAGGTTGAAATAAAACTGTTTATGTGTATAAAAATGGATTTGGCATTAAATAACCTACAACGGTTGATATGCCATAAAACCAAACCAAACCAAAACGTGACATATGGGTAAGCCTTGCACTTTAAATTGTGTAAAATTTGCATTTCAATCAAGTTTTCGGCACGTTTTTTGTTGTCCACTTCCACGAGTAGATTGACACGGCTAATCTTTTTCAAAGTTCAAGGATTTGCTCTGCTAGGAATTATTTTTCTTTCAAGAATGGTACAATTTAAATAAACAAATTTTTTACAAAGATTTTTGTACATTAAATTATGTTGCTTCATTTTCTAAATCAGATTCTGAGAGATTCCATTTTTTTTTGTTTGTTGGGATTGTTCGTATGTTTGTTTCTTTCGCTGTTCCAGTGCTCCACCACCCAACTTTTATTAGGAATTTATCATTCGATTTGGTTGAGATGAGCTCCTGCTGATTTCAGGATTCAAGACACCAAAACCTAACATTATATCTGACTTTTTGACAAATGAATTCCAAGCAACGTCGATGGAAGAAGTGTGTGGACCGTAATGAGAACGAAGTGGAAAAAGAACCCCCATGTGGTCATCTTCCATGCGAGATACTTGGGATCTATCTATCAGTGTGCGCATATGTAAATATATGTAAATAAAAGTAAATATGTAAATATATGTAAATAAAAGTAAATATGTAAATATATGTAAATATGTCTGTCTAGCTATATATGTGTGTGTCTTTCTCTCTCCCTTTCTCCGTTTCCCTGGATATAAACATGAGTATATGTAAATATGTCTATCTACATATGTGTGTGTGTGTGTGTGTGTGTGTGTGTTCGTAGATATATGTATTGTTCAAATGTAATGCACAAAACGTCTATCATGATTTTGAAACACTCTAACTCCTAATTTTCAATATATCCTTCATTGTAGTATACTTCGATTGTTTTAACAAAAACTATATATATATATATATTCGTCTGTGTGTGTGTGAACAACCTAAGACCCATATACATACGCGCAAACACGCACATACATACATATACACTCAAATATATATATATATATATATATATATATAACTAAAACGCCAAATTTTGACTTTCAACTTAAAAAATTTCCAATGACGACTCTGAATAATCTAGTAGTTTAGATACAGCTGGTATTGTCTGCAATTGAAGATCCGTGAGTCAGACTGAGCAAAACTCAATATATATATATATATATATATATATATATATATAAGACTCACCTAATTGTCTTTAATTGGAATCATTTTGAGATTAGGCTTCTTAATCTGAGAATTAATTTACTACCGTATCCCCAGGTGAGCATTGTAACCGTATCCATAGGTGAGTCTTGTAACCGTATCCCCAGGTGAGCATTGTCAGAAGATAGCGGTTTCAAATCCTACCCAAGCCGGCCAGAGGTTTACTTGGTCAAAAACGTGGTGCGATAGACAACAACTACGGAAGGCAGTAATTACTGGGGATACGGTTACAAGATTCATCATTCCTATCCGAGGTCGCGGTAAAAAATCACCTGAAGAAGGCCAGGGGTGAAATTTGGCCGAAACGTAGTGAAAGAAGAAACAACACAAAAAACTACCATGATGAGGACAAAAAGTCGACAATAAATAAAAAATGAATTCTAACTCACCTAATCCACAAACAGGATCTGGCACCAAGTCAATCCTAAGCGTTTAAATTTTGCTCTCTCCTTGACTGGTTTCTACACCAACGCTAAAGATCTCAGTATTTGTAACTGTTTACCTACAGCTATGAGACAATTTTTTCCTTGCTTGTTCTTAGAACATGTCAAACTTTGATAGGTTGTTTGATGTCAGTCTTTTTTATTTGTTTGTCAGTTTTGTGTTTTTTGCAAACATTGATATCATCATCATCATCATTAAGTCGTGTCACCAGCACGGATATCCCTGACCCTCTCTCGCCACTTCTCCCTATCGTTCATCGCCTCTGGTAGGTCTTCAGGGCTGCAACCCGTATCCTCACAGAGCTGCTGTATGTATGTTCGAGCTGGTCGTCTTGCTTTTGAACGGTCATATGTGGGGGTCCATAGGGGTACATCACTTATGAGCTCGCCTCTGCTTCTCCAGCAGTGTCCTGCTTGTCTGGTTCGTCTAACTTGGATATTTTTCGTGATGGGAGGTAGGTGGCAGTATAGTTCGTACTTTGTGGGGTGTTGCCTTCAGGACTTGTTCAATATTGCTCGCAGCATTCTTGTGTAATTGCCGTCTAGCTTTTTCTCCAGCCGTTTTGTTAGCGTCCAAGTAGTGCATCCATAGAGCAGTATCGATACGACCGCAGCTTGGAGGAAACTTGGAAGAAACTGCGTTTCATTTTATCGGTCAGGTGTGACTTCCAAAGATAATCCTTTGCAAATAATTAGTTTCAAATAACTTTTCGTAATACAAATAATTTGCTCACAGTAAAGTGATTTTATGTGTTCCTAATACAAAAAATTTTCAAACAGGTGTATTTCACCATAGATGGGACCCTAACAGTTAAATTTAGGGCATAGTTGTCAACATGAAGGAAATATAGACCCTAAGCAGATTTTTGAAGTTTTTGAAAAGAATCAGCCTCTAAAGATATAGGCTGATGTATTTTCAATATTTGCAATCACTTAACTGCATAGAAACAAACTGTTAACATTAGATAGAAATATTAATTTTACATTGTAATACTTGGAACGATTTTAACTGTGTGCAAGCAAGTATTTGCTTGTTTAAAAATGTTAAACTAAAAAATATGCGCTTACAATTCATATACATATATATATATAATATTTGGCATGAAATGACCCATAAGAGGTTGATATGCCATAAAACCCAACCAACCTACCAAAACTAATCCGAGGCATAGTCGATCTGGGAGTAACGGCAATGATATATATATATATATATATATATATATATATATATATATATATTTACTAATCTAATATCTATTTAAGTTAATTCTCTCTCTCTCTATATATATATATATATATATATATATGTCTGTGTGTCTGTGTGTGCGTGCTTTGTTGTTCTTTATATCGTTTCTTCCTTGTTTTATACATAATTATGTTGTGTATCTATTTTTCTTTACTCAGCCACTGATTCAGAGCAAATGCATGCAAAATTTGTTTTTATATAGGCCCACCCTCGCCATTCAGATATCAGAAAGTATATGACTTCTCCTACATAAGGCAATTTCCACAAATTATCTGAAAAGCGGAAATAATGTCATCATCACTTGTATACCCAATCTTTGAAGTTAAGGGCTGGAAAATAGACGGTGTCATATTAGTGATAGAATATATGATAAAACTTGTATAGCCTTAGTCACACAGAGCACCAATGTTGAATATCTATATGTGAGTATTTTCATTTCTCTGATGACTAACAAGTGAAGCTTGATATGATCACGCCTCTGCTTTAAAATGATATAATATAAATCTTATAACATTCTAGGCGGTCGTTTCATTGTATTATATTTGGGGTTGGTTGGTTGGTTTACGACACGTTAACCCTTGTGGGGTTATTCAATGCAATTACATGGTTTCAAGTAACTACTGATAATACTAATTTGTAAACAGTTCTAACTTCAAAGAATTATTAGTATTTCAAATAATTTGCAAATAGTAAAATAGTTCCAAATAGTCTATAAGGTACAGATGATTTATACGCACAATTATATGGTTTCAAATAACTATTCCTATCTCAAAATAATTATAACCATTAGTTTTCATACATTTGTATCATTTTAAGTATTCCATATCTATTTGATCCATATATGGGACCCAGCAGATACTACTTCAAGTCGGAGTGAACCTGCGAGTAACGAAAAGGTGACTCTACACTCCTTAGAACCCAGGAATTAGAACCTCACCAACAAATATAATTAAATGCCCAGGACTCTTCGCAGTATTAATGAATTACTAAATTATCATAAACTATATTTTGACGATTGATATTTCTGAAGGAAAGAGAAATCGGATATTTCTATGAGCATAATGAAAACTTTTTCTATAACTTAAAATATTTGATTGATTTATAATTAAGGTTTGTTCTCGAAGACCAGCTTGTTTACTTATAGTAAAGTTTATAAGTTACAATAGAACACTGCCAAATTCTTGTATTTCTCTTCTGAGAATTCGTACGCCTTATTGTTCAATACATCCCCTGAGTCTGTTTTCTCTTGTTAACGTCTTGACTGGTGTATAAGTCGAATGACCAACAATTGTATCAAGTGCGCATGAATAATGTATGGGATCGGAAGGACTATCGTTAGTTTTTGCTTCAAGCACAAGAAATGTTATTGTTTATAATTATGATTTATGTTTGGTGGCACAAAATTCACTTACCATTTAAATAAAAGAAAACTTGTATTTATTAATTTATTTATTTGTCTCAGCGATATTTAATAATAGAATAAGTCAATACTGAATCTAAATAAATATAATCAAAAGGAAAATTTATTTAACTTTATATTGAAATTTTTTACAATTTTTTTTTAATTTTTAAAACGATAAAGGGTTTGGTTTGGTATGGTTTCATGGCATGCCAACCATTGTAAGTTATTAATGCCAAATCATTTTTTTTTGCATATAAAAAGTTCTGTGTCAAACAATTCAGTTTAGATTGAATAAACGCACAGTTAAAATGTCAAAACAGTGCTATTTCAAACAATTCAGTTTAGCATAAGTTTACAATTTAAATTTCAAAACCATTTCTATTACAAACAATTACGTTTAGTATAAGTAAAAAGTTTATTTCTATTCGATCCATAGATAGGAGCCTATCTGGTGATACCACTCCGGGCCAGAGAGGACCAGGGTGTTATGGCAATAAAAGGGTACTCCACATTTCCCAAAACCCCAGTATTACTGGAACTTCACCATCAGGCTGTGTCATATCTAGGACACTTGTTAGGTGGGGGGAGAGGGTCTTACCCATCTGCAAAGATGTAGTAGGTGTATTCTGCAGGCCAAACCGATTGGGCCAAAACGGTAAATTACTTTTAAACTAGCTCTTTATATTCGAGGATCATTAAATAACTTTCCAGACTTTTTTTCGTATGGGCACTTTTATTGATATTACACATATGAAACTCTAGTCCTCTTCGAAGTAATCACCCCCGGCTGCAATGCACTTGTACCGATCTAACAACTTCCGGAAGGCCCCATGGAAGTCGTCTTGTGTGAGCGTGTCAATGACCTTCGTCACAGCCTCTTTCATCACCTCAGTTGTCTCATAACGACAGCCTCTGAGCTTAAGGAATTAGCAAAAGTCACAGGGATCAACGTCTGGACTATAGGGAGGCTGAGGAACTGTCTTGATGCCCATCTTGGTCAAATAGTATATGACAAGGATGGAGTTGTAGACTGGTGCATTGTCCAAGTGGAAATGCCACTGACCCGATTTGAAGCGAGCTGGCCTCTTCCGACGAAAGCTCTTCCTGAACTCCCTACATAATAACCCTAACCCTAATTAACCCTAACCCTTTGGCCAATCAACTCTTGTGTATTGACTTCCTTACTCCTCCCACACTCCACATCATCCCTCACATGCCTTCCTTGAATCTCTTATGCCACACAAAAACTGATGCTCGATTCACGCAAGATGGTTCAAAAGTAGTCTGAAGCATTCCATACGTTTCTGTGGCATAATCTTTTCCAAGTTTAAAACAGAATTTTATTGCATATCGTTCTTCTAAAGTGTTGTGACGTCCAGATTGCATTTTTGAAATTCACCAGCTGTGACAATCAGGCTGTTGTAGGGTGTATTCCAATTCCTGTTGTAGCTGTTCATTTAAAGCTGAAATCATAAAAATTCGTCTGTCATCTCATAAGATGTATAGCAATAATATACTGAATTTTGAAGAGTCTACAACAATTTCAAATGCCTGTAAAAAAAAGTCTGGAAACTTATTGAAGGAACCACGTACTTAATACACAGAGTGGGGATTGGTTTTATCTATTTATTTCTTTATTTTTGTTGAGTAAACAATACGATGATTCAAAATCACAAGTTGAATCATTCAGGACAATATTCTATGATATTATTAGATGCATGAGACTACCGCTGACCCTCACATCTTAATATATTAATAAGGTTCTCACTGATCCACAAGTAGTACGTTCCAATTGCTGTTGGCTTCCACCCTCAAGCCATCAAAATATCCATTCTGATAGATAGATAGATAGATAGATAGATAGATAGATAGATAGATAGATAGATAGATAGATAGATTCTTGGTCATCACGTAAGTATTGATGATTGAACTTTTGGTGGTGTATTGTATTCTTGTGATTACTGATACTGTAGTGATATAAAAATAAAATGATTGCTAATATTTGGGAAGGTTAAAATCGTCTATGAATTCGGTCTTTGCAATGTAATTAGAAATGACAAGCATTATGAAACTAAAATAGTTGATATAAGTTAAAATAACAAAAATTTGACAAAATGTAAAATGTCAAAAATGACCAAAACAAAACTTACCTGATGATGAAAATATTCAAGTATTCCTACCTAATGCTAATAAGTTTTAAACAAAAAATATTTGATCCGTGGATAGGATCCTAACAGGTACAACCACTCCGGGCGAAAGTGGCCTTCTTGAGTTATGGTAATTTCCCTGGGATTCTGAAATGGAACCTCACCAACCGAGGCAGTTTAGCAATAAGACTGATTTCTAATCAATCAATTTTAAGTCTATTTTCAAACCTTCATGAGTGTGCATGAATGTCTATATATATATGTGTGTGTGTGTGTGTGTGTGTGTGTGTGTGTGTGTGTGTGTGTGTGTGTGTGTGTGTGTGTGTGTGATGTTGATTTTCTAGAAGTTATTGATTATTAATTAAAGCTTAGTAACCAGGGAATCTCCTTTTCGAAATACAACCACGTTAGACTAAGTGATGTAGATGCGAAGAAATAGACAAATCTCTGCATCAATAACAGAGGAAATATGACATATTCTGGATAACCCATCGTGCGACCATTTGCGGTACGTGAGTATCCTACATCAAAAACCAAGTTCCTCTGTTATATCTATCCCTAACAGATATAAAACTCAGTCTGACTCAAGGTCATAAGTATGAGACACCCAGTAAGTCTTAATTTTTCTACACAGTAGAAATGCTCTCCCAGACTATAAATAAATAATTCCCCAAATGCGAGACGCTCTTTTAAAAGTTTTCGGCGTTTATGTGAGCACATACAAAGCCCTTCCCAATTTGCATTTAATATCAAAATATTATTAACTTAGGCGAGGTATAAGTTCTGGTAGTCTACAGGATTTGGGTAAACGCTAGCCGGCTAAAAACAACACCTTTTCATTTAAAACAGAAATTTTTGCAAAAAGAAAACGAGGCTTTATAAATAAAATAAATAAAGTTTAGATTATTTAATCACTTACTGTGAGGACCAAATTTGTATATTTGATGAGAATGATATATATATATATATATATATATATATATATATATATATATATATATGTCTGTGTTTGCATGTATGTATGAATATGTATGAAGGAAGTAAAATTGCCGACCGTAGTTGCAGTGGACCTGAAGGCTCCCTTTTCAATAGCTACTACACCGAGTTGTGGGGGAGGGCGCAACTCCTTTTCCTTGATTGCTCCACTTTACCCTTGATTCATATCTTATAATGCTGTTAAGCAAGGAGACATCAAGTACCATTTTTGAGTCTCTGGTATGACGGCCAGGGATTGAACCCCAGTCTCCCGGGCCATTGACGAACACTCTACCAACAAGACCTATTGACCGGTTTGAGATCCACTAAGAGATTTGTATTTTTTAAGAATTTTGTATTTCGTTCTTACATACGTGTATGTTTCCAGCTTGTCACTTTCGTCAGAGAGCATATGTGGCACAAGGCCATATGAATGTCGAAAACAAGCGAAAGCCATAACATATGCGTTATAATTCCTGAGCTGACGTATATCACCTGTTGACTGAGCGGTAAGATACTATGTCTAACGGAAAGTTGGGCGGGTTTCAATCCTAGTTTGAAGTGTCCTGCATGTCTAGCCACACTGAAGTGTTGTGATACAACGAAACAATTTGTCTGAGGATGACTATATATATATGTATATACTAGGCTAGATACAAGTACTGACATCCTACAACAGCTGCATAAGAATTAGTCTGATAGATACCTCAAATTTCCATATACATCCCAGAAGATATATTTGACCTGTTTAAATATGAGTCCTGGAAGTCTATGGTCGGTATCTGGGTAAATAGAAGTGAAATAGAGACCTCAGTTTTCCATATAAGACTTGGGGGGTGCAACTAAGTAAAACTTACTAAATATCTATTAGATCATATCTAGATACTTCAGCTTCGCATACGAAACCAGTCGATATATTTGAATATTTTTGAAAAGAATGTAGATTTTATATACAATCAAATACGTTAAACCGTTTTCTTTTCTTTTTAGTAAGAATTTATATAACAAGTCGAAAAATTTTTCTTTACTAGTGTTTTGTTTAATAAAGATTCATCTTAGCTATTTCATTCAGAACCATTTTTGAAGAGAAAACAATTCTCACAAATTAAAATAAACAAAGAAAGTCTCTAATATAATATTACGTTTACTAAACGTTTTCAAATTTTTCACAGTTGCCATTCTTCTTAATCTTAACTTTCCTTCGTTCAGAATTTTATCGTATTATCTTTCCTTATTTTCTCTTTCATTCTACCGCTTTTATTTTTATTTTTCTCACTTAACTTATTTCTCGGCCAGATTCTTTTCTCTCTTCCTTGAAATTTTTTTTACCTAATTCTTTCTTTGATTTTCATGTTGTTTTCACTTTCACTTCATCTTTGTTTTAATTTCTTGATTTTTTTTTCCAAAATTCCTTAAAATCTCTCTCTATTCCACACTCTTTCTCCACACACAAACACACACACACACACACACACACACACACGCACACGCACACATACACGCACACAAACACGCACCCACACACACACACACACACACGTATACATACACGCACACAAACACGCACACACACACACACACACATATATATATATATATATAAAACACTAATGCCATAATGCCCTTGGGAAAGGAATAAAACTTCAGTTCCCAATAGATCACGTTAGGGATTACTGCCTGCTAATAATGTCATATAACCAAGTACAACCTGTCGCATATTACTTGAAGGGAAGAAAAAAACACCAACAAGTATTCTATCATGAAGCCATGAGGTGTCCAAAGTGGTACACTGACAATCTACAAGATCATGGAGCTAGTACATTGTCTGTAATTGTCATGGGATCTTGATATGTACACTCATTCAGATATATATATATATATATATATTTATATATATATATATATATGGGGTTGAGCACTCTGGCGAAGGAATTTACGGCTGCCGCTCGCATAATGCAAAGCTCTTCGAACGATTTGAGCACTCTGCTATCCGGTAAGGTATAAAATGTAAACAAATGAACGCTGCTGCTGCTGCTGCTGCTGCTGCTGCTTAATACATTATAATTTTCTACCTAACGTGGTACGCTTGTTGGCCGAGCGGTCTGATACTAAGTCTAACGTAAAGATGGGCTGGTTTCGATCCCAGTTTCAAGCGTCCTACTTTTCTAGCCACACTGAAGTGTTGTGATACAACGAAATAGTCTGTCTGGGGATGACAATATATATATATATATATATATATATATGTGTGTGTGTGTGTGTGTGTGTGTGTGTAAGAATACGCCATGAAAGCTAATTTCATGAATTGTTTATATATTTATTATGATGTCTCATCTGGTATGGTCTTCGTTAGATTTTTCTTTAAATTTCTAAACTGCTGGACTAAAAATACCGGGGAAGGTTAAAACCGTCTATGAGGTTGACATTGCAACGAATTAGAAATTCCCATCGTTATGAAATATTAAGAAGTATAAGCGAAAAGATTTGACATGGACTGAAATAAGAAAAGTTTGACGAAGATTAGAATGAAAAATTAACAAAAAACTTAATAATTTTAGGTTTTAGACTTGCTCTTCCATAGTAGCAACGAGTACTTTTTATGCACTTTCTTAAAAGCATTTTCTGCCTCGGGGCCTGGGACTGTGGAATACACCATCTGCGCTTCTGCAAAGGAATACCCCACCAACAACAACGAGGTCACCTATTGGCCGCGGGTGACGACCCGTAATGCTTAAGGACGGGATCATGGTGGTAAACACCCGCCCAACTATATTTTTCAAAGATGTTAGAAGGCTGTGGCTGAAGGTCAATGATGAGAAAAACAAGTGTCCTGGGCCTGACAATAAACTTCATCTGATGGTGAGTCACCAGTTGTGACATTTGGGCAATGTGGACAACCCCTCCATTACCATTACTTACAGGTCTGCTTTGTCCTGGATTGGTGGTATCTGTTAGGGTCCCGTCTATGGATCAAATAGACTTGTTCAATCATTAACTATGGATTATCATCTTAAGTTATTTGAACCCATACAGCTGGGTTGAAATTGTACGAATTACATGGGAATGTTTGATAAATAGACTCACTAATGTTAAATAGAAATACTTTAAACCATTTAATTGTGTGAAAACAAATGATAAATATTAAATAGAATCCTTAAGGTCAAAAAGCAATACGTGAAAACATTTAATTTTGAGTCAACAAATGATAAATATCAAATAGAATTATTCGTATTAAAAAGATTTAATTATGTGCAAAGAAAGGATTAATTCTTAATACAATTATAAGAGCTAAATTACAATACTTGAAACCACTTAATTGTGTGCAAAAAATTTGGGTTCTTACGCGTTTAAAAAAGTTACCAACAAACTGTTTGTTGACAGATTAAATAAAAATATATATATTTATATATCGTACCTATGAACATTAATAGATATGTCTTATTCCTCATAAATTCGCTTGACACTGCTGTGAGAGGCGGTTAATATGCTCATTAAGTTGTATATCACAAGTAGTGGTTAACCTTCTTCACACCGCTGTCAAGTATTGTATTTTGTTAATGTTATAAAAATTTCCATTTTATTTCCAACCTCTGTTTTGATTATTTCTCATTTAGTAACCATTTGATAGGTTACAACAGAATATATATATATATATATATATATATATATATATATATATATATATATATGTGTGTGTGTGTGTGTGTGTGCGTGTGTGTGTGTGTGTGTGTGTGTGTGTGTGTGTACACGTATGGGGGTGTAAGAGTGTGTATAAGTACGAAGTTTTACATATAGAATTCATGTGATTTCATAAATATGAATGTATGGATCTTATAGATCTTTGTAAGCATATGTAAGTTACAAGATATCTATCTGTCTATCTATCATTAATGCATAAAACGGCAGTTGTTTAATAAAGAAGGCACCTATGAAGATTTTATAGACATCATATCAAAATTTAGTTCATATAAATTGACACTCCCCAATTGATATCCGTACACATACATGAGGCTGCATATTTGTATATATATATATATATATATATCTTTAAGAAAATCAAAAGCTGGTCACATTAGGATTATAAATTTATTTCCATCCTGTTATGGGTATTGATATGAATCAATAACATCATAAATAACAGGACTTCTTCAGATCTAATGGATAAAATAATTCAGAATAAACACAGGAAGGAAGGGTGGGAGCGGGTCGAAGAGGAGTGAAGAGTTTCCTCCCCATTTCGCCCACTTCCGTTTTTTTTTGTTTAATTCCGCTTGGAATTATTGTAAATTCAATTGTTTTTTTTATTTTTAAATTCTAAATACATTTCAACTTAAAACTCCAGATTAATAATAATTTAGGGAAGTACAACATTCCTGGATAATCTTATGTAAGGATACAGTAATACTTATCTTGAATTAAATTTAAATTTAAAATTTAAAATTCAAAAGTTGTATTCGTGCCTATTAATTCAGTTACCTTTCCATATATATATATATATATATATGTGTGTGTGTGTGTGTGTGTGTGTGTGTATGTGTCTGTGTGTGTGTGTGATTTCTTAATACCAACTCTCATAGCAGTAGGTATGTTGTGCTTTGCTTCATTCCGAGCGTGATTTATGCAACGTAATCTAATTCGGAAACTTATGTTTTAGGAGTTCGAACTGAGCCATAACGCCACCGAAGCATCCGACAACATTTGTTGCCCGAAAAAAAAAAGGGCGCAGTTGATCGCAGTACAGTAACTAGAAGATTGAAGAAATTTCGCTCGGATAGCAAGACCCACGACGATCAGGTAATGATCAGATGGGCCTAAATGTGTGGATACCGAGGCCATACTCCAGAAAGGCAAATCTGTTAAGTATCACTCGGAGAGTATCAGGCGATCTTATAATCTCACAGTTCAATGTACTTCGGCCTCTTTACAAACTCAACAAAAGCCAAATTCTTGATCATGTACAATCAAAATATTGCAAAACTTTTTACTCACAACAGAAGTTATCGTTATCATCGAACATTGCGAATAAATCAAATTTCAGCATTAAATAAACCATAAAGAGTTATTTTGCAGTTAAATAAACCACACATACACGTACAGAGTGAGAGAAAGAGAGAGAGAGAGAGAGAGAGAGAGATTTAAAATTGTCGTAGACTCTTCAAAGTTCAGTATGTTATTGCTATACATCTTATGAGATGACTGACCAATTTTTATGATTTCAGCTTCATATCAGCAGCTACAGCAGCAATTGGAATACACCCTAAGAAAGCCTAATTGTCACAGCTTGTGAATTTCAAAAATGCAATGTGGACGTGACGACACTTTAGAAGAACGATATGCAATAAAATTCTGTTTTAAACTTGAAAGAAACGCCACAGAATTCTTCAGACTGCTTTTGGAGCATCTTGCATGAATCAAGCATCAGTTTTTGAGTGGCATAAGAGATTCAAGGAAGGCAGGGAGTCTGTGAGGGATAATGAGAGGTGTGGGAGGAGTAAGGAAGTCAATACACCAGATTTGATAGGCTAAAGGGTTAGGGTTAGGGTTACAATGTTGAGGTTTTAAGAGAGTTCAGGAAGAGATTTCGTCGGAAGAGGCCAGCACTCTTCAAATCGGGTCAGTGGCATTTCTACCAGGACAATGCCCCAGTCCATAACTCTATCCTTGTCACAGACTATTTAACCAAGATGGGCATCAAGACCAAGATGGGCATCATCACCTTCCCTATAATCCAGACCTTGCTTCTTGTGACTTTTGGTTATTCCCTAAGCTCAGAGGCTGTCGTTATGAGACAATTGAGGAGATGAAAGAGGCTGTGACAAAGGTCATTGACAAGCTCACACAAGAGGACTTCCGTGGTGCCTTTCAGAAGTTGTTGGAACGGTACAACAAGTGCATTGCAACCGGAGGAGATTACTTCGAAGGGGACTAGAGTTTCATGCGTGTACTATCAATAAAAGTACCCATTCGGAAAAAGTCTGAAAACTTATTTAATGATCCTCGTATGTATATATATATATAGCTTTTTTAATAAGCATGCAGCCTCGTGAGGAAAAACTCTCCACATAAAAAGTATTCATCTATTAACATAATCTTTTCCTTGGTTATATATATATATATATATATATATATATATATATATATATATATATATATATAATGTGTCTAGCCACACGAAAGAGTTGTGATATAACGAAACAGTCTGTCTCTGGGGGACAATACTTACTTCCCTCTCCTCCCCCGGGAAATTGAGCTCTGTAGCGAAGGAATAAACGGTTGCCCCTCACGTAATGCAAAGTTCTTCGAATGACTTGACCTCTCAGTAGCCGTTAAGCGTATATATTTAAACAAAACAAAAGTGATACATATGTGTTTAAGTCCTTTCGCTTTCGTTGAGTTTCCTGGATGTGCAGTAGAATCTCTGGCTGGCGTAAAAGTCAGCTTCGAGAATCTCGCGTGTCTAGCGACACTGAATAGTTGTGATACAATGAAACAGTCTCTCTGTGGATAATACTATATATATATATATATATATATATATATATATATATATATATATATTTAAATTAGGGTGTAATACTTAAGTGTGTATAAATAAGTGAAGTTGGCGACCTCAGTCGAGAGTAACCCGAAGACTCCCTTTTCAATAGCAACTACACTGAGGTGTAAGGGAGGACACTACTCCATTCCCTGAATTGCTCCACTTTACCCTTGATCCTTACTTTATACCGGAAGGTCTGCATCAGACCCCAGATCGTTTATTCTGGTATTGGTACGAATTCAAGACGAATAAAGTATTTCAATTCATCGGTTGTCAGCGGCTTCCTTTTAAAGATTTAAGCCATCAGGTGACCCCAGATGAAATAATTCCCAGGAGATAGGTCTATGGCCTTCATCCTTCAGGTATCCCCAAAGGAATTAATCACAAGAGATAGATCTGGGGCATATATCTTAAGACTTGAGCATTCAGCTATTCCCAGAGTAAGTAATCACAAGTAAATAGAATCTCGTAAGCGAGTCGGCCTTGAGATGTCACTTCATAGACGCCTTGAAAAAATTATCTTAGAACTTCCAATGATGCCCTTGCCATTATGGAAAAAAACTAAAATAAGATTGCTACAACAAATCAAAAATAATATGGTAATCAAATTAAGACCCAATAAACATTCACCCTGCTTACACGGTTTATGGGTCAAAATATGTATGGTCTCCAACACTTTAAGATGGAAATCTAAGTGGGATCTGCTTAAAATAGTAAACAGGTGCGCACTTTTGGACGAGGCATAATCACTGTAATTTATTAGGTGTTCCGCTATAGCTGACCAGTATGTATTATTAATATGGTAATATTGATGACAATTTAACATTTCCCTCCACGTCATATTTTTTCTAACATTACAGAGTCTATTTCCTCTCTTTTGTCTTAATCGTTGTCCAGTTTAACTGTGACCAGGTAATACCGAAAGCTTTTAGTTGTTCATTTTTATTTTTTAACATGAATAAATTTGGTCTTTTTGCATGTTTAATTAATTTTTTTACCCCTCCATAGAATATATATATATATATATATATATATATATATATATATTAAAAGGCAAGAAATTTTCTTAAATTTTTTACCCCTCCATAGAATACATATATATATATATATACATATATATATATACATATATATATATATATATATATATTATATATATTAAAAGGCAAGAAATTTTCTTAAATTTTTTACCCCTCCATAGAATATATATATATATATACATATATATATATACATATATATATATATATATATATATATATTAAAAGGCAAGAAATTTTCTTAAATTTTTTACCCCTCCATAGAATATATATATATATATATATATATATATACATATATATATATATATATATATATTAAAAGGCAAGAAATTTTCTTAAATTTTTTACCCCTCCATAGAATATATATATATATATATATATATATATATATATATATATATATATATATACATATATATATATATATATATATATATTAAAAGGCAAGAAATTTTCTTAAATTTTTTACCCCTCCATAGAATATATATATATATACATATATATATATATATATATATTAAAAGGCAAGAAATTTTCTTAAATTTTTTACCCCTCCATAGAATATATATATATATACATATATATATATATATATATTAAAAGGCAAGAAATTTTCTTAAATTTTTTACCCCTCCATAGAATATATATATATACATATATATATATATATATATATATATATATATATATATATATTAAAAGGCAAGAAATTTTCTTAAATTTTTTACCCCTCCATAGAATATATATATATATATATATATATATATATATATATATATATATATATATATTAAAAGGCAAGAAATTTTCTGAAATTTTTTACCCCTCCATAGAATATATATATATACATATATATATATATATATATATATATATATATATATATATATATATATATATTAAAAGGCAAGAAATTTTCTTGTAGAGAATTTTCTTGAAAAGGAAAGACCAGGACGACTTAGTGATTAGCTTTTCTTTGAGCTCTTCTTGTCGACGAATATGATGTCACAACAATGGTTGCAGGCAATTTGTTATCTATTCGAAGTCTTCGTTTGTGTAGTCCAAGTACAGGTAATTCAGACTATCTCAATTTAGCACTCCACAATGCAGGTATAAGTTTGAGATCGGCAGTGTCCGAAAAGGGGCGAAAGTACTCGAACTCGAACTACACTGAAAGAAACTTTGTACTCTTTTTAAACTGCCTACAATCAGAGCTATGACATCTTCTTCGCCAACAAACATGTCCTGTTAGTCTTACAAGGATGGGTTGAGAGATGGGAGGTAAGTGGCCGTACAGATACTCCGACAAAATACTTCCTGAAGTATGGAAGGCAAGGAAATTTGATGCCATACTTCTTCGATTATAGAATAAATGAAACAAAACAGAAAAATGGACTAAAGACTGCATCCTCTCTTACCCAAGAATAGTAGCTCGGAATTTTTCTCAGTCGGCTGGGGCTGTAAAATATACTGACTGCCTCTCTGCGTGGGGGTAAGACCATCCCCCAACGAGTGTCCTAGTTATAACACTAAACAATCTGATGATGAGGTTCCAGTAATGCTGGAGCTTTGGGGAATATGGAGCACTTCATTGCCATCGTTCCCGATCCACTCTGACCCGGAGCGGTAGAACCTGATAGGGCCCTATCTATTGGTTAAATAGAACTAATCTGTATACTTATGCTAAACTAAATTACTTGAAATAGAACTGTTTTGATATTTAAACTTCGTCCCGCCCCTTCTGCGCGGCACATGCGCAGTGGCGCCGGCCGTACGTAGCCAGGATTCTTTGTGCCATTCTCACATACCAGCACCTGGCTTGCTTCTTGAAACCTAAAAATTGTCTGATTTTTCCACATCTCTGTTACCTTTTAGAAACGACGTGTCGTACCATCTCGGCCTTTGGTGAGTAAAAAACTAGACAATCTCGTCTTTTTGACCGTTTTCTCCGACTGTAATCTTTCCGTCCCTGTCCTGTAGTATTGTGTGTGTGTATGTTTATATATGTGTGTGTGTGTGTGTGTGTGTGTTTATAATGTGTAAATTGTTTCAAATATACCTGTTTTTGATACTGAAACTGTACTTACGTTAAACTAATTTTTTTAAAAAATTGAACAGTTATGACATTTAATTGTGTCAACAAAATCTATTCTTATAGTAAACTGAATTGTCTGAATTAGAACTGTTTAACTAAACGGAATAGCTTGAAATAGAAATGTTTTTGTCAACTAAACTGTATACTTACATTTAAACTACGTGCATATGCTAAACTGAATTGTTTGAAATAGAACTGATTATTTGTGTAAAGATGGATTTGGCATTAAATAACCTACAAAGGTTGATATGCCATAAAATCCAAACAACCAACCAACAACCTCGGAATAACTAAGAACTACAGAAGGATAAGTCTTACTGCTATAGCTGCTAAGATTTATAACGCCCTGCTTCTCAGTTGAATCCTACGTGATGGAAAGAAAATTCTTATGAAAAATCAGAACGACTTTCGGAGAAATCGACCAACAACTTCAAATTCTGACTATCCGTTTGGTATCCTTTGATTTGATTTGGTTTGGTTTGGTTTGGTTTGATGGCATATCAACCATTTCAGGTTATTTAATGCCAAATCCATTTTTATACATATAAACAGTTCTATTTCAAACAATTCAGTTTCGCATAAGTACGCAGTTGTAACGACAAAACCAGTTCTATTTCAAACTATTCAGTTTTGTCAACAAAGTTAAATGGTTCCAAGTATTGCTATGTACCACTAACAATTCAATTAAACATCAGTTACACACAGTTAAATGTCAAAACAGTTCTATTTCAAGCAATTTAGTTTAGCATAAGTACACAGTTTTGTTCTATTTGATCCATAGATAGGACTGAGGTGCTACCACTCCCTGCTCAACTGGACCTGGGAGAGATAGCAATAAAGGGGTATTCTGCATTCCCCAAAGCTCCAGAGTCACTGGAGCCTCACTATCAGATTGTTTAGTGTCATATTAGGACACTCTTTGAGGGTCTTACTATCCGTTGTATCATCGAAGGAGTCCGTGCCAAAAATCTCTAGGTTACACTCTTGTTCGTAGATTTCTACAAAGTATTTGACTCCATACACAGGGGCAAAATGGAGCAAATATTTCGAACATTTGATAATCCACAAAGAAACTCTTACCGTTATAATGACGTTTGGCAAAAACACAAAAGCAATGATTCATTCACCCGATGGTGACACTGACTTCTTTGCGATGGCTGCTGGAGTCTGACAAAGAGATACATTAGCACCAAATTTGTTTATAATCTGCCTAGATTACGTACTATAAATGTCGATAGATCTAAATGGTTTCATATTAAGAGATAAGACGCAGACGATATCCCGCAGAAACTATGACGGAATCGGACCACGTGCAAATACACCTACCCAAGTCAAATCCTTCCTGCTTAGCCTAGTGCAAGCAGCAGGAGACATTAGCCTCCAAATGTACACAAATGAAACAGAATTATGTCCACTTTAAGTGGCAACCTTCTGAAATTAGTAGACCAGTACCCATTCCTTGGCAGCAATATCTCATCTACTGAAAGCGGTGTTAACATGCCCACAGGGAAGACGTGGACTGCTATTGATAGGTTGACGACCATATGAAAATCTGATTTCTCAGAAGAATTAAAACGGGAATTGTTCCAAACTGTTTCTTTGTCAGTACTACAGTATGGATGCACCCTCTGGACTCAAACAAAGTGCATGGAGAAAAAAAGCAAGATTGGAACTACACAAGAATGCTACGTGCTGTTTTGAACAAATCCTGGAAGCAGCATTCCACAAAATAGCAGCTGTATGGCCACTTATATATATATATATATATATATATAGTCATCCACAGACAGATCTGTTTCGTTCAATCAGAACTCATCAGTGTGGCTAGACATCAGCTTCCCGTAGCTGGAAACGAAACCCAGTTGACTCAAACGCCAAGACCAAAGCTTCTAACCATTCAGCCACGAGGAGCCATTAGCTGCGAAGTAAATTTTAAACGGTTATGAATCACAATTACTATTGTTTACATACATCCGTTCAACGGCTACCGAGACCTCAATTCATATATGAAGAGGCTTGCAATAAACGCTAATGGCAACACGATTACTTCTTTGCCAGAGAACTCAACCATACGGGGGTAGGGGAGTATATATATATATATACTTGCGGGTTGTACAATTATTGTAGGTGTATAAATTATCTGACAAAAGGATGTATAAATTAAACTGTTATGGAATTCAATGTTATGGGGTGGAGACTTATAGGTCACACATAACATTGAGTTATTTATGAGCGTGCTAATGTAGCCTTTTGTCAGGCACCTGTAAAGGAATTCTTAAGATGAGAATAGGCTTACTTTTCTTTCCCTATATATTTGATTCAGATCAAATTTAGATTATCTGTTAGTGGAAGACATCCAAGTCTATATGAACTGACGAATACAAAGATATGCATATTTTTTTCTAGGTATATAAATATATTCCTCGACGATATATTCTGTTTGAAGGAATGTATATACGATACATATATCGGAAAATATGTGCACTGAAGTATGGGATGGTCATTGAAAATATTTAGTGAATTTATATCAGTTACACACGTCGAAAAGACGCACCCAACTAAGCGTATACACATACCCGTAACTCTCTCTTTCTCTCTCTCTCTCTCTCTCTCTCTGCCTTTCTGTTTCTTTCTGTCACTTGCTCCAACTATATATATACCTGTATTTATGACTGTTTACACACTGACATCGCTATTACACAATTTGTCAACCCTTATAGAGGACATATATATATATATATGTGTGTGTGTGTGTGTGTGTGTGTGGTCTTGGTCAAGGTTGACAAAATGTGTAACAGTGATGTTTTTAATACGTACAGCCTGAACAGTAAGATTGATAAAGTGAATGCTTGTCCCAAGTGCTCCTCACCCGTTTTCCACATCATCAATCATCATGGCAATATATCAGAAGGCGAGACTGGGCGCAGGAAGCCATAGATTCATGCCTTTTTTTTTTTTTTTTTTTTTTGAAGCGTTCAGGTTAAATAAATCTCTGCTGAGATTTGAATACCGTTTACCGTTTTCGTACACATAACTGTTTCGAGCCAAACTATACACACACACACACACACACACACATATATATATATATATATATATACCTACTTTTATCCAACAGTCTTTTATTTAACAGTGCTCAATATCTTGGCGCTTTTTGTTTTTGTGTATTAAATTATATATATATATATATATATATATATAACGTAGACAGACAGCTGTCTATATATATATATTTATATATGTCTATATATATATATATATATATATATAGTTGTTTGTCTACGTTAGTGCATAACATTTATCTATCTATCTATCGATAGGTCATTTGACTAATTTTGAAAAAGCATTCAAGTTACACAACTATTATTTCTGTTTAAATATTATCCCATTCTGTTCTGGGCAATTACAAGTATCAATTACAGTACAAATGTAAAAAAGAGAAACTTTCATCAATATATATATATATATATATATATATATATATATATATATATATATATGGCATCAATTCTCTTTTTCCGAAACTGGGTAAGTAGGAGGACAGTTCGATCCTTTTTTTTGACTTTCAATAAGCAATCTCTCATAGAAGTTTGATAGTTCAGATGAGGAATTGTCTCTTCCTACTGGCACCATGTTACAGGTTAAATGAAGAGGAGATTTACACTGCCATAAAACCATTCATATTATACAACTATTATCACATCAAGAGATGACACGAAAGAAGTTTACAATTAAACTGATCAAGGCAAATATTCGCATAAATGTACTTGTCCAGTATAGCCCATGTATACCAACCAATTTTTTTGCAAAATCCTAATTTTCTAAATAGCAGGATTTAATCATTTCTTTTATTATTTTTCAACCAGAACGGATATTATTATGCAATATTTGTTACTAAAATCTACTGCATTCTATTCCAACAATCTTTCATTTTATTTCTCGTTGGATGATCGTCGTTTTCTTACTTTCTCTTTAATTACATTCAACAAGTGCTTTGACAGCCACATAATGATATCTTTTATTAGATTTTCAATACTGTAGAGTTTGGTAATCAATAATACCTGATAATATCCGTTTTCATGATAGATAGATAGATAGATAGATAGATAGATAGATTATCTATCTATCTATCTATCTATCAATCTATTTCTTCAACTGGAAATTATAAAATCCTGATATTCATGTGCAATATTGTATTAATATAAACGTAATATTAGCTGGAATTTTTTTTAATAAAGAATAAAAGTTGTAATAAATTTCCGATTATATATTTCTTGTCATTTTGTATAATTCTATGATACTATTTAAAAACGAATACAAAAAAAAATCGAAAAAAGTTTAACTAATATAAGTTAGTAACTAAGCAGT
>OY757921.1:98046858-98339358 GCA_963585895.1 Sepioteuthis lessoniana
AGGACAGACTTGTAGTGCAACCGGTGTAGGAGAAGGAAAAACACTCAATTTAAAAGTAGGAAGTGTTGTTCGGAAAATTTGGAGTGCACTAATCCACTTATCTGCTCTTCAACATTTTGGTTGGTCCGAGGGAATCTCTAAATGCTATAAAAAAAAGTCAACATCGGTGAAAAATCACCAGTTAAAACATGTGAAAATTCTCTAGAAATCATAATTTCAAATTGTATTCCCTACAAGGAACAGTGGTAAGGAAAGTGTTAATAGCTTTTTATCAAGCACGTTAACCATTGCACTATCTCAATTACATTCACTAAATATGGTCAGCTGTAAATGTGGCCTATAATCACAAAGTTAGGCTATTGGAAATGGCAAACAAATGATTAGAGAAATTCATGTTTCGATAAATAATAATTAAAACTCATGACACAATGAACTATATCTGAAACTGGCATTGGATACAGTGAGTTAGAACAAGAAACGGCCGCCATTCAACCAAATCTTTTCAGTAAGGAATTTTACAGGACGCAGCATAACCCTAAATTAATTTAAAACGCAACCCATGCAGAAAATTAATAAATGCAATAACTTTAAGAGAAATATATCCACTTCACATAAAAACAAATACATGGCATTTCTTAAAATTGGGAGAGGCGCCCAGATCTCTTTAGCGAGGTGAACAATATCCCCATGTGAGTAGATCTACTTTGCAAATGAATTGATAATTCATTTTCTTTCTTTTTTTTTCTCTTTCTCTCTTTACAGATGTTGATGAATGTACGTTGAATCCTAACCTCTGCGCACACGGCCAATGTTTGAATTATGAAGGTGGTTACAAATGCGAATGTGACATGGGATTCAGTCCCACTGATAATGACAGGGCTTGTGAAGGTAAGAGATAAATTATTACGTTTTTAAAAAATACCAAGAGAAAACCATTCAGCAAAACAATCTCATAAGTTTTGCTCAAAATATATCAGAAGTTTTTAAGTTCTCAATGCTCTTATAAGGCTGATAAAATCTAAAATATCAAAATAGTTATAATATCAACTACAACATAGTAGTCCGAGTTTCACGTACAATTAGCTGCACGATCGTCAAGTGTATATCAGTCTTTTGAGGGGTTATTTGTCTTTATACTCATTTAAACATAATGGGGGATGTCCTCCTGGTGTAAGGGTTAAAGCGATGGACTGCGGAATCGTAGTACGCAAGTTCGTACTCCAGTCGCGCTATTACGTTCACTTTCGGACAAATACCCTTGGGAAAGGAATGAACCCCCTTATCCTCCCAGCTATGCGTTAAATAGTATCACTACTGTTCTTCTAGGAGAATAGCTTTGGCATTAAATAACCTACAAAGGTTTATATGCCATTAAACAAAGAAACCAACCCTTAAACATAATGAGCGTCTATATAATAAAGAAGTGGACAGAAAAGGAAAAAATTAATGATATATCTTCTCTATATCTTCATCTTTATACACCCTCTTCTCTTTTTTCTTTTCTACTTCGATATCTTCTCTTTTTCTTTCTGTAGGGAATTGTTCAAATTTATTTGGTAATGAACGGCATAATAGGGATTCCTTCTGCTGTTTAGATTTTGATTCGAAAAATACTTAATCTAAATTTGTCAAATAGTTTAAAAATAACCGACAAATGTGGTGTGTAAAGATGAAGATTGGGAAAATAGAAAATAAAGTGGATCTTACCAGCAACATATGTAGTTAATTCTCTCCTAAGGCAGGACGAGTTCGTCATCTGAGATTCACAAACCCAACCAAGAAAAATAACTAACCATCTGGTAAATTATACAAAATCTCCCAAATTCAATAAAGTTATAAAAACTATTGACAGTCTAAAACTCCACATAAAAGTATGTAAGCACAAACGGTGACCTGCTTCCAACCAACTTGCTTGCTTGAGTTGTAACAATGTTTTTAAAAAAAGCTTTTCTCGATTGAAAGGTCATCTAAGAGCAAACTATCACTCAATATTGTGCCTTTAATCTCCTATCTCACAACCAAGAAGTGGTCTTGCAAGAATGTAAGTTGACTTCCACAATATATAATGTTGGCGAAATAGGCAGCTCCTGTGTAAAATAGCAGGGCAATTACTCCCAGATCTAAAGTGATCCAAGTACTCCAAGGTCTAAACTGACCCAGGATACCAGCTCCTTTTTAGGATCCTTGCGATTAATTCCTTTTAGATAATGAAGTTCTTATCTGTTTAAAGTAGTTGTGAAATTCATTTTTCTACTGCATATGGGGCCTTAACTATTAAACCGACTCGGACATAAAATAACCCAACAAGGATGCTTCAAAAATAACCAATCAACGTTTTCAGAATATTAGGAAGAGAAATTGTTTATTGATATTAGTTTCTTAATTGGAACGTTGTTTCAGTGAAAAGATTAAAAGTGTGAAAAGGAAAACAGCTGAAAGAAAAGAACGAATATGAGACGCCAACAAGGGGTTTAATGGCGGAGACACAAATTGAATTTAATATACATTCTCTATAAATATTCTTCGGGGTTTATTTCTTTGTGTTAATTATCCTTATTTTTTCAACCAATTTAAAAATAGTTATAACATAAAAACTAAAATGTCAACCACAAGTCAATGCTATTGTGCGTTGTTTTAGATTAAAACCTTTTACCGTAACCAATTCTTGTTCCATCAATTACACACACACACGCACACACTCAAACACACACACACACACACACATATGTATATATGTGTGTGTGTGTTTTGTGATTATATATATATATATGTGTGTGTGTGTGTGTGTGTGTGTGTGTGTGATTATATATATATATATATATATATATATATATATATATATATATATATATATATAATCGCAAAACATTTCAAGTAAGCTGATAAAATAAGATAAAAATTCATGACTCAGTTTCACGTTGTCGATTCTCGGGAGAGCTATTTTTCAATAACCTGATTTTTCAATAACTGTAAATCTATCTTACTTAGTACTTATATATATATATATATATATATATATATATATATATATATATATATTGTGTGTGTGTGTGTGTGTGTGTGTGTGTGTGTGTGTGTGTGTGTGTGTGTGTGTGCGTGCGTGTGTGAGAAAAGATTTTTAAAATTCAAATCATTTAAGTTCCATACGTTTTATATTTTTTACAATTTTTTTTTTGTCTTCTTGCAGACATTGACGAATGCACAATGTTCCCTAACCTTTGCGTTCGCGGAAAGTGTGAAAACAGCTTTGGAATGTTCAAGTGTCTGTGTAACCAAGGTTACCAGGTCGACGGTACCGGTGGCAATTGCACAGGTGTGTATGTACTTTTTATTGCAGTTGTCATTGTCTTCAAGAACGTTCTTTTAAAACCTTTTTGGGGAAAGCCCCTATTACCAACGATAAACTTTTATTTTTTAACGGATGAATTGCAATTAAAACGGTTCAAATGTGAGATTTTTGTTGCGCGTGTCTCGAAAGGTAGGTTTTTATAAACTTGTTGGCTGATGACGAAAAATTCGTCAAACACGCTTTTCTCAACAACAAAAAATACTGACATTTATTTCAGATGTTACAGTTTTCTTTGGATCGATCTCATATAAAGGTAGACGTAGCGTGGTTGGGATCAAACGATGGAGTTATCTTTCATTTATAAATGATCGGGACAGCGGTTTCAATTAAGCCCCAAATTGCATGACTTTATTCTTCCGCCAAGTACCAACACAAGTTACTTTTTAGGACTGAGAATACGCTGACTGTATCCCCTACAGAAGAATAATAATCCCCAAAAATAAGGTGGCCTGGGCATGATACTAAACTGTATCTGTTAGTGGGGCACCAGTTCTTTACCATTACTCCTAAGTCCACTCTGACCTGGAGTGGTAGTACATGTAAGGGTCCAATCTACAGATCAGATACATCTGTTGACAATTTTTTGCATTAGATTGGGCCATGTACAAAAAAGTTCTTAAGAAACAACTGTCAAAAGGTGAAAAAATGATTATGTATAGAATAACCCTAGACAGGTTGTCTTGTCGTTAAAATCAGTCAAATATCACGTGATTGCTTATAGCGAATTAAACGAGTATTTATTCGTTTCCCACAGGCATGTTTTAGTGGTGAACTTTGACTTGTAACTTGACCATTCAGGCCACCACAAATGTCCGACCACATATGCTATAAATGGCTACTTAGGTTTTATATAACATTTGACAGGTGTCAATGTTCTTTTTTTTTCTCTCTTTTGTTTTTGTTGGGTTTTTTTTTATTATTGTCGATTTTTTTTTTCAGATATTGACGAGTGTCTCAATCCGGACAATTGTCTTTATGGCAACTGCATCAACAGTGAAGGCGGTTACGAGTGCAAATGCCCCACCAACTATGAACTTAACCCCAGTGGAACTGGTTGCGTTGGTGAGTTGATAAATTACATAGTAAATTCATTAAAAGTTTCAAGAATAAAAAAGTGACAGTATTTTCGTTTTATGTTTTCTCGTTAAATTTGACAGAGTTAACTCCCCTGAATAGGAAAAATGGCTGTATTTTCAACATGTGCTGATTATACGCCTTTAATAATTCTCTAGAGAATAAAATTATTCACATAAAAAATAATTATCAAGGATTGACACTTCTATGATCCACGTTGTATATATATATATATATATATATATATATATATATATATATATATATATATATATATATATATATATGCATTCTTCCTCAGATCAGTGTTGCTCAGTAGAAACTCTGCTAAGGATCAGAATGGTATATGTGCGTTTTTTCTAAGTTGCTGCTTCCAAGTTAATTTTACAGTGTTTAAAAACAGCAAAACTCAAGTGAAGTAGTTAAGTTACTTTCCTGTTTAACACGGGGTCGAACGTTCAAATTAAAGCCAGATTTACTTGTTAATTTCATGTTTTCTTTTGCGTAATAAAAGTTACAGACAGCATAACAAAAAAATGGGTAGGAAAGGAACGCTATGATGATGGATCATTAATTCTATTATCGAACAAAAATTTTTTACTTTGATTTTAATCTAAAATTTCGGATGTATAATATTCGATCTATGTAATTAATATTCACCTCTACATGGACAAGGAAGAAGATTATGTTGAAAAAAATTTTTGTTTTGTGAAATCATTTTTTCTTCTTTATCATTAAGTTACTGAGTTATTGATGTACCTACGCACATGTTTATGGACACTAGTATGACCAAGAAATGTTAATTTCCTAAAATATAATTAGTTTTATTTTCAAAAAATGAAGTAAGATATAGCCCCGATTTTGAGACATTTCTGTATTTTTCTTTTATCATTTGAAAAATAATTTTAGTTACCTTATTTTTTAATTTATCAACTGACTCTTCTTTCTTTTTTTCTTTGTATATTTGCTTTTTGTTTCAAGATAAACGTCTGGGAACGTGCTATTTTGAAGTCGATAGACGTCGGCGTGGAAACCGTTGCCGTACAGAATTATCCGAAGACGTCTCTAAAGCCACTTGTTGTTGCACCGTTGGCCAGGGATGGGCAGAAATCCAGGGGCGATGTGAAGCATGTCCTCTTAATGGAACAAGTAAACATTTCAATTTATTTTTAAGCATATTTAAAGTGATTTATGCAATTCAATTTTTTAATTGTGAAATTTTTCTTTTGAGGAAACAGAAAATGAATTAAACTGGGTTTTTTCCCTTAAATCTAATCTAAATAAACATTAGATTTAAGTGGGAAAAAGCAGTTTTCATTGGTGGAAGAGTTTTTTTTGTATATTTCTTTAAATAGCTAATTTTAATGACTTAGTTTTCAAGCTTTCATTCCACAAGAGAAAATAAATAATTCCTATGACAAAATTATTGTTTGGTAAACATGAATATTGAAATAACAGAAAATTATACGTAAGTCACCGGATAAAAAGGTGAGACTGTAAACAAATAATTTCCCATTCATTAAACCACGTGAGCTGCCCTCATTTTTCATCTTTATTGCCATTTACTTAGCAGTTAGTAATGAAATTTAGCGTAGTTTGGCACAAGGCTGAAAGAATAAGGCACCCAGTGAGAATCGAATTCATTCACTGTGGTAGCTACCCTAACTCTCCGACCATTACACTACATGAATAGCTCTCAGAATAGTTATTTTCATTGTCATTTATTTAACTTAGTTTAGCACCAGGCCAGAAGTATAAGGCACTCAGTGACGATCGAACTCACTTATAATTCGTTCGTCAAGTTCGCAAAACATACGCCAAAGCCCGGGTTATATATTATTGTTTTGTTTTTATCAACTCTAAATAGAGATGGTAAGATCGAAATTGGAGCATTTCCTCAGTTTAGAGCCAAGGAGTCAAAGGTTTAAACAGTTAAGAAATGATATCATTAATTTCAAAAATAGAAATAATTTTTTCTCTTCTTTTTAATAGGTGACCACAAAGTTTTGTGTCCAGGTGGTCCTGGCTTCCGACCTAATATTGTCACTGTAATCTTAGAAGGTAAGAAACATTTTTAGTCCCTTCTGTTATCTTTGCAACATTTAACTCGTCTTTGTATTTCCAAGAAAATCAATGGCATTTCTTTGTTTGTTGTATCAAATAAAATTCTGAAGTCCCTGTATTGCTATGTCAGAAATATAGAAATATAGATTTTTAAATATTTTAAAATCCTGATTTAGATTTTCGACAAAATTTCAGTTCGCAATTCCATCTGGAAAGTTGATTAATCAATTTTGAATAGTCATTCGTGTATCAAATTCCATAAATCAATTGCCTTCCATTTATTTTCTCGATTCACATATATTCGCCATATTTTAAAATATTATTCCTTTCTTTCAAGAACAATCATGGTAATTCATAGTTAATTAAAAAAGGGACGATGTGAAGAGCCGTGATCATCCAAGTTCTAGAAAAGACATGTTACTTTCCATTTGAAAAATAAAATTAGTACAAAATATCAGGGTAAATTTTTACCTTTTAACCCATCGGATTTTAGCGAAAGCTACCTTTTTCTTTTTTTTTTTTTTTGCGAATACATATAAACAGCCTGAAAAATATCCTCAAAGAAGAAATTTAAAAATTAAACAAACACAATTTTAGAAATTAGGATGGGGAATCACATTGTTATATAAATTTAACGTTAAATGATCACCCACTTCCGGCCCATCAAGCATTACTGACTACCAGAAATAGCAGAAGGAACGTGTAACTAATTTTTTTTCAGTTTTTGTAGGGACATCAGATGGAGAAGATGGAGGTGTTAACTAATCTTATTTGGGGTGGGGGTGAGGTTCTTTTTTCTTTTTTCTTTTTTTTTTTTCAATAGAATTAAAAAATAGTGTGTTAGATAAAACAAAGATTGGGGGTGGATTTTTTTAAGTGATGAAAAAACTTAAAATAAAAAAAGCGCCCACGTTTCAACAGAAAAAAAGAAAAATGTGTGAAGGGGGCTCCAACTTTAGCCAATTTTTTTTTTTTTTTTTTTTTTTTTACTTTGTCCTTACTTTTCTTTCGGGCACAGTTTCAGAGGATTTTTTTAATGAAATAATCCTTTTTATCCAATTATTTTCTTTTTCTGCTTTTGGCCATTTTTTTTTTTTTTGTGGCGGGATACATAATCCTTTTATTTATCCAATTTTTTTTTTCTGATTTCCCTAAAAACCAAATCAGAATCAAATTCTGAAAAGAAAATAATATTCATTGATTTAAAAGTTTGTCCACAAATATTGTTCAACAAATAAATGCATTTTACATAAAATGTGACAAACTCACTCGTGCAAAGGTGACATTTTTTTAATTCAGTAACTTTACAAAAAAATAAACTTTAATAATAGTAAGTCATTTTCTTATGTAAATTCGAGGGTCATTCAACAAAGGGAATATTTTTGATAAAAAAAATGGTTTTTGCTTGTTTTTCAGAATTTTTTTCCATTAATGTAAACACTGTATTGTTTGGATTTTTTTTTTTTTAGCCAAAATTACTTAATCTCGGAAAAATATTTGCTTTGAGGCTATTTAAAATGGAAAAAAAACAACGTGCTAAAGGCTTGAACAGAGGTGTGTCATTAAATTTTTAGTGGTTGAGAAATGCAAACCATTTGAAATTTAAAGAAGACTATGTAATGTGTACGGAAAAGCATGTCTTAATAAAAAAAAATATTGACAAATGAGTTAAACATAAGTTTGCCACTCCGAGCCTGAATCGAAAAGACAGTCCATAGAGTGGCAACACACTTACTCTCCAGTAAAGAAAAGTTCCGGGTGCAATAGTCAGGAAAGAGGGTCATGAAAGGGGACCCATCACAATTGATTTCCTTAGTAAAGGTGCAATTGTAAACAGTACTTCCAATTGCCAACTCCTTAGGCAAAATTTACTTTATTCATTGAATGACTCTCGTATTTATTGGACGTTTATAACTTAAGGCTAATGTCACATTTCTAGAGAATCTCATCAAAATTGTGATATGAATACCCAAGCCATCACTCCAGAGTAGGGACTCAGAGTCCAACTGAATCCCTCCTTTTTGCTTTTTCATCTTTTCTACATGTTCGACTCCAAGGTGTTACGAGTAGGAGTGTTATCCATTAAATCAAACCTCCCTTGAATCCCACTTAACACCGGGTTTTCTTTTTCTCCATATTTCAAAAGTGCATTACTTCCTTCCAAAAAGTTTATTGCAGAATTGTAAAAAGATCACTATTCCATCAGATCGAACCAACCAATTTGTGGTTTCATTTTCTTCATGATAATGTAAAAAAAATTTCTGAAGATGAATGAATTCCTTTTGCATGAAAACAACTGATTTGTACCAGTCTGTTCGAATCAGGAATAATAATATTCATTTAAAAGTAACAGATTTATAAAACTTACAAATCTATTAAAAAGAATGAATTTGCCAGAAATCAATCAATCTCTCTCGCTCATCTTCTTAGTTCCTTCTTATTTATTCAAATATTTATTTTTTCACTTTTAGTCTCTTATCTTTTCTTTGTACGCTAAATTGATATATACTTGCCTTTGTATGTTTCCCTTTCAACACCTCCGTCTCTGTCTCTGTCTGTCTGTCTGTCTGTCTGTCTCTCTCTCTCTCTCTCTCTCTCTCTGATTTCCTTTCTTTTTGTCCTGCTCTCTAACTCTTATCATTCTAATTCCTTCTTTTCCCACTGTTTTCTTTACTTTTACTCCATCCTTTTATTCCAACTTTCCTCTTACCGTGCAAACTCTTTCTATTTTTGCCTCTTCCAGTCGAAATTATTCCGCTTGCATTTCCCCACCCCCATGACCTCAGCATAAAAATGAATAAATCCCTTCAACCGAATTTGATTTTGGTTTCCCTTTTCTTTTTTTATATTTGCTTTACGTTTTTCCTCTTTTCAGATATCGACGAATGTTCTGAAATTGAAAACGTTTGTTTGGGTGGAAGTTGTCAGAACACATTCGGTAGTTTCATTTGTGAATGTCGGTCAGGATACGCTTTAGACTCCAGCCTCCACAAATGCATCGGTAAGGAAAACTTTTCTAGTAGACACATAATAATCATTGTCTGAGGACCTGCCAAAAGCAATAGACGATAGGGAGGGGTGGCGAGAGAGGGTCAGTAATATCCTTGCTGATAGTGCGACATGATGATGATGATGATGATGATGATGATGATATAACTGATTAAAATAATGATCACTTATACAGATCATTGAGTGTACAAGCTCCAAAATTGGAGTGGTCAACAGTGCCCAGACACACACACACACACATATAGTAAAGTTGGCGACCATAGTTGTGGGTGACCAGAAGGCTCCCTTTTCAGTAGCTACTACTCCAAGGTGTAAGGGAGAGCGCTACTCGTTTCTCAGAAAACGTAATTTTTTCCCAAGTAGCGCGGTCGTGTCAATTCTACTACTGTATGGATGCACCACGTGGACGTTAACTAAGGGTATAGAGAAAAAGCTAGACGGGAATTGCACAAAAATGCTACAATCTATCTTGATCAAATCCTGGATGCAAAATCCCACAAAACAGAAACCATACGGCCACCTACTTCTCATCTCTAAAACAATCAAAATTGAATGAATAAGACATGCGGAACACTGCTGGAGAAGAAAAGACCAATTTATAAGCGACGTCCTCCGATGAACCCCTTCACTCGTACGTGCAAGTGTTGGACGACCAACAAAAACTTATCTACAACAGCTCTGTACAGACACAGGATGTAGTCTAGAAGACCTGTCGAAAGCAATGGATGAACGAGATGGATGGTGAGAGAGTCAGAGAAATCCGTACTTGCAGCTCGACCTGATTATATATATATATATACTTTCTTTAAAGAAAAAACCAAAGACCGGTTATTTTAGGATTATAAATTTATTTCCATCCTGTTTTGTGTTTCTGATGTAAACCAAAAACACGAAGAAAAATATAACAGGACTTACGAGGAGATAACTCTTCATCCCTCTTCCTCACCCCCCCGCGTCTATTCTGATTTATTTTATCCATAATATCTGAAGAAGTCCTGTTATATTTTTCTTCATGTTTTTGGTTTACATCAGAAACATAAAACAGGATAGAAATAAATTTATAATCCTAAAATAACCGGTCTTCGGTTTTTTCTTTAAAGAAAGTATTGCTCTGTAATGTTAGTTACATTGAGCTCTTTACCAGGAAAATTTAAATGTTCCGCTTTTGAATGATTTTCTTATCCTGAAGGAATTACTCCCAACTCTGGTTTAACTGGACCGAATAATACCATATATATATATATATATATATATATATAGAGAGAGAGAGAGAGAGTCTGAGTGTTGTTAAATCTTCCTTGTCCGTTTACACCTGTAGACACATACAATACAGAGTACTCGGATGAGTGCTGCCACTCCACTTTATTTTAATGTCAATTATAATATTTCTGTTGTAGATTCCCTAAATTTTGTCCAAATTTCTTATGAGAGGAATTAACATTCTAATACACAGTACTCAGACTAAAATCTTCATGTTAAATGTTACTGTCACGAAGTTTCGACTGTTGTAACCTCGCAGCTTCTTTAAGTGCCCGGTGTAGGTTGCAACATACAGTGTAAAAGGCAGTTGTGTTTATAAGAAGGTGACTTTAGCGTAACGGTTATCGTCGTAGGAAATGGACCCGGTGACCCGAGTCCAAGTCTTGGACGAGATTGTGTGTCAGTCCCTGCTTTCGAAAGGAATGAATCCATATCTTCTCCCATAAGCAGACTGAGTCATTTTGCCTTTGTGCAGAAACCGATCAAGGAGAATAGAAACTCTGAATTCATACCAATTTTAATCACCTTTAAAAAAACTGACCTTCAGTTGCGTCCTGCACGTAGATGAGGGGGTTGAGTAAATACAATGTCTCTATAAAAACCAGCAAGAGGACTTACGTCAAAGACAACAGTAGCGAATAGTAGTTTTCCTGTTTGGTACGATGAGGATTTTCAAACCTAACATTGTCCCAGGATTATCATTTTCCCTGATGACAAAAAGAATTGTATATATATATATATATATATGTGTGTGTGTGTGTGTGTGTGTGTGTGTGTGTGTGTGTGTGTGTGTGTTTCAACTATATAAAAAAAAACTCAGGAGAGCATTTATTGACACGTCTGAAGTCCGTTGAATTCAACTCAATAAATGTTTATTCTCAATGCAACATTTGTGTTTCGTGGGTACTAACAATATATATATATATATATATGTGTGTGTGTGTGTGTGTGTGTGTGTGTGTGTGTGTGTGTGTGTGTGAGAAAAACCTTTTGAAATTACTCATATTTTTTATTATACTTATTTCAGAAAACCCTATATTTAAAAAAAATATTAGATCTGCATCTTTAGGCAAAGAAATAATGAGAAATTTCTAATAATGATTTAGAAAAACCTATAGAATTCTGGTCACCCTGTCTCTCTAATCCAAATTTTATTTGCTTGTTATTTATTTATCTTATTATTATTAGGTAAAGACCAGACTATTTGTTTTTCCTGTCTGGTTGACAAATGACATTCAATTCCTATATCAAGATGCATCAATTATATATAAAATGGAAAGGAATCCGACAGTATGGAGAGAAATTAAAAAAACAAAATAATTCGAAAGTGAAGAATTTATTACGAAGGAAAGTCAAAGTTAAACGTTTCAGTTTTAATAAACCTTCATCAGGACCTTAGAACGGTGATACCAAGTGTTGATAGAACAACGGTAGATGTTTAAACATCAATCGTCGTTCTATCAACACTTTAAAGCAAACTAGTGTATCTGATATTATATAAGATCCTACCCCATTTAATATTACTTTGTGATAAACTTTGGCCGGGTACAAGTACTGATATTCTACGGTATCTTGATAAAAAATTACACACCAAATAGTTTAACATTGCTAATAAGCCCAACGGTGTATATTAAGCCAGAAACTTTCTCTCCCATTCCCATATAGTAGGTCAGTCTTTGGCTTGGTAAGGAAACCAGTCTTGGAAAAGGAAAAGTCTGAATAAAAAAAAACTAAGTGCGTGGGGCTAGCAATTCCACCCCATAAAAATCTACTTGCCACTAAAACTGTGCAACACTGACTGACGTGGTGTGGTTGCGGTTCTATGCTCCTCAAGAGAGTACGTAGAATGCAGCTAATATACCATCAAATAGGATAATAAAAAAAACTAACATACGATTAATAATTCTGAAGTCTAACAGATAGTTATTACTTGAATTTTGATCTTAAATTTTTGTTGTATAAAATTCGATCTAAGTGATATGTATTCACCACTGAATCGATAAGGAAGGAGATCGTTTTAAACTATAATATTATTGATGTATCTACACCAGTGTTTAAACCTGATACTCTCTTCTGTTTAATATTAAATTCTCGTGCAGATGTGGACGAATGTTCTTTGAATCCTGGACTCTGTGGAATTGGTACTTGTATGAATACGGAAGGCAACTATACGTGCCACTGCCCAGAAGGACATCTACTCATGCCTGACAGAAATTGTATGGGTAAGTATTAAAGGTTTGATAAATTTATCTTTTGCTGGGAGGGATCATACATAAAGAACAGTTCTTATTGGAATTATTCGGTTCAGCATCTTTACTTGTCGCTGATAATGAGGCAAGCTTAGTGTAACGGTATTCGTCTTGGAAACTAGAATTGGTGACCCGTCTTCAGATCTTGGATGAAACTATTTGTTTCCCTTTGCTTTAAGCGATCTGTCCTCACCCCACCCCCCTCAGCTATGGGTAAATTGTAAAGCAAACGGGGTTCTTAAACCTTGCTAAGGCAACCATTCAAGAAAAAGAAAAACTCAGAATTTAAACCAGCTGTACTCCACTCAATTGACCTTGTGTCACATCCTACTCATGGCAGAGGAGTTGGATAAATACATTCCACTGACAACGTTTTGGCTGGAGCACGTTTGTGTCTCTATCGATCCAGGTAATTATGCTGCCCTTTCAAACAGAACGAAAATGCTGTAATCAAAACAGGAAAATAAAGATATTAGTTTGAATAAAAATTACTGGGCGAACTTGCAGAAATAGCAAATTGATTGTCAAACATAACACCCTGTGGTTGAGGCTTATAATACGCTAATTGTATTCTCAGCAGAAGGATAAGAACCACCCTCTTGCCAAAAAAGACGTGTCTTGTGTATGACACTAAATTTTATCTGATGGTAATGCTCTAGTTCTGAAGATCTGCATTGCCATCACTCTCAAGTCCACTTTGTCCCCAAAAAGTAGCACCTGTTTGTGTCCCAAACTATGGGTCAAAAAGATTTATATTCCACTGGAATAATTGATGCTGTATAACTGTAATTTATTTGGATTAAGAATAGTTATTCGAAAATATAATTGTTTACTAATGATTATTATTAGTTACCTGAAATCATATAACTGTGTGCAAACAAATTATTATTATTTAATTGAAATAATTGCTTTGAACCATATAATTATTAGTATTACATTGAAGTACTTGATATCATAAAACTGAGAACAAAAACAAAACTCTTAAGAAACAAATACACAAAAAAATGTAAATATAAATTTATTATAAACGTTTATCCCCTAAGATGTAGACAAAAAATAAACCAAGATGAGTCAACTTGCTGTCAAAATCAATCCATCTTAATCTCTCTAATCAAATAATTTTTCTTGTTTGTTTAGTAAAAAAACAAATCAGTCTAATCAGATTACAGAAGGGAAATAATTTGGGTCTTATTTCGAAATTAGGTAAATATTTTATTAACGGGGTTAGAACCTATATTTCTACATAATAAAGTATACGTCTTTTTATTCTGGTGACTTCATCCTTCCATATTGTATTCCTCTGTATCTGTGTTTATAATTTTACGGTCAAATCAAGCTGAAAGCACAACTTCCTGTGAGATCACTGAACTCAAGTTGCACTTAGCCAGTTTAGTTCTTAAATGAGTGACCACTTAAGAACAATAGGTACTGGAGGCAACCTGGAGGCCTGATAAAAGATTTGGCATCAATATGAAATAAACCAATAAGGGTTGACATGCTGAGAAACTAATATCTGTTTATAATGGAAATCGTCATAACTGATTGGTTTTCGTTTTATTTTCAGACATGCGCAAAGGAAACTGTTATTCCATGTATCGTAATGAAACAAGATGGCCTTACGGAGTTATCTGTGAAAATGAATTATCCGCTAACCTCACCAAGAAAATGTGTTGTTGTTCAGCGGCGGGTAAAGCCTGGAACACTCCTTGTGAAGTTTGTCCGCACCGAGATTCAGGTAAGAAAAACAACAACATTACTACGAATAATAACAAAAATCAAACCTGTAAAAATATTGGGGTTAAATGTCTTGTTATCTACGAGCTCTTACGACTCACAATTACCAGGCGCAGCCATTGCTTTGTTTATTTTGATCTTAGTTGTTGAAGAAAAACACAAAAAGCACAATTCACTTCGAATATAGGATCTTTCGTTGTTTATTTCTTTTCTTTGTTTAATTACTGAGGCAGTGAAAATTTGTATTTGTGAAAACGGGTGCCGGTTACTAGCTGTTCGGATGAAGATTCGCTAGTATTTGGTATTCAAGTGTGTCTTACTTTGTTGAGGTAGAACCGACTCGCTTCGTATCTTTGGGGTTCATTCTCTTTCAGTACTCGCTTGGGCTTCTTTCACTCTGTCTCCGGACCCCAAATTCTTGACTTTAACAAGTTCCTTTTTGGTGGGATTCTCAGAACGAAGAACTCCTACTTTCGTCTGTGTCGTCGGTACGCTTGATCTGCTCTCGTGATCACTTAGATGACTGTTGTGATGGGGCTTTTGATAAACCTTAAATTAAAAACTGTTTTTGCCCTACGGTGTCAAATAGAGTGAATAGGTTGTTATCGCTATTTCAATCATATCTAAGAGTCAAGCCAGATTTTTATCTAGATCAACCAGTCTCTCTTCGGGCTTTTTTTTTTATTATCTGTCAACTCTCCCTAGACAACCATCTCATTTCAGTGGAAAGTATTTTCAACGTATTCACAATTTTACAAGCTGTCGATATTAACCAATAGACTGAACAGATTTGAGATACAAAAAAGATGAAAGACGTAAAAGTTTGACTTATAAGAGTTTATTAATGACACGGAAATACGTATTAACAGATACTCTGTTAAGAATTAATTTCATTGCTCATGGAGGAAAACTAATGTTTTATGCCTTAAAAGAAGGGCTAATTGGCATTGCCCGAATAAGGCAAATAACATCACATAGCAGTAAATGACATAACAAATATGCTCGACCATGTATTTCTTCTAAAATTCAATTTTTTATTAAGATATTTTTTAAAATCTTGTAAAAATTAATTTTTCAAAGATTATTTTTCAGTACACTCCCAATAGTATATTTTAATCAAAATATTTCCAAATTCAAAAGAATTGTTTTAGTTTTAATGCATTTTTCATTTACGATTCAAGTCGTATTTTTCAAAATTTGCAAAGATTTTATTTCTCTGAGGACTTTATAAAAAATCTGTAGAGATTTTTTTAGAAAATTTACAAGATTAAATGGACAGATTTTAAGAAATATACTTTTTATAAAGATTTTTTTTCTAAAACAAAAACGTTTAGCTTTCTAACATGAAAAATATTTTAGTTTTAATGCATTCTATGATTCAGAGTAGATTTTCAGCAAAAAGCGGTGTAGCATTTCAAAATCTCTTTAACGATTGAAATCCTCAGAGGACTTAACTTAATATTTGATTTCGAAAGATCGAAAAGCAAAGGAGATAATAGTAATTGTGTGTTTAAGATATGAAACATTTTCCAAGCTGGGATACCCAAAAATTACCCATGGTTTGGGTTCCGGTTATCGAATCGACTCGAAACCGATTTCACTTTCATTACCGGGCAAATCTAAGGTGAAACTTCTTATAAAAAAAATATGCTAAAATATCCTATTTTCCCAATAATACGGTTGCAAATAAACAAACGCTGAAATTCAAAATTATTACAGATTATTGTATGAGCAATAAGAATGATTGATTTTTAAAAAGCTCAATTCAATTCGGAATTAACAGTGGTCTATGTCTCTGTTATTAACCACTGTCACCCTATTCTAAAGAAATTAGTACAATCTAAATCGTATATATAGGTTTCTATAGCTCCATGTCTCAAACATATAAATCTGATGGAAAGTGTGTTTTCTGAGTCTATCAAATTCTCTCACGAATATATCGACCAGATTATATTAATATAACAGCAATATTAAATCGTTTTAGCTATAACACATTTTCATTTAAGGTCATTTTTTAAAAAAATGAGTATTTTCCTTCTTTTAGTACTTTAGTTTCTTGAGTACAATTCGATTGCTAAGAATACGCTGACTGTATCCTCTGCAGAAGGACAAGACTTCCCCATTCCATGACACTAAACTGTATCTAATACTGAGGCTCTAGTTCTGGGGGTCTGGAAATAGTGGAGTTCTCTTTCATTGAAATAACTCCCTGGTCCACTCTGATCTGGAGTGGAAGTGCCAGTTAAGCTCCCATCTATGAGTCAAATAGATATGCTTGAAAATTGTTGGTATTGAATAGGGGTAGTTGACATACTATACAACTATTTCCAAATTATTTGTATCAAAAATAGTTATTTGAAGTTATAAGTGTTTGCTCATTATTTTACTCTTCAGAGTTTTTCACACCAGGGTTAGCTGATAGTTTCTCACTGGATTTTGAATGACAGCCAGTCCCCTCAAGTCTCTAGGACTCTTCTCAGTATTCTAGCCGATCTTAATAATGCAGTAGTTTGGATGGTCTATAGTCGTCCTCTTATTTCCAAATCCTTCAGTCTCTTTATCAATCCTTTAGTGACTGTACCAAAAGCACCAATTATAATTAGTATTACCGTCACTTTCACTTTCCACAGTTTTTTCAAGTCCCCTGGCTAGGTCGTGGTACTCGTCTTTCTTTTCGCTATCTTTCAATTTCACTCTGTGGTCAGCCGGGACAGCAAAGTCCACTATTCAGTAAGTTCTCTTTTTCTTGTTGATTATTACTTCGTCTGGTCGTCTGGCCGAAATTAGGTGATCCGTTTGTATCTCAAAGTCTCAGGGGAATTCGTACGTCTCATTCTCCAGGACAGATTCTGGGTTGTGCAGATGCCATTTGTTCGTAGGGTCAAACTTCAGTTTCTTACACTATTCATAGTAGATCACCCAGATGTGTTTAGTCTTAAACTCTTTCTCTGCTAATTTGCTGCATTCGTTTATTACCTGATTGATCGTTTCGTCTCTATCACCACATAACTTTCATCTGTTGTTTTGTTGCATCTTATCTATTGTTGCTTTGATATGATTGGTCCTTATGGCGCTATTTTGTGCTGCTGTTAAAAGATATTCAGTTTCTCTCTTAAGGTTTCTCTTTCTTAGCCACGTCCATGTTTTCTAGTGCGAGATGTCGCTTGTTAGTCACTTCAAACGTTCATAGAATTGTTTTTTTTTCACATTTTTATTTTCTGGTTGTTTACGTTCTGTTGATCCTCGTGTTGTCTGTTATTATTATTATTATTATTATTATTATTATTATTATTATTATTATTATTTACTTAAATATATAACAGTATGCAAAGATTTGTAAATAGACAAATAAAAAAGTGAATTTTTAAAGAAGTATGTAATGGATGATTAAAAAATATAATTACGATTGTTATCAAATATTTACAAATTAATCGAATTTTGGCTTTGAATAACCCATAAATAGTTGATACAGTGTTAAATAAACCAGGAGCATTATACGTGAGATGCTGAGTGTATTATCTCGTAAAATGTTGATGGATAAGTAAATAATTATTACAGTGATTATTTCGATCCTCATTGGGTCTTTCACCAAATTTGTCTTGTGCCAGACTAAGCTATATTTGAATCCTTTGCTGTCTCTTGCACACACCCTCTGATGGATCAGTCTGCTCCTGAACTTAGCAAAATATTGAGCAATTGGTTGCTAATTTTTATACTTTAAAACGCATACTAAATTATTTAAATTCATCAAATTAAGCGTAGTCAGGTACAAGGCCATTAATATAGTGCCCAAACTATTTTATTCTCTTGCAATGGCTCGTTAAACTGATTCTAAAATTTTAATCAAGAACACAATTTACCAAAGCGTACACGTTTGATTATTGTATTGATCCCTATAAATTAAGATGCGATCAATAATTCAACTGATTAATAACTGATATATTGTTTAAAATTATAATAGAATAAAGGAGTTTTGATTTTTTTTTTTTTCTATTAACTCTATAGAATGTTTCATATTAACAAAGTATTATAGTGGATTTTAATAATGAATTTTGTTTACCTTTCCAGAGAGTTACAAAAATCTATGTAATACTCCAGGAAGCATTGGTAAGCCAGATTTTCATTTTAATCTCAACATTTATTCCTTTGGCTAGTTTCCTGCCCAAACACACGGATACCCCCACACACACACACACACTCACACGTCTTTCACAAACATCCTTTTTTTTCACTTTTGTTCCGTTCTTTTTCCTCTACTTCATGCCGCTTCCTCATGCTTCTTTTTCTTTCTTTCGTCCCTCTCCCTCACATTTTCATTCTCTTCCTCCCTTTTAATTTCCTTTTCTATCAAACCTTTTTTTTTCTTCCCTCTCTTATTTGTTAACGTTTCTTTTACTTTTTCATGTCTATTTTTCTTTCTTTTTTTTTTCCTCTAGTTATGGATGAATGTAAGATGATGCCACGTCTCTGCATGAACGGACGTTGTATCAACACTCCTCACGGCTTCCGCTGCGAATGTGATCGAGGATTCCTGTACGACACAATCACTCACATGTGTGAAGGTAAATTTTTTTCGTTCTTTAAAAGGCATTACATTCAGTACTTTTACAAGCAAACATCACAATAATTCATCTACAACGAGATGACTTTTATTTATCAAAAACAATCAGCGTTACAAGCTGTAATTGGCACTCAGTAATTACATTAAAAACACTTCTTTTTTTTTTAATTCTTTTCACTTGATTATTTGACGTCGAGAATCATTGTCAGGAAACAGACATCATGGAGTGCCTCTCTTTTCTCTTGCATTTAAGTGCAATATGAGAATGTTCTCCTCGTTATCGAAGTAAAAAAATTAAAATTTCGAGCGAATAGCCTGACCAATGACTTATAAGTATTTTTGTACTCGAACATTTTGGACACAGGAAACACTTAGTCTATAACGATACTATTAGCAATAGCTTGCAATATCAGTACATTACTGATCTCATGAACCAATAGTAATTTCAAATCATAAAAGAAACACGACGTAGAATAGTTCCATTTGCTTAGTGAGGCCTGAATTAATTCTGGACAACTGACAACTGCTTTCTTTCTGATTTTCATCGCTGACTGTGGACTGAAATCTGGTAAAACAAATTTAGGATTGCAAAATTTTATGCTTAATAACCAAATTCTAATTTTGTTATTACGATGAGTTTTTTGTTTGCTTTTAATCATTTTTTTTTTTTTTTTTTTGAGAAAAGGACTAAAACTCAGACCAATCTCTGTACTGAATTAACAATTCTGTATAATCTTCTTTGCAAAACACTGTATCAAATAATCAACTCGGGAAATATGTAAAAATTAACATTAATATATCAATTCACTTGCTAAATATAATACGAAAACGTTGCCTACCGATTATTTTCAATAAATCCTACCCGTAATATCACTTTTTTGTCAACTTCCGTATAACATTCAAATGTATTTTTAATAAAAGCATCTTTATGTAAAAAAAAACAGTGGAGTCTTTTAGTAATATTCCAAATCTTAATTGGCACGATTCAAAAGATGTTTCCCCATTTCATTGTATGGTTGTTCAAACCGAGATAAAATTACAGATATTACATCTAAAACTGCATTGATCAGTTTAGAGATACTTTAAAAGCAAAGATTTGAATGCCCAAGAGAAAATATTTTAGTTACTGGATAATAAAAACTCTTCACGTATTAAATTCATTTCTTCTTGCTAGAAAATCTATTAGAATAGCAAAGGATAACGATTAATGATGAATTCTTTTATTCTTGATTTTTGAAATATATTAAGTTCAAGTAAAGGACAGAAAGAATGAAGCAAGAATTTTGAAACATTTTTTTTTAACTTGAAAAAAATTCAATATGATTATTTTATCTTTTTATATGCATTAAAATCTACACTATAATCTAAAAATAGAGTTATCAACTAAAACTATTTTGAATTTTATTATTTCGTTTAATTCTAACTTTTCCAATTTAGAGTATAAATTCAATCTTGTAGGGTGGGAAGATTTTTCTTTTCTTTTTTTTTAAGAATTCAAATTTATTTTAATTTTCTGAGAAAAAGACATATTTGAATTTTAAAAAGAAAATCTAATGACGCAATTTATGTGCAGTGAAATAATCCGTTGTCACTTTTGGTTTGCTTTAGTGACTTTCAGATAAAAGGGTTTCATTGTTATTCTTAAATTGATTTGAATCTCTTAAGAATTTACAAAGACATTCTTAAAAGAATAATTATTTAGTTGAGTTGGTAAAGTTTAAACTTGATAAAATATATAACCTTCACTAAGTTCTACTTCAAATCAATTAATATAGCCAAAACCAAAATCAGCTGACTTCTGCAAAATATGCCCACACGTACAGTCATATAACCTATTTCTCATATTTATTGCTAATTTTCATAAAGAAAAAATTCTTGAATTATAAGTTTTTTTTATTTCATTTTTACTAAGAAAAATTAATGAATATAATTAATGGGAAAATACAAAAGTTTGTTCACTAAAACATTTTCAGTATGAAAATATTTAGAGGCAACATTCATTATTTTGTGCATCACAAAAAGACTTTTAGTATTTAGCATATTTTATGTTCAACTTATTCTCTATCATTTTAATAAAAAAAATTTAGTCATTGATTTAAGGGCAGATATTTTTATTGAATTTCAATAATTCATTTACTTACAAAAGATTTTCAAAATGTTACTGCATCAGGTGTTCAGATTTTATTTCTATTGATTTTTATAATTTTATTCTTTTGAAAAACTAAAATGCATTTTTCAAACATAAATATCTTCATTTCCGTAAATTGGACGAAGATAATGTTTGTATCAGAATATTCTTCGGTTATTCTTTCAAACATGATGTGATTAAAAATTTCTTTCAATAATTATAAGACAATAAACGTTACCTTCTGCTTTACAATTGTCTTTCTCTTTGTAACTGCTTGATCGAGAGAGCTTAAAATATGCTGACCGCACTGCAGAGTGGGCGGGAAGATCTTGCTCCTCTCCTTCGAAAAAGGGCCTCCCAGTGTATGACACGAAACTGCATCTGATAGCGAGGTTCCAGTTCTGGAGACGAAGGATGTGGAATACATCCCTTCAGTGCCATTCCTCCAAAGTCCATTCTTACCCAGAATGGTAGTACTTGTTATGGTCCCAATCTAAAAGTCAAAGGGATCAGTTTAAGAAAAATTCGTATTATATAGGAATGCTTGATGCCATATAATTGTAAATTATTTGTATTAAGAATAATTGTTTGAAGGGATAATTGTTTACTAAGGATTATTATTAGTTACTTGAAACCATTACTCTGTTGCAAATGAACTATAATTATGGAATTGAAATAATTGCTTGAAACCATATAATTATCTATAATTTAATGGGACAGGAGAAGAATACTTGAAACGATCTAACAGTGCGCAAATTGTATGTATAAGATAATGAATACTTGATGTAATATAACTGTGTAGAAAAACTTTAAAGAACCAAATATATAAGTATAAACGTACAATGAACGCGATTCTCTAACCTCTTTGCCAAAAATAACCCTAGACTGGTTGATAAACCGTTAAAATCAACCAACTAATTAATCTTTTCTCTTTTTTCTCAAATCTACGTCTTTTTTCTCTCTTTTTTTTTCCAGACGAAAATGAGTGCGAACGGCTGACCAGTCCATGTGTCGGTAACGCTAATTGTCGCAACACGAAAGGCAGTTTTGAATGCACCTGTCCTGTTGGATATCGACTTGCTTCGAATAAGCGAAGATGTCGAGGTAAGTTTGAGGAGGGAACAGAATAAAATCGGTCATGTTTACGCTCTGTCACACAAGAGATTCTATTTTTCGCCTTGATGTACTTAATAATCATTACTTGATATGAATTAGAATATAAGTGATGTCATTGACACATGCAAACGAGGTGGTCTAGAAAGCAAGGAAAATATATTTTTCAGGTTGGCAACCCTAGCTGAAAATCATCTGATTCCAATTAACTTGGAACGCGTGTGAAAACATTCAATTCACGTTTGCTTCTCACAATTCATGCTCAGCTGAATAATTTTAGGCTATTACAAGTGAATTTTCATTAAATGGAACATAAGATCAAATTTTGTATCAAATTTCGAGACAATGTGACAAAAATATTTCACAAATTAACACAGAGTAACAATACATATATATATATATATATATATATATATATATATATATATATATGGTATCGCCCACATATAAGTACACCGCTATATATTTTTTATCTACATTTTGATGAAACTGTCTCCCAATAATTTCCACCACGTTACGTTTCCCAAGTGGTTATTTGTTTGTCTCCCTACCGAAACACAGTGTGGCTCTAGGCCTTTTTTATAGTGGGAGTTGGGTACGAGCCAAAGCTCAAGTGCGTGGCGAGTACAAAAATACCTTGGATTCGTCGGCATTCTTTTAAAAAGGGACGCCTCAGGCACCAGGCAATAAACCCGACCGCGCCGAAGCAGATGAAAGTCTGGGGGGACGGCCTCCTGAGCTGAAGGGAGTGTCGGTCTCGGCCACCGAAAACGAATGCTAGGCTTCCCCAGCACGCATGTCAGGTGACCTTTACCGACGTAATCCACATGACCCGACTGAACCGTATCCTCACAAACACGGCGGCCAAGTGTATTACATTTACCAAATGTAATAGTTCAAAAGAAAATGTGTTGTTGTTTTCTTTTATCTTAGCGTAATATAATCTTACTTTAATCTCTTTAAACCTGGTTTTGTTTTTAAGTCAGTTGAATAAATATCGGCAATAGATTTTTAAACTTTCCGAAAATATGGATATCTGTAATTCTAATAGTTTCACTTTCATCAAGACAGATGAAAACTAAAATCACGGAACTCTCACAAATTATAAAGGTTGTGACTTGAGTAAAAAGTCGATTTTGCATGAAACAAACCAATTTTATGCTTCCTGTGATCAACAACACGTAATTAAAACAATTTAATGGCATTAAATTTCAGATAAAAACCAAGTTTTTTTGGCAAATGTATAAGGCTCTATAAAATATTGTTTCTTAATCAAAATATTTGCTTAACTCTAGGTGACAAATTCTTTTTTATATTTTTGTTTTTCGTTATTTTTCATACATTTTCTTTTCAGACATCAATGAATGCCGAGAAAATCCTGGAATTTGTGACAATGGCCGGTGTCAGAATTTGGAAGGCAGTTTCAGCTGTGTCTGTGAACAAGGTTACCGGATTGCATCGACCAGAGATACTTGCGTTGGTCAGTGGATTGTAGCCCTCAATTTCAGTTCCCATTTACTCCAGATCACTCTTTCCTTTATTTACCAAATCCAGTTTTGTAAAGCATTAAAAAAAATTCAATATGATTATTTTATCTTTTTATATGCATTAAAATCTACACTATAATCTAAAAATAGAGTTATCAACTAAAACCATTTTGAATTTTATTATTTCGTTTAATTCTAACTTTTCCAACTTAGAGTAGGGTGGGGAGATTTTTCTTTTCTTTTTTTTTTTTTAAAGAATTCAAACTGATTTTAATTCTCTAAGAAAAAGACATATTTGAATTTTAGAAATTTATGTGCAGTGAAATAATCCGTTGCCACTTTTGATTTACTTTAGTGACTTTGAGATAAAAGGGTTTCATTGTTATTCTTAAATTGATTTGAATCTCTTAAGAATTTCTAAAGACATTCTTAAAAGAATAATTATTTAGTTGAGTTTGTAAAGTTTAAACTTGATAAAATATATAACCTTCACTAAGTTCTACTTCAAATCAGTTAATATAGCCAAAACCAAAATCAGCTGACTTCTGCAAAATATGCCCACACGTACAGTCATATAACCTATTTCTCATATTTATTGCTAATTTTCATAAAGAAAAAATTCTTGAATTATAAGTTTTTTTTATTTCATTTTTACTAAGAAAAATTAATAAATATAATTAATGGGAAAATACAAAAGTTTGTTCACTAAAACATTTTCAGTATGAAAATATTTAGAGGCAACATTCATTATTTTCTGCATCGCAAAAAGACTTTTAGTATTTAGCATATTTTATGTTCAACTAATTCTCTATCATTTTAATAAAAAAAATTTAGTCATTGATTTAAGGGCAGATATTTTTATTGAATTTCAATTATTCATTCACTTACAAAAGATTTTCAAAATGTTACTGCATCAGGTGTTCAGATTTTATTTCTATTGATTTTCAGAATTTTATTCTTTCGAAAAACTAAAATGCATTTATCAAACATAAATCAGTAAAGCATTAATTTTGATTGGGCACTAGAAGAACTATTATTGAAATCCTATAACTGTAAACAAATTATTATTATTATTATTATTATTATTATTATTATTATTATTATTATTATTATTATTATTAAATAGAAATAATTACAATAGAATTATTAGCATTAGATAGGAATACATAAAACTATACAAATATGAGCCAATTATTTGTATTTGGTAGGAATACTTTATATGTAACTGTGGACAAAAAAGAACAATGAACGTGGTTACCTAATCTCGAGGCATAAAATAACCCTAGATGTGTTGGCAAGCCGTAAAATCAGCCACTCATTGTTGAGTGGTTTAAACTTATAACGTTGTTAGTGACAGCTTTTTCAATTTATTATTTAATTGTAAGCTTTTCTTCACAAGATAGATGTGATTTTTTATTAAAAAGAAGCTCAGCAAATAGCTTTCTTTTTTTTTCTTTAAGTATCTTTTTTATTATTCATGTGTCATGCTTTGGCTGTTTTTAGCCGGATACTTATGACTCCCTGGTTTGTCGTGGACAGAAGTTAGTGTGGCAAGGTTTTAATTTGTAAATATCAGAATAGAAAAACAGATTCTCAAGAAGTATGATTAAATCACAGGTGTAATATCTAAAAATAAAAGAGAACCTTTCACTTCCACTGGAAAAAAATTTTTAAAAAAGGAAAAAGATATTACCCTTTTTATCTTGAGTTTTTTGGGATTTTTTAAATTGATGAGGGTAGAAAAATGGGTTGGCCGAAACGTCGCCAACAATTTCCCAGTCGTCTGGGGCTGTAGAATACACGGACAGCACCACTGCAGAGGGGGAATACCTCCCTGAACGAATGTCCTGGATATGACACTTAACAATCTATGGTGAGGTTCCAGTGATGCTGGAGCTTTGGGGAATGCAGAGCACCTCTTCATTGCCATCGTTCCCGGTCCACTCTGGAGCGGTAACACCTGACAGAGCCCTATCTCTGTTTCAAATAGAACTGAACTGTGTACTCATGCTAAACTGAATTACTTGAAATAGAACTGTTTGACTAAGCTGAATAGCTTGAAATAGAAATGTTTTGACAATTAAGCTGTGTACTCATGCTAAACTGGATGATTTGATATAGAACTGATTATTTGTATAAAAATGGATTTGGCATTAAATAACCTACAAAAAGTTTGATATGCCATAAAACCCAAACAACTAACCAACCAACGTTGTCAGCAACACCGAGAAGTTCCATTTTACAAAGAATCTTTTTATTTGCTAACTTTTTATTTTACCAACTCTAAATGATACAGGGTCAGACTTGCCCAAATATGAGACTTTTAACATTGAAATCAATGATTAATCTGCCATAATATTTTTTCGATTAACAATTTCCTTCATCTACAAAATCTTTTTATCAATAAAACTTGGTTCGTTGTGTGCATAGCATGCATTAAGATTGGAATCAACGGTTTAAATCATCCATTGCAAAAAAAAAATCACAGAAAAGCAAAATATTCTATTGTGCTTTTTCTTTGAATTTTAAGAGAAAATCTCTCTTAAAATGTACGCGTTCTCCAAATTTTAAGCAACCTGAAATAATTATCTCCATTGGGTAATTTACATGTCTTTTAGGGATTCGTCGGATGTCATATAACTGACATAAACCCCTTCTTGACCTCTTTAACGTTTGTTCTTTGAACTACATAACTTTTATCTCTGTCCCTACCAGGGAAGAGTAAAGCTATATATATATTAATATTACCTATAATGTCAAGTAAACCTTTTTCCATTTTTGTACCTCTTACACATATTACTGGTTCATGAAGCATTGTGTATATCTTATCTGTTGAGACATATTCGTGTATTCTTTCTTTTATTACAACTGGTTTATATATGGTATATGTTAAATGTTCTTCTATGTGCAAATCACTTGTCTTGCCTTTTGCTTTGTTTAGTATTAGTATATCACAGATTTACTAATATGAATATTGGTGGAAACTCGGCTAAATATCTTCTTTACCTCCAATTTATTTTTCGAAGACCTTACCTGAAAAATCCATTCACGTTGGGTTAAGTAAAAATCTTAGGAAATTAATTAACTACTTTCCAGTGGTCCTATTGGATATAGTTCTTTTTTCCAAATTTTCATTTGAAGAAATAGTTGTTAGTTTAAAAAGTTATGCAATTTTTTTTATGTTCAAAAGAGCAAACATACAAAATTTGCTTGTAAAATCTTCGATACCCATGTTGCAAATAATATATATTCTTCTTCGCTTTGCAGACATTGACGAATGCGCAACCCGTCCTGGTCTCTGCAGGAATGGAACTTGTGTCAATGAGATTGGCGGACATACCTGTTTCTGTGATCGCGGATTTTCTCTGACAGATAACAACGATTGTTTTGGTACGTCTATCTTTTTTTTTTTTTTTTTTCTCGCGATTCTATTCGTTTTTCTTCTTTTCACCTGTCTCCTCTTTCTTGCCTCTCCCACCAAAAAGTGATATTTTGGGTATGAAACTACACGGTATCCGGTGATGAGGCAACAATTCTGGAGCTCTGAGGAATATGATGTACTCCTTTATTACCATTATTCCCTGATCCACTATGACCCGGTGTAGTAGTTCCTGTTAGGGTCCCATCAATGGATGAAATCTGTTTGAAAATTATTTGTATTGAATAAAAATACGTGAAACCATATAACTGTGTGTAAATTATTTATATTAAATAGTTATATGGTATCAAGTATTTCTCTGGGCAAATTTTTAAAATACGATTCAAAATGATTGCAATGAAAGTATAAATGGTTGGTGCCCGTGGTGCAATGGTTATCGTCGTAGGAAATGGACACGGCGACACGAGTTCAAATCCTGGCCGAGACTAATTGCGTTTCACATAGCACTAATGCCCTTGGGAAAGGTATGACTCCAATTATTCTCCCTCCAGCTATGGGTAAATAGTAGGGCAGACTAGATTCTTCAGCCTTGGAGAGGCAACTAGTCTAGGAGAAGGAAAACTCTGAATTCAAACCTGTTAAACTTCACTTAAAAATTGACCTTGTGTCATATCCTGCTCGAGCAGAGGGGTTGGTAAATATGATAAATGGTTTTGCTCATCAAACATTTACTAATGAATCAAATTTCGACATTAAAAAACTTTCTTAGTACTTTAATCAGCTGTTTTATTGACTTTCCTCACTCTCATACACACGCACACTTACATACATACATACATACATACATACACACACACACATATATATATCCATATAGTGCATCCATATAGCAGTATCGATACTTCGTTGCTTGGGAGAACGGCTGGAGAAAAAGCTAGACGGCAATTACACAAGAATGCTGCGAGCAATATTGAACAAGTCCTGGAGGCAACACCCCACAAAGCACCAACTATACAGCCACCTCCCTCCCATCACGAAAACTATCCAAGTTAGACGAACCAAACAAGCAGGACACTGCTGGAGAAGTGGGAACGAGCTCATAAGCGATGTACTCCTATGGACCCCCACATATGGCCGAGCAAAAGCAAGACGACCAGCTCGAACATACATACAGCAGCTCTGTGAGGATACGGGATGTAGCCCTGAAGACCTGCCAGAGGCGATGAACGATAGGGAGAAGTGGCGAGAGAGGGTCAGGGATATCCGTGCTGGCGGCACGACATGAATGATGATGATATATATAAATATTTATATATATATATATATATATATATATATATATATATATATATATATATATATATATATATAGGGTGTAAACGATAAATTGGTACAGATTAATTTTTAAAAACATAATGTGAGTACTAATAAATAAAAAACAAAAAATAATTTTTTTTGAAATTATTTATTATAGAAGCCATTATAATTTTTTTCTACTCAATATGGGATCCTTCGGAATCCATAACACGCATTCACAGCAATGCTCACGGTTAATTGACTGAAAGTCTTGCTTAATTGCACTTTTTAAAGACCCAATGCTGGTCTGTGCGTCATTATTAGACACCTTTTCAACTTCGCTTCATAACCAGTTATAACAAGGATTTAAATCAGGGGAGCTAGCTGGCCAAATATCTTTGGGCACAAAAAGGGGCAATTCTCTCAAAAACAGATCCTTCACAGTTTTAGATCCATGAGTAGACGCTGAGTCTTGGATGGGCATAACTCGCTCAGGATTGCAATGTTTTTTTTATCCAAGGCATCAAAAACTTCTTTCAAAATTTGTACATACTAAGAAGTATTGATTTTCTTTGAAATGCGGAGGCATAATTCTGCTGTCGCTCGCAACTGCCGAAAAGACCATGACAGACACTAGATCTTTCCTTTTCATCACTGCAGGAACTTCGCTGCTTTTTGCTATCGACAATTTGTTTTTTCGTCTACAACGAATTTCTATTTATTCACAAAGATCCTAATATCTCCTCCACAATTCTTTAGGTGATTTAAGAGCAGTGGACTCTTTTCAATCCTGATGGTTTTAGATTTTGCAGTAAGAATGCAACGACTTTGCCTGCAATAAAATTTAATTTTCAAATCTTTTCTAACTGCTTTTGAGATCATCATTTGCTCATATTTCGTGACTTTGCCAATTTTGCCGTGGATTTGGGAGGATTTACTTCAATGCTTCGTTTTAATCCTCTTAAGAAACGAGGAGTTCCTTTTTTATCACTTCTTTTTTAAGTTTCGCCACTAAGCAATAAACTGTTCTCTTTGCATATTTTATTAGCTTTAAAATTGAGGACGCATCGTTTCCATCGCAATACAATTCTTTTATTGTATTTCTTTGTGCGATTTCGGGATTTTTGGGCATTTTTTTTTAATTATGTGTTTTTCAACAAATGGGCGAGATAAATAATTCAGAAAAAAATTTTCACGAATTAATCTAAAGCTCTTAAAATTAAATAGAGTAAATTTATCGTTTACACCCTATATATATGTATGTGTGTGTGTGTGTGTGTGTGTGTGTGTGTGTGTGTGTGTGTGTGTGTGTGTGTGTGTAGTTGGGCAGCTGACTTTCATTTAAGCATGTTTGATTAGACAAAAAAAAAAAGACACATTTTGTGTATATAATTTTATTAAAATCCTCTCAAGTTTTATTGTATTTAATTTGTCTTTTTACAAGATTACAGAGATACTTTTGTGTGTCAGTATCGCTGTGAGCTGCAGGATCGTGTATTTTAAATAAAAGACTACTGCCCAAATACACATATTTCAAAATACATGATCCTGCAGCTCACACCACGATACTGACACCCAAAAGTATCTCTGTAGTCTTGTAAAAAGACAAATTAAATACAATAAAACTTGAAAGGATTTTAATAAAATTATATAGACAAAAAAGTAAAGTTGGCGACTGTAGTTGAGGGCGACCCGAAGGCTCCCTTTTCAATAGCTACTACACCGAGGTGTAGGGGAGGGTGTTACTCCTTTCCCTGGATTGCTCCACTTTACCCTTGATACGTACCTTATAATCGCTGAGTATTAAGCAAGGAGGTATCAAGTACCATTTTAAAGTCTTTTGTATGACACGACTTGGAATTGAACCCAGGTCTCCAGAACAATTGACGAACACTCTGCCCACGATAATGTATCTTTGTTATTTAATCAAACACACACACACACACACACACACATATTTAAGATAACAAACAACTTAAGTCTTTTACAAAGCGTTGCAGTTCCTTAAGATATGAATGTCTCAATGTAAAAAGGTTGAGAAGAAGAAATAAAGAGTTTCTCATTTGTTCCCATCTCAAGAAGAAAACGAAAACTACTTTCAGATAAGACCGGTTCCATAAAAGGAATATGTGATGTGGTTTCTCAGTCAATGAAGGAAAAACTTTCATTTTCATTGAAAAAACGTTGCCTACTCTCACAACGATGGAAGTGATTTCGCTGAGCCCCAAATTATCCCATTTAATATAATTAATATAATTTTTCGGCAGTCTAGTTCTCGACTGTCACTAACTTTCACTCTGACTAAAAAAAATATCTCTGAAAATATGTGACAGTCTTAGCCAATGGAATGAGTGTTCATGCCTTTCTTACCGTTGGAACTGCCGAGGACTGAATTTTGACTGGTCATCTGGACAGATCTAAAATTTTTAACTTCATAACATGCCAATAAAGACCTTACCACAACCGAAACTTTACCACGAACAAGAATCGGTATTTTTAAGTGTCCTTTAATTTTTCCTTCTTTTTCTTCTGTCCCCCTCCCACTCTCATCATTTGATTTGCTTTTTTTTAGTCTTTTTTTGGATATGTTTTCTTTTCATGTGTCATTTCCTCCTTATTTTTCTTTCTTTTACATTTTTTTTTTGTTGTTTTTTTTTAAATCGATCAGTTCTTAATTTCATCATTTCTTTACGTTTTTTTTTTAAATTTTGACTTCCGAATTATTGGCTTTTATCCTGTTTGTCTTTCTAATAGATATCGATGAATGCCGTACATTGATTGGAATATGCCAAAATGGACGATGCTTAAACACGGTGGGCAGCTTTACATGCGACTGTCAAAATGGATACAGATTATCCTCCGATTTCCGAAACTGTCTCGGTAAGAAATTATCATAAACGAGTACTCTCCCTCGCAACATTTTTATCTTTAATATTTCCTTCTGTTCCTTTTCTTTCTATCTGTCTCTCTCACTATTCTTTATTCTCTCTATGTCTTTCTTTCCTACTCTCTCGCTTTCTTTCTGTCTTTTCTTTTCGTTCCTTATTTCTTTTCTCTCTCTCTCTCTCTCTCTCTCTCTCTCTCTCTCTCTCTCTCTCTCTCTCTCTCTCTCTGATGCCTTGCTATTCATATACATTGTCTCACCATCGAACTTTAGTAATTCCCTTAATTTTCTTTGCAGATAAAGACGAATGCTCAGAAAATCCTGGAATTTGTCGAAGAGGCAAATGCCATAACATCGAAGGTTCATTTGATTGTTCCTGTCTGCCCGGTTATAAACTCTCTCCCAACGGAGACGAATGTATCGGTAAGGGAAACTTTTTAATTACTCACACTCCATAAATCTCTTTGAAATTTACTGACTGCAATTATCTTAAGTCGAGTCGTTTAATGAGTTCCTCCTCGTCAACATATTTCGTCTTTGATTCAATTATAACTCATCTTCAGTCGCAACAATTTTTTTTTGTATTCCCATTGTATTTTTTGTTTTAAATTTCTCTTCAGATATTGATGAATGTCGAACTGAATCGAACATCTGTTACGACGGAATCTGCTCCAACACGGACGGCTCGTTCATCTGCACATGTAAAAAAGGCTTCGTGCTTAGCACAGACGGAAGAAAATGTCAAGGTATGGTTAATTGAACATTTAGTTGTCTAAAACACTTCCCTGTCGATGGGTCTTAGAATACGTTGGCTGTATCGTCAACAAATAGACACAAAGGGTTATCCTGATATGACGCCAAACTGCATCTGATGGTACGGCACTACTCCTGGAGTGGTTGTACCTGTTAGTGTCCTATCTATCAGTAAAGTAGATCTGTTTAGAAATCATTAGTTCTAGATAAGAATCCTTGATATTATATAACAGTTTATAAAAAAATTAAGAAACTAAACCCCAAAATATAAACGTAAAATGTACACAATTTCCGAAATCTCGATATTAAATAACCTCAGACGAGTTTACATAAATCTGTTTGAAAATTATTCGCATAAGATAAAAATACTTGATACCATATAACTGTGTACAAATTATTTTTATTAAGACTAATTCCTTGAAGCTATAATTATTAACAAAGGATTATTATTAGTTACTTGAAAGCAGATAATTGTGCAAACCAATGACCATTATTAAAGAGAAATAATTACTTGGAAACATATCATAATTAGTATTAAATTGGAATGCATGAAACTATACAATTGTGTGTCAATTATTTGCCATAGATATAAATGCTTGATATCAAATGAATGCTTGATATCATATAACAATGAGCAAAAATCTTACCAGAAATAATTACACAAAAAAAGTAAATATAAACGTAAAACGAACACTCACGCCTAATCTCTAACTATTCAATAATCTAAAATGAGTTGGCGTGCCGTTAAAACTAATCGTTTAACCCATGGATACACTTTCCAATAAATGTAGAAAATCTCTCTCTCTCTCTCTCTCTCTCTCTCTCTCTCTCTCTCTCTCTCTCTCTCTCTCTCTGCTACTGAAACTGCAGCATAATCATGGAGTCTGTAAGATGCAATTTTAAAATCTCTAAGAAAATAGAACATAATCATGGATGAAACGGAATCCAAATGAACATGTAGTCATAAAGTCCAAATTTTAATGTAATTACATATCAATATTAAATTTATTTATTTCTAGTTAATGTCAGCTGAACATATCTGTCTCTCTCTCAATTCGATTCTTCCGGTGAGATTTGAATTCGCATCTCACAGGGTGCCAGTCCGTTTCTTGTGAACTTAACGACTTCGATCTCGGAAGTGATGTTAATTAAATCAAAGCTGTAGTCATGCTGGTTCCTACTTGCCTCTCCCATCTTCGAAAACTTGTACAGTTGTCATTTGCTAAGCTTGACTGAGTTAGATAACCAGATTCGAAGTCGCTAAAAATGGTCAGCTAGCCTAACTCGCTAATCATTATACCAAATGTAATGCCCACGAATAGCATTACCGTTAATTTCTTGTTTTATACACTTCATTCTTTCTTTCTTTTTTTTTTCTTTTTTTTTTTTTTTTCAGATATGAGACGTGGTTTCTGCTACCGTAGATTTGAAAACGACCTTTGCCTCGATCCAAGTGATATGAATATGACACGTAAGGAATGCTGTTGCAGTCTTAGTGCAGCCTGGGGAGGTTTGCACTGTGAGGTGTGCCCCGGCCAAAATGAAGGTAAATAGCTTCTTTTATCTTTCTGTATTTATAAGTTTTATTTGTAAATAGGGAATTAGATGCATGCGTTCTTTTGATGACTACTCTTTTAATTTATTAAGTTAAAATCATTTCTTGCCCTGTCGGTGACTGTATATTCTACAGAGGGGTAATGATACACTTGATTAAACTGCATCTGATGGTGAAGCCTCAGCTCAGGAAATCTGGGGAGTATGGATTATCTTTTCATTGCCATTACACCCAGGTCCACCCTGACCCGGAGTGGTAGTACCTGTTAGAGTCCCATGAATGGATTAAGTAAATCAGTTTTAAAATTACCCCGATTCGATACTTGATGCCATACAACTGTAATTTTTTTTATCTTAAGAATAGTTACTTGAAACGATAATTGTTTGCTAAAGATTATAATTAGTAACCTGAAAACATAAATTTTTGCAAAAAAAATTACTATTGTTAATTAGAAATGATTACTTGAAGCCATATAGTTATTAATATTAGATAAGAATTCCATATAACAGTGCAAATTATTTGTATTGATACTTGATATCATATAATTGTGCGCAAAAATAACTCTAACGAAACATCACAAAAAATGTAAATATTTTTAATACAACTAATGCAGTTCCCAAACCTGTAGTCATGAAATAACAAGTTACTGTTGGACATACCATTAAAATCAATCTATCACTCTCATTTCTCTTCAGAAGCCTTCAAGAGATTATGTCCACATAACGGCCGAACAGAAATAAATGGCATTGTACAAGGTAAGGAAATATTGACATTAATTTCATCAACTATTCTAAATCAGAATTTCTTAATTTCATTTTTCTGACATTGGGTAACTTGGTATTGTAAGCAAAGACTATGTAGTACATTAAGCAAATATTAGTATACAACAACTACATGATAAGTGGAAGTAAAGTGTTTTCTGCACGACTGACGAAGAATTTGTCATTCTGATTCTAATTTCAGAAATATATGTAAAAAAATGACTTGAAAATGAAAATTCGCTTGAATATTCATTTATCTGATATAATGTTTCCCTCGTTTTCGTGATTGATTAGAAAGAAAAGTATTTTTTAGATATCAGAAAATGATAACCACGTTTGTAATTTAGCTTTTCTTATATTTTTTTTCAAAATTATTATTCCCAATCCAAATGATTTAAACATTAAATAAATCAATATTAGTGTAAATTTTGTTTTTTAAGTAACATCTATTCTGTCTGACATTTATTCAACATAAAAGTTTATATGGTGTCGTGGGATCTCGAAGAAAGTTGGCCAAAGCGATTACGAGATGATAACGAATTTCTAGGAAAATAAAAAGTGAGACACATCATCACAGAAAAAAATAACTCGTTTTATTATTAATGTTTCAATTATTCCGCTTGACCAGTCTCAAAGAGGTGAAATAGTATTTTTGAATCGATAAAGGAATTGCTAAATAATAGCAAAAATAAAAGTCGTTCCTTGTCATTCTTCCAGTTACGAACTCTTTTAAAAAATCCCTGACTCTCGTGAAGTCCTTTCTCGCACCAACTGCACTTCACGCTTGAAACTTTATTGTCAGTCACACAGCCGGGCACTAAATTAATAGGAAGCAGCCACTTCAATGACTGAATTCCATGAAATTCTCTAGTTTGGGAGATTTACATACACTATCAGGCGTGCATGCAGAAAACCATTTTCTAGTTATCCTTGTAGGAAATCGAATCTGACCTTGGGAAAGGTATGAATCAATCTGATCTCCCTCAACTATAGATAATTAGAAGTGCAAACTGTTTGTTTTGTTTTTTTTAATCTTGGCATATCAACGAGTCGAGGAGAAAGAAAACTCTGAATTCAAACCAACTCTACTCCACTTAAAAAACTAATCTTGTTTTACATCCTGCTCGTAGCATAATTGTTGGGTAAATACATTTGATTGTAATATTATACAATCATTTGCGTACCAGAACATTAGAAACAACAGGATACGTGAAATTATGAATAATACAAAGGTAGCTTTAATAAAACAAGTGCAGCAGCAGACATATTTCTCCCAGATTTTTATTACTAATTTGTGAAAGTGAATATAATCAGGATTGGTTGGTAAAAGGTTAATGAAAAACTCGTTTCAGTACAAAGCAGCAAATTTGCTGACAAATTCTCTCAAATTAAATTGTTAGGTGTGCGCAAAAGTTTCAACAATTTAGTCAAGTTTTCAAAAATTGAACTGGGAACTTTTGCACGCGTTTGATTTCCTAAACTAGTATATTTCGCTTTTATAAAAATCCCAATATATTCTTAGACTGTTCTTAAGGGATCACGATGTTGTTACTGAAAAAAGAACGCCGAATTTCTCAAATATTTAAGTGCAAAAAACAATTTAATTTTTTAATTGTTGAGAAAAAATCATTCAATAGATGAGTAAATATTTTTAGCAAAATGCCAAGAAAGAAACTAAATACCCATAGATAATAATCTTTTCAGTAAAAAAAGATATTTCAATCGAAATTCTTACCTGCTTTTCTATTTTTGTCATTTTTTATTTTCATCGTTGCATTTTCTAATTATCATATGGTGCTTTAACTTATTTCTGTTAAATATGGACATTCCAACAAAAATTTGGATCAAAATTATGATAAAAATTGTGGTATCCGTCGTTCTCTGCATTGTGATTTAAAGTAAACATACTTATAAAAGCAGAAACTATTGAACTAATAAAAGAAATTCAATGAGGGATTTTTCTTTTTTTTTTTTTGCTTTTTTTTTTTGCTTTTCAGATATCAATGAATGTATGATGTATCCTGATTATTGTAAAAATGGCCGTTGTATCAACACTGATGGTTCGTTCCGTTGTGAATGTGCAACTGGCTTTGTTGTTGACAAGACTAAAACAAATTGCATAGGTAAGTTGATGGAGAGTGTCATTATCAGCCTTCCTGCCAAAAATCTTCCTATTTATCGCTTTTATGATTGACAAAAAAAAAAAAAAAGTTAAAGATTATTTAACATATTTTTCCGGTGATGAATTTCAGATGAGAATGAGTGTCTTACTGAAAATGTTTGTGGCAAAGGAACTTGTACCAACAAAATTGGCGGGTTTTCTTGTTCTTGCGAAGATGGCTACGGTCCAGGACCTGATGGTACATGTGAAGGTGAGACTTTCTTTCTTTTTTCTGTGATATTCGTTTTGTTGTGAAATATTTTTAACTGTAAAACAAAATCAATCTCTCTCTCTCTCTCTCTCTCTCTCTCTCTCTCTCTCTCTCTCTCTCTCTCTCTCTCTCTCTCTCAGATTAACGAGTATTAACATTTGAAATTTTTCCTGACATAAAAACTTAATTCTGTTTAATTTAAGAACATGATTGAAAAGGAATGAAATTTTTTTTAAATCTTAAGACAGACAAGAATATGTGAAAATTCCATGGCTATTTCCAAATGAAAGATTTATATAATCATAAATAACATAACTCTATTTCATAATAATTTTTATATTTTCATATATTTATCATATACTAAATTCAACTTCTCACGAACAAAGGTTTTTTTTTAATATTGAATACATCCGTAATACATAGATTAAATTGAAACAGAACTTATCCGACCTTTAGTTTTTAAAAACCTTTTTTTCGGGTCTAAATAAATGTCAGTAGAAATTAAACAAGTACTGTATATATATATATATATATATATATACTGGTACTGGTAGATATTTGATTAGTAATATTGAAGCTCTGGAGTTGTCCATTGAGCACTTTCTTTGCTCTTGTTACTATGGAGAGAGCGAACATAAGTTATTCATACAAGAACATACCAATACCTGATAGGCATCAGTATAAGTTAGTTCTGTTGAGGAGGATAGAATCCTTTATAAAAAATATGAGGTGGAAAGCATATTTTTTTCTCAATACAATTAGCTATATAGATAAAGAGGGAAGGGAGAAATATGGGTTTAAAACCACGAAACACCCCCCCCATATCAAAGAGATGGAAAAATTTGAGGCTGAGATGATAGGAATGGTTAAGGAGATAAAATTTAGGAAGATGCGCAATAATATTCAACAAAAAATGTATGAGGATATGAGGAAAATTAAGGAGTCCGGAAAAATATTTGTAAAGTCAGATAAGTCGGGCAATTTATATAAGATAGAAAAGGAAAAATATAGACAAATGATTCGTAAGGAGGTGGTTAAGAATTATAAGAAGGCACCACCTAATTTAGAAAAAGAGTTAAATGAGGAAGCAAAGATGTTGGCGCATAAATTAGGCATTGTTGATAGAGTAGAAAAATATAATAGCAAGAATTGTTTTATTACTATAAAAGACCACAAAAGTAATTTCAAGACAAATCCGGAATGTAGACTCATTAACCCGGCCAAGACTCAAATAGGTAGGATTAGTAAGATAATCGTACAAGAAATATGTGAATCACTTAGAAGGGCGTTGAGCATCAACCAGTGGAGGAGCACTAATGACTGTATTAAGTGGTTTGAGGAGTGTGAGAAGGATAATAGGTGCTCCTTTATTAAGTATGATATAAAGGATTTTTACCCTTCTATAAATGAAAAGACGTTGGATAAGGCGTTAAATTTAGCTAAAGAATATATAGTTATACCTCTAGATAAGGTAGAAATAATTAAGCATTGTCGGAAAACATTGTTATATTATGAAGATAGTGTATGGATAAAAAAAGGGGAGGGGGGAAATTTTGACGTTTCGATCGGGGCATATGATGGTGCGGAAATTTGTGAACTCGTCGGATGTGTATTACTATATAACATTAATAAGATTATGGACCCGAATAAACACGGATTGTATAGAGACGACGGGCTGATTATAGTGGATAAAAGCACGCCGAGGAAGTGTGATGGGATTAGGAAAAAATTGTATAAGCTGTTTGATGACTTTGGATTTAGGTTAGATGTAACAACGGATTTAAAAATAACTAATTATCTTGATATTACTTTAAACTTATATAGTGGAACAGTGTCTCCGTTTAGAAAAAGGAACCAGGATCTACGTTATGTAAACAGGGGATCTAATCACCCAATGCAGGTTTTTAAACATGTACCTAAAGGAATAGAGCATAGATTATCTAATAACTCCTCAAGCAGGGAAATTTTTGAACGAACTAAGCAGGAATATGAGGAGGCTCTAAAAAATGACGGATATAGGGTCAAGTTAGAATATAAGAACAGGGGTAGAATTGAAACACAAGGTAGGAGAAATAGACCTAGAAAAATCTTATGGTTTAATCCTCCTTACAACATGGAAGTAGTTAATAACTTGGGAAAGGAGTTCTTCAAGATATTAAAAAGAAACTTCCCTAGTGGGAGTCAATTACATAAGATATTTAATAAGAATTGTATTAAATTAAGTTACAGTTGCATGCCTAATATTAACGGAATAATAAATAGGAGTAATATAGCCAAATTAGGTAAAAAGAAGCAGAAGGTGATTGACAAATGCAACTGTCGGGATAAGGTTAGGTGTCCTCTGGAGGGCAAGTGTAAACAGGAGTGTGTAGTGTATAAAGTAGAGGTATATAGTGATCTGAATAATAAGAGTGATAAAAAGATATATTTTGGGTCGACCCAAGGGGATTTTAAAACTAGGTACTATAATCATAGAACAAGCTTCGCGCACGAAAGATACAGGCATAGCACTGCATTATCTAGTTATGTGTGGGAGCTTAGGGAAAAACAAGGAGTAGATCCGATAATGAAATGGGAAGTAATAAAGAAATGCCGCAAATATAGGGCAGGTAATAGAACCTGTAATCTTTGTATGGAGGAAAAATTGTGTATAGCAGATTGTAAAAGTAAGAATATGCTAAACAAAAGATCGGAGGTGTTTAATAGTTGTAAACACAAAAGAGCGTGGTTACTATATAATTAGGAAATAGTAGAGGGTTTTTTTTTTTTTTTTTTTTTTTTTTTTTTTTTTTTTTTTTTTTTTTCGAACCATAGGAATTTTTTATTTTTTTCGAACTATAGGAATTTATTTATTTGTTGGTTTTTTTTTTTTTTTTTTTTTTTTTTTTATGCAAATTCTAGGATAGGTGGAGGTTTTTGGTGAATAAAAGCAAAGCAATTTTCTCCTTTGAATGACGTAGGCGAAACTTCCTGACGATCCGTTAAGGTGAAACTTTAGTAGAAGATTTTCGACTAGCGATTTAAGTTAATTCTATATTTGGCTCCATTGTTTAATGTTGAGCACTTTAGTAATCGTAGCATTGCAGTATTCGCGGAGGGTTTTTTGGTTTTTTGGTTTTCTTTTGGCCACTGACTTAGTACCCCTTGATTTTTTTCAAGGAGTAGAACGAGGTTGGTCTTTTCTTTCTTTTTTACCCAAAAAACTTTTTTCTTTTTCCTCTGGACCGTGACTCGAGACATTTTTTCTCTTGTCCCTGGGCAGGGGTTTTTTGGTTTTTTTCTGATACCGTGATTACTGGTAGATATTTGATTAGTAATATATATATATATATATATATATATATATAATCTCGATAGTGTAGTAGTATTTTACTCCTTTGAGAATTCTTCACATCAGTGTTAACTGATGGTTTTCCACTGGAGTCTGAGAGACAGCAAATCTCCAAGTCTGCAGGACTTTTCTTAGTATTCTGGCCGATCTTAATAATTGTTATTATTGTTATAATAATAATGATAATAATAATAATGTTGTAAGTTGGATGGTCTCTACTCGTCCTCTTATTTTCAAATCCTCCAGTCCTTTGCTAGTCGTTCCAAGTGCGCCAATTACAATTGGTATTACCGTCACCTTTATGTTCCATAGTTTGTTTTTCAGTTCCCTTGCAAAAGTCAACATATTCATTTCTCTTTTCGCTTTCCTTCAGTTTTAAGCTGTGGTCAGACGGAAAGGCAATGTCCACTATTCGGCAGGTTTTTTTCTTTTTTTTTTTTTTTTTGTTGACTATCACAAGGTCGAGTCGTCTGGCCGAGATTAGATGATCCGTTTGTATCTCACCAAGGAGATTATTATTATTATTATTATTATTATTATTATTATTATTATTATTATTATTATTATTTCTTTTGAGAGTTTTTCACACCAGCGTTAGCTGATGGTTTTTCAGTGGAGTTTGAGTGACAACAAGTTTCCTCAAGTCTCCAGGATTCTTCTCAGTTTTCTGGCCAATCTCATTAATCGATATTATTCTTACTGGTAAAATGATGATGATAGTGAAAATAATAAAACTGCATTATATATTATTCATTATTATATACCCTCCAGACGTGAATAAATATCCCTTGAAATTAAACATGTATTGTTATATATTAATATTTTTATAATAACCTTGCATTATGTATCAATATTGTATATATATATATATATATATATATATATATATATATGTGTGTGTGTGTGTGTGTGTGTGTGTGTGTGTGTGTGTGTGTGTGTGTGTGTGTGTGTGTGTGTAAGATTATGGGAAAAAAATGAAAAATTCAGTATTTTTGAAGCATACAAATCAATATTATATATCCATTATAGCCACCTTGGATTTTTTTGTTAATACATTTTGCGAGATTTCTTTAAAATAAGATTCTACTGGTGTCTCTGTACAATCTATAAGTTTCCTGATTTCTGTATATTTTTCATTTTTTTTTTTTAATTTTCTATATACATATCTCTCCTCACCTACGCAACCTTTTTGATCTTCTCAGGAAGTGTCAACTGTCACTTTTATTTCAGTCTTTTAATCTTACAACCAGCCTACTTTTTTCTTACCCTACATTCTCTCTGTTAAAGACAGCCACCTCTGCCTAAATGTGAACTGTGAGATAACCTAAGAATTTTTATTATTATTATTAATACAATATAACTGTTAATATTTATTATTCATTTAAGATTTTTATCCTGAATAAATTTATAGATTATTAATTCATTTAAATATCCGATTTTATATACTTAAATTGTATTATATATTTACTAGAATATGCATAAACAAATTTATGACATAAACCATCCATAATAAACTATTTTTTAAATGTATAATCGACTTAGTTTCAAGTAAAAAATTTTAAAAAGTATATACAAGTATACTAGTAGATTGATAAACTTTGAGAATTATTTTTTAATTAAGTATTTTTATGTGATCTTGTGATATTGAATACTAATTATTATTAATTAAAATATTCGGACTATTGATCTTGTCTTTATGATTATAATCACAATAATAAAGATGAGGTCAATAGTCTGAATATTCTAAGTGATAATAATAAATCTTCATCTTGAATGATAATGCTAAACTATTAAAAAGTATTAGATTATTTTAAATTGTCGTAAGTAAATTGTTCTATTCAATCATCGTAAGGTGATGTTAGATATATTTCGAAATGTACTTTTGCATATTTTGTTTGTAATATTTGCGTAATATCAAAAGTCTTTTTGTATCCTCCTACGACTTTCGAAATGACGTATTTTGTGTAGATTTTTTTATGAGCTTTTTTGTGTATATTTTGTTGATTATATTACGTGTGTAATAGCAAAAGTCGATCCCACACGTTAAGAACTTTGGTTTAACTTTGTGTTTTCTTAAAACTTTGAAAATGGAATTGGAGTTTTTTTTATGTAGGGGGTAGACTTGAGTTTTTCAAATAAAGTCTTCATCAGATGATGGCCCTGGGTATAACATAGTTTCGAGTCTTTCAGATATATATATATATATATATATATATATATATATATATATATATATATATATATATATATATATATATATATATATAATTCATGGAATTTCGACTGCGACCCCTATAGCTCTATCCTAGATATTGAACACTCTCCATATTATAATGCACTTGGTTCGACACAAACCCACAAACTGATTGAGTGACAACCAACACTGTTATAATATATATATATATATATATATATATATATATATATATATATATATATATATATATAGATAGATAGATAGATAGATAGATAGATAGATAGATAGATAGATAGATAGATGGTATTGTATATATCCGTAATGCACAGTAAAATTGAAACTGAACTTATGTTATCTTTAATTTTCAAAAACTTTTTCTTCAGATTTGAATGAATGTCAGACAGAATTAAACAAGTGCGCTTTCCGGTGCGTGAACACCCCAGGTTCATTCAGGTGCATTTGTCCTATCGGCTACAGATTAGCAGATGATGGCATCCACTGTGAAGGTAAGTGACACTCTAAAAAAAGAATTTTCTATACAAATTATATATAAAATCTGTAAGCGATGAACCATGTTCTCTAAAACCTATGCATTTGAATCCTGAAAGCTTTGTCTATTGTTGATTTTTTTTGTGATTGGTACCGACAGATTTTTGGCTGTTAAAATTTATTTGGCTTTTGTGCGAGTTTTGCCTCCACCTCCTCCAATTGCATCAATTCAAAATATGGGGTACAGTCAAATGTGTGACTTTTCTTTCCTTCATATTTTTAGTTTTAAGATTCTGTATAGGTCTTATTTATCTCGTTCAACTTTCTTAAAAACTTAAAAGTAATAAGCCATCGATTCCCGTTGTGGGGGTAATAACTCCCCAAAGGCAATTTTCAGGTTTTTATAGAGGATAATAGTAGCTTACGAAAAAGGTTTGTTTTGCTTTTCTACTGTGCAAGTATAAAAGATGAGAATAAGTTTCATGCTTCAGACTCAAATAAATGAAAATTAATCCTTTCGTCTGCAAGTTTTTATATACTTAAACTGAATCATAAATTGTGTAATATCAGTGATTGGTATATTAAGCAAAGTTAATAAATGTTGTGATCCGAAGTATCTTTTCAACAGCTTGGTTCTTGAAAAATTCCAAAATCTTTTAACAAGAGGTTCGATTTACTATTTAAGTGCAACGCTAAACTAGGCCATTACTTTGAGTCAATCTACTGAATCTCCACCTTTTTGTTATACCGCATAAAGCAGCCATCTATTTTTAAAATTCTAAGCCAGAAAATAAGATTATGATCTTTTTTCCATGACATTTCCTAGCCAAGATTTTTTTTAATTGTGCAATGTTTTAAATTTGTAGCACGAGCAATAGCTACAAAGGGAATATAGACGTCAACCTTTCGATCACATTCATTAACTTATAGTTAGGTGTTTTATTTGTGTTTATTGCAACAATAAAAATGTAGCATAAAATCCAGCCTATTGGCCGAATTTTCAGCTAATTGATATGATGTTGGGGTTCAGGTATAAGATTATTATTATCTCCACTTATGCGTAGAAACGATAGAACTATTTCTACCGAATCCGAAATTTCCTCTATAGTTAAAACAATACTGGACCATTTTCACACACTCCCGCTTCTACCTGAATCAGCAACCTTAATGTCATTAAATAGCGCATTTGTTGATATTCTAATCAAAATCTTCCTTTCTGTTCAAAATCAGTTCATCTCGCTGACACTTCACAGCCTCATCTGCGAATTTTTGCTTCAATATTTTTCGAACCAAATATTCTTTTTTACCTTTGATGATAAAAGAATGACAATTCATTTTTGATTGACTGGCGCCATTTTTTTTTTTTTTTTTTTTTTTTTTTTTGCTTTTTTGTGACGAGCAGATGTTGATGAATGTCAAACAAGCGCCAACAACTGCCGCTTCAACTGCAAGAATTTGGTTGGTTCCTTCATCTGTGTCTGTCCAGAAGGTTTCAAATCTTTGGGCGTCGACCAGTGTGTAGGTAAGTCATTCACTTCCTTTTTTGTTTCTTATGTATCTTTACTTTCTTTTTTTTTTTTCTTTTTTTTTTCTCTCTGTAAATGTTTTCTGCTCAGAAAAAAAATAAATTTTATTTTTTATCATTTTGTAATTCATTTTGAAACCTTCAAAAATGAGTGAACAGCACTTTTCTTTTGCTATTCTATGCACTTAATTTTTTCTTTTATTGTTTGTTGGTCAAGCGTCCTTTTAAAAAAAAAAAGCTTTTACGATGGCACGCACTTAATGCACTTTTCGCACTTCTCGGCATATTCCAGGCGAAGCACTTGATAAATATATGCATGCATATATGCAATTTCATTTTCTGAAACAGTTGCTATCAAACAAAAAAACCATAATGATGGGACACTCGGTGAGTGTTAAACTCACTTCAGTAGCAATGATCTGCAAGACTATTTTGCTAACCACTGCTTCACGGCGAAAAACCCAAAATTATTTACTAAACTTAATTTGACACATGGTTACAATAAGTGTGCACTCAGTAAGGATCCAGCTCACTGTCAAGCTAATTATCGTCTCACAACAAGGCGCAGTGAAATAAAGACTAGAAGTGATAGAGGCATTTCTTTCTGCTAATATTAAATCATTTTCTGACAGAAGTTTCTGAAACTTTTATATGATCTAATTCATTTATTCAAATGAATAAGTTAGACTGCAATTGATTTGAAGCTTTGACGACAGTGCCAAGAATATACCAACTACGAGACTTACAAAAGAAATAAGACACCCACCCACCCCCCGCCAAATAAAAGAAGAGGTTTCTTATGTATAACACTCAAATTCATCCTGTGGTGAGGCTTCGGTTCTGAAACTTTGAAAAATGTTGAGTAACAATTTCGTTAGCCCTACATCGAGATACACTCTGACCCGAAGTGGTATTATCTGTTAGGATCCCATCTAGGAATCAAATAGATCTTTGGAAATTATTTGTATTAGATAAGAATAATTGAAACCATATACCTTTATAAACAAACTACCATTATTATTATTACTATTATTATCATTTACTTCTTTAGAGTTTTTCACATCAGCGTTAGCTGATGGTTTTTCATTGGAGTTTGAGTGACAGCAAGCCTCCCCAAGTCTCCAATTATTGTTATTATTATTATCGTTATTATAATTATTATTTTGTTCCTTTGAGAGTTTTGCACACTAGCATCAGCTGATGGTTCTTCACTGGAGTTTTGAGTAATAGCAAATCTCCAGGACTTTTCTCAGTATTCTGTCCAATCTTAACAGTACTGTCGTTTGGATTGTTATTGCTATAATTATTATCATCATTATCATCAAATAGAAATATTTACTTGAAACTACTTATAAAAAGACTGACCTCCGAATAAAATAACCTAACAAAGGTCGCCATGCGGTAAAAAAAAACTAATAATGAAATATTGCAAGAGAAAGTGGACACGAACCATGAATAGGAATTTTGTTTAATCCTAGTTGTCCAAAAGCGCTTGAAATAAAATTAAAAAAATAGTTTTTTTGTTGTTTTTTTTGGGGGGGGGCAAATTCATCGTTAAACTACCCATACTTGCAAGAAAACAAAACTTAAATAAAGATGCATTTACCCAATCCCTCTGCTATAATTTGAATAAAATCAACTTTAAAGCGGAGTACAACTGGTTTGAATTCAGTTTTTCTTTTCCTCGACCAATTGTCATACCAAGAATAAAGAGCCCAGTCTTCCATAGATGAGGAGTGAATAGTCCGATTCATACCTTCCTTAACAGTATTAACGCATAATGGAATGCAAACAGTTTCGTTCAGGATTTAAAATTGCGTCGCTGAGTTCATTTTCTAAGACGATAACCGTTACACCACGAGCGCCTCGGTAATAAATCCATCTATCCATCCAGAAAATCTGCAAAAAGCCTTTTTAACAATGAGTTGATTTTCATTGAATCGCGTTGGAAGGAGGCGTTTTTTATTTGATTTTCACACGTCCCTTCTTGCTATTCTGAAAAGGGTAGAAGTTGGTGGATGTCGTACGGGATCCTACAACTGCAAGAATTTGTTTGGCTCATTCCTCTCTGTCTCTCCAGACGGTTACAATGAAAAACTGCGGCTAAAATACACATTATTTAAAGTCTATTAATGTCAGCTTTAACCTTTTTTGTGTACAATTTGATTACTTGTTTAATTTCTTATCTCCCTGATCTTTAGAGTTGCAATTTAAAGGCGAGAAAAAGCTGCTTATGTTTCTTTCAACTGGTCAATTCGAGTAAACAAAAACAGTTTATCCAGACCCAATTTAGATCTTCTGCTCAACTTTCAAATCAAACAGATCGGTATTTAGACTGAGCAGAAATTGAGAGCGAAAGAAAATATTTTTTTAAAGTTTGGAGCGACATTCATTTTTTAAGTTTCATCTTGTGTGTGTGTGTGTGTGTGTGTGTGTGTGTGTGTGTGTGTGTGTGTGTGTGTGTGTGTGTGTGTGTGTGTGTGTGGAATGGAAGGTTACTATTATTTCCATAACAATCAGTGATATTAATGACATTTCCAGCTCTTTCCTTCAAAATCTTAAAAAAAAATTTAAAAAAAAACTTGATCTCTTCATTTTGATTCAAATGCTAACTCTGTCTTCATGTCCTGTACAAGTAAAATAATTTTTTTGTATTTTCAATTTCACTTTCCAGAACATGTAACAAAATTCCGCGCCTTTCTTAAGCCACATATATTTATTATCGGCCAGCTTTTCATTGTTGGTGAGTCGCTGTAGTTTGGAAAGTAGATCTCAGGTTCCGTTTTGCTTTGAAAAAACAAAGGAAAATAAATATTCCTCATTTGACTACAGTTCGCTATGACTGCCTTTTCAAAGTTCCCGTCTTTGTTTCCAGTGCTTTTTATTTTAGTTATTTACATGTTCATATTTCTTATGTAGAAATAATATGTTCATATTAATATTCATTTTATATAGTCAGAGTTATTTCGGGTTTTGTCAACTAATTTTTATTCCTTGAAACAAGAGAATGACTTGAGAATAATTCGTTTCTTACAATCTCTCGTTTCTTTGTTTTAATGACATTAGAATAACAATCTTTAAAAAGCTGCTGTTGTTGAGCGTTCATAAGTTTTTTCTTCTTAATACACAAACATTTCCTTCGTGTTACTGTCAGTTCATAAGTTACTCGGAATTATCAATAAATGAATATGTTGTTTAAGATATTATACTCAATGATTACGCATTGATAATTGTATTTGTATTTTGCAAGCACTGACTGCAACTGTTACTGCCATCGATTTTATTAGTAGAACAAAGTCGGTGCTTGCAAGATATTAGAGAAAATTTAATTCAACTTTTGAAAACATCATATTAGGCGTCTGATGTTTGTGAAAATCTCTTGAAACTGACTGTATGTATTTGCAAAACACTTCCACCATGAACAAGATGTGACACAAGGTCAATTTATAAGCAGAGGGCAACAGGTTTTGAATTTAGAGTTTTCTTTCTCCTAGACTGGTTACCTCACCAAGACTAAAGACCCAGACTGATTGACTTCTTACCTATAAGTGGAGGAAGAACAAATGGATCGAAAGGCATGAACGCGAAGAGAAATACAAAGAGCTTCGTTCAGGATTTTCCAAATTCGTTGCCGATTCTATTTCTTATGACGCTAACTTCGCCTGTTAATAAAACTCACAGTCGTAATTTATGAAGCTCTTTGATTCGTTGTGGTACAAGGCCGAATGAATGGGGCACCCAATGAGACTCCAACTTACTCGTGTAGGTTTGCTAGTCTAGCCCTAAAACTCACAGGAACACGGAGAATGTGTTTGTGTATCTTTTAATTGTTTTTTTTTATTGACAGTTTTAAATTAGAATTTTAATGTTTTTACAACGTTCAATATATATATATATATATATATATATATATATATATATATATATATATATATATATATATATATATATATATATATATATATATATAAATGAATGGGGACATGATTTTAATTAGCAATAAAAATTAGATCGACTAAAATAAATTCTGATCGAGCTGTAAAAATGTAGCCGAAAAAAATCTCATTGGCTGTAACATGTTTTCATTCCAGCATGATGCGTGTGATTTTCAGTAATATGAATGTGTTCTCCTGTTTTCATAAAAATGTTATCCCTACCTTGCCAAAAGTTTGGTTGCATATTGATTTAAGTGTCATTACGAACCTGACGATGTGGGTCGAACTATTCAAAAATCAGAAGTAACAATCGTCCAACATATGCCAAACACCATACGTAAACACCACACATACACTCCTCTGAATATTCACAGACTCGTGAGTCGGCAATATAAATACTTTTATTTGGGAAGGGGATTATTCAGACAAGTGTTTCTCTCTCATAAGATAAACAAAAAATCATCTTAGCATTCTTGAACCCTTGTAGTCCTAATGCAGCGTCTATCCTTACGTTGACTGAAGGAACGTACGGACAAATTGAACTTATTTAGTCATTTAACATAACGACCTATTGAAATTTTTCCTCTTTTAAGATCACACCCCTCATTTTTTTTTTAATCATTCAATTGAATTACCGAGAATTTTTTTTATTTGAAAAATATCGGTCTAAAAGCGCCTCAAGATTTATTTAGTCGATCTGATTTTGTTATTAAAATCGTTTTAAAACTAATATTTCATTGTAGTTGTACCACTAACCTATATATATATATATATATATATATATATATATATATATATATATATATATATATATATATCCAACAATGACAGTAGAGTTCCGAGGTTGCAGTTGGCAAACTCTTTTACTCTTTTAATATTACTGTCATGTAGTTATGCTGCTTTTAGAATGATTAATCTTCTCTGTTAATATATTCTGATGATTATTGATCATTGACTTCGAAAGGAAGTTTTCCAGATATGGCCCTGCCGACGTGAAGATGTTTTCCTTTCTCTACATTAGAAGAAAATCCATTTCTAAATAATCAAAATTCTTCAAATTGGATTTTTTTTAAATTAAGATTCTTTTTGAACGGATCTGTGATAAAGCATTAAACTGAAAATTTACCAAAAAAAAAAAAGGTTTGCTTCTGTTCAAGACAGAGCTAAACACCCTTAGGGTAATATGTCTGCGGTAAGAATCTTCTGTGCTAAAACAATCGTTAAATCATTAATATAAGCAAACAAAATTGACACACTTTCTACTCTACGAATCTTTTAGCTCTTAATTCAGGAAACCAATATCTCGAATTATATACAAAGAAAATGCCGTCAACTCTAAAATAAAATCCAAATAAGAATGCTTGTTTATTTATAAGCTTTCAGAAATGTTAAAAAAAAACAAAAACTTTATTTTCCTTCATCTAGATGTACATTTTTACATGGCCATGTTTGGTAATAATTTAGTTTTGTAGATAACTTTATCATAATAATACAAATTCTTTAATTTGCTTCCTTTATAATATTTATATAAGCAAATATCTTTCCTAATGCTGTTCTGTACATTGTCTATCTGTTGGTTCAACTTTATTTTGTTTTGAACCGTAATATCACAGCAATTTTATTTTACAATACGACTTCTCACTGTTCCATACGATATTGATTGTTGATTTATCATTATTTCCAACGATAATGGCATTTTAGCCGAAACGAAAGGTAGAAAAAATAAGACACATTTTAAATATTTTCCATTTTTGAAAATCTTCATTCAAAAAAACCTGGTACAGATATTTCATTTCTTATGTCCCATAAATTTGTAATATAACTTTAAATCAGACACAAGTTGCCGAACAAATTAATATTTTAAGGCGGGATTTCCTCTCCAATATTATTTATTCATTTATTTCTATCTTTTATCTTTTTTTATTTCATTTTATTTATTTATTTTTGTCTGCAAAAAATACTGAATTCATTTATATTCTCTAAGGATATCAGTCTCGCAAAGTCCGTGACAGCATCTACTTATAAGCTGAAATGTGCCGCATATCAAATTTTGAAGACCTGATTTCTAGGTTTAAAAATAATGCTGACGTTGACCTATACACGAGTAATAATTTTGTTGATTAAAAATCAAACATAAGAAAGTCGAGTAATCAACCCTGTTTTCAAAAATTAATTTCATATAATGATTTTGAGTCCATTAATCAATGGTTTTGTACAAAACCAATTTATAAAATGATTATAAAAGATTTGTACACAATATACAAGTATACTCGATGCAAATATTATTGTTGTTTCGTACAACATACACACACACACACACACACACACACACACACACACACACACACACACACACACACACACACTCACACACACACACATAACGTATATGCCCAGATGTAAACACAGAACGTACATATACCAACTTACAAACCGAACGGACACACAGAAGGTACACAAAAAACGTAAACGGCAAGACGTACACATAGAATATGCACACATATCTGACAAAGAAGACAGCTTGAAAAATTAGATTGGCATATTTCGTTTGTAATCTGATGTCAAAAATGAATTTATTATCAGAAACGAATTCTTACGATGGAAGAGAGAGAAATGTGATAATGTCTGCATGAAACAAGTTGTAATTTACAAAGCTTTTTTGCTTAGATGTGGCATAAGGCCATATGAATGGGGCACCCATTGAGATTCAAACTCACTCTTGGAGGTTTGCTAGTTTAGCCTGCTAACTATTACACCACCTGATGTACGCTGCACGAAGCAAGTATACTTAATATATTTTTTCTTCTAATCAAGTATACATGCACCTTTCAGAAATTATCATACATTGTAAAAATTCGTTTTTGGTTATATATTTACTGTCTGATTTTGCTTGACCACCAGGGAAACATGAAAAAGGATTTCCAAAACTCATTGTTATACTTACGTGGAACATTCAATAAGTTTCCAGACTTTTTTGTACAGGCATTTAAAATTGTTGTAGACTCTTGAAAAATCAGTATGTTATTGCTATACATCTTATGAGATGACTGACCAATTTTTATGATTTCAGCTTCAAACGAACAGCTACAGCAGCAATTGGAATATACCCTACTTAAGCCTGATTATCACAGCTGGTGAATTTCAAAAATGCAATCTGACGACACTCTAGAAGAACGATATGCAATAAAATTCTATTTTAAACTTGGAAAAAATGCCATGCAATGAAAGCTGCATCTACTGCTATGACCCAAATACCAAGAGATAGAGTTCCCAGTGGAAGGATGCTGGCTCTCCCAGACTCAAGAAGGCCAGACAGAGCAAATCCACCCACAAACTTTTGATGATCCCTTTTTTTGACAGCACTGACATGATCTACATGCACTGGGTTCCCACTGGACAGACAGTCAATAAGGAATACTATGTTGAGGTTTTAAGGGAGTTCAGGTAGAGATTCCGTCGGAAGTGGCCAGCACTCTTCAAATCGGGTCAGTGGCATTTCCACCAGGACAATGCACCAGTCCACAACTCCATCCTTGTCACAGACTATTTGACCCAGATGGGCATCAAGACAGTTCCTCACCCTCCCTATAGTCCAGATCTTGCTCCCTGTGGCTTTTGCTTATTCCATAAGCTCAGAGGCTGTTGTTATGAGACAACTGAGGAGATGAAAGAGGCTGGGACGAAGGTCATTGATACGCTCACGCAAGAAGACTTCCATGGGGCCTTCCAGAAGTTGTTGGAACGGTACAGCAAGTGCATTGCCGCCGGAGGAGATTACTTCGAATGCGGACTGGAGTTTCATGTGGGTACTATCAATAAAAGTGCCCATACGAAACATGTCTGGAAACTTATTTAATGATCCTCGTATACCTCTTCAATTGTTTGATTAGTACAATATACTCTTTCTATACTCCCTCCCCTATTTTGGTCTTGTGCCATACTAGTCAAAGCTATGAAAATATCTTTGTGACATACAACATACAGTATAACTGAAAGTGCTAATTGATTATTCATTAGATGTTTTAATTTTTCCTGTTGGTTATAATCGTATTAACCAGCTCATTGGCCTAGTGGATAGAGTGTTCGCCAATGGCCCGGAAGACCTGGGTTCAATTCCAGGTCGCGTCATACCAAAGACTTTAAAAATGGTACTTGATACCTCATTGCTTAACACTCAGCAATATAAGGTACGTATCAAGGGTAAAGGGGAACAATCCAGGGAAAGGAGTAGCGCCCTCCCCTACACCTCGGTGTAGTAGCTATTGAAAAGGGAGACTTCTGGTTGGCCTCGACTACGGTCGCCAACTTTACTTTACTTATAATGGTATTAATTTGTGTGTTTGACGTTCTTGTGCGGTCACTGTTTTTAATACTCGGTTAACATATTTTGATCGCAGCGTTCTCCAGCCATCACCAGATAAGAAAGTATTGTTAATTTGCACTTCTCTTCAATCACCTGCGAATCAATTCAACGCATACTTCAAGTTTTGTAATCACGTATTTGCAGACCTCAATGTAAAGACATCGAAATTTCCGAAAATAAACTTCACTTTTTACCCACCCTGTCGGTGAGACTTAGAATACACTGACTATATCCCACCCCACATAGGGGTAAGAACCCGTACACACACATATATCCTGGGTATAACAGTAAATCTAATGGTGAGACTCCAGTTCCGAAGATCTGGAGAGTATGGAGTCCCCCTTCATTATCATTACACCAAGTCCAGAATGATAGTATCTGTTAGAGTCACCTCTATGGTTCAAATAGATCTATCTAAAAATTATAGATATTCGAGTGGAGCGTAAGCCAAAAAATCTTCAGTAACAACAATACAAAAAATGTAAATATGGATATAAAAGGAACGCGATTCTTTACCCTAAAGTGAAATAAGCCTAAATGGTTTGACATACCATTGAATACATTTTCTCAGTCATTATTAACTTTTTTTTATTGAAAAACTTAGCAAAAGAAAGCCGTCCTCTCGGACAAGCACCTGCCCCTTGTCTAAAAAGGCATGCTCATTGACAGATGTCAGAGGTACCGTCCTAAGGAAAAATACTGACGGAGACAAAAAATTTCAGCGCTACCCTTAGCTGTGCATCGTAAAAATTTCGCTATGTGCCTCATCCTGCCTGTAGTGAAGGAGTTTAGTGACAGTCGTAGAATAATAGTTGTAATGAAAAACCACCGAGATTAAGATGAAAGAAATACTAATAAGGAATTAGTAATGGTTAACAATGGTTCATCTAATTTAAGATGTGTTAATGATGGTATATCTGAACTACATAGTACACCACAATCTGTCTACTGAGTTTATATCTCTTCTTTACACTTTTATAGTCACAGAACTATCACACAAACAGTAGCAGTGCGTTTAACTGGGCGGGGAGGAATGAGTGGTTGAATAATCGAGTAGTCCTCAAGAACCGAAAACTATGAAAGATCTAAATATCACTTTGAAGTGGCCATTAATGAATCAATGTATTATAGCTAAAATGTTTCGGCACAACGTATCACAGCTGTTCTATAAATATAGTCCAGTAGATAAAGGTGGAGTCTTCATGGTGTAATAAATAAAGTTCTTGACTACAGCCTAGAATTGAACGAATTCGAACACCAGTCGCGCTATTACATTAACTTTCGGGCAAATACCCTTAGGAAAGGTATGAACCCCCTTATTCCCCCAGCTATTGGTAAAGTACAATTATTACTGTCCTTCTACAAGGATGGCCTTAGTATTAAATAACCTACAAAGGTTGATCTACCATTAAACAAAGAGATCAAACCAAACAAATTGATATGTTTGTAACGACACTAGGTAACAATGAAAATGAAGAACTTAACAAGGTGTCGTTACTAGTTGGCTCACAACTAACCTCTGTTACCACTAATCGGGGCTGTCAAAGAAACATGCTATATTGTAACCGTCGTTTTTTTTTTAATTAATATTTATATAAACACTTTTTAGTAAAATTATAAATACTGAGCGGGAATTTACTTAAAACAAACTCTTCCCAAATTTCACATCAAAAGCAATCTTATATGATTATGACCCATGGTCTCTTCTATCTTCCAAAAGTCATAGCTAGTAATTTTCCTCTGAGCATTACTCCGAGCAACTGGAGTGTTCATCTCCTCACCAAGTAACATGTGACAGATTATTCTAAATTGTATGTTACTAGTAGTTACATGTTACCATGTTACCTGCATTTTGTCATCTCTCCGAGCAACTGGAGTGTTCATCTCCTCACCAAGTAACATGTGACAGATTATTCTAAATTGTATGTTTCTAGCAGTTACATGTTACCATGTTACCTACATTTTGCCATCTCTCCGAGCAACTGGAGTGTTCATCTCCTCACCAAGTAACATGTGACAGATTATTCTAAATTGTATGTTACTAGCAGTTACATGTTACCATGTTACCTGCATTTTGTCATCTCTCCGAGTAACTGGAGTGTTCATCTCCTCACCAAGTAACATGAGACAGATTGCAGCAGCAGTAAAGTGTAATCCATGATTCGACTTTTCTTCTGACGAGGCGATAATCCAAACGAAATTGAGTTCCAATGGTCACATTTATTTATTAATTCATTTTTTGCTATGCTTAATTTTTTTTTCTTCTTTACTGTTTATTCACTTAGTTATTTTTGCTTGCAACTGTTGTTTTCAAATTGCACTTGCCTGGCTTCTATTCTCTTAATTGCGCATGTCGTTCCAGTTTCACTGCACAAAATTTACTCACGTTTATAACAAAATAACAAGGAAAAAATGATTCTTCCTTTAAAGATACTTCCTTTATTTTAAAGAAATCTGTAACGCACACCTAAGCACAAATGTCTCGCAAGCCATTTTAAAAGGGTTTATTTCTTACTAGGTTTCCCTTGTAGATGTTTGTATGTCAAAAATTGGCTGGGTCTAATGAATATCAACAATAAAAATGGTTTTCTCAGTTAATAATTGCAGATTTATTATTCAAGAAATGCAAATCTGGATCAAGTATTGATTTATTTTTTCGATGATAAACAGTGTTGTTTAATTATGTCTGATCGATTTTCCACCTTCTCTGTAAGCAAACACTGATACGTGATCTTTTACAATCTGCAAAACAAGAAAAATAAATTGACTTTTATTGGCTTTTAAAAAAACCAACATATGATCGAAATATTTTTTTCTAGATAAAGAAGTGACAGCCATTCATTCTGACTCTTTTTAAACTGGTGCGTTTAACCAAACTTTACCGAGGCAAAAATGACAACAGTTTGAATTTCAACGAAAGCTTATCCTTTTATTATTTTCAGTCTGTGCTGTTTCTAAGTTGTTGTAGATTGAAAGGCCGAGTGAGTTGCCTAAAAAAAATGTAATTAAGATAAATATACAAATCAAAATGGTTGATAACGTGTCATCTAAAAAAGGGAAATAACACAAAGATGCAACTAATACTGCTAGTTTTAAAAAAATAAATGAATAAACAAAACGCTGAGTGAGAACAAGAATAAAAGGATGAATTTAAAGATTTCATTTGAGCTTCTATAAATCTGCTTCTTCATAATTTAATAGAACAGCGTTTAACCAGGTTTCCTGAAGGCAAAGTGGACGTAAGTTCTAATCTCATAAGAAGCTTATGCTTTTATGGACGACTTACGAAATCTATCATTATATCGTAGATTGATGATTCGAATAAATTGCGATTTCTAAAAAATAGAATAAAATGAAATTAAAAAGGAAGCATTTTTCTTAAAGTAATCTTCAATGGATTTTAAATGTAGAATAGTTGTACGATGAACAATCCTTATTTAATTTGTCTTTAGTGCAGTTATTAGTAAATTGCATCTCTTCAGTGCATCACTGAGAGAATATCAGAAATATATGACATTGTTTATTTTATTCATTTCTGACAATAATGCCCAACATAATTCTTAAAGGTTGGACTGGCTTCTCTGTCATTCCAAATTTGTTACATATCTTAAACATTTGTATCTATACTTTCACTTTCATTTTAGATTTCTTTCTTTATATATTTCTTTTGGCCTAACTTCCTCTTCATTTCTCTATCTTCGTTCTGTCCTCTTTTTTTATAAGCCTTTCTCTTTTTCTTTTTCTTCTTGCTCTTTCCTCACAAACTTTTTCCAATTAGTCGCCCCCCAATAACCCCCCACAGCTCAAAATTGGCTCTTGCCCTTAGCAAAAAAAAAGGGTGATTCGTAGTTTCATTTATTCTGCCTTTTGCCAGACTTCATCACAAAAATATATACTAGATGATTACTTTATTTTATCTTTTGTAAAAATTGAATAAAATTGTTTATTTCTTTTAATAAAATAAAAAATAACGTAACAAATGGTCGTAATTTGTTTACATAAGATGGCGTTCGTACAAAAAACAGTTTCCTGAGATTTTATCCCTTTTGTTCTTTGGATCTTTACATAAATCGGCAGACACAAATCAATTTGTAAATATTCATGATGTGCAGCGGAAAGTCAGGCTGATGTATCCATAACAAAAAAAAAACATCCGTTGTTTAAAAAAAAAAGTTTTGGTTTTTACTTTTGTTTTTAGGAACTTTTAAGAACTTTTTAACGACAATGTTATGAATGTTTTTTTATTCAAAGCGATTCGCCCTTCTAAAGTTTGGATGATCTGTGGAATCTGAGTTTTTTGTTTTTCTTTATAAATTCTCGAAAAAGGTTTTCTTGCATGTGAGATTTTTTCATTGGTTCTCTCACGGGCATCGTAGAAAATATACCGTCTTATGAAAAAAAAAAGAAGCAAGACTAAAAACTATTATTCAGATAAAAATAGTTTTGTTTTTTTTTATCTAATCAGTCAAATCAACTATTCGTTATTTTTACATTAACGAAATCCCAATCCAATGAGTAGAAGAATGTCAATTTTAAACCTAAAAAAACAGTGAAATTTTTCTCTTTTATTAACCACATTTTTAGCAGATTAAACTGCGAAAAAGAATAAAGTAAAAAAAAAAAGACCTCCAAGAATGATATTGTATCGTATTTTACCGTTTTTTGTTTTTAACTTCAACAATATGGTATCCATACGAATAAAAAATGTAAACAAAATTTAATTTTCCATGGAATTTAAAACATGTAAAAATCATTTATGTATCCTGTATTAAGGGAAACAAATTCATAAAATAATATCGGGTGTGTTGGCGCATGACAAAAAACACTTCAATAAAACATGTTTTCTACAGAATTTTGAGGGAAAATTTCTTTTAAAAGAAACCTCATCTTTTATTGCTTTAAGTACAGAAAATTTTATCAAACTGATTTAAGAGGCATTTAAAAAAAAAAAACGGTGCTTTAACAGCCACATGTTAGTATATTTCTATTTTTAAGCAAGATCAGTAATACATTTTCACAATCCAATTAATCAAACATCAACTAATTTTCTTCGAATCAAATTTCACTCGTGGGTAAGTAATTTTTGGAAGAATGTTGAAAACAGAGGTTTATTTTCTTGTTTACAGACTCATTTATATCCAAATCGAAATATTTTAGAGATAAAAGTGTAAACAGTACTTACAGTCACTTTAAAACAGGTTTCAAGTTCTCAAAATAATTTTTAATGATTTTGTTCTTTCAATTAAAACCAGAAATGCTACATCGGAGTAGATATTTAAATTTTGCTAATCGTTTTTTAAAAAATTGTATCAAAAGTCTGTGTATTCCCCTATCCTAGAGTCGTGATACTTTTCTGAAAACTTCCATATATCCGGCTCGAAATTAGGCAATGACAGTTGATCGTTACCTTTTTATAACGATATTAATTTCGTTCCAAGACTTTTTCATGTGTTGTGGGGTCGACATATTTATCGATCTCGCAATTTTTTAGAAATGAATGATGTAACACAGAAAAGGTTTGGATGACAAACGCTTGAGTTTAAATTTAAAATGCCGATTTTCATTTGCCAATAAATTAATGGGAATTTAAATGAAGTTTATAAAACGCCCACTGTTTAATAGTTTTTGGCGATTGCGAGTCAAAATGATCTTGAACAAGTCGTTTGTACAGCTATGTGGCCAGGTAGTCTGCAAATGGCTGGAGAGTTGGACAGAAGCAGACTAACCGAAGTCCCGACAATTAACCAGGGTTTGGTCGACGTTAGCTTCGAAGAGTTGATGAAATGTTGTAGGTCCGAGTGGTGTCGCGAGCTCGTGAACTGAAATTATAAAACTTGCAGATCGACAGTCGGGTCATATACCCAGCGTTGCTAGGCGTAGCTGCTTTGTCAAAGAAATCGACAGTATACCGAGCGGTGTCGTCTGCTCGAGAACTGGTTGTTTACTCCCGGTGTTCGCTTCATCTGGCTAGCTTCTAAGATGGTATAGTCCTCGTGATATTAACAAGAATGTAATTTAACATCCTGAAAGAGCAGTAGCGTAGGGTTTCCTTTTGCTAAACTTACGATTTCTAAGGAAGTAGGAGTCGCGTGAAAAATAACTTGTATCTACACTCAAGAAATTGTTGATAGAAAGTCTTTTCCTTGATTCTCATATTTTATTACGATCGCCCTTGGAGACTTCCTTTCACACAACTTTCAGTTTCTGACCCCTTTCAAATGTTCTAGAATCTCAAAGAGGAGTATATGGCCTCTGTCGAGAATGACTGGCCTATAAAATAGCTTGCTAAACATAGTTTTGTGACGGGAGCCAGAGATAGTTTAACACAAATAGTTTTTAACCCTTAGTTTTACCTGAAGTCACAACAGTGGAGGTACCTAATAAAAAAAAATGTTAAACTTCAGTCTAATAGCGAGTGGTCTGTGGGACTAGATTTTTAACCGTCGCTCTGCAGCGGGTGTCAGTGAATCTGCTCTTGTTATCCTAGACTATATGTGTGGAGTGCCTGGAGACCATAGGAGTTTTCCCCCAAAACAACATTCATTCAAACTCTGTTTTTAAAAAATTTTGACTTGGCAAAAATGAAACCACAAGCCTATATAAAACGAACAAAAGTTTCGAATAGTGAGACTTGTACTACTACTACTACTACTACTACTAAACACGTGTCTTCGTTTTCAATTCACATTCAACATTCAACAAAAAATATTAATTTAAACAAACTTGAAATCTTGTTCTGGGTATGACACACAATTTGCATCCTATTCAGGAACACTGGGGAGTGTTATTACTCTCATGTCTACTCTCACCCTTAGAGGTAATTTCTGCTTGAGTCTCATCAATTGATTAAACAAAACATTTTGAGATGATTCGAATGATTTTAAACTACCTTAATACATTGACTCATAAACATTCATATTGTAACGAGGTATGAAGTGTTTATTTGATTCAACCGAGTGAATTATGTTTAATTGCTTACGGGTTACATGACAGGAAAAATTAAAACTACATTGTTGTGTAAAATAATTAGTACAAGATAGATTTGGGTTTGTTTTTTTTTTTTTTGTTTAATGACATATCAACCTTCGTGGGTTATTTAATGCCAAAGTTATCCTTGTAGACGGACAATTGTGATACTATTTACCCCCTAGCTAAGAACGTAAAGGAATCCAATCCCTTCCCTAAGGGCATTAGACCTAAAGTGAACGTTACGACGCGCCAGACATTCTAACTCGCCTACTTCGAGTTCACAGTCCATAATATTAGATTAGAATAGTTAATTAAATATATATTATTGTTAGAAAATGATTACTATTAAATATGAATAAAAGTGAAATGTTTTAATAAGTCCCATATCAATATTAAAGTCTCTGGTACAATTTTATCACACATATGAGTCGAATAACACTGAAAAAATATTTTTCTTTGACGTTTGTTTGAAATGGAACTCACATTCTGTTGTTTTATGGACTTGGTTTTTAATATCAGATCTCGCGAGAAACAAAGGATACGCATATAACGTGGTTGTTTTTTCTTCCCCTACCCTGACTTTAGTATAAACTAGATAATATGATCCCTCTGTTGTCATTGTGTTAATAGACGTACAAAATAAAATCGGAAGAGTAACAGTTTTAAATTTTAGAAATATCTATGCATCAACCATTACTAACTCTTCGATAAACAAATAACATTTTAAAAAAATAATTGTCCAACTTATCGATATAAGGAAGTTCAGACATTTTTTACTTATTTATTTTTAATTTTTTCCTTGTCAGATATTGACGAGTGTAGGACTGGAAACCCATGCGGAAATGGCCGTTGTAGAAACACAAACGGAGACTACCGCTGTGTCTGCTACCCAGGATACGCACCAAGCCAAGATGGAAAGAAATGCTTAGGTAAGTCTCTCTCTCTCCCTCTCTGATGATGATTGATATAAAAATCTAAATTCATTACTTTATACACTGATCTTATATTAACTATAAGCATATCAATCTTTCGTTCTTTAAAAACTACAATTTATAAATATATTAACAAGCAAAAGTTACGTTTCTATATCTTATTCCTAAATTAGCCAACAGCTATAAGAGTGGTCCACACTGAAAACGATCAAGTTATTGTATGGGGTGATGTATTTAGATTTTAAAAAATAGAATCAAGCAAGACTAATTTTTTATCTTCCACTCCTTTATGCTTATTACACAAACAACCTGGTTGCTACGGAAAAAATGTAATAGGAGGGGAAACCAACGTAATATCTAAGCGAATGTTACCGGGTGCAAACGGAAGAAAGATGAGTTGACAAAGTTCAACATCTCATCCAGTGGGCTAGGTGTAACAAGATATGCTTGATTTTGCACTCCAAACTAAAAACAGCAGTTAACCAGGGCTTGCCAAGGTGACCAGACTCGATCGGCCGTCTAAGGGCTGAAGGAGGTTGGCTGAACGATGCCGCCAACGCGATATGGAAGTGAGGATTAGGAGTTCTGTGACCCCCTCCTAATAAAAGAAACTGGGTCTTACGATTTTCTCTCTTTTTGGTGACTGGGCACACGAGGAGACCAGCGATAGTGTGGATGGAAAGTGACTGAACCATTCAAAGACATGATAAAAGCTGGTTCTTACTAAAACAAAGAGTCTTCCTCGCACATTGTGTCCGTTATCCGTTTCCACAGATTTCCATGGCCTCGAAAATGGAGGGAATAAAACAACAGAAACGAGTTCTGTTTTTGTATTTTCGCATTCCTATCAGACGATCGGCCATCGTGACTACGATACCCTAATCAGGAATAATTACGCAACTTTATTTTTAAAGAAACTATTAAAAATGCAAAAAAAAGTTTAATTATTACAGCGATTAAATTTAGATATAAACTTGGCTATTATGCATCTGCTTATAATTCACTAAACTTTGTTTTATCAAATAATCTAAGTGATTACCCATCTCAGTACTGAGCAAGATCATTGCTGCTTAACTTTGCTTATCTTGATTGCAACCACTTAATGCCCCTGCTTAGGTAAATATAAGATTTGCACAATAATGAAATTATTATCGTTTATGATTGCTTGGGAACTCACTTAAAATAAACATTTCAGCTGTCATCCAGTAACTAATGTTTGTGAACCTTTTAATTCGAATGAATAGTGAGATTCACATAAATAGTAGATTAACTTGCATGGAGGCCATATTTTTTCCCTATATAAGCTTGAAAAGTTGTCTATAATTGAGAATTTCAAGATTTAAACAAACCCTAAGAGAACCGTTGAAAAGAAATGGAATCCAACTTGATATGAATAATTTTAATTAATTGGTTTAGAAGACCTTGGTGGTTGTAAATTAGCAGTTTACTCGGTGCAGCTTAGTTTTTTCTAAATCTAAATGACTTAGGCAGTTAGTAAGAATTGAACTCCCTTCTAAATAGTGTCGATCTATAAGACCAACCTGTTCACCATTACTCCATGACAGGCATCTCTAACGGTATATTAGTTTATGTGCTCGTGTCACAAGCAACTGACACTAAATTTATCGCGGGGAATCCGATCTTTACCCAAAGCTGTCCTCGTTCAACCTACACCAGTTGGCATCTGTCTACTCTGATTAAAATAAAGAAATCATAACATCTCCAACTTTTAAATAAACAGTAATTTTGTAATACAAATAAAATCTTTGAAAAAAACTTTTTCATCAGACTGAAGACTTTTTTTGAAATGCAAGGTCGTGATGTCTAATATATTATTTGCTCTTCTTTCTCCACAGATCTCCGAGAAGGCTATTGCTACAAGGAACTGACAGAAGGACGTTGTGTACCAACCAGGAGCTTATCTCGAACTCCCAAACATATCTGCTGTTGTTCTGGCTTAGCTGTAGCCTGGGGTCCTTCCTGTGAACGTTGCCCCGCAATTGCATCTAGTAAGAATCTTTTTTTCTTTTTTTTTTTACAAAAGCTCAGTGATGAACAAACAAAGCAATTAAAAGAGTTTTCCCTAAAGTACAGGATCATCTTTCTCTCTAGTCCCCCATATATAAAATGGTTTGGTCTTGTTTCTTTGTATTATGGCATATCAACTTTCCAGGGTTATTTAATTTCAAAGCTATCCTTTTAGAACAGTAGTGGTACTATATAACCCATAGCTGGGGTGGGGGGATAAGGATGTTAATACCATTCGAGGGTATTAGTCCGAAATTGAACATAATAGTACGATTGGGCTTGAACTCACATACTACCATCTCGACGTCTAGCACTTTAACAATTATGCTACGGAGATCCCGCTACCCCATAAAGGGGAATACGTATCCAAATCAACTAGAAGATGAGAATACGGTTGAGGAACAGAGAGATGCGTGAATTCCTGTCTGAATGCTGGGTAGCTAATGCAATGCAGTGGCCACCTCCCACTACCAGTAATCCTGATAACCAGCCGTGTGACCGACAGAAAAGGTCAAACACAATAATTCTCTCGATAGGAGCAAGAGACAATCACCCATGAGAGTTGAAGATTTTTTGTTACATCGTTACTTGTCACTGTCCGGGTAACTAACCATATTTACCAACCCCTCCGCTCGGGTAGGATATGATACAAGGTCAATTTTTAAGCGGAGTTTAACAGGTTTGAATTCAGAGTTTTCCTTCTCCTAGACTAGTTGCCTCACCAAGGCTGAAGAACCTAATCTGCCCTATTTACCCATAGCTGGAGGGAGAATAATTGGATTCATACCTTTCCCAAGGGTATTAGTACTATGTGAAATGCAATCAGTCTCGTCCAGGATTTGAACTCGTGTCGCAGTGTCCATTTCTTACGGCGATAACCATTACACCACGGGCACCTCCTGTCCGGGTAACTAACGGGTCGTTAGTTACCCGGACAGTGACAACGATGTAAATTTCGGGGCTACTGAAATCGCCTCCAACCCATTAGGGGTGGTCAACAATTTAACAAAGTATAGACCTTTCCTTGACTGACTTGAAAAGATCACTTAACATCTTCTTGTTTTGAGACCGGTCCAGAGAGAAAATGTAATATCGATAAGAGTGGTATTTCTCTGTAACCACATGTCTGACTTTTTCCTTTCTTGATATAAATAAACTCGTCGTCATCTCGTCCTTGTGTCCTCCAACCTTATTCGAGTCAACCTCAACGTTAAGTTCTATAGGGATGTAATGTGACACAATTCAATGTGGGATCCCATACCCACAGCACACGTGAATGTAAAGGACAAAACATTGTCTGGTCGTAATGAATTCTAAAAAATGAAATTTATATTTTATTTATTTTTATCTTCATTTTTCCAGAGACTTTTATCAGCACCTGTCCAAATCGGAGTGGATATCTTCCAAATGGCACAGGTAAATATAAACATTAATCATAAAGAGAATTCATTTTAAATGAGTTTTGTGTTGTAAAAAGGACATGATTTATAAATCAACTATCTTTAACAGAGAGGAGGCAAATATTTCTTGTTGATAATTAAGTTGCTTTTTTCTATCCAACTTTTAAAAAGGATATTACTTACGGTCAAGTTTCGCTTAGAGTTTGTCAATGGTCTAGGAGACCTGGGTTCAATCCCAGGTCGCGTCATACCAAAAACTCAAAAAAAAAATGGTACTTGATACCTACTTGCTTAACACCCAGCAATATAAGGTATGTATCAAGGGTAAAGTGGAGCAATTCTGGGAAAGGAGTAGCGCCCTCCCCGACACTTCGGTGTAGTAGCAATTGAAAAGGGAGCCTTCTGGTCGCCTTCGACTACGTTCGCCAACTTTACAACTTTTACTATCGCTTAAGAACTTTTACTATCGCTAGAACACCAAAGTTAACCAGCGATGAGTCTGCGCAATTCTCACATGGCTGAACATTTAGAAACATCAGGTAGCATAATCAATTTGAAGCCTCAAAGAAAAGCTTTATAAAATTTGACAAACGATTAAATCACGCTTGAAGCTTCAGATTACCAAATTTAAGTTGCATTGACTCTGGTGTTTTGAGATGAATAGTTACTTAGGAACAGCAGATACTGTGTTTAACAGCCTAAACCAAGCTCAGTAAATAACAAAATTTCGAAATTGAATGTTCGTTTTTTCTCCATCTTATTTGTTTTATAGTACTAAATTTGATTCCAAAAATATAAGTCGAGTATGTTTTTATACAACCTTATCACACGGACAGGAAGTGTCATCAGGTCAGTTTTCAATCGAAGTAAAGCCGGCGTGAATTCAGATTTTTCCTTCTAGACTCGTTGCCTAGACAAAGATTAAGAACCGAGTTTTCCCGACTATTTACCTTGGCATAGAGAACAGATGTATTCATGCCTTTCCCAAAGTTATTAGCGCGATATCAAACGCAAACAGCGTCCAGAATTAGTCACTAGTTCTATTTCTTAGAACGATATTAAGTCGAGTAACGTTTATATAAGTTCGATTTATTTCCAATAGAATTTCAAAAAAGACCTTTGGTATATATATATATATATATATATATATATATATATATATATAAATTTTTTTCAAAACCAAAATAAAATCTTTTCTTTCAGATATCAATGAATGTGAAGTGATCCCAAACATTTGCAAAAATGGACGCTGCACGAACAGAATTGGTTCATTCACTTGCATTTGTAATGAAGGCTATAAGACAGACACAAGTGGGCGAAACTGTGTCGGTGAGTATTGTTAACAGCAACTAACAGCAGAGTTTTGTCAATGGTAAATCAACATTATCTAATATTTTGGAAAGTACAGTATTGATATTATAAATGAATATTTGAATAAATGGATATTATATATTTATATTTTAGCAAGGCATTTGATACGGTATCTCATTATAGTTTCGTTTACTAGTGAAAATGGAAAACTTAATTACTTCTTTAAAAAAAATAGTAAAAAATAGATATTTGGAACAGAACTATGAAAGTAGACATTGGTAACCATTATCCTGAAACACTGTGTTCCTCAGGATTTAGAACTGGGGTCTTGGTTGTTTTTAATAATCATAAATCATTTGTCTAATTATACAAAATCAGAAGTAAAACTATGTACTGATGAGGCCTATTTGTTAGACCGTTATTAAAAGAAACGACACAAATAAATCTGAACATATTGTCATATTGGGAAGATATTTTAGAATTAAGATTTAATATTAAAAAAAGTAAAGTACAACATACTGGATCCAATGACATTAAAATTGAATATAAATTAAACAACAGGGAAATCAAAAAGTAAATAAAGAATGTGATTTAGGGGGTTGGATTTGATGATACATTTAAAGATGATTATCATATTTTGTTTCTTGTATAAAGAGCAAATGGAATGGTTAATTGGATGGTTAAAATTTTATTTCAAAGGACGCAAATGTTCCTTTTAGAATATATAAGACCCAAATAAGATCTCATTTGAATTTGTATTCAGGCCTTGGCTTCATAGTTGAAACATGGAAATTGCAGTGTAATACATAGAATGAAAAGTGACAAAAAGGATTTATAAAAAGAAAAGATCATAGTTATGAGAGAAGAAAGTGAAATTACAATTAAGTAATTTACAAGAAAGAAGAATTACAGGTGATCCAACTGAAATTTTCAAAATGATCGATGGGTTTCCTAATGATGGTAGACATTTTCTTCAGTATTTCTCCTCAAACTGGAAATTTTTTGTCAAAGCAGATTTCAAAAACTAAGTTTACTCACCGATTGGAATTTTTAGCTAATGATGTCAAACAACTTGTTAGACCGTTATTAAAAGAAACAACACAAGATATAAAGAGCAAATGGAATGGTTAATTGGATGGTTAAAATTTTTATTCCAAGGAAGGCAAATGTTTTTAAAATATATAAAACCCTAGGGCCTTGTAATGAATATTCTACTCAAGACTGGGCTCTAATGTTGAGATATGGAAACTGGAATGTAATATTGAGATTGGAGAATATACAAAAAAGAGTGAGAAAAATAATAATATAAGTAAATGGTTACAGTTATGAAGAAAGATTAGAGAAATTAAGATTAACTACTTCACAAGAAAGAAGAGAAGTGATCAAATTGAAACTTACAAAATAATGAATGCAATTTCTAATCAGGGTAAATATTTTTTCAATATTTCTCCTCAAACTGGAATTTACTGTCAAGATAGATTTCAAAAACTAAATCTATTAACCAATTAGATATTTTTCTTTTGCAAATAGAGTAATATATTTTTGGAACAGAAAGATTAATCAGATCAAAAAGAGGAATTGTGTAAAAAAAATAAGATTAAATTGGATGATTTCAGAATGATACTAAAAAGAATTTAAGAGGACATTTTGGGAACAATTGGATGAATTACCAGAATTTGATCCACATATAGATATTATATTAATATGTTCTGTGTAAAGATTTTTAAAGGTTAATATGAGAAGACCATTAAAAACGGAGATGCCCAAGGAGGCATAATAAAAAAATAAATAATATCTATTGATCCTTTTGTCCATCAACTTTGACCTATACAATGAATAGTGTTTTAGAAATGTGTCATTATCCATTCCATGAGATTAATATGAGATAATCCGGTCTGAAAAGCCAAATGAATTTTGGAGGATTAAAAGCGACCATCTTTTTGCTTCCAATATTTCATTCAATGGGTTGGTTCAGGAGTCTCTATTATTTTTTTTTTCAAGAAAAATCAAAAAAATTCTTTCAAACATCAATGAGTGCAAAATAAAGCTGAACCAAAAAAGATCACAAAGATAACAATTTAAACAATTGTCAGTTTAAATGAAAATTCAACTGATTTATTGAGGTATCATTTCTATATATAGGTAACACATACTCCTGAGTCTCTCTTTTAAATTTCCCTTTTCCCTCTTATTCGTGGCTATATTAATTAGCCATGTCAGTATAAAGAATGAATTTTCTATCTGTAAATTTCAAGTTCAACATTTTATACATAGAAAATAACGTTACATTTTCTATTCCTTTTCAGATATTGACGAATGTTTGCAAAGACCTCCTCCTTGCCAGCACATGTGCCAGAACACAAAAGGTGGATTTGTCTGTACATGTCCCATTGGCTATGTACTCAATATGGATGGACGCACTTGTCGAGGTACAGAAATTAATCAGTAGATTTCTCCAAGGGAACATTTGTTTGTTATGTTTTTTTGAGGGGAGCATAATATTTAAATGTATTTGTTTTAATCCAGCAATAACCAGATAGTCTCCGGTCCATCCATCAAAGCCTCAAAACAATCTACTTACCAAAACCTTTTTTAGCAGTGGGTTAATACAGGAAATATGACTGGAAAAAATTGCAACTGATTCCAAGATTTTAAATAAACAATCACATACTTCAGATATTTTTAAAGACTTTCTCATTAATGCAATACTGTTAGTTTTCTTGATGGTTTTCTTTTAAACCCTGTCCCCATTAAGCAATTTGTTTTAAATACTCAGTGATAAATCTGGATTTTGGTTCACTAAAATTCCAAAATATCCATTCTTTCACATTACATTCACATTACCCTATGACCTTGTAAGATTGCCAGGGTAACATGATAGATCCAGTATGGTATTTCTCGAGGAGGGAGGGACAATAGTGACTTCATATTACATACAAGCATCCAACTTAACTTTGAAAGCACATTTTTCAGTATATGAAATGTGTTTTTATTCAAGAAGAAAATAAAAGCCTGAGATATGTAAGAAATGATTTCATCTTGCTACACAAAATTCAAGATGCTTTTTGATAGATAAAACATAAGAAAATTATGAAGCTCCTTTTAAGTGCATTTTTTCTTCTACTTTCCATTTAAAAAGTAAAATTGATCAAATCATAATTATTTATGTATGAATTTGGAATTATTCAGGCAACTATGCAAGACATCTGAAATGTTTATTTTTTTCTTCTTCTTCTTCTTTTCCTGTTAAACATGGAAAAGAATGACAGAGAGGAAAAAAGAAAAGAAAATTTAAATATCTCAAATTCTAAAATTGGTTTTAAAAGCTAATAGCATAAATTTACTAAAATTTTTAAAATTGAGTTTTAAAATTTTGTCACAAGACAGATCATATGATTTTAATGTACTATGAATAAAGGGTCATACAAGTAAATATTTAAATTCTTCTATTCACAGACATTGATGAGTGTACAACTGGTCAGCACAACTGTCCTTATGGCTGCATAAATACTGTGGGCAGCTATAAATGCGGATGTCCTGAGGGTCTTCGGGAAGGAACCAATGGAAACTGCGTTGGTAAGAATATTGTTTTCAGCAAAACAGAAATCGATCAAAGGCATGTACAGGGAATAAAAATTAATATGTCAAGTAGAATGTAAAGGCTTAAACAAATTCTATCAAAATTCTTATATTTTAACACTTTGAAAAAGTTTATGAAATTGAATTTCGTTATACATACACACACATATATATATATATATATATATATGTGTGTATGTATATATACATAGATATATGTATGTATGTGTATATATATATGTGTGTGTGAGGACTAAGTTGACACTATACCATTTCAGTTCAAATAAACCATCAGGACAGCAAAGGATGATATCTTGTAATGTTAAATCAACAATGGATGTTTTAAAATACAAAAACAGTGGGGAAATCTATATATCAGGAAAGAGTTGGCCATTTAATAAGTCAGCATTTTTATTTAAAACCATATCATGTGATTTTATAGGAATATTGTGTAGAACTTTTGTTCTAAATGTGTGTGTGTGTGTATATATATATATATATATATATATATATACACACACCAATCCATCCACATGAGAAGAATGCAACAGAGGGTCAATTTTTTAAGCGTAGTTTAACAGGTTTGAATTCAAGGTTTACTTTCACATTGACTGGTCAACATGCCAAGTATAAAAAGCCAAGTCTTCCCAACTATTTTACTCCTAGTTGGATTCATAGTTTTCCAAGTGCCATGTGAAATGCAAACAGCCTCATCCAGGATTTGAACTTGGTTTGGTTTGGTGGCATATCATAGGTTATTTAATGTCAAATCCAATCTTATACATATAAACAGCTCTATTTCAAACAATTCAGTTTAGCCTGAGCACACTGTTTAGTTCTATTTAACCCATAGAAAGGACCCTATCAGGTGCTGTCATTCCAGGCTGGAGTGGCAACAAAAAGGTACTCTGCACCCTCCAAAGGTCAAGCATTATTGGAGCCTCATCATCAGATTTGAACTTAAGCTGCAGAGTCTATTTCCTACGATAATATCCATTACAACACAAATGCCTCCAATATATATGAGTTGGGTGGTTTAGCACTTTATGTTTCCGAATCGTTTTTTTTTTTCTTTGATACTGCAGTTTTCTGTTTTTAATTAAGTATTCATTCTCTTGTGTAATGATAGCATTTCCAGTTGATATCTGATTTCAGTAGAGATTAACAAATTTGCAGTCATTCAACTTGCAATTTCTCGTGTATTTCTTGTCTAATCTTTAAAATATTTATATGGCTGGAAAGAAAAGAAAATAATTTTTCTAAATAAAATAAAATCTGACACTGAGGCAAAACTGGAAACTTTTTTTATTTTTACTCCCTATTTTGTTGTTAACTTAATTCTAACACAAAAAGTATTTTTTCAAAAACTGAAACAAATAGATTTCAGACATCCTGCCATATTTCCTTTTTTTTTCCCCCTATTTGATATGAAAGATGTCCCAGTCTCATATCTCTCATATTTCTGGGGGGTTTTCTTCTTCATTTTTAAAAGTAAATAAATTCCACATTTATTTCCTAAAATCAGGCAAATATTTTTATATTTTTTTCAATCTGTTCCTCTTACAATGGTATAAATGTTGATAAAAATTTAATTTTATTAAAATCTGAAAGTCTTTTTCAACAGTATTTCCTTGGATATGGTCACTCAAAAGTGATAGCACTAAACCAAACAATTTTGTTTTTTTTTTCTCCCCAGATATCGATGAATGCGCTGAGAATCGTCATTTGTGCAGCCGTGGCACATGCAAAAATACAGAGGGCAGCTTCAAATGCATTTGTCCACGCGGTTATGTCCTTGATAAAACTGGAACGAAGTGTGTGGGTAAGTTTTTCTATCAGAGCACTTTTCAAATGTCATCAGTCTGTTTTGTGATCTACCACTTTAGAAAGGATTAAATCTCGTAATTAGTATTTATTCTCAAGAAAAATGTCAGGGACCAATATATTTTTTGAGTGGAGAAAACAAGATAAAATCCCAAATCTGAATAACTGCCATTTTATCTGTTTGAGAAAGATATGTACAAGAATAATGTCCCATCATTTGTAATATAAAATCATTTTTTTCAGTATAAACTGTTAACGTCTTGAGAATAAAATTTATCAAAAAGAAGAAACAAAAAAAAAAGGGAGTCCACTGCTGTTATATAATCTTTATATATTTTCCTGGCACACCAACTTCCAGTGAGTGCGAGGAAAAAACAAACCCCCCCCCCAATTATGTGTGACACTATAAGCTATTCTGCATCTGAGTACAAATAGATAATGTAGGTGTGAGCCTGCCTGAATGAATATTCATGTGTATAGGCATTAGCGATTAGGAAGTGTACATGGATGTGGGTGTGTGTATAGTAGTATGAAAAGGATAACTAAACAAGTTTGGAAGGTTGGCAGATTTTAATAGATGATAAAATAGAAAGAAGGATTTTTTGATGAGGTATGAAAGGGTTACTTTTTAATATCCATCATAAACTGAAGTCTTCAGTGATAGTATGGTCAGAGTTCAGTAGACCAGGGTATCATTTTTTAAAACGATCTTAGTTTTGGGTGATCTGCGAGGGGAAAATGGTTTTCTTTTTCGGAAGTCCAGCCCAGATATATTCAAGGAAGCAATCAGGAGATAGATCAGTTGTCAGAAAGGGGTTGTGGCACAGAGCAAAAGGGTTGTAAGTAAGTGTGGGTTACCAGGAATTTAAAAAAACTAGCAGTTGGCTGGTTAGACTCAGAGGCAGAGAGAAAATTGCCCAGCAAAGTGGCAAGGAAAAATGCAAAAAAATTGCCACTAAAAACCATCATACATGGGTATTCTGAAATTAATTTTTACTTCTTTTTCTTCCTGTGGGGGATCTGACCCATGGCTACTGCAGTCTTAATCAAAACCTGCAACTGACTTATCTTTAATTAATAACAAAACTACATAGAGGTTGAGTAGTTTAGTAGGTGAAACTGAAAAAGATTGTCACACATGGAAGCAGTTAGCAAGACGAGTTTGTGGGGGGTGCTTATCATTTGTTTTGGGGTGTACAATTTTACTCTGACTACTCCTACTGCAGCTGTTATCCATTTTTTCATGCCACAGACTTGGATGAATGTGAATATGGCTTTTGTGATGAGAACTGTGAAAATATGCCAGGAAGTTACCATTGTGAATGTCCTCCTGGCTACAGTGAACATGTCTACTGGAAGAGCTGTGTTGGTAAGTATATTTTGAATAAATTCCTATACACATAATAGCTGTGTCCGTAGATGCGATTATTTTTCAAGCTTAACCAAAAATGACAATCTCTGAATCTTTTATGCAACAAAGTAAATACAATTGTTCAAGAATTAACAATGTATATGGATAGAATTTATGAGACCTGTTTTTACTCACTAGACAACTAAAAGAAATAGAGTAGACATTCCTTTTACTTATCTAGAGAGTAAAAAAATGTCATTTGTATGTTAGTATTTCTTTATTAGAGCTTTAAAGATAACATTGGATACTTGGACAATAATAGTCGACTTGGAATAACAGTTTTATTCTATTCATGGCCACACTCAATAGCAGAGAAGCAAACATTTTAAATAAATTGGTTTGGTTTTATGGTATATCAACCATTGTAGGTTAATTAAGGCCAAATCCATTTTTATACATATAAATAGTTCTACTTCAAACAAATCAGTTTAGCATAAGTATGGAGTTTAAATGTCAAAAACATTTCTATTTTAAGCTATTCAGTTTAGTCAACAAAGTTAAATGGTTCCAAGTATTGCTATGTATCACAAACAATTCAATTAAACATCTGTCACTTATTTACACACAGTTAAATGTAAAAACAGTTCTATTTTAAACAGTTCAGTTTAGCATAAGCACACAGCTTATTAGGTGTCATCACTCCAGGCCAGAGTGGACCTGAGAGTGATGGCAGTAAAGATTAAAGTATTAATGGAGCCTCACTATACAGGACACTCGTTAGAAGAGTCTTACCCCTCTGCAGAGATACAGTCGGTGTATTCTACAACCCCAGCTGACTGGGCCAATTTTAAATAAAATTTTGCAAAAAGATATGCAGAATGTAATAAATTCTTTTATATTATAAAAATGTTTGCATCTGAAATCTATTACTTTCTACATGACATTATCATTATTAAAAACCTGTTTTCCCAGGGTTAAGATATCTCACGTTTATAAAGAAGTTTTGAAGAAAAGAAATTATTTTTAAATTGAAGCTGACATCTGAGATGTTTTGGGTTTTTTCTTGTTTTTTCAGATATTGACGAATGCATGATGGGTAATGTGTGTGGTGATGGGTCCTGTGTTAACATGGCTGGCAGTTACAATTGCCAATGTCAGACTGGTGCAAACTTTGATCAACAACAAGGTGCATGCAGATGTAGGTATATTTCTTGAGTCATGTGCATACATTGTATATTTATGGTAGATAAATAAAATGTAATTAATTCTTATCCTCAGAACATTATCAAATATAATACAAATAAATGTTAATATATTAATAATCAATATTAACTATTAAACCTCCAAGTTTTATATTTTATTTTCTAAGTGTACTTTTATTTATCAAATATTTACAAATTTCCTTTTTGTTGCTAAGTGTTATTACACAGATAATTTTCATCCTTTGTTTTAAAATTGATAGATGTACAAGTTTGTCTTTTTTAAGAACCACTGAAATGCACAGAAAACCTCAATGAAAAAGATCTGATGCTTTAGTACATTTTTTAAATGTATTAATTCTTCATCTGTCAATATTTCTGAGAGGAAGTATTATATACATTATTTACATTTTTTGGACTATTGTCCTCATCTTTGTCACCATGTTTATCACAACGTTTTGGCCGTTGTACGGTGGTTGGAATGTTGAACTTAACCCTTTATTTCACTCACCAGAGAAGACTGTTCCACGAGCTATGTTTTAATGGATGTCAGTTATCTTCTGTTAATCTCCCCTTCACTAGGTATTGAACTCGCACTCTTTTGGGTGTGTCACTGGATCTAACCAACGCCTTTATCCAATGTGCTATGTGTTCTTAAGGACATCTGTGTATGATTTCTGGGTATTATAATGTCTTCAGCAATCATTTTTACCAGTGCTCATATTGCAATTTTGCTGTTATCATAGCATGTTTTTTGTCCTTTTTTTACCAGAGTTCATATTGCAACTTTGTTGTTATTATTGCTTTTCTCTGGCACTCCTTATTACTGGTTCCCATATTGTGTTAATTTCAATGCTTGATCGACTCAGATTTTTGTGGCCTAGCATATGTGCTGATTCATTAAGTTTACGAATCTTCCAATGGTGTTACTTGTCTATGATCTCAACCTGTTCCCAGAGGACAGTGATCTCTCTCCATATGTGGTCAGCCACGCCTGATTTTTCCACTTCCCCTCATGTTACAGCCTTCTGGTGTTCTTGAAGCTTCACCTTAAGGGGGCGGCCTGTTTCTCCTTTATATTTCCTTACGCAGCTGCACAGGATAGCGTACACACAGTCTTTAGTCATGTTCTCCTCTATAGAGGTCTTACTCGGGAGAGATATCTGCTAAGTGTTGTCAAGCTTTTGAAGGTTGTCCTGATGTTATATGGACTGCACATCCTTTGTATTTTCTCTGATAACCCATTCACATTAGGCATGAAGACTGTTTTCTGAGTGTTGTTCACCTCCTCCTCTTGTATCCACCAATCCCAGTTTTTGGGAGCTGCTGCCATGTACCCAGGGTAGTTGTTACATTGTAGGGTACTACTTATACTGACCAATTCTAATGTCTCTGGGTCACCACTTATGACTTTTGCTCGGTGTTGTAAGCAGCAGATGATCCCTTACTTTACGCTGTATGGATGGTGGGAGTTGAAATTGAGGTACTGTCCAGTGAATGCTGGTTTACGGTATACGGATGTCTTGAATCCTCGCTCTGGGAATGGGAGTGTGTTGTTACTTTCTTTCTCCATTGTGAACTGTATTGAAGGTCTTATTGAGTTCACATGGTCCAGTAGAATCTGAACATCTTCCCGGTGTGGCCAAAGTATGAAGGTGTCATCTACGTACCTTAACCATATAGTTAGCTTTAGAGATATAGATTCTAATGCCATTTCTTCAAAGTTTTCCATATATATATTCACCATTGCTGGTGATAATGGCGAGCCCATTGCTAAGCCCTCATCCTGTTGATATATGTGTGATCCCATTCTGAAGTGTGTTGTTTGCGTACAGAAAGTCAACATCTCCATCAAATGATCTATTGGAAAACTGGTCCGTTCTTCTAGGGATGAGTCAGAGGTCAATCTGTCTCTGACTACTGAGAACGCCTCCTCCGTGGTGAACAAATTCATCATGTCCAAGCTCACTATCTGGTTGGATAGGATGAGAGCATCTGGGATGAGTTTCAGACATATGAAGGAGACTTTCCAATCAATGGGTCAATTATATCCACAAGGAAGCCTTGGCAACTAACAATCGACCTGAGTGGAATACCATTTAGTGAATCTTAGGGAAACTGTGTAGCTGAGTGTAATGCTGCAATATCTGCCTATATGTCTTAAGCGCGAAGTGTTCCTTGTTCTTGATTAGTATCTGTGACAGTTTGCGTTCTGTTTTCATAGTAGGATCCTTTTTTTTACTTTGCTGTAGTCACCGTTGCTAATGAGGTCTTCCAGTTTTCTAGCATAATCCGATTTGTCCATCACTACAGTCGCATTGCCTTTATCAGCTGGTAGTATGATGATGTTTTCGTTCCACTGTAAGGATCCAATCGCCAGCCTCTCCAGTTTTGTTATGTTAGACCTGGGTGGCTTGACCCTCTCCAAGGTCTGTCTCACCTTCCAATCTCAGTTCATCCGCCTGAGCCTGAGGGATGTTAAAGGCTACCTCCTCGACTCTGGAGATGATGTCCAAGTATGGCACTCGCCTGATGGTTGTGGCAAAGTTGAGACCTTTATTCAATACCGACTCCTCAGAGGCACTCAGCTGATATTGGCTGATGTTGACTACTGCTTTTACTGGTGGGAGATGGACCTTGTGCATCACCTTCTGATCTATTAATTCTTCATTTAGTATTATGTCAACATAGTCAGTTTTTGAATCATTTTTGATTTATTTTCAGTAACAAAAATAAAATTAAAAAAGTTTAAAATTTCTAATGATTAAGAAGCCCTGATTTGTATTTCTAATGTAAGAGCTAAATATGCAATACATTTTTTCTTTAAATGCATAAATATATAGGAAGATTATTTTGTCTGATGCCTCTTTGGATGCTTTTCTGATTACAATAGGTTGAAAGAAGATTGTTTTCTTTTGTCTCTCATCTTCTGTCCAGCTATTGGAAGGGAATGAGACTGAGGCGTAAACAGAAGTTATTAGGGGAGAAAAAAAAACGGTTCAACATCTTGTCTGGTAGGCAACCCAGAATGAAAACAGTAATTAACTAGGACTTGCTGAGTTCACCAGACTCAGTGATTTAAGTGTCGGTGGAGGGTGCTGGCCAGCCAATGCCTCCCACTAGGCAGAAGTGAGTGTTCAGGGAATTTTCCCCTCAACACACACACACACAAAAAAAAAGAAAAAAAAAATTTTTTAATTTGCCCTCTACTTTTGGTGACTGGGGTATAAAAAACAAGTGGAAACCAGGAACAGTTCAAACATACAAGAAGAGCTGGTTTTTACTAAAATGAAGAAGCCTCTCCACATATTGAGCAATTAATTGCTTTATGTTTCTCCACTTTGATCCGATGGTTTGACATAATCAACATAGCAGTTATTGGTGACTATACAACTTTTATTTTCCTGCAATAAAATTCCCTTATAAACTATAAATCCAATGACCCTCACATACAACTAGCTTGAAAGACATTATTTTAGAGAACAAAGACACAGAAGATTTTTTTTTTAAAAATACAACAAACAACTTGACAGCTAAGTGACCAAAAATCTGAATCTTATGTTTTAATCTTTTAGTTGGCGGTAACTTTGATGTCTGCAGTAACAGCCCATGTCTCTTTGGTTGTTCTCCTTATGGATCATCAGACTACGTCTGTGGCTGCCCCACAGGCTATCAACGCATTGGACAAGGGTAAGTATTCATTGGTTGGGCATCTTAATAGTTGAATTTTGGAAATCTATCAAGAGAAGATTAGCCAAGATCATTTTTCTTTTATGCAAATAATTACACAATTTCTTCAGCCTTCTAAATTTTTGTAAATCTGAACTAGATATATTGTAACTTGAAAAAAAAAAAAAAAAAAAAAAAAAAAAATTTTTTTTTTCACAATTTTATTGCTAATCTATTCATAAGACCAGCTCTGGCAATTAGTCAGATTTGAAAATTATTGAGATTCTATGTGTTTAGACGGAGGGGTTATTCTACAATATAAATACATTGTCAAAATGATCTGACTTTCCAACATGCATGTATACAAACTATGTTTCAATTATTTTATCATTCCCGATGTGGAGGAGGAGGAATAGGAGGTAACCATAAGAACTCAAGTTTCATTTTAAAGTGAAGATTTAAAAAAAAAAAAAAAAAAAAAAAAAAAGGAGAGATAATAAGCATAAATGTATGTCAAAAGATCATTTCAACATCTTAAATAGGATTCTCCCTTCTCATCTAAAAATCATAGAAAATTAATTTTCAAATCAAAAAAATTGTCTGAGAATAGAAAGGTCATCTGAATGTTCTATTTTTTTTCAGATGAGAGCCATCTGGTAAAGATTTCTATTTTAAACCAGTTTATCTTTCTTCAACCCTCTTTTTCAGTCATTGCATTTCAACCATTTCTCCAGCTAATATGAGCAGTAGTAGCAGCAGTATTAACTTCCCTGAAGGAGTACAACTCCCCCATATTCCTGGTCCCCCAGATGGTGCCCTTCCTCCTGGAGAAATCTGTTATTCATGCAATGTTGGTGACCTTCCTTTGTCCATCTCCAAGCGTAGTGTTGATGATGCATTAAACAACAAAGCTACAAGTGACACAACTGCTACAACCAAAGACAAGATTGTTGGGCCACCATTCAATAATAAATTGGAACCCACTGAAGCTATCAAGGTTAGTAGTAGATCAAATGAATTTTTCATTAATGTAAGTGTAAAATTATTTGTTTTTAATCATGGCTAAAACAAATGCCTTTATAAGAATATTATTAAAACTACCAGAGCACTTGTCTGAATAAACAAGATTATTTACTTAGTAGCTTTTCCAATGGAAATTCTATAGAATTATGAAAAAAAAAAAAAAAAAAAAAAAAATTGATTAGTTTTATGAAGTTAAAATTAACTTAGCCAGTTCTCAAAGTCAACCTTCATAATATTACTAAAGCCAAGATTAATCATAAAACTACCAATAAAACAACAGCTTATTTTTTAAAAATTAGATAGAAAATAAATGTTTATTATTAATCTTTTGTTTTGCTTTGGGTTTTTTTCTAATTTCATTCAAAAAATTTTAGCTAACCCCATAGAGGAAGAAATTACAATACAGTTGTTTACTAGACACAATAGTTTTGTGTGCATTGTTAAAAAGAGACATTTACTTTAACAAAGTTTCAACAACAAAATTTAGTCCAAAGATGATACAATAAAAAATAAATATAAATCTCATTCCAATATTTATCTTGCTTCAAATTAATCATTTAAGTAATACCATTGTAACAGCATTTCTCATTAATCTGGAAGGAGGCCAATAAATTGTTTTATACAAATAAATTATTCAAGTATGAAGGCGAGTAAAAGTAAACAATGACCAAATGAAACAAAATGTTTCATTTACAACAGGACAAAGCCAGACACTACATTTTTCTTTAGTCGAGTACTACAAGCAACTGTGCTTACCCAGCCTTTATATGTTGTAGAAATATTTTTTTTTTTTTAGAAGTATTTTGTGTTGCATATTTGTGATATCCTAGATGTTCCAAAGAGTTAACCAACTATCAATAAAATAACTTATAATTTAGAAGACATTGTAAAATACATTTAACTCTTGGAACATCACAATGAAGTCAATGTTAAAATCCAATTTTTTTTTTTTTTTTTTTTTTTTAACTTTTCACAATTTCTTTCTTCACACTAGTCAATGATAGCTTGAAATTTATAAACTTTGGATGATAAACTTAAGTTGTCTGTTATTATTGAAAATAACAGACAACTTAAGTTCATATATATTTATGTTATTAATGAATGTGCCATGTTGAAATAAACAACTTCATAGGTGTGAATAAAAAAAAAACACAATGATGGAGTGAGAAACTAGCAGCATAACAACACAGCTAAGCAAACAATCTATTTTAACATGGTTTGGTTTCTTTTGTTTAATGGCATATCAATTTTCAAGGGCTACTTAATGCCAAAGCCATCCTTGGAAAACAGAAGTTATACTATTTAACCCATAGCTGGTGAGGAGTAAAACGGATTCAAACCTTTCCTGAGAGTATTAGTCCAAAAGTGAACATGAAAGCACAACTCAAGTTCGAACTCTCACTACCTTATATCACAACCCAGCATGTTAGCCACTACATTACAGGACTATTTTAGCATGATATTTGTAATTTGTATAAAAGCACCTTTTAAAAACATTTCTTATAAGGATGGTATAGAACTATCTGAATGAGACCCTCAGACCCTTTCATCTATCCCCTCCACCCAACCAATATAACTTTTTGGATAAGAAAATGATAAAAATGACATTTTCAAGACTCAAGAACAGAAAGTCTCATTTAAAAATAAATTTAGGTTCTCCTCAACTGCCACATTTTTGTGGGAGGCTGGGTAGACAAAAAATTTGTTTAGAAATAAAAAAACTTCTGATTGAGCCAATTTTCGTTTTCTGTTCACTAACAAATATATAATAATACTTATTTGAACACCCAAGTCAAATATAGAGCATAGATAATTATGTAGCATCTGATTTTTCCCAAAAACTGAAGGGTTCACAATGGCTATTTGATTTTAATGCTTTTTTTTGCTTTAAGTTTCTAAAAGCAACTTTTATCTATCCTTAGTATTCAACTTTGTAGTGGTCCCATCCCATTGAGCATTGTAGAAAAAAATCTTTTAAAAATATATATTATTTTACATTGCAGATATTTAGACATTTTGCAAATGATATCAATGACAAAATGTCTTTAAGAGGCCACCAAAAATTAGCTACTAAATTCATAATTATTAATCATTTCTATAAAAAATCTAAAAATTGTTTAATTTTAAAGAGTGGATTGTGACAATTTCATAAAAAGAAGCTGTATTTATATTTAAGAGCCATAAATATTTGCACCCAATAAAAAAATAAAAAATAAAAAAAGTATATTTCTAGTGTATTTTTCTTTTCCAGCTGCAAGATCAGAGCCTAAATTCCAGTAGTAGTGAAGATGAAAAGAAGCCTAAAGTTCATCTTCACACAGGAACACCTGAGCAAACCTTAGCAATTAAGGTGAAACAAAGTCAAGCACATCACCATGCAAAATTGATCAAGATGCAACCAGCTCTTAGTCCTCTTCAACACAAAGTTCATTATCGCATTGTTCCTGGTCAAGACAGTGACCAATTTGTGATGCATGAACATAAAAATATCAGCTCATTGAGATTTAAGCAGAGAGTCAAGGCTCCAAAAGTGTTCCATCTGGATATAGAGTGCACACCTACCAGCAGTAATGAGGAGTTTAAAGGAGAGAAGATTCATTTGGGAACTTCCATCATACACCTCAACATTTACGTGCATTGACCAGGGGCTTAGTACAGTGCACCTCTAATTCTAGACATTTGGCATTTGGACACGATTTTTATCAGGGGTCAACGAAAATATCTTCTTTTTTGGGCAATGCAAAAATCAAGACAAAATGAAAAACTCAAAGGAAGAAAACAAACCAAAAGAAGAAAGAAAAAATGAAGGAGAAGAAAGCGTGCTGTGTTATCAATGAACAAAACAAAAAGATGGAGTTTTGTCAGGGCAGCTGATACAATAAAGGAAAAAAAAAAATTATTAAAAAAATTTTTTTTTTAAATAAAAAATAAATAAATAAATAAAATTTAAAAAAAAAAAAAAAAAAAAAAAAAAAAAAAAGCTTAATTTTTTTTTTTTTTTTCTTGTTCAGTCGTGATCAAATTGCAGAATCCGATTGAACCAACACTATTTAGATAAAGATTAAAATATTTTGGAGAAGCACTCAAGAAAGAAAAAGTGGCAACTGTAACATTAACTGTAAGTAGTTGCTGTGTCTCCATTTTCTAGCCACAACCCCCTTCTATTTCCTGGAAACCGCCAGCTCCTCCACTGCTGCTTCTAAGTTGTCTTTGAATAATTCATTAGTACAATGGCACAAAAGAAAATAAGGAACAGCTGAGGAGGAATGGCATAGTTTTCAAACAGCTTAAATATGAGCCAAGTTAAAAGAAAAAAATAAAGAAAAAAAAAAAGAGAAAAAAAAAAGACCCAATTGGCAATCATTATGAATCAGAAAAAAAAAGTTTGATATTCTAAAATTTGTAACCATTTCCCCACTCCACACCACAAAGTGACCTTATCTCACAACAGACACAGCCTTTTTCTTTTTTGCTTAAAAGGTTTTCAAAAACATATTTAAAGAGAAAAAATATTATGGAACAGGTTTCTCAACTGTTTCAGTTCTCTCCCCCCTCTCCACTTTACTTATTCCAGCAATTGTAATTCTTAACTATATACACACAACAGTCCCGACCATAGTGCTGTGCTTTTTTGTATTGTCAGCAAGAAAGACATTTTTCCTCCTCTTCCAAATTTCCCCTTCTGTCCCTACCCCCTTACACTACACGTATACACACACATACACACAAAATCTTGTCAGCTATTTTGTGTTTTCCAGATTCAGAGAAAATATCCAACAAATGTTCCTCCCAACTATTGAATCTGCAGTTGCTGATTGACTGAGGACAAGAGATATTTTCAAAAACCTCAGCACAAATGTTCCTAGAGAAATGACAGATTATTTTGAATTATTGCCATTTCTAATCAAATTCATTGGGTAGATGGTGTGATTTGACTGGTAGAGACAACCAGCCACAGTACTGGCACACCTTTAGAAATGACCAAAGTCATTACAAATTTTATTTTCCTAAGAAGTAATCTGAGTCAGCAAACTGTCACAGATCTTAGGTGAGTTTTTGTTGTTGTTTTTTTTTTCCTTTTTTTGTTGTTGAGTAAATTATCACCATTTGTGTTAAAGTTGGTATGCCCAACAAATAACTTACAACTGCAAAGTATTTTATCTACTACTAAAGTGCCTTGTTTGCAATCAATGTTTAGTTGGCTGAAGGAACTTCAAAGCACTGGGACCAAAATTTAAAAAAAAATAAAAACAATACAAAAACAAAATCAAAGTGTCTTTATTTTCCCCTCTCCCTCACAACCACTTCAATGACTTCATTATTTTGGTCATCAGCAACCCAGCATCACATCTTGAGTTTAGTCAATCAGATTAATTGACCAAATGTCAACCATTCCCTCCCTGCATGGTGTGTTTGGCTTTGGAAAGAATCAAATAATTCTTAGGGAAGGAGAGAAAGCAACAGAAGATGGAGGCAACACAGTCTGGTCAGATAAGAGGGGAGGCTGGGCCATTAATTATTTCATGATTGTTATTTCAAGTTTTATGTGTAACGTGTCATTCCTGCTTGTCTGGGGCTAAAAAAATAAAATTTAAAAAAAAAAAAACTTTTTATTAACTAGAATCCAACTAATGATATGAAAACACTATGTAAAATGTGTCAAAAAGATAATAAAACATCTTAAGTAAACACTGAACATTTCTTTTTATTTTCCTTGTATATTTGTCAAACATTGTTTCATTTTATTTTTTATCTTTTCTCCCTATTCAATCACAGTGAACAGAATCCTTGTGAAGGTACTAAATATCTCGACATTTACACTTTAAGTAAATGAAACGTTCATTATACTGCAAACCTAAGTACATCACCTAGGGTGCAGTGACATCTATTTACAATGGTAAAGGGTCAAAAATCATTCACACACTCAAACCAAATCCACCATCCTTAAGGTTTGATAATAGTGATTATATACTTTATTTGCCACAATATAAAATGAATATATATATAAAAACACATTCAATTTCCAATGTATCAAGGCACATCAGTGATGTTAATTGCTTATAGTCATAGGTTTTTTGGGGGTGGGGATCTTCTGATATCAGGTAACATGACCAGGGTTGATTGGACCCTAGTTTGCACCCCACAGTTGGATACTATGATTTTCATCTACATTGTTTTATGCTCTCCTACATCACAATCAACCAATGGTCTCTTCTTCTCTCTGTAAGAAAACCTTTACAGATATTTACACTGCATCCAGTAACAAGCTAGAATGATGGAGAAATTGTAATGAGGCTGACAAAAGATAAATTATCTAATTTATAACTAACTAAAATTCTATTTAGATATTCCATAGAGAAATTGCTTACAAAATTCTTCAAAATTTAATACAAAGCCAAAAACTGGATTGTTTATCCCTTTTTTTAAAACAAGAAAAAGCAAATGTCTATATTTGAGTCACAAAATATAGTATAATATTGTCTTATTTCATATAAATCATACAGGATATGATTCTAATTTGAAACCTTAAAACTGCAGTAAAAATAAAAGTTGTACAGAAATTAGGATGTTAAAAATTCCATTGTTAGACTATATTGAAAGAGAAGGTGGGAGGATATTTTTCCTTTCATAAACTGGAGGTGGGATTCCTTATTTGCAGTCTACTCTGTATTACATTCTCTGAATACAAAAGAAAAAAAAAGATTTCCATTGAAGCTAAGTAAATTTGTACTATAAGAACAATGAAAATATAAATCATTTATTGTGATTATTCTTATGTGACAATAAAGAGATATGTCAAATAGGTGTTTATATGTTGATTTGGGTTTGTTTGTTTTTTTTACTTTAATTTTTTGGTAATGATGAAATAATATTGCTGCTAAAAAGATTTATTTTCTGCTGCTCAGTGATTTTTCAGACATTTTTGTTTTAAAATAAAATTAAGTGCAAGTTATGTTTAATCAGATGAGACCAAGAAGTTGTTTGCCCCTTCCATGAAGAAAAGAAAATAGCAGCCTTTTTGTGATTCTGTCAATACTTATTTTTCACACAAAACAAGGTTCACTTGCCGATCAACTTTAATAGAAAATTTAAAAAACTAAAATTCAAAATATTAAAAATATCAACTAGCAAGCTTTGTTTTTCTCATTTGAAAGATAAAAGAAAAAATGCAAATATAGGGGGAGGAAAACAAGCAGCAAAGCATCTAACAAATTATAGCAATAATCAGACAAGGGCATCAAAGAAAGACTGAGAAGGATAAAAGCACTTAAATGTTCCATTGTTAATGAGGGTTAGAACAAGTAGAATAAGTAAAAGACTTTCAAAATGAAAAGTTTTTCTACTGAAAAATAAAAAAAATACATAACATTGTCTATTGAAGTCATTCAGTGAAAGCCAACATTCAAAAACAGTAAAGAAAATGATTAATGTAAATAAAATTATTTTGTAGCAAATCTCATGATTTACAAGTAGAAACTTATTTTTGATATTAATACAATTGTATTTAACTTGAAAATTCATACATTAGTTTACCACAAAATCATTATATTTACATTTATGTTATTGTTGAAAATAAAAGGCTGGAGAGGATCAGTTCATTGACCAGATGTTAGTACAAGATATTGAAACTGAAAAATAGTTTAAATATATAAAACAAAAATCAAAAAGAAAATGCTATCTTTTGTCTCTGTAGATTGTTTTTATTTGTTATTTTAGGTACAGATATTTTGAATGATTCAAATCTGACAACATAGAGAGAGAGTGATTTTTGGGGGGTGGCAAGGGAAAATAGTCTCACTCACATTAGCATTTATAATTCAATCTGGCAAAGGAAGAAATAAGGCTGGTTTAGTCATGGGAAAAATTTCAAATCTTTTTACCAATTCAGATCTTGGCAAAATTTAAAAAAAGGAATTTACAAAGAAAATAAACCTGCACCGGTGAATTTGACTCAAGTCAATAAGTATTTACTAATGCCTTTAGAAACCTTGCAAGTCCCTTGATCAGCAAGCAAACAAGGAGTGACACACATATACTGTCATTTAATAGAAACATGTAGCAGCCACAGTTGATGATCTAAGAAAGAGCAATCACAAGATATTCTCTGAAGCAACCAAATGGAACCAGAAAGAAATCTTTAAAAAAAAAAAAATAAATAAATGAAAAGGTCAATATGAAATCATCTATTCCCAGAACAAAGACAATTCTTGACCAGCAAGTTTGTTTTTAAAATCACAAGATGAAGAGAGAAATTGATATTTTCTGAATACTGATGAGACATCTAGGTGTATAAAATTAAAGGATACTGGAGAATATATTTTCAAATGCCAGGATACATAGCAAACCTTGAACAAGCAAATAAAGTAACAAGGTATTTCTTTTGACTTGAATACAATCTTAAACATTGAAAATATTTAGTCAAATATGTTTCAAATACAAACAGCAATTCTTTGTTTTTTCTGTTTTGATTTTTGTTACATGAAGGAAATATCCTTATACAAACATCATTGCATTTAATGAAAAATTCTTATTTGATTTTAACATGTCTGATAAGCATTCAAGGGAAAATCTAAAAGAAAAAAAAAAAAAAAAAGAAACCCAAAAGGGGTGGTTGACAATTGCATAAAGCTTAGAAACAAGTGAAAGAAAACTGCAGGATTCTAATGGTCATTTACTGGCAACAAAGCAGGTGGAAAAGAAGGTGATAAGGAATGAGAGGAGTGAAAATCAAGATTAAAATTTACAAGTTTTTAAAAATGGCAACTGGTTAAGTTATTTAGTTTAATGGCATAACAACCCTTGATGGTTTTTAATGCTAAATCCTGATTATCTATGATTTTTAAGAGAATAGAGTAGTTAATATTATCTTTAAATGAGTTAGAGCTCATTTGTTTGGACACAGTTAAATCGTTTCGAGTATTGCTATTTAACATGATAACTATTTATCATGTATTCTTTTCTAGTTTAATACTAATCATTTGTTTGCACAGTGATAAATAATTTTCAGTATTGTAGTTTAATGATAATCTCTAGTTTCAAAAATAAATAAATTCTATCTGACCCATTGATGGGCCCCCTAACAGGTACTACCACTCCAGGTAAGTGGACCCAAGTGTAATGGTTATGAAAGATTACTCTACATACCCAAAAGTTCCAAATCAGGTGCAGTTTAATGATATACCCAGATTTGTTTTCACAGAATTAAATGGTTCGAAGTACATTTCACATTAATTACTTGTTTGCATACAGTTAAATGGAAGTGTAGTAGATGATTAAATAGTTCTATTTGACCCATAGATGGGGCCCTAACAGGTACTACCACTCTGGGTTAGAGTGGATCCAGGAGTAATGGCAATGAAGAGGTACTCAACATTCCCCAAAGCTCCAGGACTGGAGCCTCAATGTCAGATTGTTTAGTGTTATACATAGGACACTTGTGTGGGGGGGGGAGATGCAGTCAGCATATTCTACAGCCCCAACCAACAAAAGGTTACTAAGAGAAAATACTATACAAAAGGTGGTAGCATAAAGCCATCTGATATTAAAAAAAAAAAACATTCAAATGGATGTTCTAGAATAAGTGAAGCAGCACCGGGATATAGAAAAGTTCAGTTGGGGAGGGAAGAATGCAAAAAGAACAATTACAATTTCCTCTCATTTCTGAATAAGGACAAACTCTGTATGAATATAAAAAAAAAAAAAATATTATATATATATATATATATGTGTGTGTATGTGTGTGTGTGTGTGTGTGTTAACAATTCTGAAAAACTATTTTCAAGTGAAAATTTGAGTTCTAAGATTATATACATATATAGTACTCTAAAGTTGTCTCCCTTGTTTTACGAAACCAAAAATGAAGCCAGTAAAATAAGATATTGACATACATGATAAATTTTAATTTGCCCCAAATCAAAATGATATGTAAATTTCTACGTCCTGTCTTGATTTCATTAAAATAAAAATAATTACAGGTTGACATTGCATCAAATGCCCAATTCAAATGAAAAAAAATTATGATAATGGTATATGTGATAATCCCCACTTATTAAAGCATACATAATCAGATATCCACTAAGAAGGATACAGACTATCAGAAGACAATTTTTTTAAAAATGAATAAAAAAATTTAAAAAAATAAAATAAAATAAAAACCCCGTTTAATACTTTTATCCACCCAAATTAATGATTTGTTGATCCATGAAGCAAAAATTTTTACATGAATTTAAGAAAAATAAAAGGGAAATTTTGTCAAAACAATACTTATATTGATCCCCATTTAAAAGCATTGCTTGTTTCCATTTCAGTTAACCCCCTTGATCAGTTTAAGTACTGCCCCCACCTCCTAACTAGAATTTCACATTAAAATTTAAAATATAAGCACCCACCTCAAAAATTTTCCTAAATTTTGTGTATACAAATTTTCAGTAATTTACAGATTAAATAGAAAAAAGTCAAATTCAGATCCTATCTTTGATGACTTAGGTTTTGTTTAAAAACAATAAAAAATTTAAAAAATTTGATGGATTGTTAAAAAAAGACTCTTGCAGATGAGGAAATGGTTGACTATAACTAAAGTTTTCCTCATTTTCAGTTTGTTGCCATCGGTTAAGACAAATACATACAGCAGCAAATTTCTGGCATCAAAGAGAATTCTTAATGAGTCTATTAGCGATGGAAAAAAAAGGATAAATGCTGGTCTCCCAGAACAGAGTTCACTCCCCTGCTATGTGGGAGACATGTGGCAGTGATGTTAAAAATACACAGCAGGACACTTTTCATCATCTCCGGTGACCAAGTTGTTGCTTGTTAATCAAATTATCTAAATCAAGGATAGCAAGGTGAACAGAGACATTGGAGAATGCAATATTACCAGCTTTTGAATGGGTCAGATTTGTGAAGAAAATTCCCAAGATATTTCTTGGTGTACAGTTAAAGATTCCAGTGATTTAAAGGAACAACTAAATAGACTTCCACGTCAGTTGAGCTAGTTGATCAAAATAAAAGAAAAGAAAAAGAAAATCAAAATGAAAACAAGAGACTTTTTCTTTAAGAATTCTTATTGAAATAAATCTATATAAAAAAATTCATATCCGATTTTTTTTTTTTTAACGATCGTCATTTGCTTGAGAAAATAGTTGGTTGCTCATACGGCAACAAAATTACTGTAGAAACACAATCAACCAAAGCCAGATAGTCAGATTAGGAGCAAGTTACCTTAATGAATATTCATCTACCTGCTCCCAAAGTCTATTAACAGCATAAGGAGGTATTATTTGTTGGTATCAATAGAGAAAGCTGTCAACCAGCAGCAGATTTTAACACAGCTGTCATACAGTGAAAAATAAATGTAGATACCAATTCCTAGATTTGAAGAGGAGAAGAGATAGGGATGGGTAAAGACTCAATGAAATTAGAAAAATCAAATATTTAGATTATCATCTTTGAAGCAGTCTGTACAAAGTTTCAATCAACTAATAAAAAACTTGCTTTGTTATGTCTGCTGCTGCTGCTGATTTTAAGGATTTCTAACAGTCAGCTCCTCTGCTTCATAACCATTGTAGTCTTCCATTTCTTCTGATAGGTTCATATCCTTTCGCACATAAGCAGGTTCTTCAACATTCTTCACCACTGCCTCATTGATTAACACTGCAGTTACATCAGAACACGGCACTTCAAACATTGGTTCAAGCAAAATGCTTTCCTGTTTAAAATAAAATAACATTTTTCTTCTCAAACACCAATAATATTTTAAATAAGTTAAATTTATGTATAATTAGAGTTCTATATTACAAGCTAGAACTACTTATTGACTTAACCACAGATGTCAAAAATGTGTTTCTACAATTGCTCCAAGACTTAAGCACTTCAGTCAAATGTTCGATTATTATTGTTACAAACAAGATGACAGAATCTTGAAAAAAATTGATGCATACAATTCAAATTTAATAAAATCAATATTATGCAATAGCCAGGTTAGAAATAGAAGTTTCATATGAATTACTTCTATTATTTATTTTTAAATATTGTTATCTATACAAAAATCTATATATTCTATAAACAAAAGACTAACCATTTAAAATTTACAGGTTTATATATATATATATATATATATAAAAAACACTGAAAAAACTTCTAAACAGGAATCTAAGACCTAGAGAAATCAATTTAAACATTTTATTACATGGGTAGTGGTAGTAGCAAGAGGAAAATAAAAAGATAAATGTTAATAGCTCTGGTGGCTGAAATATTAAATAGTTTAGTCTTTTTTAAGACAATTCTTTTTTCAAATACAAGATGATCATGTTAAAATGCTTTAAAAATTCAAAAGAACAAATGAATACTGCTCAAGTGAGTACTTTTAAAAAATTCTTTTTTAAACCAAGTTTCCACTTACCATGATAGCTCTCAGCCCTCTGGCTCCAGTTTTCTTTTCAAGAGCCAATTGAGCAATAGCTCTAAGGGCATCATCTTTCACTACAAGTTCCACCTGCCAAATACAAAAGTTAAAAATGGATTAAGGTATACGAATCTGTTAAGACAAAATAAAAAATGCATAGAAATTCACAAGGCATAACATAACAATTGATATTTCAAACTGCTCTTACAAAAAATAAATAAATTAAAAAAAAAAAAAAGAAATTGAAGGAAAGATTGGTTAGTTAATTTTACATGGCAAATCTTGTTGAGTTATTTAATACTGAAATCTTTTTTCTTCAATTTTCAATTATGTTTTTAACTAACATATGATTAACAACTATAACTTCAACTATTCTTCATACAATTAGCAGTTACATGGTTTTAATTATTTACATATAAATAGTTTCAAGTAATAAATAAATAATCCTTTGTAAACAATTATAGCTTTAAATAACAATTCTTAATACAAATAATTTGCAAACAGTTATATGGTTTCAAGTATTCCTATCTAATACTAATAATTTTCCAACCTTTATTTGACCCACAGATTTTGGACCCTAACAGGAACTATCACTCAGAGTGAACTTGAGAGTAATGACAATGAAGGGGTGATTCCATATTTTCCACAACTCTCAAAATGAATCCTTAACAACAGATCAAATTTATTATTACACTCAAGGTAATTCTAAGCTCTACCAACAAAGTGGCTACAGAAAAGAATTTATAAAGCAAACTTAGATTGACTAAAATGCTGCAGGAAAATACCAGGTAACAACACACTTACATTATCCATATTAAAGAGAGCCATGTACTGAGGTACAAGAGCATTGCGAGGTTGAGTAAGAATCTGTACAAGCATGTCTTCATTAAGACTATGAAATGGCACAACAATAGGGAAGCGACCAACAAACTCTGGAATCATTCCAAACTCTATAAGATCTCGTGCTTCAGACTGACGCGTTAAGGCATCTCGTTCTTCATTGTCTGCTACTGTATTTTCACTTTCACTTTGATTCTTCATGTCTGATGCTGTAGCTGCTCGACGACCTTGGCTTGAAGATTGAGCTCCAAAACCTAAGTACTGAGAGGGAGAGAGACAAAAGAATTTAGTTTCCATCATAAAATGTTTTCAAAAATCTAAAACAAAAATACAAACATTTTGTATTTTTGTTATAGATTTAGAAAAACAAATAGAAAAAACTTTTGAAAATTAAGAAAATAAAAATTTTATCTATGACTTATTTTGTTTCTTTTCTCAAATACTTCCTCATTTGCACAAAACTGTTACAATATATTTTAAAGCAAATTTAAACAATAAAAAAATCTGAACACACAAATAAAAACTAATAAAAGTCACAAAATAAAGCATAATTAATTTATTCATTCTTTTGTTTACTGAATAGAGTGAATGAAGTATGTGTAGAATTTTATGAAAATGATTAATGAAGTCGAACTGAAAAAATTTCCAGCTATTATTTTTTTTAAAAGTATCTTAAGAACTGGTTACATACTCTTGATGTAACTTGGCGACCAATCAAAGGGGACCTTACTCCACATGCAGAAACAGACTCTAAGGGGTTAATTAGTTCAGTAATAAAAAGGTAATTTAGAGAGTTTGTGTATTGTCACTGTCACACTCCCAGTGATTATGTATAAAGTTTTGCAAGAAATTTGAATATTTATCAACAGAAACCAACTGAACAATTAAGAAAATTTTCAGAGATGACTCAGTGAGCAAAAGTCAAATCAAATTTTAGTACCAATGCTTCCAACTTGACTTTAAATTGTTTATAAACAACTTACATTCGGCAAGATTTTCAACAAGCAGAACAACTGAATATTTGGGCTACAATCAAAGGAAATTGATGATTGACAATGCCAGAATTAAAAGATCTTAGGATTCTGTTGATTGATTGATTGTTTTATGGCATATCAACACTTTTTTCAGGTTACTTAATGTCAATTTCTGTTGATTTGGTTGTCTAGTGTTTGCATCATGTACATAAATGGAATATTGAAGGTTTAAATTCTTTTATTATATAGACCAACTGCTTTTAGAAATGCTAGTATTTTGTCTACTTTGATATGTTCAAATAGTTCTTTCATATTGTTTACAGTGTAGATATATTGTCTTTTTGGTGTTAGGTCAATGCAATCTATCAATAGGTGTCTAACTGAATATGGAGTATGACATCCCACTCACCATGGTGGTTGTTCTTGTCTGAGTAGATATGAGTGGGTGATGTCTGTGTGTCCAATACGTAGACGAAATAGGATAATCTCTTCCCAGCGGGATTTTCTGTATCCTATTTTGGCTTTTATAGTTTGGAGTTTGTTGTGTGGGGTGTTGTTCCATCTTAATTGCAGTTTGTTTTGGATAAAGTTTTTTTTTATTTCTATTTTTAAGTCAGTATAAGGAATCTTAAAGCTTTTGTCTATGGGCATCTTCCAGGATGTCTTGGCTGCTGAATCTGCCTGGTCATTCCCTTTGATTCCAATGTAGCTTGGGATCCAGCATAGCTCTATCTCTTTGGTTTTTGATAGGAATTCTAGTCTATTCAATATTTGCATGGTTAGGCGATTATCTAGGTTTTTTAGGGAAGTTAGGACCGATAAAGAGTCAGAAAAAAATGGTGAATTTGGTGGATTCGGTTTGTGTTATAATGTTGAGTGTGAGATCTATGGTTTTAGCTTCTGCACTGTAGATAGAAGTGCTGTTAGGAAGTCTTGGTATTATGTTGGATGGCAGCACATGATACTTTGTTTCCGTTTTTGGAACTGCCAGTATAAATATGGATATGGTTAGGGAGGTTATTTTAAAGGTGAAGGAATTTTTCATGGAAGATAGTAGGGTGTGTGTTTTCTTTATGATATTTTGTTAGATTTAGCAGTATTTTTGGTTGTTTCAATAACCAGGATGGGGTTTTTAAGGTGGTGGATTTAAGTATTCGTGTTTAATCTATTTGTATTTCAGGGACAAGATTTTCTATTCAGAGACTAAAAGGTTTGATGGAGTTTGTTTTTATTTCTAAGAAAATTTTGTGTTGTGGGCAATAGAGGATATTGTTGGCAGGGTTTGAAGGACCAGTTTGATATAGTATTGTAAGGCTAATTTTTGTCTTCTGATTGATAGTGAAGGTTCATTCACCTCAGTGTACAAGCTTTCTATAGAAGTTTTGTAGGCTCCTAGTGCCAGTCTCAGTCCTTGATGGGGTATAGTATTTAATTGTTTTAAATAGGATTTTCTGGCTGAGCCATAGATGAATGTGCCATAATCAAGTTTGGATCGTATTAATGTTCGGTAGAGTTTTTTTTTTTTATCTGCACCCCAGTCTGTGTGTGCTATTACTCTAAGGAGTTGGATTGTTTTATTACACTTTCATCTTAAGTATTTGATGTGGGGTTCGAATGTTAACTTTTTGTCAAAGATAATTACTAGGAATTAGTGTTCCTCAACAATAGGGATTTCGATTGAATCTAGTTTAAGTACAGGGTCGTCATGCATTTTGCGGAGGTTGCAAAAATGTATACATTGTGTTTTGCTTTTGGAGAATTTGATACCATTTTTAATGGTCCAGTTGTTTATCTTAGACATTGTTGGAGTTGACATTCTGTTGTTCTTATGTTTTGATTTGCAACAGTTTAGAAAGTCATCTATGTATAGTGAGCTTTCGACTTTCAAGTTTAAGCATTTCACAATGCTATTTATTTTTATATTGAATAAGGGCACAGGATGCTACCTTGTGGAACTCCCATTTCTTGTTCTTGTAGTTCTGAGAGTGTTATGCTGATTTGTACTTGGAATTTTTGATCATTTAAGAAGTTTTTTTTATAAAAACTGACAGTCTAGCCTTCACTCCCATATTTTTCAAGTCTTTGATTATGCCATATTTCCACGTGGTATCATCGGCCTTTTCTATATCAAAAAATATGGCTGTCATATGTTCTTTTTCAGCAAAAAGTTCTCTTATGAAGGTTTTCAAGTGGATAAGGTGATCAATTGTACTTGTTTTTCTAAAGCCAGTCTGACGATTTGTGATTAACTTATTTTTTGTGAGAATCCATATTAATCATTCAAGAGTTTTACAAAGACAGCTAATTAAAGCTATTGGTCAGTAATTTGTTGGATTTGTAGTATCTTTTGCAGATTTTGGTATTGGTATTATAGTGGCTTGTTTCCAGGAATTAGGGATGTTCCAGCTGTGCCAAATGTTGAAGAAGATTTGGAGTAAATATTGGAGTGAAATGTTCGGTAGTTGATTTAAGAATTCATATGGAATCTCATCTGGTCCAGGAGTTGTATTATGGGATTTTCCTAAAGAGATTTTTAGTTCTGTTATGGTAAATGGTTAATTGTAGCTTTCTGTATTATTGGAGTGAAAGTTGTTTTTTTTTCTTTTTTCTTTTAATTTGTTACTTTGGAATTTTTGATTGTGGTTTCTGGATGAAGAATTTTGGGGAAAGGTTTCTGCTAGGAGGTTTACTATATCTTTTTTTGTTTGTTGTGTTTGTTTGGTCTTTTTTATAAGGTGTTTCAGGCAAGTGCTGTTATTCTAATCTGATATTTTATTAATCATATTCCATACTGTTTTGGTCTTTGTGCTGGTGTTTATTTTTGATGTGAAGTTTTTCCAAATTTCTTGTTTTGATTCTTTAATTGTTCTTTGTGCTCTGGCTTTGCAATTTTTAAAGAATTCAAGATTCTCTTTTGTTGGGTTTGTCTTGAATTTTCTGAGTGCAGCACAGCATGCTCTTACAGCTTTTTTGCACTCATTATTGTACCAAGGTTTATTGAATTTCAGTTGAGTGGATGACTTTGGTATACATTCCTCTGCAATGGTTAGGAGTGTTTTTGAGAAATAGGTGTTGTGGGCTTCTTGGTTCATATTGGCTTTTGGAGATAGATTGACAAGGCAAAGTCTTTTAAAATGTTCCCATTTGGCCTTTTGTAGTATTTTTTCTTCTAGTTTGCGTTCAAGTCTTTCAAGAATGATTGGATAGTGGTCACTTCTGCAGTTATCCTCATTGGTTTTCCAAATAGATTGTAGGATCACTTAAGGTCAGATCTATTACTGAGTGTGTACCTGTTGCAGGACGAAGGTAGTGGGGGGGTATTTTTTAGAAGGCATAAATTGTTTTTGTCCATGAAGTTTTCTATTGTATGGCCTCTTTCATTTGTATCTCTACTGCTCCATATTTGGTTATGGCTATTAAAGTCTCCCATAAGTATGAAAGGTTTGGGGAGTTGTATTAAATCTTCAAGTTCTAATTCAATTATATTGCTATTGGGGGTGGGGTGGGAATGTATAGTGAGTGAGCATATGCTAATTGTTTTGTGTAGAGTTACTGATACTGCTATTGCCTGTAGGTTTGTGTTTAAGTTTATTTGGCTTTGTGGAAATGTATTTTTTACGATGATAGATGTATCTCCAGATGCTCTTGTTGTGTGTTTGTTTATTTGATTATATATATAGTGAGTTGCCTTATGTTTAATTTGTCATTTTCTTTTAAAAAAGTTTCTTTGAGGCATATAACACTTGAGAGTAAATTTTTAATGAAAAGTGTTAGTTCATCAAGATTGGCTTTTGTGCCTCTGATGTTCCATTGTATGATTTTATTTGTTTTATAAGTTTGTTTTGGTCCCATTGAAATTCCTAGTAGGGGAGAAGTTTTGAGAGTCATGTTTGGTTGGTGGACTTGTGTCTTGGGTCTCCATCCTGTCTAAGGGTGGGGGATACTTTCAATCATATTCTTGTAATTTTCAGATCGTTTCATTTTTCCCCAGGAAGATTTTATTTTGCTTTTAGTTCTGTTTATGGAGGTAGATCGTTGGCTTGATTTGCTCCTTTTTGGTTTGCATTTTCTATATGGTATGTTTTATTTAAAGGTTTGGTTAGGGTCGTGTTTTTCATTTGATTTTGTTCTGATTCGGTGAGGGGTGTGGTTCTATTCTCTGTATTTGGACTACTTAAAGTAAATTCTTTTACTCGGGTTTTTGGGGTTTGGTTGGTTTTTTATGAGGGCTTTTGTGTGGAGAGATGGTTCTTATTTCTTCTCTTGGAGGTTGCTTAGGGGAATTTGTTTCAATGTATTTTGATGTTTTTTTCAAGGTTATGTTCAGTCATTGGTTTAGGGTTTGTACTGTTGGTGGAGAGTTTTAGCAGTATGGGTTTTATTTCTTGTATGAATTTTAGCCAGTCTTGAGGTCCTAATTGGAGTAGTTTGGAGATTAGTTCTTGGTAGTTTTCTCCTTTTTTTACTCTCTGATTTTGGGTTGTTTTGAGAGATTTGAGAGTAGGTTTTGTTTTTTATGTAGCCTTCAACTATTTTTCAGGTTTCTGGATAGGAAATGTTTCTGGTTTGTTTTATAGTTTAAGATTTTTTTTTCTTTTTTCCAGACTGGGCATGTTCTGGTATAGGATGGGTGGTCTTCACTGAAGTTGGCACATCAGTTGTTGAGTTTCCAGTCAATGGTGGTATGGTTTGGTTTTCTCTCTCAGCATTTACCACATGTAGTCTGTTCACTGCATACACTTCCATGGTGGCCAAATTTTTTGGCATTTAAAGCATCTGAGTGGATTTGAAATGTATTGTTTTATTTTTTCATCAATATAGCCGATTTTTATTTCTTTGGGAATTGTAGGGGAGTTGAAGGTTAATATATAAATATTTGTTTGATTTTCTTTTTTGATGGTAATTATTTTTATATCAGTTACACCTTGTTTTTTTTAGTTCAGCTAATATTTCTTCCCTTGAACACTGGGAGAGTTCTTTGTTTCTTATAACTCCTTCAGAGGAGTTTAGGGTTTTATAGGGGTTTGTTTTTATTTTTAAACAGAGAAAAGTTTTCATATTTAGTAAGAAGTTTGTGTTTTTTCATTTTCAATCATTATTGTGCAATTTCTTAAATTTCTAACTGTTTTTGGCTACATAGCCAGTATACTCATGCTGATGGTAGACAGTTTTAATTTTGTCCCTGGGTTTTCATTCCCAGGATAATTACTCACCCAGGGATTGTTCAAAAATCTGAAAGAGGGCTGACATGACCAGCCAACTGATCAGATCGGACCTCTCCGACCACCCATCTAGCCCAGTAAGGTTCAAAGAGGAGTGTTGCAGGTTACATGACCTCTTTAGTAGCCAGGTCATGGACTGCTCAGCCACCAGAATCCCATCCTCAAGCATTACAAGTTGCCACCCATGGTAAACAGGTAGCCTCATTGGAGGGGGTTTACCCTTCTACAGAGGTGCAGTCAGCGTATTCTACAGCCCCAGCAGACAGGGTGATCTTAGGATTCCACAAACAAGTGGCCAGAAAGTATCCAGCAATTGCCCTTTCTTCATATCAGTGTTTTAATGCACTACATCCATATTTGGTCCTTCATGAATTCTGGCTTATAAAATAAATATTGAAAGGGAGATTTCAAGTTGGGTAAGATTAAAGAGAATGCAATGAAACAGTTGATGGCAATCACTAAAGAGAAAATTGCAGCACAAACTATTTGAGAAAAGCGAAAGGATGCCGAGGACAAAAGGTACTTTGAAGAGAACTGAAGTGCTATTATCCTAGATAGTGTACTTTTTATTAATATTAAATGACTGCTTTATTTCCAAACAGATCTCGTAATCATACATTAGAACCTTTTATGTAATATTTTAGGAAGTTGAAATATATAGAAATGGTAATTTTAGGGTGTAAAATAAAAAAAGGATTTTTTCAAGCTGACCGAGAGATACCTATCAATTTTCAAAGAAATCTTAGCTGATTAAAAAAGAAAAAAAAAAGAGATAGAACAGATAGAAATTTATAAAAAAAAGAGGATCCAATGTCAGAGCTAAGTCAATATAGAGTAAGTAATGTCAAGTAATCCTTTTATTTTGCATTGATAAGAAGAGGAATATATTCAGCTTGCAACCCTCCAAGCAAATTATCAACAAAACAAACTGAGGTCAAAAATATGAAGAGAGAATTTCATACAGACACACACTAACCTTCTCATTTTTCCGTCTATTCACAATTCTGTCCAATCCATTAAAAGCTCCAGATGCAATAAAAAGAATGTTGGTTGTGTCAACTTGAATGGTTTCTCCACGCAATTTTCGAGAATTCCTTTCAGGCACATTTACAATGGTTCCTTCCAACATTTTCAGCATGCCCTTAACAAAACAAATACAGTAATTAAATCCATGAAATAACATAATAAATAGAAAAAGTAAAAACAATTCTGAATTGCAACATTGAAAAAATACAATACCCTTTAGGATGAAAAAATACAATAACCTTTAGGAAAAAAAAATTAGACAAATTATGAAAACAATTTAATATATAAATCCAAAATTTTGCTTAATCTAGTCCTTAAAATGGAAGAAGAAAATAATACGTAGTTAACTTATATGTACAATATTTAAAATACCTTGTCAAAAAAGGACAAAATAGGGATATAAATTTTTTTTAAATCTTGCTAAATTAATAACACTGGCCTGCATTAAAAAAATCTTTTCCAAATGTTATCAAGTGATAAATGATTGCAATTTTATGCTGAATTCAAAAATACCATTTGTTGTGTTTGGTCAGGTCTTATTTTTAAATTTTTAAGATGTGCTAGAATACTTCACAAGTTGTACACAATAACAACAGTTATTCAGAAGCCTGTGGACTCTACTTGTCACAGCCGATTGTGAATGTCTGATATTTAGTATAGCATATAATGTTGTATGTGTACCTAAATACAGTGTATCACCTTACTCACACCCACATACCTAGAGGGGGCAGGGCTTATACCTCAGCTTAAAATGATTTCAATGTACTGTGTCAAGTATCAACAATAAGCTGAGTACTGATTTATTTTTTCTCTTTTCAGCTTGACATTTGTATTCCTGTAAGAATGGATCACAAGTGTAAGAATAATCCTCATAGGATCTGTTATATCTGCAGTAGATGGTTCTTCCAAACCATCTAGCAAAAACCACAGACTTTTTGAAGGCGGCATATCGCAATTACTTTGGAGTCAACCTAGGGGATCAAGATAGGCCATTTGCTCCTCACATTTGCTGTAAAACGTTTGAAGAACTTGAATGATTGGAGGAACGATAAAAAGAAGAGAATATCATTTGTCATTCCAATGGTCTAGAGGGAAGGAAAAGATAACACATCGAACTGCTAGTTCTGCATAAATCTAAAAGGAATAAATTACAAAAACAAGCACCATGTCCAATATCCTGATGCTCTTTCTGCCGTAAGACCAATCCCTAATGGCCCAGAAATTTCTTTCTTGAGACAGATGATAAAATGGAATATAGCCCCAATTCTGAACATAGTGACATGACTGTTGTAGCTGGGGATGACGCATACAAGCCAGAAGATGACAACTAGCCAGTACCCTTGATACAAGCAGAACTCAAACACCTAACACGTGACCTGAACCTTTCAAAAGAGTGCACAGCTGCTAGGTTCACATCTCAAAGAGAAATATCTATTAGCACCAGGAATAACGTTCTACTGATATCAAGACCGTGAGAGAGAATTAAGACAGCTTTTCACATTCCAGGATAAATCATCATTGGTTTATTGCAAAACATTGCAGGATTGATCTTATCAATGGGCATAAAGTATGATGCTATGGAATGGAGACTTTTTATTGACTCATCCAGCAGAAGTCTCAAAACAGTTCTTCTATATAATGGGAATAGTTTTTCATCTATCCCTAGTGGGCATTCAGTACAGATGAACGAAAGAAACAATAGCATGGATAATTTGCTGTCAGCTGTTAACTACCATGAGCACAAATGGTTAAATCTGTGGAGACCTTATGGTGGTTGAACTGGTCCTAGGGCTTCAAGGTGGGTACACAAAGCATTTTTGTTTTTTGTATCTCTGAGACAATTGGGCTGACGACCAACATTATGTCAGACAAGAATGGCCATCAAGACAAGGATTAAAACCTGGCTCGCATAACGTTCAGTCTCACTCTATCCTTGAATCAAACAAAATATAGCTTCTACCCTTACATATCAAGTTAGGAGTAATGAAGAACTTTGTGAAAGCAATGGACACGGAAGGTAGTGGGTTTGCTTTTCTCCAGAAGTTCCCATGGATAAGCATGGAGAAACTTAAGGCTGGTATATTTGATGGCTCTCAAATAATTCATGGAGGACCCAATGTTTGACAAAGCACTGAACAAAGCTGAACTGTCCAACAGGCAGTCACTGAAGTCAGTAGTTACAAACTTCCTGGGAAACCAGCAAAATGCAGAATACAAGAAGGAAATTGATGAGCTACTGAAGAGTGTCCACCAATTTTAGGCACAAATGTCAAACTGAACTTTCTGAGATCACACTTGGATATTTTCCAAAGAACTGTGGAGATTTGAGTGAAAAGCTGAGTGAGCACTTTCACTAAGACATTCACATTATGGAAGAGAGCTACCAAGGCAGGTAGGATGTAAACTTTCTCACTGACTACTGCTGGTGCTTGAAATAGGATGCAGAGGTTGCCAAGCACAGGAGAAAGTCTCTGTAAAGACCGTTCATCAATGAATAGCTTCTTTTGTGTATTTTTCAGTTTACTCTAGCACAATGTGAGCTTTCTGTAAATATATCAGCCCTAAATTTAGCATTATTTCTTTAATCCAACAAGAAAATAAATAGAGTTATAATACTGTTCTATACATTTCAAATAAGAGCTTGTCTCTTAAAAATCTGATCTGAATAGAAAAAAAATGAGCTATTTTTAGATTCAGCATAAAATCACCTATTATACATTCGACCTTTAAAATATTGCAGGTCATTGTAATAAAAACAGAACTTCAAAAAAATTTATCAATATTAACTTTCATAATATCAAAAGTTTTTCAAGTAGACTTTAAGAACTTCATAAATAAGAAAAAATTGTCAAATGTCTAACTTCTAAATAGTCAATTGTTAAGTCATGATAAGGCTGAATCTTAGACAGATGGACAAAGGGATGCATCCTTCTCTTCCTTAAAAAGGGCAACCTTGGATTAGCCAAGAACTACCAAGGTATAACCCTTACATCCATTGTGGCCAAGATCTACAATGCTTTACTATACAACCACAGAGAACCCTACATTGAGAAGATATTTAGGAAGAACCAAAATGGCTTTCGGAGAAATCGATCCACGACATCACAAATTTTGACTATCCGTCAAATTCTAGATGTACTTGCAAAAAACCTATTTATCAACTTCTCTAAGGCCTTTGACTCCATACACAGAGGGAAGATGGAGCAAATACTACTCACCAAAGGACTACCCAAAGAAACCATCGCAGCCATAATGATGCTATATAGAAACACAAAAGTAAAAGTCCACTCCCTGGATAGAGACGCAGACTACTTCGACATTGTAGCAGGTGTGCTGCAAGGAGACACATTAGCTCCATACCTCTTCATCATCTGTCTAGACTACGTGCTTAGGATGTCTTGATAAAATGAAAGACAACGGTTTCAAGCTGACAAAGAAAAGCAGAAGATTCCCCGCACAAACAATTATGGACCCGGACTATGCTGATAACATAGCGATTCTGGCAAATACACCCGCCCAAGCCGAAACCCTGTTACATAGTCTGGAACGAGCAACTCTGGGCATAAGCCTCCAAGTTAATGCAGATAAGACGGAATACATGTGCTTTAATCAGAGAGGTGACATCTCCACACTAAATGGTAGTTCTCTGAAATTAGTGGACAAGTTCACCTACCTAGGAAGCAGTGTCTCATCAGCCGAGACGGACATCAACATGCAACTAGTAATGGTATGGACAGTTATCAAAAGGCTATGTCATATGGAAGTCAGATCTGACCAATAAAGTGAAATGCAGTTTTTTCCAAGCAGCGGTCATGTCAATACTGCCATATGGATGCACTACATAGACGCTAACAAGAAAAAGCTTGACAGCAACCACACAAGAATGCTGTGAGCAATATTGAACAAGTCTTGGCGGAAACACTCCACAAAGCAGCAGCTGTATGGTCACCTATCACCCATCACAAAAACTATCAAAGTTAGACGAATTAGACATGCAGGACACTGCTGGAGAAGTAAGGATGAACTCATAAGTGACGTACTCTGTGGACCCCTTTACATGGATGAGCAAAGGCAGGATAACCAGCTAGAACCTATATACAACAGCTCTGTGCTGATACAGGATGTAGCCTTGAAGACCTACTTGGAGTAATGGATAATAGAGACGGGCGGCAAGAGAGGGTCAGGGGGATCCATGCTGGTAGCATGATGATGATGAAGGCTGAATCTGAGAGGAAACTTGAGCCTTTTTAAATTCAAATGGTAAGTCATTTGGTTTCAGAGGATGTTTGGTTGTTTGGGTTTTATGGCATATCAACCTTTGTAGGTTATTTAATGCCAAATCCATTTTTTATACAAATAATCAGTTCTATTTCAAACAATTCAATTTAACATGAGTACATTGTTTAATTATCAAAAACATTTCTTTTTCAAGCAATTCAGTTTAGTCAAATAGTTTTAATTCAACCAATTCAGTTTAATATAAGTATAGATTGTTTACACACCATTAAATGTCTAAACAGTTCTTTTTCAAATAATTCAGTTTAGCATAAGTACGCAGTTTAGTTCTATTTGACTCATAGATAGGACCCTATTAGGTACTACCACTCCAAGCCAGAGTGAACCTGGGAGCAATGGCAAGAAGGGGTACTCCACATTCCCCAAAGCTCTAGCATTACTGGAAACTCACCATCAGATCGTTTAGTGTCATATCCGGAACACTCATATGGGGAGGTCTTACCCCTCTGCAGAGGTGCAGTTGGTGTACTCTACAGCCCCAGCTGACTGGGTAATCGGTTTCAGAGGTATTCTATGGATGAAGTAGCAAATTTTCTTGACATGATTATGGCTTCCAATATATGGGATATACTTTTAAAGTAAATCTTGTGCTATTTCAGATTTTGGGAGGATCAAAACAACACAGCAGAATGATCAGTGTCACAGGTTTTAGTAGTAAATCAGGTTGAGCAGTTCCAAGAAAAACAGTTGAATAAAAAACAACTTTATCTTGTCAACTGATTTAGAGGATATATACATCCTTGACAGGGAGCATATCCATATAAGCTTTATGTTCATTTTTTTTATTAAAATATTTTTCAGTGCAAAAATTCCTCTATTGCAGAGCTATTTGGTATAAAAGTGTTAAATATGAAAGTTATTCTTCAAATTTTACGAAATCTTTTATTTATTTACATTTATCAACACTCAGCTTTCATTGATTTATATTTGTTACAGTACTCACTTAACTGCCTCTTTCCTATTGAATAACTTTTTTTTGGTGTGCTTGAACAACATAAAATTGTAAAACAATCAAATGGAATAAAATGGTTTTTAAAATTTTCAGAAGTAATAAAAAACAAACAAAAAAGGAACAAAAGCAATAGTTTTATTTAATCTAATTAAAAGGGGAACAAACAATTTGTTCCTTTTTACATTTCACCACTATTATTCTATGTACAAAAAAAACGTCTATGGTTGATGCATATTACTTGGTGTAACTTGTTCTTTAATACAAGTTTGACACACTGAAACACAAACCTTTTGATTCAAACCATTTTTAAAGAATGGTAAGAAATTTCTATTTACTTTTGTCAAACATTGCAAAATTCTAGGTTTGCAATGAATAAATTTTCAGATTCATAAAAAGCTTTCAGTTTTTTCTTTTCTACCTTTCAGTTTTTACTCTTTAATGTAAAACTTTACAATTTTCACTTTAACAAAACTTTCCGCAAGTTCCATATAGAAATATAATATACAGGTAATTTTAAAACTTAAAACCATAAATTTAAATTGAACTTTAACAGAATTTTTTTTCTTGGATTGTTCTTCCTACCCAACAATCATAAAGTACTTTATAGCATATTTTACGATAAACAACTATAAAATATCAAAATAAACAATAGTTTAACTATGATTCAGAGCAGACTTTCAATATGTTTGTTTAAAGTTTTTTTGTTGTTGAATTCACAAATAAAAATTTTTCCAATTACATATCTTAAGTTCAACCTGATTTTTTCCCCCAGAAATTTCATAAAATCAGATAAAAGAATAATTAAATTTTAAAAAATATTTTCAAAGTTTTCTTTTGAAATATCGTTTGCCAAAATAAATACCTTTATTAAAGAATAAATTCTGAAAAGATCTATATTTGATTGTTGGTACATCTTTTTTTTTTTTTTAAATGTGCTGTTTTTTTTGGGGGGAGGCTAAAAATTTAACTATACAAATCTTTACAGAAGTTTTCCAGTTTCACAAAATGGAAACAACTTTTTAAAGACAAATATCTGAGCTTATATTGGGTGTAAAATATGATACATCATATATAAATTGGAAGACATTGAAGTAGAATATATACAAGTTTAATTATTGTAGTTTTTAAGTAAAATACATACAGATCAGCTTTATTACATAAGATGACCATAAAACACAAATGAATCAGAAAAAGGTGACATTATTAAAATTTAAGTCGATCACAAGTCAATTCTATAGACACTTGGCTAAATAAGGTAAAATGGCATAACACTTATTAAAATATTTGCTGTTAGAAACAAAATTCAGTTAATTCCAACATTTCTTTTTGTTAAACAAAATTTCAACTATTATCGTTCTCACTGTAATAAATGTTTACTGGCTATGAGGAAAAATAATTCAGTTTATTTTAAGTACACATGATCATTGTGCCAAAATTAAACATTACCTCTCCAATCTTTTGTTCCAAACAACATAAATAATTTGTTAGTTTACCTTAAAGAGGAGTAAATGCATTCTACAATGTTTTCTAGAGATTCTCAGTATTCTAACTTTAAAAATTTTTAACAAATTCTAATATTTTTACTCATTTTAACGCTATTGGAATGTTAGAGAATTAATTTGCTGAAAGCATTTAGATGAAAATATTTAAATTTCTAATGCCTCATTAAAGACAGTGGAATAAAAAAAAAATTCTTTTTTTCAAAACTTACCTGTTGTACACCTTCACCTCCCACATCTCGAAGCTGATGGATGCCGGGAACACTTCCTATTTTATCCACTTCATCAAGGAATACAATTCCTGGAATCATACAAATACAATTTGATAATATATGAAGGTGGATCAATCAGTCCTGCCAGACACAGTGTGACGGCAAATTGACTAAAATTCCAAAACGGGACTTTATTTTTGCACGTGTGAAGACGGGGCAAGTTGGCACTTGATCCCTTATAGAATAAGTCCTCGTTCAGAGTTTTTCTCTCAGGCATATAAGACCTGGCATATTACGTGAGGGATTAATTTAGAGCCAGACTGACCGCCGCTGGCAAGGGGTTCCAAATTTCACACTATCACACACCCACCAGGCCGCTTTCCTTCCTTCCCCTAGACAATGGAAGATATGAGCCTATAGGTTTTAATCGTAATAATATTATATTGTAGTAATCGGCAACTCCGGTTTCCCGTGTGATATTTTAGAGGAATTAATAGGACAATTCTAAGCAAGATAACATAAGGCGAATAGAAGCTGAAAAGGAAGCATGAGGTAACAAATTTGTAGAAGCTACGGCAAAGAACAACTTAGACCACGCGGTGACATTAAAATACATGATTCCTTTACTATACAAAGAGATACACTTTCAAAGTGTCAAATATATAATAAATGGACAGTCCATGAATATAAATGTCTTTTCTTGACTTCTGTTTTTCTTCAAATTGAGAGAGTGGTATATATAAAATTTGGGTATATAGGAGAAATAGCCCCAAAGTCACTTATCTTATTTTTCGACGGGGTTCCACTGGAGAATCTTTCTTCTTTCACGGGCTAATAGATTTTAAGCTATTTTTAACACTAGCTTGAAGAACTTGGGTCCCTCGTGTCTCAGATATTCTTTTGTCTTCTACCCGGAGTAAATGGCTATGGGTCTGTCTGCCACGAGCCCTTTCCAATAACTAACTTTCTTATTATTTACTTCCGCTGAGGGGAAGGAGTCCCCACTTCCATTTTGGGGTACCAGCCAATCATTTGGCTTCTCTCTTCCTCCCCTTCCGGTGTCCGGCGACCTGAGGTTACTAAGTACCAACATCTGTTGATATCCCCTCTGTGACCTACAATCTTTCTTAACGGTCACTTTTTTGACGGGTTGCCACTGTTCATTCCAACGGGAGGATAGTATTAATCTTATTTCTATCATCTCCGTGGGATATCACGTGACACACAGTTATTAGCCAAGTCTTTTGTCTGATAGTTTCACTGTATAGTGTAGAAAATATTTTATTTTCAGTATTGACGTACCTACATACTTTATGCAAAGGCTTTTAAAAAAGGCATATCTCTTATATATGTTGAGAATTGCAATAAACTCTTTTGCTAAATTTTTTTCTTTAATTAATCTTTTTTTTTTGATGGTGTATACTTTATTCATGGACAAATCTAGGATTATTAATATTGTAAGTTAAGTAAAGTTGGCGACCATCATTAAGGGCGACTCGAAGGTTTCCTTTTCAATAACTACTACACCAAAGTATAGGGGAGGGCACTACTCCTTTCCCTGGATTGCTCTACTTTACCCTTGATACATACCTTATAATACTCCTCAGTACCATCTTTTAAGTCTTTGGTACGACTCAACCAGGGATTGAACCCCGGTCTAGCAGGCTATTATTGGCGAACACTCTAACCACTAGACCAATGAGCCTAATATTGTACAGTAGCTTTAATTTAATTTTTTTTTATTTTAAAGAAAACTTCCCAGCAGTATTTATTTGAAAATTAGAGACTGAACACACAACTGAAAAACTTGTTCTGCCAGAAACTATTATATACAGCTAAGATTTGTATATTCAAAAAAACCTTGATATTTAAGTTACTCCTTATTTTAGAGGAATATATTAAAAATGATAAATTTCCAGATATAAACTAAATGGAATGGTTGGTTGATTATTCTTACTGAACGTCAACCTTTGCTAATGGAGTCAATTTAATAATATGAAATGTAATTACATACAATACTAAAATCAATACTTACAATCATTTTTAAACATTGTTTCAAACAGATCTATTTGATCCATAAATGGGATCCTGAAAGGTACAATTACTCCAGGTCAAAGTGGACTCGAGAGTAATGACAAAGAGGTGATTCCATATTCCCCAGCAGTCCAGAACTGGAACCTCACCATCAGATAGTTTAGTATCATCCTCTAGACATTAAAATAGTTAGGTAATACCATTCTTTCAATTGGTAGTAAAGAAATATACAGACAAATAACATTTTAAAGGTTTAAAATGTTAGTGTGGTATCAAACAAACCTTATATGTGCAATTGAACAATCATAATTGTTAGTCATTTATCACCAAGTTGCACTGATGTCACAGATTTCCCAGACTCTCTCTCTCTCTCTATCCGTCCCTATCATCCATCATTCCCAGCAGCTCTTCCAACATACATCTAGTGCCCACAACGAGCTGATGCAAATAGATTTTAGATGGTTGGCTAACATGTGTAGGGGCCAATAGAACATCACCTATGAGTTCATCCTGGCTTCTCCAGTAGTATCCAGCATGTCTTGTTCGTCTTACTTGGATGGTTTTTGCAATGGCCGTACAGCTGTTGTTTTGTAGGGTGTTGCTTCCACACCTTCACTAGGCATATGTTAACATCCCTTTCAGTAAATGAAATATTGCTGCCAAGGTATGTGAACTTGTCTACTAATTTTAGAAACCTGCTACTTAGAGTGGAGATGGCTCCCTCTCATTTAAAACACATGTACTGTTTTATTTGCATTCACATGGAGGTCAATGCCTCCCACTGCTTGCTCTAAGTTATGCAGTAGGGATTCGATTTCGGCAGGTGTATGTACAAGAAGCACTAGATTATTTGTGTTGTCTGCATCTGCAGGATATCATTTGCTTCTTGATTTTTTTAGTGTGAAGTCATTTTCTTTTATTAGATCTATTGATGTTCCATGTACAGAGTCTAGGCAGATTATAAACAAATATGATGCGAATGTATCTTCTAGTAAATCTCCAGCAATAATGTTGAAATTTATGTCTATCATGTGAGCAAACCTTTGTTTTCATAAAGCATTATTATAGTTGCAACAGATTCTCTGGGTAGACCATACACTAATAGTATTTGCTCCATCTTTCCTATGTATGGAATCAAATGCCTTGGATAAATCTATGAACAGTGTCGCCTTGAGATTTTTTGCATGTACTCATTTGATGATTCAATGAATAGTCAAAATCTGTGAAGTTGTGCATTGATTGCCCAGAAAACCATTCAGATTTTTCTAAAGAATTTTCTTAATTTCAGGTTTGATTTGGTTGAGAAGCAAAGCATTATAAACCTTAGCAGCAATAGATGTCACCATAGTTCTTAGTGATTGCATAGTCACCATTCTTGAGAAAGGGGAGGATGCACATTTTTGTCCATTTCTTAATCGTATCTTGTTTATAGACAGCGTTCCTTGTCTTCCATACTTCTGAAGGTATTTCATCAAGGCTTGCAGTTTTTTCTTTTTAATTATTGTCAATATAATGTTAAGTTCTTTCTCCATAAACTGTCCAAATTTGATATCTAGTTGGTGATTAATAATTTTTATGATAAGTTTATTAGTGGGGTGGGATTTCAAAGCAGATTCTTGAAATGTTTTTTCTACTTTTGTATTCTTTCTTATTGGATGGCAGCTTTTAGTTTTGCTCTCAAGATGCTCTTCCTTCTGCTTACTACATTTACTGTCTGCCATGCTATTCATTATTATCTTGTTTTACTATGAAGTAGGACTATTTTAAAGAAAATAAAGCTATTGAAAACAAATACATATATACATTTTCAGTAAATTCTTAAGAGCACAAAGAAAAAGAAAGAAAAAAGAAAAAAAGGAAAAGAAAGAAAAAAGAAAGAAAAAAAGAAAGAAAAAATGCCTGTATTACCTTGCTGTGTTTTGTCAACATTATAGTTGCTATCTTGCAAAAGCTTTGCTATCACAGATTCTATGTCTTCTCCCACATAACCTGCCTGAGTCAAAGTGGTGCAGTCACAGATTGCAAATGGAACATCCAAACATTTGGCAAGGGTCTGGGCTAACAATGTTTTACCTGTGCAAAGAAAAAGTAACATGAAAATTCAACTGTACACAATTATTATGTGAAGATACAGGCATCACAAAGACAGAATTAGTTGGATAAAAAAATGAAACTAAGTAAACCTACATAGATATCAAGAGTCTGCAATCTTACAGGCTTCAAAAAAATTTTGACCAACCCACAAGTAACTATTAGGATGATATGCTTATCTAGTCTGTAAATGATTTTTCCTTATTCTGTGGGTTTCAACATGACCAGACTAATGGATCATGTAACACCAACCTCAGGTTCTGATTTATTTCATTATTTGTTTGGGTTTTTTCTTTTAATTATTTCATAACAATAATATAAATACTTGGCTTGAAGTTTTAATTTTGTTGCAATTTCCTAAAAGGCAGTTTGACTAGAATATTTTTGCAAACTTTCCTTACAAAATACTTTTCATTAATAAAATCATTAAGTACAAAATATGTTATTCTCACATGAAGAGTATGATATAATCAATTTTTCTACCATCTCTGGTAGATTTTCTATCATGTATAACTTTTCTGTGTAAGTGTCTGGTGTATATTTTGGTCATCAGAGGCAAAAAGTTGTCAAACCTTAATCAACATTTATGAAAACAAAAGTTTAGAATAGAGATCAATATTTCATTTAGTCATCAAATGTAGCAAGGATTTTACAATTATTCTAGTTTTTATAATGACATTTAACAGGTATATACTTTTGTCAAAACGGTGATAAAACAAAAATAAAGATACTAATCACAATCATCTGAAGAATAATCAAAGCTAACAGTGAAAATTTCAGCTACTGGCCAAAGGATAGATAAATGACATTCATTAGACCAACATTTTACTGTTTGAATGGAGGGTGAAAATTAGCCATGATATAAAGTGTTTGTAATTATTTGAATCAATCACTTTTTTTGTTTCTTTGAAAAAAAAATAAAAGTGATTCATTAAACACATTTAAGACAATGAAAACTAAATTTAACATTTTCTCTAAATTCTAATTACATTTTAAGAAAACAATCATGACTACAATGTTTCTTCAATATTATTCATAATCTTTCATCTGTACATTTAAATGGGCCAATTCTTTGTTTTACTCAAAACTACATACACTTAGGTCACAGCTGAATACAGACAAGAGAAACAAACCAAATTTATCAAAGCTGTTAAATAACAGTAATATTAGAAAAATGTGAAAAACAACAAAAAACTTTATCAAATAATTTCAGGGATGGTGGTCAGGACAGATTGAGAATCAAACTTATACAATTACATAGCAAGAACTTTTGAACCCAAATTATATGTTTTAAAGCCTGAGAGAATTTAAAAACAAATTAAGCTTTTCTCACCAAAAAATTGTTTGGAAGCCAATCAGGTTATAGAATGCTCAAGATCAGATGGTGAGAAAAATTCAGCTAAGATCTTTTAACATTTTGTTGATGAATACATAAAATTATGATTTCAGAGAGTAACCAACAGTGGAGTTCACTGATTCTTGGTAACTAGATGTGCATATAACTACAAGCACGTGTATGTAGTTTCAGTTTATGTTCAAAGAAGCTGACACTCCAAAAGATTTGCACAAATCAGTTTACACTCCAGGCCTGCTAAAAAAACTTTTCTCCATAAGTTCACTCAAAACAATTACATGAATCAATTTTGGTCTGCTAAGAGGAAGACTGTTAATACAATAAATATAAAGCAGTGAATTGTAAGAAAGAGGGGTTTGAGGTTGTTTTTTTTTTATTTCATTTGAAACCAAACATGAAGGACTGAAATAATGTTGAGTAAGGAAGGGAGTTTGTCACTTTTGATAGCAATTAAAAAGATAAAAAAGAGAATAATACTTTACTAATTAATGTAAAACTCATAAATCCTAGGGGGAAAATGAATATAGCTTATGATTAAAAGAAAAAATATTTGTATAAAAAAATCTTTGAAAACTGACCTGAACCTGTAGGCCCCAACATAAGGATATTACTTTTCTCTAATTTGAAATCATAAGCATTTGAATCCAATACAACTGAGCCTTGCAGATTGTCATCACCCAAATGATGAACAGGAGGTTGTTGCTGCTGCTGCTGTTGTTGTTGTTGCTGCTGCTGCTGCTGTTGGAGACTTGGACTGAGAGCACTTCCAGTGACTGCAATCTGTAATAAATCTAGAACAAAAAATAGAAAGTCTCAACTAAGCAGCAGCAAAGCCAAAAAACAAAATTAATAAAATTGAATTGAGACTGTGAGGAATACATCAAAAGTTTTAATAGGATTGTATTATTGAATGACAGTTTTTTCTTCTTCTGATCTGATTGAACAACATATCAACTCCTTTAGGGTTATTTAAAATCAAAATTTGATTCATTTATACATGTTTGCAATCATAAATATATTTTTATTTTCCAAATTATATTGTTTTTTTTTTTATAATCTTTTGTTTGCACAGTTATACCAAATCAAGGATTCCTTTCTAATGATAATTATCTATGCAAAATTATAAGTCAAAAATAACTATTCCTATATAATAAGTAGTTTACACACAATTAGGGATACTTGAAATTATATAAGACTATTTTCAAATATCTGACTAATGATGTAACCCTAACAGGTACAACCACCCTTATCAGAGTGGACCAGGAGTAGTAGCAGCAATGAAAGTGTGATTCCACATTCAGAGCTTCATCCGAAAGCATAGATGCAGATGCAGGACACTAGTTTGTGAAATGGAGAGGCTCTTAACCCTTTGCAAAGGATGCAGTCAATATATTCTAAATTTTATTGACAGGGTTGCTTCTGATTTCGCTATCCCAATAAAATTCGGAGCAAATATAGTTAAGAAATATATAAAAGCTATTTTACAAATGCATAATCAATACATTTAAGACAATATAAAATCCTGAGAAAAGTATTAAAGAAATTAGTATTCATCACTAAAGTATCAATAAAACATTTTTTCAGATATAATAGATTTATAAAGGTTAACATTTTTAAATTAGACATCATGCAATTGAAAATCATGGGTTTTTTTGGGTTTTTTTTACATGAAGCAAATCTTTACATATGAATGGAATAATTCAAATAATTTTAATCTATAATTCCTTCATGATAAAGCTGCAATTTAGATTGGTTGGTTGGGTTTTATGGCATATCAACCTTAGTAGGTTATTTAACGCCAAATCCTGTTGATACGAATATAAGTATACATGATTTTTAAACAAGTAGATTGGTTTATTTTGGCTTCCATTTTGTTAAGAACATTTTTAAATGAGCCTGAGCTAGTTTATTTGTACACAGTAAAATGGTTTCAAGTATTGCTATGTAAGATCAGTCATTTGTTCAAACACATTTAAATGTACATATGATAAAGTTTGTAGGTGATTTCATTTTAAAATAAGAACTAATTTGATTGCACACTAAGCATTGCTACTGTTTCTACACAGTTAAATGGTTTCAATTATTGCTATCTAACTAATAATTTTATTCAATATTAATCTCGTTTACAGACAGTGAAGTGGTTACAATTATTGCTATTTAACACTATTTATTTGCACAGTCAAATGGTTCCAAGTATTCTAATGTAACACCAACAATTCAGTTTAGTCTCACAGTTAAAGAGTTTCAAGTATTGCTATTTAACAGTAATTATTTTATTCAACACTCTTCATTTATTTACAGACACTAAAATGGTTCCAAGTATTGCTATGTATCAGTAACAATTTAATTAGACAGCCATTTGCTTACACACAGTTAAATGATCAAACAGTTCTATTTGATCCATAGATAGGATACTATCAGGTGCTACCACTCCAGGCCAAAGTGGACCTGGGAGTGATAGCAAATGAAGTGGTATTCCATTTTCCCTAAAGATCAAGCATTACTAGAGGCTCACCATCAGATTTTTTAGTTTTATATCCAGGACACAAGTTAGGGGAGAAGTCTTACCCCTCGGCAGAGATGCAGTCTGTGTATTCTACATCACCAACCAACTGGACTACTGCTATTTAGATGACAAACTGAACTTATAGCTCGAATTATACACTGTGAGATTAAAAAAACAAACCAACAAGTGAATCTTACAACATTTAAATTATTCATATTTTAGAAAATATTTCATAATAGAAATTAACAAAAAGAAAAATTGTAGCAGGGTTCGACAAAAATTACAGTCAAAAAACAGACAATGAAAGTTGTTTCACACTAAAAATTCAAGAGAGAAAATCTTCACAATGCTTTTGGCATACAATATGGTTTTTACTAATTTGTAATTAGATGGTTTATTTGAAAAAAGAAAAAAAAAAAAAAAAAAAAAAAAGGATTCTGAGAACAATGAATTAAAGTAATCTTTTCTCTAGTTTTCAATGAAGGTGTATCACAGATATAGCAGCTCAAATTTCATAAAGATAGCCTTACCTCTAGGTGTGAAGGTGTTTGGAAACTGACGAGAGTTTTCTACAGTTGTGGCGGCTTCTTGTGTGCTTTTAGTAGCCGATGGTGGAGGAGGAGGCTGATTATTGTAAATTCTCTTATAATGATTGTACACAGCAACAGAAAGAACTTTCTTGGCATATTCTTGACCAATTACATATTTATCCAAGTATTCATAAATCTGAAAAAGAAAGTGGCAAAAATTAACATCTAATTTTTCTGACAATTCTTCTCATGTCATTACCATTATTTATAAGCCCCAAAGTTCATACAATTTTTTAAAATTCTGTTAACATTCTGAACACCAATTCTTTTATGCAATATATGATTTTTATTAGTTAAAACTATTGAATTTTCCATTTACTTGTAACATTTGTAATAGGAACAAAATATAAACTCTAAAACCATTTACTATTAATATTAATAATACTAAATTAAATTCTTGTCTATGTCTCTGATAATAAATGGTAAATGTGAGAATTTCACTAAGCAGCTCTAAAGCTGAGTTTAAGAAAATTATTTTAATAATATACTTTGTAAAAGATTCAGAAATTTAATTGACAGTCCTAACAGGAAGTCATTTATTCAGAAATACTCAAACTCTCTGTACATACATACTGAATAACACAAGTTTCTAACTTACTTTTTAAAGAATTTAGTGATTTTTTTTCTATTAAAACAAAAACTGTTTAAATTACAGCTGAAGATAACAATTAAACAGCGAATTTTATTCAAAACATTACTTTAGTTTCTAAAACTATTTTGCTTAACTTTTCATTTAAATCATTTTCTTTGCTCCATTCATAATAAAATTCACCACAATTCAGATATTTTAAGTTTTTACACCAACAAACATACCCTGATATTAAACCTTCAAGTTTTTAGCATTAGTGATTGCTTTTTAGAGAGAAACTAAAAGTATCTAGCAATTCTTAAATTAAGGAAATATTTAGTTTCTGTGACTTTTATAAGATTAAAGCTATAAGCACAACAGAATGTTAAAAATAACTATTTCCATACCAACATACAAATAAAAATTTCTTACTAGTACAAGGAACACAAGAAAACTATGATAAAGTCAAAATAAACTCAAAACAGCACCTTTTTGGGTGGAGGAGGAGGTTTTTTCTTCAGTCCTGTTCGTTCATCTTTGTTTTCCTTGAAACTTTTCTTCGAATCTGCTTCAGATAATACAACGAAAAAGTGATGACACTTTTCACATTTCACAAATCTTGTAGATGCTTGAAGAAAAGAAAAAAGAATTTTGTACACAGACTGATGACAAAAGAAAAATTCAAAACTTTTCATAGAAATTCTAAATTAACTTTTTAAAATAAAGCCAAGGTAAAAAAAAAAAAAAAAAAGATTGAAGCAGGAAGATCATTGCTTTGATGATTACGGAAAATTTTCATAAATAAATATGAACACGAAAAGAGCAAAAAGAGAAGAAAGTCAATAAATCTTAAAAGTTGCATTCCAAAAATCCAGTTTCATTTTTTTCTTTTTAAATTGATTTAATTCAGCATCTTAATTTGTTCATCCATAATTCACAAAGAATTAAAACTCAAAAAACTGATTCCTCTTTACTCCAAGGAGCCATTAAACATTTATAAGTTTACTTGGTTCATAAAAGGCTAAGTCCATTAATAACCAATATACAATAACCAGTAGAAGAGAGAAAAGCTAACATTACAATTGAGAAATACATTACCAAAAAACAATACTCAGAATTTTAAAATAACTTATAATTTACTAAATGTCCATACATTTTGTCTATCAATGCTTCATCATTTCTCATATCATTTAAACTAAATGATTCAAGAATAGTTAGGGGTCATTCAAAGAAAAGTTTAAAACTATTGGGCTTTGAATATTCCTCACTACCAAATGAAACTGCTTCTGATGGCATTAAAATTAAATATGTACCAAAAGACAGAGGGAGTCTCCATAGCATAATGGCTAAAGTACTGGACTGCAACCTTCAAGTTAACAAGTTTGAACTCTAGTCACATTATTACATTCACTGTGGGACTAATAACCTTGAAGAAGGTATGAACTCCCTTTTCCTCTCAGCTAAGTGTTAAACAGTATCATTGCCGCTCTTCTAAAAGGATGGTCTTGGCATTAAATAACACACAAAGATTGATATGCCATTAAATAAAGAAACCAAACCAAACCAAAATATTATGTGCCAGAGTGGTTAACTCACACTTGCTTTATTTTCTAAGTTCAATTAATTTTAAAAAATAACCAAAATTTATTCACAATATAAATTGCCAAATACTGCATGATGTCAAAGAATAGATTGATGGAAACATTGTTTGACACCTGATGAAATATTCTGTGAAAAACTTTCATGTTATATTGTAGAAAAATATTACTTTATTATAATTATTATTTCAAATGAAGAATAAAAGCAGATACCAACAAAATGTCAAACAGGTAGTCTAAGAACTGATTGCTTGAGAATATGGAGCCTTGTCAGAATTTGCTGTTAGCAGATTCTTCTTAATTTCAAACTATGGTTTAAAAACCTACATCTTTCCAAGCCAGCTTGAAGATGGAATAACTACAAGATGAAAATCCTTAAAAGATACTCGAGTCCTTTCTATCACGGCATAGAGACAAGACAATGAAACTCAATTATAGAATCCTGGTTGGGAACAAGCAATAGTAAACACAAATCATATCTCCATCCAATCATAATCTAAATGGAACAACAAATTTTCAGAACATTTTTTACACTTTAACACTGAAATGAAGTGGAGAAAAATCAATAATTCTACAACTTTGATCACACTGGATCCACTTTTTTTTAGCAATTCACAAATTAGCATTGAAGGATGGACCTTAACATTTCAATCAGATTAAGATCTTTATTATTTACAAGATGTGTTATTTAAGGATGTAACAAGGTAAATTTTTAAACAAAATACAACTTATTTGATTTCTGTATTTTATGTTATATCAACTTTTGTGGGTTATTTACTGCCAAAAGCAGTCCTTTCCGAACAAGCAATACTATATAATGCATAGCTGGGGAAATAAGGAGGTTCATACATTTCCTAATATAACAGAGTAAAAAGATTTCAAACTTGCTTACTTTGAGGCTGCAATCCAACACTTTAGCCATTACATGACAAGGACTTGCCTCAAGTACAGCTGGTTTGAATTCAGAGTTTTCCTTTTCTTAGACTGATCATCTAACCAAGGCTAAAGAACCCAGTCATCCTTACTATTTATCTATAGCTGGAAAGGGAATAGATGGATTCATGCCTTTCCAAAGAGCATTAGAGCAAAGTGAAACACAAACTGGTTTGTTTAGGATTGGAGGTCATGTTACCTTATAAAATCAGTATAATGTGCCAAGCTTCAAAAATATCTTAAATCCTTACAAGTGATATTTGAATTTTCTGACAAAAAAACAAAAAAAAAAAAAAGGAGCAAGACAATCAAGTTTTTCATTGGTAATGAATAGTGAATTCAATGCAGAGAAAGAAAATGTGAATACTTACAGACAAACGTCTCCACATGGGTACATGGGTCTCCACATTTAGGACAACAGAGCTGGTTGGAACCGCCTTTTTTATCTCCTCCACCACTACCACTGCCAGTTGGACTACCACCTTTCTGGTCTCTGCCACTACCAACACCACTGTTACTGCCACCTGATGCACTGCCCATACTGCCACTGCTACTAATATGGCGGCAAAGAGGGGCCATTGTTATCATTGGTCGAGTTACCAAGAAGTGATACACAGTGACTGGCAATTGTAATGGTGGACTATTTTTCAAGACTAAAAAAAAAAAAAAAAATTTTTTTTTAATTTGAGGAAAAGAAGTTATTTTCAGCATAAAACATAACATTAAAGTTTTCTTTCAATATAACTATCTTGCATCACCAGATTTTAAAGATAAATAAAAATATTAACCAGTATAAGAGCAAGAATTGAATTTAAAATGCAGAAATACAAGTAAAAATAGGCAGATCAGAATTGATGCAATCTCAAAATAAGAGTAGCATCCAATGAAATCAAACTGAAGCTAAAACATTGTAGCATAAGAAATTAGAAAATATGTTATGTAAATAATTAGATGATTGCTATATCATAGTAACATGGGGGAAGGCTGACCATAGTAGCAAATAGCAAGGACGTTTATTTGTGCCAAATGGAACAACAGTTTTTAAAAGACTTAATAATCATAGTGAAGATCAAAAATATTGGCATAAACATGTGGTGGTCAGAAAGATACATAAAAACAACCATTTTAGATAAGACTTTTCATTAATTATTCTCTTAGCATTGATTTGTTTAGAGGTTGTGGATAGGTGGTTAAAATATAGCAAGGTATGGTTACTTCTTACAACAATAAAGTCATAAGTACAAGTTCATCTGAACTTTTTGGAAGGTTTTGTCTTGTGTCCTAGTTTCTTTCCTTCATGCTTCAAGTTCTAATTTTGTATTCCCTTCAAGATAATTGCCCATCCAAGTCACTTTCTGGTATTGACTGCTCTCAACTGACTATTCAAGCATCTTCATGAGCCTGCATCCTTTTCAATACTTTATATTTCCAACATGCAGCTCTACATCTTGTCAGATTGACCCAGAGGGTCAGTATTTACATAATGTCAGTTCTCACCAAAAATAAACACAGTGCAACTGAAGGTGGCATTCAAATATATAAGCCTTGGAAATATCCATAATAAAACCAAGGCCTATCATTAAAGACAACACTAATAAGTCCTTAAAAATGCTACCTGCACACATCAGATCGCCCTGGTCTCAACAATATCACAATGTGCTTAGCACTTTTATTATCGGTTTAAATAATTCTCAATGTTTAATTGTTAAGTTCAGTTACTTTTTAAAATATGAAATAAAAAGAATACTGATTCTATCTAATTGCTACTTCAAAACAAAATTAAATTCCGATATATATTTAATATGCTTAGTGAGGCATAGGGGACTATAAAAATCAGCAAGAATTTAATTTATTACAATAGGACGGTCAGCAAGACATTTCCATTAAGCTCTTATCACCTTTTCAAATAGACTAATAGAAAATGGGATGTTTTCTAATATTAGTATAGAATATTAAGTTTTGTGATTTAAATGAAAAGACAACTGTATTAACTTGAAGTCTACTTTTCAGGTGAATTATCTAAAAAAAAAAAAGCAAACTGAAATGATATTTTTACTTCTGTTAAAAATTCTGCTCAGTCATTGAATAGATAAATCTCAGAAGCTATGGGCAGAAGCATGGTGGATGTGAAATAAGGTGGAAGAAACCAGCGACAGGTCAAGGGTGCACTTTATCAGATGCTGGCTGGATGAAACCCCACAGGTCAACAACCAGGATCAAGTAACTCAGTCAGGGAACTACTGCTACTCATCTTTTAGGGTGGCTTCTATTGATGAGGTTAAAATACAGCCATTGAAAGATTATCATGACTCATTGAAACCGCATTGCCCTTCATATGGGTATAAAAGGGGCACATTCAGCTGAGGTTGGAGCTCTGGCCTCAGTGTTCAAAAAATTAGTTACAGAACTCAAACACTAACAAAAAATATGTAAATGTAAAAGCACAATACAAATAGCAACATTTGATGTTAGAACTTAAAAAGAATAGGCCAAGTACAAGAGTTGACAACATCTGCAATAGATCATAATAGACATAATATGCATACAAGAACACAGATACCATCATAGTGAAGAAAATATAAAATACCACAATACTGGCAATGGATAGATATGTATTTCAGCATCTGCAGGGAAAAAATAGCCAACTACCTAGGTGTAGGTATGCTTATCGGCCCATAGGCCCTAAAATCACTTAATAGCATTGAGAAACAACAAATGAGGATGATTTAGCCACATTTCACGGCAACCCCAGTACAACAATCATCTCCTACTACAGCCCTTACAATGCTAGTGATGAAACAGACCTCAAGGCCTTCTATAATGAGCTATCCTTTCTTGTTCATAGCATCCCGAAACACATTCTAATTATCAGTGGAGACATGAATGCACAAATAGGTAAAAACATAAATAACAAATTCAGCTTACATGACTCAACAAACAGAAATGTGAAATACTCAAAGGACTTCACGCAAAAAAATGGATTAACATGCCTTAATACTAAATTTCAGAAAAAAAAGGGAAATTTTTGGACCTACACATACCCAAATAACGCTATATCTCAGATAGACTACATCCCTACAAATAAGAAATGGATTAATAGCACATTGAATTGTAAGGCATATTCCTCTTTTGAAGGTGTGTCTTCCAATCACCGAATTGTCACGGCAAAGATATGTTTGAGCCTACACAGGAATGCGGTGCAAACAACCACAACTATACACTACAACTGGTCCCTGCTTAACAATAAGGATATTAGCAATAAACATACACTCACACTAAGAAACAAATTCAATGCACAACAAGAGATATCAGAAACACCCACCCCAAATGAGGAATATGAGAACTTTAGCAGTTAAGAAAAAAACATGACATGAAAACCACATCCCTATGCAATAGTAGAAACCCAACTAACATCAACACACTCAGAAACTTAAGTCACAAAGCTAACTAAATAACGCATACCTAAAAGAACAAACAGAATACATCCAAGACCAGATCAATAAGATTAGAGAGTCAGTTGAAGATAGACAATCTAGGATAACATAGCAGACAGTAAATGAGGTGAGTTGAAGGAAAAGCACAGTGAGAGTCAAACTAAAAGCTGCCAGCTAAAAAAGAACTAATACACCTGTGGAAGCAACATTTCAAGATTGTTAGTTGGTTGGGTTTTATGGCATATCAACCTTTGTAGGTTACTTAACGCCAACTCCATTTTTATGCAAATACTTCTATTTCAAACAATTCAGTTTAGCATGAGTAAACAGTTTAATTGTCAAAAACATTTCTATTTCAAGCTATTCAATTTATTCAAATAGTTCTAATTCAGCCAATTCAGTTTAGTACAAGTGTAGATCTTGTTTATACACAGTTAAATGTCAAAACAGTTCTTTATTAAACAATTCAGTTTAGCATAAGTACACAGTTTAATTTTCAAAAACATTTCTATTTCAAGCTAGTCAGTTTAGTCAAACAGCTATAATTCAAACAATTCAGTTTAACATAAGTATGCAGTTTAGTTCTATTTAACCCATAGATAGGGCCCTATCAGGAGCTACCATTGCGGGACAGAGTGAACCTAGGAACAATGGCAATGAAGGGATACTCCATATTCCCCAAAGCTCCAGCATTACTGGAACCTCACCATCAGATTGTTTGTTGTCACATGCAGGACACTCGTGGTTGGGGAGCTTACCCCTTCTGCAGAGATGCAGTTGGTGTATTCTACAGCCCCAGCTGACTGGACAAAACATTTCAAGAATCTGCTTAGAAAATCTCCCAAAGTTACGGATGAACCTATCACAAAAATCATTAGCAATCCACTAGACATCAAACTAGGACAGTTTACTCGAAAAGAACTTGATGTAGTACTTAGAAAAATTTAAAATAGGAAATTACCCAGTTGGCTGGGGCTGTAGAATACACCAACTGCATCTCTGCAAAGGAGTAAAACCCCCAACCCAATGAGTGTCCTAGATATGACACAAAACAATCTGATGGTGAGATTCCAAGAATGTAGGGTACCCCTTCATTGCCAGCTCTCCTAGGTCCACTCTGGCCCATAGTAGTAGCACCTGATAGGTGCTACCACTTTTGAATATTCTAAAGCAATATTTATATTAAAAATTGCTAGAGAAAGCGAACAGCCACAAATAAGCAAACCACATGAATCTCTTTGGGTGATAAAATATCCCCAAAGAAATAGAATGAATGAAGAGAAGTTATTATTGTGTATTAAGACTTTTAAGAATATATAAACTCCACCAACAAATGTCTTATTTAATGATTAGTAACAATGCAAATTCACAACCAAAAACATTGCAATTAAGAGTTTTGATGCATACTCCTTGCAGTAAAATCCTTATAACTTTGCAGCCATACATTGTATTGCTGCTGTCAAATTTATATGAATAAATAGCACAGAAATAGAACTATAATTTGATATAATAATTTATAAAATAACTTCTACAATTATTTAATGACAAAAAATATGCCATGTCGCTCATTTTAGCATGATTAGCAGAGAATCAGTATTTTGATGTGGCTGATGCCGATAATTTCTAAACAAACTTAAAACCTCTTAAAATATTTTCAAATTTTCTGAAAAAAAATAGTTCATTCATTTGATATGTGATTTTATGGAATTATATAGTTGGAAAATGCAACTACAATGGTGACTACAAAAGTTTTGAAAATAAGTAAAGATATCCCTTTCCAACAAACAGATGTTGGTTAATGAATGGTTTGATATATATTTTGGTATGCATATTGTAAAAAAAAAAAAAAAAAAAAAAATTTATCAGTAATTTTCATTTGAAGTTGGAAAAATTGCAAAATTATGGCAAATTTTTTAAGCTGATTGTGGTGACATCCACATTTCAAAATAAAATTCCAGTGCAACCTCTCAAATATTTTTGTGACATTTTCTGACCAATTAAAACAAATTTTCATGACGATGTATCATTTGACACATTTATGTTAAAATCTCTTTAACAAGCTGTGGATTTTAATTACGAAATTTCCCATGTTGCTTAATGTTTTAGTATGAATGTTGAAGGAGCATATTTTTTTTTAACTTACTAGTAATTTTTATTTGAAGTTGAAAAAAATTCCTGGACTTGGCTTTGGAAATGGCTAAAATCAAGGAGTTATACTGAACAATGTCACTTAAACTAGCTTTGACAGTACATACAATAAACACAATACCTTCTGTTACTGAAAAAGTTCTTAATTATTTGGGAATGAAATACTTTAAACATTTAAAATGGTTGAAAAAATGAACTTTTCAAATACATACTTTTATTTTTATGAGGTTTTATCAATTTTGAAAGAAATTTTCATTTCTCTACACAAGGAAAAAAAAAGTGGAATTCTATCAAATAATTTTAAGTTTTTTTTTTCCAATTATTTAATTTTCACTTTGCTGTATTGTTTTTCACAATTGGAGAAAAAGTCAATGGAAAAATAATTCTCAACTAATGTTATTACAATGTTGGAAAGACAAAAATTGATAATTGAAACTGCCAGTCAAAACATAAACAAAAGATGAAAATTGTTTTACATTCATACAGAAATGGTATATAATAAAAATAAATACTGCAAGGTTCATTTGCATTTTTTCAAACAAAAAGTAATTTTAATGCAAAATTTATAAATTTTACACACACACACACAAAAAAAAAATTATCTTTAAATAAAGTTAAAATACATAAAATATTTTTAATGAATTTTTTTAAAAAATATAACTTTTTAAGTGCTATTTTCCTTATTTTCATTTTTAGTTCTAACTTATATTAAGTTGAATTTGAAATACTAGTGAAATAATCCAACACTAAACTAACAAAGATAGGTACTTCCAACTCTCCTCTGAACATCATATATTACAAGTCACTTTCCACTGCCTTCACCAGGTATTGAACTCGCATTCTTTGGGTATGTCACTGGATCTAACAAATACCTTTATCCACTGTACTCAAGGACACATGTTACAGTGACGTACCCAAAGAGTGCGAGTTCAATACCCAGTGAAGGCAGTGGAGAACTTATAGAGGGGAAATTAACAGCAGATAACTGGTATCCATTAAACATGGCTCATGGAAGTAGAACAGTCTACCCTGGTAAGCGAAATAAAGGCTCAAGTTCGACATTCCAACCACCTGAAGAAGGCCCGAGTATACAACAGCCAAAACGTTGTGATAAACATGGCTACAAAGATTAGGACAATAGTCCGAAAAATGTAAATAATGTACTCAAAGATCTGTTCTTAGGATTTTGTTAATTTCAAATTATTGTGACCTACTTATTGAGAGATTTTATTTGCTATATGACTGTTTACAATTCTACAATTTTAAACATCTTTTAAATTAAAAATTATAGATTCAGTGATATTTATGGTCTCTATGGATAAAAAAAGGCCTGATTGTGAATTGCTGACCTTTTTCTCTCACAATAACAAAATATGAATTTTTGGACTGCCATATTGGATAGCCACAACATTTGCATAGTCAGGAACAGCACCATGTCATTTTCCATATTGACAACGATCACTATGCAAATTTTGATGAATTTATCATGATGCGATAGTGGAGAAAATTGATTTTATTTATGAAAGGGTATTTTTAAGGGTCCAAAATTCTATTGGGTTTTCCTAGTGAAAAATGTTTAATTTGATACAGTTGGATTAATCCAAATTACTCAGCTTATAAAATAATTTTCCTTTAGTTGTAAATGGAAAATAAAATTACTAGATTCAATTAAATTGGCATTTGTTTTATAAATTTATTCTTTGTCAGATCTACAGCTTATACACTTAACAAAATCAAAAGGAATTTTAACCTGACATTTTAAAATTGAACACAATCATAATGTAGATTACATATTTATTCTCACATGAATGAGTTTTGCCAACAGAATTAATGCCTTCTAATAAATGAGGGTGTTAAAAAACTTTATACTTTTAATCCGCAAAAGTGAGCCAGCAGATTCAACTAACACATCAAGATAACATTAGCCATTTTGAAATAGTCATACAAATATTACCAACAAACAAAGCTTTTTGGCATGGATGAAAATAGCTTCTTGGTTAACAACCTTTGTTCCTTCATTTGCAACTAACCCACATAAAGGATTTAATTGATAACAAAAAGATAAGATTGAAACAACTACTCAAAAAGGTAAAACACCTGTTAGGGTTTGTATCTAAAATTATCACAGAGTAACATGTAAAAATATTTCCATTCCTTTCTTCAACAAGAGATCAATAAGTTTAATTATATATAAATTTATAATATAATTATATAAAAATTTATAAAAAATCTAAAATATTAATCTAGAATAAATCAGTCCTCCATCTTTTAAAGAATGAACAAAATGTTATAAAGACCTGTCACCAACGGCATTTCTACAGAGAGGTAAGACCCCTTCCAACTGAGTGTCCTAGATATGACACCTGATTTATGGGTCAAATAGAACAAACTGTATGCAAACAAATGACTGATGTTAAATTGTGACTGTTATATAGCAATACTTTAAACTCTTTCGCTGTGAGCAAAAAAGAGCTCTAAAACAATATACTGGTTTAAGCTGTTTGGTAAAAATTGACTACTGGTTTGTATATTTGAACATTGAAAAAATGTAATAGGAGGATCATAAGGAAATTTTTTTTTTTTTTTCTATAAGTGTAAACTCTGCATTGTTTGCAATTGGTTTATAGCAAAAATTACTTGAATCTCACAAAAAATGTGTTTTGGTGCTATTCAAAATGGTGGAAAAACAGAGTGCTCCAGGTTTGTAAAGTTTTGATGGTTGGGAAGTGCAAACCATGTTAAATTTACAGAAGAAGGTGTTGTATGTACAGAGAAGTATGTTTACAAATGGGCTAAACATGGCTTTGTCACTATGAGCTTGAGTGTGAAAGTCCATGTTTTGGAAATACACTGACTCTCCAATAAAGAAAAACTGGGCACAGCAGTTGATGAAAAAGATCATACTTGACAAAATTCTGGGACATGAAACAACCTGTCATTATTGATTACCTTGCAAACAGTGCTTCCTATTGTCAACTTTTTAGGCAATATTCACTTTATTTATTGAATGACTCTTGTATTTTAAATTGGCACATGTGAAAGATAGCCATGGAAGTTTGAGTTTATACCTATTTTTTATTGGAAGGAGGACCTTAAAAAATATGAATACTTAATATTTTTAACATTCTTTGAAAAATAACTGTTTATAATAAATGTTTTTTTTCATAATATATGCAATGCTAATTTGTTTGAAATAAAACTTTTTAACATCCTTCTAATGAAAAAATCTAAAGTGAGCTACAATTAATCTGTTTTCTTATTTTGAAAATCTTGAATGCAGATTTTCAAGGTTGGCAAATGTTAATTTTACATATACATGCCAAATTTCATTGCTTTATCTTGAATAGTTTTTGCTACGGATGTGATTTGTTGATGAAAACAACATGTTGTCCTGAAACTTTCAGAGGCTTTTTTGTTTAATTTTTTCAGCATCCAGCGTTAATGTTTCAAAAAGTTATGGATTTTGATAATTTCAAAACTTGAAATCATTCTATAATTAATAAATATTTCATTTGTTATAGCAAAATCTCATTTTAAATTTTTTTATGAGCATTTTTAATATTAGCAGGGATTTCTTTTAAATAAAAAAAGGCATAGTTTTTTTTTATGTATTATAACACTGAAGATAGAAAAAAAAATTTTCTTTTTGTATTTTAAGAAAGGTAACTCAAACAAAAAACACCCTTTGTAATGGGGCTTAGAATATCCTTCATATCAAAATTTGAAATACAATGAATCTGTCATCATAGAAATAAATAGGAATATTGCCACAACAATTTGTTTTTTATTAAAACCATTATTTTTATTGGTAATCAAATTGCTTTCATAATTATCATTTTTGAATTCTAGTCATTGATAAAAAAAAATTTATACTAAGAGAAGGAATGCCTACAATCAAACTTTTTTTTTACTTTTAGTCAAATAATAAAATACTGTTTCTGTATAAATATTTCAAGATTAAAAAACTTCACTTGAAAATTATAACAAGAATTGTAACTTGGTTCCATGACAAAGTAGTTGATTGATTTTAATAGCACATCAACCTGTCTTGGGTTATTTCAAGCCTAAAGGTTAGGCAAAGTATATCAAACATTTATATTTACATTTTTGTGTCATTGTTAAAGAGTTTTTTTTTTGCACACAGGATATCAAGTATTTCTATCAAATACAAACAATTTACACACAGTTGTATGATTTTAAGTTTTCCTATCTAATACTAATAATTATTAAACAGATCTATTTGAGCACTACCACTCTGGGTTAGAAGTGAACTGGGAGTAATGGAAATTAAGCTCCAGAACAAAAGCCTTACCATTAAATGCAGTTTATTTAAAGCTCTGCTTGACAAGGCAGCCAGCAAATTGGTCAAAATATAAACAAATTACAATATTATTCTTTTAAAATACAATTGAGGGAAATAGTTGCTTTTTCTTTTACTTTCTTTATCAAGTGCAAAAGTCTTTATATCTAATAGATTTTTAACTACAGAAATTTAAAATTTTACATTAACAAGCAGCAAAAATTATTTTTGAGATATCCTTTAGCAAAAAAAAAAAAAAAAAAAAAAAAAGTCTTTCAAACAAATGTTTTTATATAATGGTTGCCTCAAATGCAGTCATTAATTTGTAAGCACGAAGAAAGATAAAGTTCTGCCTGCCCTAAGTGTATTGTGTTGCTGTGGAAATGTCAGCCAAACCTACTGCCTAAAGAATTCTAGAGGAAAGGCTACAAGTTTGTATACATGCATACACAAACTATCAAAATGGCTGCTAACTAGTTATGTAATCTAAAACTGTCCTTTTTAACAACCAAAAAAAAGTTCAGATTTCAAGAGAAAGTTTGCTTCGAAAAGCATATGCAACATTTTGAGAAGCCCAAATGACATGCATTTCTTTTTATTAAAATAAATAAATAAAATATTAAAACAGTTTCTCGTGAGATTACATAATACAGTAAAAAGGCAAAAATATGTACATTTAGAGTATGGGCTTTTTTTCCTAATACCAAAAGTTATAAAAATTTCAAGAAACCTAATTAAATAATTTAGTATTTGGATGAAGAAAAAAAATGTAGAAGATAAAATGATAATACTACATATATAAATGAAATATGCTGCTACAAGAGGCAAGAAAATGTTATGACTTTTCATAAAAGAGATAAATTTACACTTTGTTCATCTTACATTAGAATTTTTAAGCAGTAAAAATATGCAAGAGTCGAGTTATTAATAGATGAAGAGTAAAGTACAAGGTAAGTAAACTGGCCCAATATGGTTTGATAAAGCCAAACATAGAATAGACTAAAATGAACTGCAAATTATTGAGAGTAAGTAAAACAAAAGAGTTTGTGTGATCTAGGTGAAGAAATAAGAACAAAATTTATGAAGCAAAAGAGAAAGAATAGGGTTAGATTTCTTTACACCCAGTCCAAAAATTATTTGATCATTATTTTAGAAATAATGCTGTCCACTATTTTCACTATACTTTTCTATACTGTAAAAAGAGTTTACATATAGTTATTTTTCATTGTTCTTATTTTATTCTCAAATGTATCAAATTAAAACATGAAAATTAAAGCTAACCAATAGACTAAAAAGAAAATACAATTTTGAACCAAATTTAAAGTTAAAAATAACTGAAACGTTGACTATGTAGTAAGTTTCAAAATTAGAATAGTGCCAACAATTCCTAACTACATACTAACAACTTTTTGATCCCCATCACAACTAAAGTAGAATTTACTTGCATTTGTTGTCACAGTTTAAACAGTAAATACTTGACTCATTGATAAGTTATGAATTTAGAAGAGAGTCCATGAATATTAAGGATTGAATACCTAACTAAATAAAAAGAACATTAAAACTAGTTATAGTTTCAATAGAAAGCACTAGCATTTATATGAAAAAAGTATTGCATAGAAGCACTTGATATAAATGCATTTGCCACTTGAGATAAGAGGTCACATTTTGCCTTCAACTTCTTTCATAGCATCCAGCTGCAAAATTAGTAACGTTGAGTTAAAAATAAAATCTGAAGGAAGAAATTTTGACATAAAAATGAAAACTGGCCTTCTTTTATTTTCATCTAGTGTAGAAATATAAAATACCAGAAGATAGATTAAAGAAACCGATTTTTGCAATCAATTAATTCCAAATATAATTTAAAAATTGTTTCCAGAGTTAGCCAGAAACGTTAACTATCAATATTTTAGCTCACAATCATCAGCTCAAAAAAACTTACAGAATTATTAATTACATAGACACATATAGGATACCCTATTTTAATACTAAATGCATAAAAACAAAAATTATCAAGACATTTCCTTTGATTAGAAAAAAAAACATGTTTTATAAGAAAATACCATATTAGCCAGGTTTTTATTCAAGAAATCAGTTATCTGATTGAGATTTTAACTTTTTATTAAACAAGGAAAATAAAATAATTTATGCTTGATTATTTGAAGTGACAATACTTTATGTGTCGTAATAGGTAATTACAATATTATCATTAAATTTTCATAATACTGTATTACTGATTACACAGTACATTGAAAGCTCTTGTAGCAGAATTTCAAATTATTGTTTAGTACATTATTTTGACTATTGATTTCATACTTTCAACCAATGAGGATGATTTATCCCATTCTGCTCAGATGACTTTTTCGGGCAATATAAAAGGCAGTGAAAACACATGCTCTTTCTCTCCTCACACATTTTTCGAGCAGGACAGACCGATCCACTCTTCCTCACATATTTTTCGAGCAGGACAGACCGATCCTCTCTTTCTCTTTAACTCCAGCAGCAGATCATATCACCATGAGGAGAGCACATCCAATTTATGGACCACTGTTTTCTAGGAAATCATTCCATTATCATTTATTCATCCCGCCTAGACCAACGGATTCTCATAGCTTGAAACTGGATGTTTAATTCCTGCTCTGACATCAGCAACTCTTTCCTTCTATTTGTACATCTCACAGTACAAGGGATTTTGTCTCAAGTGGACATTAAAGATTTGAAACTCAAACAATATTCTCATCGACTCATTTGTTTTCTTCCTTCTCTTTATATAATAAAGGTAACAGGACTGATCAACCTTGTTATCTTACTTGTTATACTATCATTAGCCCTAACAAGGAGAAAAAATGTAGTTTGTAAAGATATTAAATAATTCAAAAGTGACAGGTACAAAAACTTAAGAAATTACTGTAGTTATAGTAAATAACCAGAAATAAGTTTTAAAATTAAAATTGCATTATGAGGTAGTTGATCAGATATTTGATTTTACTCAATTGAAACCCTTTTCGTAATCTTTGAATTACGACATTCAAAACAAATAAACTTATCAATGTTGCATAAACAACAGAGTTTATATAAGTGTTCAGCAAAATGTAGACTTCCATTTCACTTTAAATATTCATTCATCTTTAAAATGTTTCCATATCAATCTACATATCAGGCGTGTTAGCTTCCTAATTTTTTTGTCTTATTTTACAGTTGTATAATCTTTCAAGATTTTATAAATAACCGATTTTAAATTGGATTGAATCCTCATCATAGCTTACTTGATCTTGTGTGGTTTATTTTTTTAAGAGTGTCTAACTACATGGAGAAAAGAGGTTAGTGAGATAGATTCTCACAGGGTACCTCATATTTCTGGCCTTGAACCACAACTAAGCTAATGTAAACTAAGCAAATCGCTAAACATATCGGTTTTCTCTTGCAAAATAATCCAAAAAAATAAAACAAACCTACAGTGAGAAAAGTTTTAATGTTACTATATTCGCTAGAAATACCAGCCTCAAATAGCTTTCAGCTTTTGAATAAGTAAGAATTTGGCTATAAATCAGAATTATTTCCAATTACTCATTGTATTTCTTATTCCTATATAACTGAATATCTTCCATAAATCAATTTCCCACCTTACCCCTCACAAATACTACACAACACACACACAACAAATACAAGGTGGTTTCGCCCATCATTACAGCTGAGTAACCCCATCATTGTGACCTTTATGCCAAAACTGAGTTGTGGCAGTGACGCAAATGAAATAACCTCTCGTTCATGTCTGCAATTCCCAAATTGAACAGACAGAACAACTTTCACCTATAGGGGTCACTAACAGTACAAGAACTAAATTTAGCCTTGGTTGTTGTGACCTACATGAAAAGATCTATCAACATATGATGGTGCTTTTCTTAAAAAAAAAATTGGATTAAATTACCTCTAAAACAATAGAAATAAACTTTCAGAATTCATATACATTTTTAAAAACATTTGCCTTAAAATTGCTTTTTAAAACTTTTTTAAGAAAAGCAGGGCAATTAATCACGGTTACATTTTTAAATCTTCCATTAAAATCATTTATTTTTATTTTCAAATCAAGGGAAGGGCTGTTAAAAATGTGAGTTCGGTTAAATAAATGATGACATGAAAGTAGCAAATAGCAATTCCCCCAACACACACTCATATATTCACTTATGCAACATTTTTGTTCATGTTACATAAATTAGAGCAGAACAAACAAATATGACAGCAAACAGTAGGAAACGAATAACAAATAACGCTAAGATTGAAGATAAAAATAAATTTTATGAATAATTTCATATCAACGTTTTTCGCCATAAATCCATTGAAATTCTAGAATGAAAAATTTTCTTAAATAATTGTTTACTAACAATAACAAAAGAAAACAACATTCAAGTTTGGTTTCCATTTTGGGGCGACTCTTTCGTAATCATTCCAACTATTACACAATAACGATGCAAAACAAAAACAAACAATTCGTGTCAGTTTTAAACTAGTGCTCATATACAACAGTTCAATAAGAAAAATGTGTGGTAATGTACTAAAAATATCTATCGAAAAGTAATACTTAGATTCAGTGTGAAGATAAGAGTAAATTTTACTCATCTATTTCATTTTTTTTTATCTGAATAAATTTGCAAGATTTCAAACAACCAGATTTCATTCTCTCCTCCTCCAACTTAAATGGCACTTGGCCGATATATAATTTGGGGGTTTAAATCTAACTGTTCAGGGGGAAAAAAAAGACAATTTACTCTTGTCTAGATAGTATTACATACACATATATTCAGGGGGGGGTATTTTTCTTTAACTATTCTATAAAAGCACCCAAAAATGTTGAAATATTTCTTTTCAAATATTTCAAAAGTTCATTAAACCAGAAACAAGTTTAGCTACAGACACAACGACGAAAGGAAAAGTTATATATTTTATATTATCATATAATCTATGAAATGGGAAAAATTTCAGATGTATTAATCAATGAGGAAACGAAATTTATGAAAAATTAACAATCTTATCGCATTTGGATAACTTAGACTGAAATATGAAAAATACATTTTGCATTTATTGTAAAAAGTAACACTTAAAAGATTTTCTATGGAAACACAATCTAAAAGTAAACTCAATGTATCGATTATAAAAGGATAAAAAGAACTGTTATTCAACTTTCACACTAATCAAAAACGTGTTAGAGAAAAACAACTGAAAACTAAATTCAAATTAATAAAAATTATTACTTTACTTTCGCAATGAAAGGTGAAAGGGTCAATGACCTTCCACTTTATTTTTTAAATCAACTATTTAAATCAAACTTTTCAAGGAAAATATTTTAATTATGACATCAAGATTCACTATATATCTAGAAAATTGTAAACAAATTGATTATTAAAATTCATTTCAACTATTTTGTGATTAAAAAAAAGTTTTGCTTTGGAGTTTTTAAGATAAATCTGCTGTTAGTACTTTTCAACCTCAAAAAAGTCTAAATACAAACGGGTTTGTTTTTTTTTTTAAACAAAACAATAATGTTTTGTTTTTTTGGGGGGAGGATTAAACTTAAAATGTTACTCTAAATATTTCTTATTGAAAAAAAATTAAAAATTAAAAAATAAAAAGGAGGTAAAAAGATTTTTTTAAAGAATTAAAACAATCGAAAATATTTCCTCTTACGAAAATCTTATATAAATGGGTGAACCGATTTACAAACCGAGATAAAGTGATTTTTTTATTAAATAACCTTTTCATTAATTTTTGGCACAGAGAAATAACATATTTTAAAAATCGATCCTGATATCATTTTTTTCTTTTTTTAATTGTCTAGTCAACGAAATATCAATTCATTTATGTTATAAGACATTTTATAAAAAATAAAAAAAAGGTTGTTTTTAATTACTCGAGAAAAACAAGATGAGCATTTTATGAAATATGTACACGAAGAGAAGAACTGCTTATTTTGAACAGTAGCTGAAATTTTATATTTAAAAATATACATTAATAGATTAAAATAAGAAAACGAATAAAAACTGTTGAATAATAAAAGATATTTCTTACCTGAAGCTGATTTCGAAGTTCGACCAAGAATAACATGTCTGACTGGACTAAAACTTAACCTCGTTGCACAAGACATCGTCATTTTAGATGGACGGGAAAGAAAACCGCAAAAAATTAATTATTCTAATAAAAAAAAAACAATCAAATATATCTAGAAAATTGCATTGGCATTTTTGTTTTAGGTCGTAAAAGAAAAGAATTAAAGCAATTTCCTCGAACAAGTTGACATGCAAAAAACATGGACGTGTATGTGTTGTCGGACTACGTGGAAGAAGACAAAAACAAGCAAACTATTATGGGATGGGAAAGGAACAAAATCGAAAAATGATCCTTAAAAAAATTATGCCAATGGTTTAGCGGGACTTTAAGTAATTTTGTGAAGGTCAATTGCGGACACACCGCATTATTTGGGGGACTAGACGTCCAAATCAGCTTTAATCCTCACTCGCTCTCCTCGACGCTACCATGACTGACAAGACTGCTGTGTGTGATCAACAGTATAAAAATATGGCGTAACAACCGCACACAAAATAATCCGTCGGATCTTGCTCAGAGTGTTATCTTCTCCAGCTTTATCCACGGAAAAAAAGCAATTATTTTAGTTCTTAAACCAAACTTCTATTATCTACTTAGAAAAATACTTAAAATATTTGGGGTTTATCACATAGATCACAGTTTACAAGCTTCTGTACATAAATGTAAACTCGAAGTGTACTATTTTTTTTTTTCCATTTAGTGCTTCTGTACTTTGAAAGATTCGATGAACTTTGGGTGTATGAAAAATCAAATTGAAATCTCTCTTCAGTTCTTTTATTTCTTCATATAGACACATTGTTGGTCGACACAATTTATATAAGAATTTGCAAAGCACTAAAAACATTTATTTCAAATTTCTATAGTCATTTGTTTACTCTTTTCATCCTTTCCTTTATTCACTTTTCCATGAGATTCTAACTCAAGAGTCGAATTTTGAGTGTTGTTTTTAACATTTTATGTGAGTTGTTCCTGAAATTGTCCTAAACCTACAACTTTTGGTGCAATGAAGAAGGTTTAGGCTGGTGTATTTTATAATACTGCATTCTGATTTAAAAATTTTTTTTTTTTTTTTTTTTGGAGGCTCCAGACAACTTTTTCACACACTTAGCCCTATTGTTAACCACTGGCATTAAAACATTTAGATTTTTTAAATTTACATTTCCATATTTAAAGAAATATAACCTTCTACAAAACTGTGTCCTAGGCATGACACGAAACTATATCAAGTGGTGAGGCTCGAGTTCTGGGAAGTGTGACATATCTCTTCCTAGGTCCACTCTGATTCTAAGAGGTATTATTTGTTATGATTTTATCCATGGGTCAAATAGATCTAGTGTAAAATTTGTAATGTATAAGGTTATGTAAAACAAAAAAAACAGAGTGCAAACAAATGATTATGACATAGAATCATTTAAATTAGATAGGAATACATGAAACCATTTAACTGTAGGTAATTTATATGTATTAAGAATAGTTACTAGAAGGTACAATTGTTTACCAAAGACTTAAATTATCTGCCATCTTGTTGGCAAGGCTTAGAATATACAGACTTTATTTTCTACAGTTGCCCGTGGTTATCGTCGCAGGATATGGACATGGCGACACGAGTTCAAATCCTGGACCTAACTGATTGCATTTCATATAGTACTAATACCCTTGGGAAAGGTATGAATCCAAATATTCTCCCTCCAGCTATGGGTAAATAGTAGGGCAGACTAGGTTCTTAAGCCTTGGTGAGGCAACTAGTCTAGGAGAAGGAAAACTCTGAATTCAAACATGTTAAACTCCACTTAAAAAATTGACCTTGTGTCATATCCTGCCCGAGCGGAGGGGTTGGGTAAATATGGTATCTTCTACAGAAGGGTAAAGCTCCCTAAAATGCATCTACTTAAAAATTATTTATATTAAATTGGAATAATTAATACCATATAACTGTGTGGAAATTATTTGTTTTAAAAATAATTACTAGAAGCTATAGTTTAACAAAGATAATAAATATTTGTTTGCTGAAACCATATGATTGCTTGCGATGTATTGTTGTTAAATTGGAATACTTGGAACCATATAATTGTATGTAAATATTTGAGTATTATTAAATTGGAATAGTTACATTAAAACATACTGTTGTGTATAAATTATTAAATAGTAATATTTAATATCATGTAATTGCATGCTAAGAAATGATTATAGATGAATTAAAAAGGTGGAATTTTAAAAAAAATGCAATTTTTAAAAAAGAGCAATGAAACATTGAAAATATTGTTATGAATAGAATGAAACATCTCCAAATAAATCACATTGACATTAGATAACCCATAATGAATTGATGTGTCATTAAATAAATAAACCAAACTAAACCAATCAAACAAAAGCATTACATTAACTGTACACGGCTGCTCACATGGAATCTACAACTGACACAGCTCGTATAATAATAGGATTATTGGATATAGCAAGTGTTCAACTATAAAACAATATTCTATGTAGTCCCCACCATTGGCTTAGCATTTGTCAGTGATGAACAAAAGTGGGCATGCATTGCTTGTAAGAGGGTCACTCCAAAAGTAATGCCTCTTATTTTATTGTTGGCCAACAATGTCAGGAGTAGATGTTAGTGTTATGATATTAGAACTTGAACCTTCCAGCCAAGAATCCTTTCTTTTTTTTTTCCTTGAAGATAGCAGCTGAGTGGCAGTCTTGCAAAATGCTGTCTAATATGAAAGCAATTTTTTAAAAATATGCCTCCAGACTTTGAGGCACCAGATTCCCATGAACTTTGCCTTGTGATTGACTCCCACTGTTAATGAGAAAACAGCCAGTTGACAGTTCAGCTTCAAAGTGAAAGGACCTGAAAGAGTCAACTCTCTCAGACTGTAATGAAAAAATAAGTCGCCACTTGCTTCCAAGAGCAAACCTTGAAAATGAACTAATTCAACTCCAAGACAACCCACAAAATTATATCAACGAAACACCCTTCAACAATAAGGAATTTTGTTGCACAGCTACCTTATTGTCACAAATAAAACCGCGAATGAATTAATCTACGACTGAAGAAATCTACGACATCCCTCTAAAATTTTACAACTTGTTAACCAGACTCTGAGTTAAGTCTCCGCAAATCATACCAAAATTTGCAAAAACTATCTCTTTATATGTCTTTTCTTTTTTCTTATTTTTTTTATATTAAATTTGCTGTAGAATTTATTTGTCTTGTCTTGTCTTTTCATTCAGTGTCCGAACTTGAAACTTGTGGTAATTTCCCCCACAAGTGAGAATTAATCCTTTTACAGTTTTAATCCTCACACACTCTGGGTCAGAATGGACTTTGGAGTAATGGCAATAAAAGGGTACTTCACATTCCTCAAAGCTCAAGGAATGAAGCCTCCCCATCAGGTAGTTCAGTGTCATATTCAGGACACTCATTTGGGGAGGAGGTCTTACTCCACTGCAGAGATGTAGTTGACATATTCTACAACCTCAGGCAACTGGACTGATAACATGTCTCTCATTGCCATGGAAGAGTAAACTTTCAGTTAGGTTTTCTGAAAAAGTCCCTTAAGGTAATTTCTGGATTTCATTTACCTTCTGTTTTATGATATGGTAGTTATCATGCTTGTTTTATAATGTTTAACTACTCTGCAACTTTTTGCCAATTGTATTACAATTCAAAAACTTTTCCTCAATGCTCATTTATTCCATTATATTAAAAAGGGCTGAAATTTAGCTTGTAGGCGTCTCCTATTAGATTTGCATATTTTATTGAAACTTTTGAATATAAATAGATATGTGTTCAACATCAGGAATACCATTCTATTGAGGAATATTGGTTGAAGAAATGTTGCTTCCTCTCAAGAATGAATACAAATACAATTAACAACTCACAGTGTTAGCATGTATGACTTTTTAAAGAACTACAAATTTAGATGAATGAATTCACAATCATTTTGGATTTACTACCTCTCTCACATACAATGTTACACTTGCATGTAAATTTCCCACTAAATTTCCAAACTATGCAATAGTATATACTTTTTGTTGTAGTCTGGTTAAAGCACTAAGCGCTAATAGTCCAGAGAGTGAATGTACATTGTGAAGTAATCGCTTCTGCCTTTTATATCCACAACTCAAAGATGGCTGAAACAGTGCTTCCATTTCTTACTAACCAATATACTACAATATATACTCTTTTTCATTGTTATTACTTAGATTTCCATATTTTAGAAAAATTAGATAAAATTCTAATTTTCAAACTTAAAAAAAAACAACTCACAAACAGTAAAACTAATTATTTGTATTTTCACCTGAGCAAAGGTAAATAGAAAATAGAATATATAAATAAGTGAACAACAGTATGTCTATAGAAAAGTATTTGTGGTCCCATATGTGTGTGTGAACTTTCTAAGAGGTACAACATCTTCCGAGAGACTTACATATTTGAGCAGAGTTCCTTAAGTTGTTTGTTGATAAAAATTATGAAGCCTGTCTGCGTCTTAGCAAGTAAGCTTTCTATGTATGCCCTGTACTATTTAGTAGTGTTGTGTTGAATGTAACATCAAGTTCTCTGGAGATAAAATACCCCTCAGAGGGGTAAAAACAGGTCCCTATATCTAGGTGATTCTGTGAAGAAAGAGAATGAGATTCTATACCTTTTTATTTTAGACTAGGCTCTGTTGCTATTACAATGACATTTAGCAGTCATTAGTTGAATTTCTTTAGCAGGTAAAAGAGATAATCCCTCAAGCTTGTTTGGAGCACCAGAAACCCTAGGGCTTATAACCAGTATATGAAGTGTCCATATCATTGTCAAGAATATATATATATATATATATATATATATATATATATATATAATCTAATAATTTTTAAACCAAAAATATTTTCTTTATGTGATAACTGGGACTATACATAATGTTTTTGCTTGTTATGAAAAGGGGACCATGGCCGAGCAAAAGCAGGACGACCAGCTTGAACATACATACAGCAGCTATGTGAGGATACGGGATGTAGCCATGAAGACCTGCCAGAGGCGATGAATGATAGGGAGAAGTGGCGAGAGAGGGTCAGGGATATCCATGCTAGTGGCACGACATGATGATGATGATGATGATGACACAGGAAAAAAATAAAATGGTTCTTCCTAAGAAAATCGAATATTTTCATCATATCTTTTTTTACTTCTTGTGTTTGATTTGCAAGGTAATACTTGTTGAATTCAGTGATTATTGATTTATACATTTATATTGTGATACAATTTACTTGATTAAAGCAATTAATTTGAGTGAACACACAAAAATAAATGTTGATAAGTTATCCTATACATGTAACATTGTTTTGGGGTTTTGTTTGTTGTTTTTATTTTTTTTATATCCTAAACAAATAGCATTGCATTTCATTTTCTATATTACATGTACTGCATCAGATTTGTGTTTCTACTTTTGACCTATGCTTCAGTATCATAAAAAAAACTGCTTTGGGTTATTAGGCAAAAAAATAAATATTCAAGTACATATGGTTTTTATTATTATTATTATTATTATTGAAAAGGTTAGATACTAGCAGCAGCAGTGGATTCTGAGAAAGACTGGCAATTAGAAATGTTTGTTATGTTTCTTTTAGCATACTTCTATTTGTTAGAGACAAAAATAAATATATAAAAATAAGATATACACCTGGCATTTTATTATAATAGATGCCTGTGGTCGGCAATTCACAAAAATTAAGTTTATGAATGCATTAAGTTGTTGAATATATCCACAAAACCAAAGCAATCATAACTGAATTGATTTTGTCAAAAAAGTATAAATTAGAGTCAAACTAAATATAGTACGTTCATTTCAAATAGAAAATCAATTCTAATCGCAGAAACATAATGAATTCATAGGCACTGTGTCACAACTAACAAACATTTGAAGTAAATAAAAGAAAAAAAGCATATTATTATTTTTTTAAATGAAAGATTTTAAGAAAAAGGTGCTAAATGTATATATCTCTTAGATTTATAAAACGTATGAATATATTAGTTCCATGGAGGAATAATATTATTTTGTTAAGTGATACATTTAATTTTCAATATTCATAATATTTTTTGGTAGATTCAACGATCCATGCTCCCTAATGCAAAAATTTCCGTATTTAACAAAGAAATTCTTAGTAAGAAAGGTGCATGGTTTTATTGCATTTATAATATATATATATATATATATATATATATATATATATATATATATATATATATATATATATGTGTGTGTGTGTGTGTGTGTGTGTGTGTGTGTGTGTGTTGGGAAAATCCTTCAGCAACGATTAAAAAAAAACGCAATAAATATGAGAAGCCGGGTCAATTGTCTGTTAAAGTACACATGTTCCAAGATAGGAATTAAACAGGTTGTAAAAGCAGAGAAAGTAACATCTGATCGTGTCTTCTGAACTTGTTTTATCCTATCGCTTACAACATATTTTGATAAACACGTTATATTTTATTTTACAAGGTTAAGGTTGTTTTATTTTTGTTTGTTTGATTTTTACGATTACTTTTTGTCATCAGATATTAATTTAGCCTTTTGATTAAATTTTTTACAATTCAAAATCACCTTATATAATCAATTAAACATCACAGAGTATGACGACACATCCATAGAGTCATGTCCCTTGAATACAGTTGATCTTGATTGTTAGGAAACAACAAAAAGTCTGAACACATGTGTTTTATCGGCATTTATTATGGCTGGGCGAGGAAGAGGTGGCCGAGGATTGTCTTTTAATATTGATGCTTTGGGATTTGGGCGAGGAGATGCACTGCCACAGGCCATTAATCAGCCACCCCCATTATTTCCGGTAAGTTTCATTAAGAAGAATGTAATTTACCTTAGTTTAGTCACATTTCGTCTGTATTAATTAATGTGGCAATGAGCATACGATAACAAAGAAAGTAATGAATGGATCATTGGATAATGTCGATATTGATGTATTAATTTGTTCTTTGAAAAAGAAAAAGTGCAGTTAAAAACCTGTGTATAGAATCAACTTGTTTGCAATCCATTATGATTTTAGTTCCTCTTTCCATGTTTTTTTTACTTCCAGCTCCGAGAACTTAAATATGTTTTTAAAAAATTAAAAAATATGAGATATAATTAATGTTATTTATTTAAAGAATTATTTTTTTTTTTTTTTTTTTTTTAAAGATGATATATTAGTTTTCGTGCAGAGTCAAATTATTTTCAATTTTTAGTCCTAAGTATTTATTACGGCTGAATTGATCCTTTCAATTGAAGTTTTTTTTAACGACACGTTCTCTATTTTCTTTTATGAGATGTTGGGTTGGGGATAATCAAGACTTTCGTTAGGTATATTAATTTTAGGAAATAAAACCTTAAAACTTCTCCATGATATCCCGCTGAAGAAATGGCTTGCTGTAATGTACAAAAATATCTATAGGAATGTTAGGTACAGTTGAAGAATTTAGTCTAAAATTATTTTAAAATTATTAATTGAATTACTTTAAAGAAATTAAATGTTGCAATTAGTTCAAAACAATTTTTGCTTAAACCCTGGTGGTGGTGGTAGCGGCGTTGTTGTTGTTGTTTTTAAAAGCAAACTATGTAAAAAAAAAAAAAACATCTTTTTTTTTCTTTTTTATGACATCTTTTTATAATTATTTGAATTTTACCGATAAAATTTGAACCTTGAAATATTAAAAAAAACAAAACATAAGAACGTGAAAATACAAAAAAATTTAAAATAAAACTTTAGAGATAACAGTATGAATGGGAAAAGCAAAATAGCCTTTTCCAAATTTGTTGTGGCCACCCTCTGTCTCCACAAAAATTCTGCAATATAGGAGAGGAAAAAGTTTTCACTGATCCCACACTGACGAGAATTCTTTCTGCCCTCATTCAAGTTATTTTCCATTGAGCATTTATTCTTTCGATATCAGAATTTCCCCTTTTTTTTCTTTTTAGTTTCACTTTTAAAAAATTGTTATTAAAATGTTAAAAATAATTATTAAAGAAAAGTTATTTAAAAAAAAAAAAAAATTATTCAAAATGTTTAGAAATAGAAATAAAGATTACTTCCCATCATCATATGATATAAACATAACAGCACCCTTTCTTTTCTTTTCTTTTTTCACGGCGTATATTTGTTGTTACATAATGCTTCTTTTTTTTTTTTTTTTTTTTTTTTTTTAAATATGAGTTAAAGCAAAAATAAGTTGTTTTGAACTAATTGCACCATTTATATCCTTTTAAATAATTTCAAACTACCTTCAACTCGACCTCTATATTTTTGCTTTAACTCATGATTTGTGATTTTTTTTTTTAAATTTTCAAAATAAAACTATGTAACGAAAATATACATAATAAAATATTGGTTACGTCGTTGGGAGGTTACTGTTTATTTCAGATCATAAAGGGAAGTAATGTTAACTTTGTCCGATTTTGTATAAGAAGCAAGTGACTTACCAAGTAACAGAAACTCACCAAAAAGTGAGCGAATAGAAAATGCTCCTTAATCCATCGAACAGTTTAACTCCATGCTTGTTTTGTATAATAATTAACTTTTTTTTAAATTTATTTATAGACAGTAATTTCATGAAATGTAAAAATAAAACGATGTATTATTATAGATAATTTGAAAATGGTAAATTGAGAAAATTATGAAAAGTTTTTTTTTTTTTTTTTTAATAACAATGTTTTGGAAATAATTATTTGAATTTTGTCAAAATTTCAACCTTAAGATGGTAAAAAAAAATGTAGTTTCATTTTAGGTTTATTTTTATATCTGGCGACTGGCTGGTGATTGAAAACTTCTCAGCAAAACTAATAATTTTGTCTGGATAATCACAAAAACATGCCATCTCTTGCATTATGTTGATGGAATATATCTATTCCGTTAACTCATTCCAGACTATCGAAGCTGCCTTCAATTGGTTTAATTTGGAACAGCACTTGTTCAAGCAACTGTTTACTCCTATAGACACCCTTCCAATTTCCTGATACACAGCTCTAATTTCGTTGAATGAAAGACGTTTGTTACAGTTAGTGGCAGTTCATTTTGATTGCCTAATGACCTCTTTTATTTCATGTTATTAAAAAGTATTTGTTTAAAAATCAGAACATTTTTGTTATAAAGTAGTAAAACGCATATGAAAATTTAGTCCAGATCACTTTAAAGTAATCAATATAATCAAGCTGGTGCAAATGGTTTTCAACATTTGTCTTGGATCTTATGGGGATTTTTATAAACCCCGAAAAGCCCGGTTTATTCCTTCGTTTTGTAAAAGAATAAACCGTACTTAAACAGCAGTAGAGAGATGGTGACAGCTTTTGAAGAAAGGGACGAAAGACTTATACAACAACAATAAACAGGATTTTACACCAAATGGAATAAACAATGAATTGGAAGAGTTCACAAAAGAGAGTTCAAGGAAGAGTTCAAGATGTAAAATATGGTTAGGTTTGTTGTGAAGGTTGAAGGTAAGGTAGGTTTGATAAGGTGAAGGTTTTGTGAAGGTGTTTGAATGTAATGTAGGTTTGCAGATAAAATGCCTGCTGGAACTTAACTGTGTGTGTCCTGTTCCTTTTAACTCAGCATGTGCGTTCGTCGCTCTTGGGTCCTGGCTGTGGTGGAAGGTACCAAATATGTGTGCTGTCAAGGGCTGCTATGAAAAGGACCTGTTGCTAACAGTTGTGGGAGTGGGACCAAAAGAGGGAGAGTCTCCAGTGGAGCTCCATTTTATAATGGACGCCATATGACCCCAAGGGGCTGCTGCTGTTCAGTGAAACAGGATCACCAGTTCCTTACCAAAATTTCTACAATCTTTTTGTGTCCGTTGGCTCTCTGTCCAGATCATATTGTTTATTCTTGAGTAATATCTTATTAATCACATCCATACTAATATTGTATGCAGTCTACCAAAATATACATGCTTTACAATCTCAGTTTCTGTACAAGAAAGTAGACGTAGAGTTAACATAGCCTAAAAAAATTGTTCAAAAAAGAAACTGTTTTACTCTAATCTATTTCCATCCAATTAAACATCATGTCCCTCTTCCCACTTTCCTTGTCAAAGAATTATATCACCATGTTAATTTGCAGTCTAATCTTGTCTTTACTATACCCTCTTCAATTAATAAAAATAGTACTGTTCAAACCCTGTAAATTCTATCAATTTATTTGCATGATTCAATCTTATATTGTTTCTTAAAATAATTTTACTGTTATAATTCATCTATTTTTTCATCTTATTTTTTAAAACCAACTTAATACTCTTTTTTTTTTTTCTTCAACAACAAAGTGATGACTCAACTAAAAAGACTAGATTGTATACTTCAATAGAAACATAATGGTACGTTGCATCCAATCGTAGCACCACCTCAACTTAATAAATGTATTAATTTGTTTTAAAGCCACTTGAACTGAAAGCTGTACCTTTGCTTCAAGGAGAGGAATATGAATATATGCTGGCTCTTAAACAAGAATTTCGTGGCACCATCCATGAGTCTCCATTTTACATAAAGGTAACAGAAAAGAAGAAAGATATTCATCGTTACTCAGACAAGTACCAGTCATCCTTGGATAATAACAACTCCTGGAACCCAGGTTGATTTCTTCTTTCTTTTTATGAAATTTAAATCTTTCATCCACTGATTACTCAAATCCCCCCCAAAAATGTAAAAATTTCCTGAAGTTTTAAATTAGGCCAATAATTTTTATTTACTTAATATGAGTATCAAATTTAACTTTTAAGCTCTGAAAAAAAAACATTCTTATTGTTTTATTATGCAAATAACTGAACCAACTCAAAATCTATGCATTCATAATATGAAATTAATTTGTACTGAGGAAAAAGTTATTTAATGAGATATAAAATTTACACTTTAATTTCTAAAAGTTTTTTTGTTTTTTTTTTTTTCAAATTTTTTTTAACCAAATAATTGTGCCTTTCTTTGAAACAAAAATCAGAACAAATCCTACTGATTTGTAGTCTTCTCAGTGAAAATGAATCATGTAAAATGCCTGAAGGAATTTAATACTCTAACCATACCTAATTTTAGATTATCATTGTATGGAAGAAAAATAAAATTTGATTTCTTTATTTAATGACATATTAACTTTTGTGTAAGAGATAAAACGTGAACATCAGTTTTGTGGAACATTCATACAGGATGATGTTTTCCTTTGTATAAAAACCTTTTGGGAATATAAAACTGCATCAAACAAAACAATGACCTGAAAATATTTTATCTTTTTCTAGCAAGATGAATATTAAAGCAAAACAATAAAAACTTATCCCCAACATTTGTCAATTTTAATATACCATTTAAATGACATGTTAATTGATTTCTAAGTAGCCATATATCATGTTCTACTCTCTAGTCATTAAAAGAATTTAGAGCTTAAATAGCATTTTATATTGAATAAATTCCATACATAACTGCTTTCTTATATAATATAGCATAATATTATATAATGTATACACTCACTGAAGTTTATCTAGTTTCTTAAAGGTATTTCATCCTCTTTTTTTCTCTGCAACCATTCATTAGCTATATATTGTAGTTTCTGTTAATTTCATTCATTCTTTACATAGCTTTGTAACATTGCTATCAAATGACTTTTTTCTTTTTTTTTTTTCTTTTTTCTTTCCAGATTGGGATAGTTTACCAAATGAACTGAAATGGCATCGGAAAAAATTAAAGAAGGTGAGGTTCACTCCAAGGCCTAATCTTCCCAGCAAGGCTGAGGCTGCTGAAGTACTCAAGACATTAGAGGCAAGTATACAATTATTTTGTCCATATTAACTGCCTTCATGTTCTTTTGAATTCAGAGATTCCTTTCTACAAAATATTGTCTAAGAAAAAAATGAATGAATAAAAAAATAAATAAATAAATAAAAGCACTGAATAATCTGAAAATAACACTTAATACTGAATGTCATTTTTAATCATCATATCGTGCCACTAGCATGGATATCCCTGACCCTCTCTCGCCACTTTTCCCTATCGTTCATTGCCTCTGGCAGGTCTTCAGAGTTACATTCCGTATCCTCACATAGCTGCTGAATGTATCTTCGTGCTGGTCCTGCTTTTGCCTGGCCATATGTGGGGGTCCATAAGAGTACATCACTTATGAGCTCGTCCCTGATTCTCCAGCAGTGTCCTGCGTGTCTGGTTCATCTAACTTGGATAGTTTTCATGATAGGAGGCAGGTGGCCGTATAGTTGATGCCTTGTGGGGTGTTGCCGCCAAGACTTGTTCAAGATTGCTCGCAGCATTCTTGTGTAATTGCCATCTAGCTTCTTCTCCAGCCGTTTTGTTAGCGTCCATGTAGTGCATCCATACAGCAGTATCAATACGAAAGCTGCCTGGAAGAAACTGTGTTTCATTTTATCGGTTAGGTCTGATTTTCATATGATTGATAGCTGTCCATGGCTTCGTGTCGATGTCCTTTTCGGTTGATGAGACGCTGCTTCCTAGGTAAGTGAATTTGTCTACTAGTTTAAGAGGGGTTCCGTCTAGTGTGGAGATGTCACCTGTTTGATTATAGCACATATATTCCGTTTTGTGTGCATTGACATGGAGGCCTATGCCTGCGGCTGCTCGTTCCAAACTATGCAGTAGTGTTTTGGCTTGGTTGGGTGTATTTGCCAGTGTCGCTATGTCATCGGCGTATCTTCTGCTTCGTTTCTTTGTCAGCTCAAAGCCGTTTTCTCTGATTTTATTAATCAATGTTAGCAGCAATAATGATTCTCTATAGAAACACTAAAGTGAAAGTACGTTCACCAGATGGAGACACAGAATACTTTGACATTGTAGCAGGAGTACTACAAGGAGACACGCTAGCTCCATACCTCTTTATCATCTGTCTAGACTACGTGCTTAGAACATCGATGTCATTTTTAATGATCCAAATTTTTGATATAACTGATTACTGAAATGCTCATTGAAATCTTTCTATCTTTCCTAGATAGAACCATCAATATCATAATGGACTACTGTTACAACAGGAGCGCAACCAGTTCATGAATTGTCTAGGTTTACAATAGACATTTTAGTATAATTCTATAAAACACTTAGTGCAAAATCAGTTTTATATTCTAATCAAGTTCAAAATTCCTTTTTTTTTTTTTTTTTTTTTTTTTTTGTGAACATCTGTTTTTTTACATAATTCCATAATGTGAAGATTCTTTAAAGACTTGCTTAGGTTAATACGTTTTTTTTTTGTTTTTTTTTTGTGTGACTAGGTGGATTAGTTTTCTATTATAATCCTTTAATAACCTCTTATTTCCCATTCATTAGTTTAAAATAAACATTTTGTGTCCTCGGTATGACACTAAACTGTATCTGATGGTGAGGCTTTTGTTCTAGAGCTCTGGGAAGTGTGGACTCCCCTTTGTTGCTATTACTCTCAGGTCCACTCTGACCAGAGATGGTAGTACTTGTTAGGATCCCATCTATGAGTCAAATAGATTTGATTAATGTAACATAGGAATACTTGATACCCTTTAACTGCGCAAATTATTAGTATTAAGATAAGAACAGTTGATATATTACAGTGTGTAAATAGAATTCTTGACAGAAATGTAATTAAAAAAATATGCAATGGATCATTGAAAATATAGCTATTAGTCAACTGTTTACAAATGAATCAAATTTTTTTACAAATGAATTGATTTGCCTTTTTAATAAATAAAACAAAACAATTTTTAAAAAAATTCAGTTAAATCATGAACTGATTCTCTATATCTATGAGGAAAGTCAGAATGGAAATTGTTAAATCAGTGTGATTAACTCCTATTGGTTTAAATAACTAATTGAAATCACTGATAATAATTCAGTTTGAAGATGTTAAATATGATAGGTAAAAGAAACATGTTGGCCAGCCCCACTATTAGAAACAAGATTTTTTTTTTCTCTCTTTTAGATAAAAACCTGGGTTATTTTTGGTATTTTGCCAATTTCATTTCATGTTGGCTTTTTTTTTTTTTTTTTTATATGTGTGTTTGTTCTAAGGGAAACAATCAAATCTGAAATGAAATAACTTATTTCAATGATCGAATTTCTTCTTTGCCAGACTCTTGAAAAAAAAGATAATCAGAATGAAGAAAATGAGGAAGAAGAAAAAGAAGTTGAAGAAGAGGAAGAAGAAATTTTTGAAGAGGAGGATGAAGAGGTAAGGGTTTTCATTTTGGTTTTATTGAATGGTACTATTTAGATATTGACATTTACCAATGTCTTTTGTAGATGGATTTTTTTCTTTTTTATAATATGATTTGCCCAGTCAGCTGGGACTAGAGAATACACCAACTGCTTCTCTGCAGAGGAGTAAGACTCCTCCTATGAGTGTCCTGCATATGATACTAAACAATCTGATGGTGAGGCTCCAGTAATATTGGAGCTTTGGGGAATGCGGAGTACCCCTTCATTGCCATCACTCCCAGGTCCACTCTGGCCCAGAGTGGTAGCACCTGATTAGTGTCCTATCTATGGATTAGATAGACCTAAACCGGAGTTTGAGTTTACTGTTTTTTGAATTTAAACTGTGTATTTACTGCTAAACTGAATTGCTCAAAATATAACTGTTTTGACATCTAAACTGTATACTTATGCTAAACTGAATTATCTGAAATAAAACTGTTTTGACATTAACTCTGTGTATCAACTCTGGCCTGGAATGGTAGCACCTGATAGGGCCCTATCTATGGGTTAAATAGAACTAACTGCATACTTATGCTAAACTGAATTGTTTGAAATGGAACTGTTTTTGACATTGAAACTGTTCTTACACTAAACTAAATTGTTTAGTATAGAACTGTTTTGACATTTAAGTGTGGCTAAACAAAATCTCTACTTATACTAATCTGAATTAGCTGAATTAGAACTGTTTGAATAAACTGAATAGTTTGAAATAGAAATGTTTTTGACAATTAAACTGTGTACTCATGCTAAACTGAATTGTTTGAAATAGAAGTATTTGCATAAAAATGAATTTGGCGTTAAATAAACTGAAAAGGTTGATATGCCATAAAACCCAACCAACCATAATTTAATCTTTGTATTTTCATAATTAGAATCTAAATCTTCTACAATGAATCTTTTAATATTTAATCTTTTTTTGCATTAATGTTGATTTGTATAAAAAATGTTTAATAGATGGAAGAAGTGCTCAAATATTAAATCCTGGCTAAATTTCTTTAGTCTGCAATAAGACAGGTAATTGGATGAGCTCATTTTTTGCAGCTGTACAGTTTTACCCCTACTTCTCATGGATTCAAAATGGTTTAGAGATTACGATAATAAGAACCAAGATAATGAATGTCATTATTGTAAAGCAGTAAAGTAATTGATATTGACAGTATAGGACATTCTCCAGGTTAAAAAAAAAACAGTCTCACATATCAGCTTGATCAAAAAACTGTTGAAATCAAATAACTAGTATTTTGCAGTGTTTTAAAAACAAACTTTGTATAAATTATGAAATTAGTTGTTGGTGACATGTATCTGTCTTTAGGTGAAGTAGATTGGTTTTAGGTTGAAAAAGAAAGAAATGCCATCCTTGTTGGCTGTCACATTGTATTGTTTGTTTGTTTTTTTTTAATTTTTAGATGAAGTATTGCTATCATTTTTTTTTTTTTTTTTTTTTTTTTTCATCTTTAGCTACTTTTTATCACAACTCACTCAGCTCATCAATCTTTAACATTGAATTGCAGAAATATTTATTTTTGATCTTTGTTGTTCATTGTTATTCTTGATTCATAACCTCTGTGTGTAGCAATACAAATATCACATTGTGTATTTGTTAATTCTAATATGGATTTTTCTTTCCCTCTTTCATTTTAGGAAGCTGTGTTTGTCTTTTTTGTTTTGTTTGATATATGATGAACCAAATATAATTTTTTCTATTTTTGTTTCTGCAGGACAATGACTACAACTTGAATTATTTTGACAATGGAGAAGATTATGGTGATGAAGATGATGATGACATGGATGAAGGACCCGTTTACTGAGGATGCCATTTTGCAGACCTAACAAATAACCTCTGAGTTTAACATTTATCTGTATTGTGACTTATCAGCAATTTGATTCTTCTAAATGACATTTTTGTAGTCTGCATCAGTCTTCACTCTTAAGACTGGTAGACCAGAAAAATGAATCTCAAAATGAACACATTGAACTTGTTCTTTTTATAAATGAAACAAAACAAATCCAAATGTTTTTTGGAGTCTCTGAGTGAAGGGAGTCATTCAGAACTTGGTTCCTGCTAATTCCAAAACTGCAAATAGTGCATTTTTTAATTTATTTAAATAATTTTTTAATGCATATAACTGATAATGTAATTGACATCCTGTGGTATGAATATTGTCAATTTATGCACTTATTCTTTATTCTCAGCAAGTAGTTCCTCCTTACCATTCAAGATGGTGGTCTTTTTATTCCCTGAACTGTAAAATTTTATACTGTATTTATTTTATCATAAATATACAGATCAATTTTAGGTCAAATTTTTTTTTTTTGTTAGTGACATTATCATCTTATTAAGTTTGTTAAAGTGTTTAAAAGCCTATAAATGACTGTATTTAAGTATTAATTGCATTTACAGTATATATACATCTAAGATGTATCTTCTCTTTTAGTGTCGAATATTTAGTATATACTAATTGTTCAGGATTTTTAAGGCTACATATTAGTTTAAGAAAATCCCTCAAATTCACACACAAGACATTGGATGATTTTATTTGGGGAGAAATGTCTTATATACTATCTATATTAATAAAAATTCCTGTTTGATATTTTATTACTTGATTCTTGTATAGTTTAGGGTGGTTTGATTGAATCAGTGTAACATTTTTAACTGGCTTAGTTCATATCCAGTGATGATTTCCATCTATTCCAATTGTTTAGATATATTAAATAACAAAAACAAAGTTATTGCTGTGGTTGAGCAGTCAGAGTGTATAGATGTTTGATTGTGATACCTTTCAAGACCTGCTCATGCTCTTATTGTTAAGCAGTTTTAGCATTGGTATGTAAAATAGACAACTTTTATCCAAGAGCCCGAGCTGGCAAAATATTGGGTAGATTAGTAAGTTAGAATGCTTTGTGAATGGGTTGCTAGAGTAGGTAGAGGATTTATAATTAAATGAGATTATTACATCTCTCACTCTCTTACACAAGCAATGACAAGAGGTGCCCATGGCATCATTGGAAATGGACACAGCAACCTGAGCTCAAATCCTGGACAAGGCTGTTAGCATTTCATAAAGTGCTAATACCCTTGGTAAAGGTATGAATCTAACTATTTTCACTCCAACTGTGGGTAAAGAGTTGTACAGACTGGACTTCTTAACCTTGGTAAGACAACTGATCTCGAAGAAAGAAAAGTCTGCATTAAGACCTGTTAAACTCCACTTAGAAATTGGCCTTGTGTCAAATCCTGCTTGTGCAAAGAGGTTTAGTAAATACATACACAAGCAACAAACCTAAAATGAGACTGTGGAGTTGAAGACTTCCCATATTTAGTCAAATACAGTAATTATTAAAATATTCTTTTCTTGGGGAAAATATGAAGTTGGTTAATTTTAGATAGAAACTTTTTGACACAACCCTGCAAGCTCATAGGATTTGTGTGTTAACCTGATTGTAACTCTGCTTTATAAATCATATCCTTAAAAGGTCTCATATGGTATAACTAAGGTTTATTAGACTGAAGGAAAACTTGCACATCTTTTTAAAATGTGCATATGATTTAATAAGTCATAAAATGTAAAGTTTTATATTTAGTTACCTTTCTTAAAATTGAAATATAATGTAATATCGAATCACTATTTGAAAAAAAAAACTGAATATTGTCAACTTATATTTACATATAGGCCAGTGAAACAAAGTGGTCTTTGAAGTTTATTTACAAGTTTATTTTACCAATTCTATGAAAGAACTGATACATTGCTTCTTTATTGCGTATTTTGGAACATAACAATCAATTGCTAATCAAAAGTATTGGTTTTAAAGCCAACACATTTTTCTCTTTAAAGGAGTTCACAAACATCATTGCAAAATATTTGAGATATTCATTTGTATTGTTGGACACATATTATTGTAAAAATCAGTGTGGTTGTATTTCATCTGGTAATCCAGTTGCATCTTTCAACTATTCATATATTTATCTCAAGATACCAAGCATAATTGACCAGAGATTCTGAAAAGCCAATTAAAATTAAAAGGATGATATAGATAGACATTTTTTGATGTACTTTGTGTTTTTACCTGGTAGAAACCAATGCATACTTTGCCTTCTGTTGATTTGATAAGATTCTTTCAACTTACAAACCAACTACACTTAGTTTTTGTGGCATTGCATCATTTGGTATAAGACTTGAAAAATGATATTTTATTTAATATCTGGGCCTGTTCAAGATTTCATTGCACCTTTTAAAAGGATCTTTGGTTTATTTGTTTAGCTGCTTATCAACTCCTTATGGGTTATTTAAAGCTGAAATTCAATTCATTTACAAATGTTTCATTACAATCACAACTATACATTTCAATGTTGCATTGCATTTTTAATGGCAATGAAGCGGGGGTGACTCCATCTGTCATAGGGCTTCGAAAGTGGAGCCTCACCACTGGATGCTGTTTAGTGTCATACTTGGGATACCCTCTTGATGTGCCGGGGGGGGGGAGGTTTACTCTTTTACAGAGGATGCAGTCATCATATTTTTAGCCCCACTGACAGGGTGTATTGTTTCCAAGGCATTTATCATATTCTTTGGCATTTTTCTATACAGTTTGAATATTTTCAAGATGGTGTTTGGTTAGGAGTAAATTGTTGGGCTTTACAAGTTAGTCACTTGGATCCAACATTGAAATATCTTCAATGTTCCCAGCTTTTCTTGAAATATCAAAATGTGGCATATCTATAGCATCAGTAATGTACTCATAGTCTGCCATTGGAAAAAGAGATGATTATTTCACTGCTATCAAGTTGCAACCATTTGTGCTGTTTTCCTCTTCATTTTCTTTTCTTTATTCTTGGGAAGTAGTTTATCTCAAAGAGCAATATCTTATTAGCTTTTCATTGATTTTTTTTTTTTTAGCTTCAGGTTGTTGTAACCATTTTTTTTTTTCCAGGACCTATTTCTGTGCATAAGTAGTGGAAGTTGATGACTTGTTGTCATCACTGTTTCTACCTCCTATAGATCATTCATTTTTTTTTTTTTTTTTTATTTTACCATCTGCTTACATATATATGGTACTTTTTTTTTAACTTGCACCCAAAGAAGCAAGACATAAATTTGAAGAAACCATTTGCAAACAAAAAAGGTCATGCAATGTTTTCTATTTTTCAGAAGAATATTTTTAATTAAAAAATATCCTGTAAAAGATTGTTGCATTATCTTGATAAGATCTTATCTAAAATCCATCAGTTATAATTGTAATGCTTGTAGTTAAGTCTCACTGAAAGCCAAACTGAGCAAAGCTTAGTAAATAATTGTAAAACATTTTGGGAATTGGTTTCAATTGAAAATAAGATTAAACTATTTTTACTTTCAGATAATAAAATATTTTTGAATAAACTTAATTCTTTCTTTCTTTCTTTTTTTTTTTTTTTTTTTTTTGTGTGTGTGTGTCTCTTAACCTGTTTGTCTCTGCAAATTTAAAAAGCCGCCTTCTAACTGGTGATTATTTTAAAACTTGATCCTTCAGGAAATGTAATTGCGAAGGGATAGATTTGGTGAGCAAGCTAGCCATGGGATTTTATAATGTAGTGTGATAAATTCCCCTGAAGTTTCAATCCCAAACTTATGATGTTTCACTATTCCACATCATAATTGCAACTAAAATGGCTGCTGTCCAAAGACATATCTCCCATCCACTCATCTCTACCTGTGCCGCAGCAATTTTGAATCCAGTAGATCATTCAACTGGGAACTGGATTTTTCATTATTACCCATCCCATAATAGTTGTTATATTTAGTGTTAAAACATAGATGCAAATGTTACAGCATTTATGGGACAGGGGTGGGTCTAATTTTTATTGATTTGCTATGATTTACATTTTTTCTATGTTAAGATATTTGAATTTCTGTTCTATTACTTAATTGCAAAAGTGTAGTCCATTATTTTAAAAATCTAAATACTAACTTGTTTGTAGAGAATGTAGAATCATGTCCAAAATGTTGATGATTGATTGATATATATATATATATATATATATATATATATATATATATATATGAATATATGAATTTTTCTTACAACTGCCAGTTTTGTGAAGCTTATTCTGAACAAAAATTGACTCATTGAAAAACTCATTTTACTTTGTAAACCTTGTAATTGTAATAACAAAAAAATAAGGATACTAATCTGAATGATTTATGTATGAAGGGAGATTTTTAATCCAATATCAATAAATGAAATACTTTTAAAGATATTTTATAAAAGGTCACTTTTCCAGGCACGTGCATTGATGATCAAACATCTTCCTTTCTTATGACTCCCAATGCATTGAGATATTCATAAGTTTTTACAATATCATTGGCTTAATAAATAAATGAATTGAAATAAAATATTCATCCCTATTTCATATGGGTTTTAATATGATCAATGAATAGCCTAAGTTAGACTTAGGATGAATAATTTGCACCAAAGCAAAGCAAAACAAATATAAATCTTTTAAAGTCACTCTCACATAAAAAATGTCTCTACAAAACTCATCAGAAATTTTTTACAGAAGAAATATTAACATCATAAGATATAATATAAATCAAATTCTTTTTTTTTTATGCAAACGTATCTTTTGTAAAAACAATTATCATTCATTACAATAGCTATATTTTAAATTGATGACATAAAACTGAAAGACAGTAATAGTTTAGTTGTCTAGCTGAAATATTCACATTTAATTAAATATTACTCATTGTTTTCTTCATGCTTTGAAAATGATGCCCAGCATCTTTGTGGTCTTCCTTGCAAATCAGGACTACTTTGTAATTACTTAACATTTTATTGGCATGATTCCTGAAAGTTTAGTGAAAATCGGACCAAAAATAGCAGAAACTTAGTAGTAGAGACATTTAGCAAATTATAATATGTTGAGTGAAAAAGTTTTCAAAATGTTTTACACTGGCAACACACTTTTTAGAAAGTAACTTTTTTTGTGACACATTACTTCAGTTTGGTTAGTAAAGCCAAAGATATAATTCAAAAATTATATCAAAATAATCCAATGAAAAAAATTATGGAATAATTAAAGAAAGAACTGAATTATAGTTTGGAAGGCTGTGAACTAGATGTTTAAATTCGTATCAGCTAAATTTGTATATAATATATATATATATATATATAACCAGTTAAAGAATCACCCTTCCTTCTATTAGGAAACAAATACATCAATCACTGTAACTTCCTTCATAGTTGAAATAATTATATATTTCCTACCAGTGTCAGTCTGAGTTGAAAATCCAGCATTTTTAATGTTTTTCCAGACAAGGTGGTCATCTCCACTCAGAAGATTAGAGTAATACAACCTCCAGCACCAAATATTCTGCTCTATTTGATGCTGTATTACTGTACACATGTCCAGTTGCACAATTAACTACAAAGATAGTTTGTCATTGAAATCAACAAAGTTTTTAATGAATGAAAAAAAAGTACAAAATAATTTATTTTTGAACAAAAAAGAAATAACAAACGAAGAGTAACAACTGAGGATATGTTTCATGGGGAAAATTTGTTTTGTAGATAAAATGAAAATTCTCTTAAAATTAGAAAACAATTTGAGATCCATGCAAAATAACACTAAAAAAATCACATATCTTTGCTTCCTCCTCTAAAAGTAGGTTTTTAGTGGGGGAGTAAAGTTATGTGACTTTTATTTAAGAAAAAGTTTGGATAATTACATAAAATCTGCAAGTATAAACATTCTGAAAAAAAATTCAAAAAATAATAATACTGTTTTTCTTAACTGATGAGTAAAATTTTTCTCTTGTGTAAAGAATGACTTTTTCATTTTTCTGTATAGACCAACAGTTCCTATTTCCAAATTATGTGTTCTTTTTTTTTGGTTAGAGAACAGTTTGAAGAACTTGATGAGGGAAAGCAGTCAAGAAGACAGCTGCCTAATTAACGTTCAAATAAAGGAACAGTTGAGTTGGAACAAAGTCAATTGGAGGAGGAGGAATGTTCTCTGAAATGGATTGGTAGCTCAAACAGTTTGAAAACCACTGATATTCTAAGTGACTGAAAAGTTATTAATGTTTATCAGAATAGAAAAATACTAGTTATATATGTAGGTAGAATTATATATATCATTAGCAAGTTGTACTGACGTCAGAGAGTTCCTTGACTCTCTCTCATCATCCATGACTCCTGACAGGCCTTCTACGCTGTAACTTGTGTTTATACAAAGCTGATGTAAATCTTTGCTGGTCAGCTAATATTTGCACATCCATGTGCAGGAATTTATAAGAAAACATCTCTTATGGGCTCATTCTTGCTTCTTCAGTAGCACTTTGAGTGTCTTGTTCTCACTTGAATGTTATGGGAGGTGGGTGGCCATACAGCTGCTGTTTTGTAGGTTACTTACAATATTTGTTTAATGCAGCATTCTAGTGTAGTTCCCATAAAAAAGTTATATATATATATATGTATATACAAAACAAAGATACAGATGAATGGAAATAGTGGAATTAGCTTTGCAACAATTCCTTTGTTTTCCCATTTACTTAATGATACTTGTGAAGGTGTATTTATTTGAGTGCAGTAAATACATTCATATTAAAAAGGAATATTAAAACTAAAAATGACCCCTGATAATACAACCCTATTAAAACCTCTGTACTTTATCATGCATATTCAAATAATTGCACGCATATTCATGATTATTCTAAATGTCCACATATGTACATGTCTATGATTTTTACATGAATACATATGAATCTTTTAATCCAATTTGACATTAAGAAGTGAATCTTAAAAAAACCCCCCCAAAAACAACAGATTATTAATATCCAATGAACAAACTAGAAAGTTCATAACATGGTATTGATAATTTGATGCTTGTTATATCAACTGCAGAGCAACATGACTGGAAATTATTAGTATTTGATTATTGGAAATTATATATATAAAATTATAAATTTCAGCACAAAACACCAGGAAAGTAGTTGTCTAAATTTCTGAGATGAAGCATGGTGATTTTCATCATTAAGGGTTTTTGGACTATTGTCTTTATCTTTATTGTTATTTCCACAACGTTTTGGCCAATATATCCTCCGGCCTTCTTCAGGTATTTGTCGAACTCGGGAACCTTCACGGAACTTCGAACTACGTCCTTTATTGAATCCAAGGGGGTTGCCTGTTCTAATTCTGTTATCCATAACCGGGTACAAGTGTTAAGTATTCCTGTATTGTTACTTGCCTGTAATCAGGATTGAATCTGCAACCTCCAGATGATTGTCTCCTTAAAAGATTATGGAACCAACACCTATAACCATTACGCCATGTGAAGGTTCCCGAGTTCGACAAACACCTGAAGAAGACCAGAAGACATATTGGCCGAAACGTTGTGGAAATAACAATAAAGATGAAGACAATAGTCTGAAAGCCCTTAATGATGAAAATCACCCGGAAAGTAAGATTTTAAAAATACTTATGAAAAATAAAATATAAAAAAGGAACAAAGATCACTCGCCTGAATTCTTTTCTGAGATTAAAAAATGTTTAAATATTCAGTAGGTTCTTGTTAATCAAAAGCAGATTGATTAAACAAAAAAAATCACTAACTGACAACAGTTGACCATGGGCTGTTAAAAAAAGCAGAAGATACATCTCATACTAAAACGGCCTGATGATGGTTTAATGTAAAAACCAAGCATTTAACTTTGGTATATAATTCAACTATAAATAAGATTATCCTCTGAATACCTTGTTTTTTCATATTTATACATCCACACACTCACACACATATATAATTACATGGAAAATCATACTTTCAAAAACCCAAAAACAATGGCCATAATAGATAGAAATTAAAGCTGCAATTTAAAAAGTATAGTCTACATAACCAAATATACAAACTGCAACAAAATCTACATAGGATGTACTCAAGCACAAAACAATAGAGTCTATCTATATAAAATAGCATTAAATAACCAGAAAATAGAAAATTTTATATTTCAAAACATCTTTATGGGTGCTGCAGGAGAAACTTTAGAATAATGCCAATATGCCAGACCAATGATTACACATGAAAAAAACTTCATGATATAAACTAACATTAAATGGAACCTAACAAAATGCTCAGGCTTGTGCACACACACACACACCTACACACCTACACATATTGACAAGCTTAAAAACACATCTATATATGGGGATGAATACATTTTCACACATTAAATCTACTCAATACCCTTAAAAATATGAATGCATGAGTGTATGTATACATAAGTGTAAATACATATATGTACATATATGTGCACACATACACCAGTAATTAAAATACACTCTGATACTAATAATAAACTCATCCATTGAACCCCTCTCTCTCTCTCTCTCACACACAGTACATATGTATATATAATCAAACAAAAAATTTATTTACATAGACTAGAAGTAAAAAAGAAAGGAAATAATAAAAAATCTTCACTAACAATTTACTCCAATGAGACAGCCACAGACACTAAACCTGGAGTCAACTAGAATCTGAATAATCTATGAAGCCCCCTTTATCAAGAAGAATTCAATTAATTGAAGAAGACTAGAATGTCTGAAAAATGTGTCACACACACATATATATACACACACGGAATGATTATAATGTAAATACTAAATTTGAAATCATTGGTGGACCTTTTCATCTAATATATGTATATGTGAGTATTTTCAAGCTAATCAAGAACAAAAAAGATTTCAACGCCAAATAACTTTCATTTACGATGCAGTTGTTTTGTTTGTTTCAAGTGGACAATGATTTCAAACAGACTTTGTATCATTCAGTATTTTGATAGAATAATACTTGACAAATTGCAAAAGAAAAAGACAAAAAGGTCTGAATGTAGATAGATACGAACTAATTTTTGTTGTCTCGACCTATTTGTTATCAGGCAGGCAACTATTGTAACGACAATTTCTCTTTGAGTGGATATTAACAGTCTGGTTTTATTGACATAACTAGATGAACAAAGTGTGTAAACCAAATTAATTTTTTCCCTGTTGAAAAATAAAAATAGTTACTAAATAAATGGAATATTTATTGCAGGTTTTGCTGTAGGGAAATCTGGATTTTATTTTCCTTTCTTTTTTCTTTTTAGAAGTATCAACAATAGAAGCTCAGTTTGTGATTTTCTAAATGACACTGGACACTGAACAGAAGTGGACATTTGCTTTCTCCTAGTCAGAAAAAAAGTAACTTATTGTTATATTAATATGTTCACATATATGTTTAGAAATATGTGAGTTAATCAGAATATATTACATCACACATACCTACACCCAGATACATATTTCTCTCCTGTGTGTGTGTGTGTGTGTGTGTGTGTGTGTGCAAGCATAAGATTATCTGGGTATTATTTGAATGGTTAAAGTTGTTTTTCTTGGGGATAATTTACTGTTTAAACTGATTTCATACAATTTTAACTATTTGGATAACAGATTTTCAAACTATTTAAACAATTATTATTATTCAATTTGACAAATATAATTTTTAAGACCCCAAAGAATATAAATATTTGGAAAATATATTTACAGAAGTATTTTCACTTTGATAAATTCCATTCTGCATGATCTTGATTCTTCCTGTGATTTCCAATGCCGTCAGATTTGTTTCCCTTGGAGATTGTTCCTAGCATACCAAATAAAATTGGTTTCCCTGTCACCTTCATGTTCCATTGTTTTTTTTTTGTTTGTTTTTTTTCGGCTCTCTAGCAAGATCCAATGATTTGCTTATCTTTTCTCTTTTTTTCTTTTTCACTCTGTGGTCTGCTATAACAAGAAAAAAATCCACCAGATGGCAAGTTCTTTTTTCTTGTTAATTAACACTAGATCAAAGTCAAGATTGAATGATCAATCTGTATCTCAAAAACCGAGAGAATTTTATCCATCTCATTTTCTTGGACAGATTCTGGTTTATGAGTATACAATTTGCTTGTATGGTCAAATTTTAATCTCTTGCACAATTCCCCTTCGATCACCTTTCCTACCCAGTCTTGCTTAGTTTTGTACTCCTTTTGTGCTTGTCAGCTGTATTCACTTATTATGTTATTAACCATTTTATCTCTATCATAATCTATCCTTACTATTCTCTTGCATATCATAATTTTCACTTTGATATAATTAGTCCTTACGACATTATTTTATGCTGCTATTAAAAGGGAATCAGCTTATCTTTTGAAGTTTTCTCTTCTCAGCCATGTCCTGAAATTTTCCTGTGCAATCTCCCCAATTTGTCACTTGAAGTATCCATACAGTTGTTTTTCTTCCTATTTGTGTTTTCTGGATTTTGTTGTTTTCCTGTTTGTCCTTAAGTTGACATTGCTCAACCTGGCTGTTAAAGTTAATTTTTCTTTGCTCCTTTTCTGTATTCTTTGAGTCATTGAATTGTTGCATCTATGTTATCCTTAATGCTATCGAGTCCACCTTTTTTTTCTTGATTTTTGTTGATGGAATTATTATTATTATTATTTTACTCTTTGTGAGATTTTCATGCCAGTGTTTGCTGGTGATCTTTCTCTGGAGTCTGAGTAACAGCAAGTCTCCTCAGGTCTCCAGAACTCTTCTGAGTATTCTGGCCAATCTTAGCTATGCTGTAGTTTTGATTCTTTCTCTGATTCCCAGTTTCTCTTGTCTTTTTTTTCCAGGCTTTTGGGGACCATTCCAAGCACACCAACTACAATCAATTAATATTGCTGTTACTGGTTGCATTAGTCTTTCTTTGTGCTCCTCAAAACCTTTGGTTGATACATTTATGCAATCCTCAATGCTGGCGTGTCCTCTTCCTCCTTCTTTTCTTGACATATATAGTCTGTATATATCATCTCTCGGATGTAAAGCCTTGTGTATAGTCATCAACTTTCTGTTCCTTTAATCAATTTGTCTAAGTTTCTCTCTTATCCATCTGAAGAATCGTCCTGTTTATCTTACAAGGAAGATTGCACAGGAGTTTGTTATTATTATTATTATTAATTAATTTCTGCTGAAGAGCTTGGTTCCAAGAAGTTTTCTTGATCTTCTGATGTACTCTTTTAATCTTTTTATCTTTCATCCATTTTATGGTGTCCACTTCCACTATTCCTAAGTACTTGTAATTTTTCTTCTCTTCATATTATTATTATTATTATTACTATACTCCATGTAAGATTTTCATATCAGCTAATGCTGGTGTTCTTTCACTGGAGTCTGAGTGACAGTTCTTTTTGATTCTACTGAGTAATCTGGCCAATCTATAGTCTGGGTTGTTTTGATTCTTTTTCTGATTTTCCATTCCTTCGATCTTTTTTTCAAAGCCTTTAAAACCCATTCCAAGTGCACCACTTAGAATTGGTATCACCGTCACCTTCATATTCTACAGCTTTATTAGTTTTCTGGCAAAAAAAAATAATATTATTATTTTTACTCTGTGGTCTACCAGAACAACAAAATTCACAAAATAGTAGGTTTTTTTTTTGCTTGTTTGTTAATTAACACAAGGTCTAGTCTTCTGGCCAAGATTGAGCATTCCATCTGTATCTCAGAATTTCATTCATCTCATTCTCTTGGGTAGATTCTGGTTTGTGCATATCCCATTTAGTATTATCGTCAAATTTTAGTCTCTTATACAATTCCCAGTTGATCACCTTTTCCACCCAGTCAAGCTTAGTCTAGTAATCCTTTTGTAGTAGTTTGCTGTATGTGATTAACCACTTCATCTCTTTCTCCACATAACCAACACTTTCTATTCTATTGCGTATCATCGGTTTTCATTCTAATATAACTGGTCTTTATGGTATTGTTTTGTACTGCTATTAGAAAAGAATCACTTTCTGTCTTGACGTATCCTTTTCTTATCCTTGTCCAGGTCTTCTCATGTGCTATTTCACCAGTCTATCTCTTGAAATATTCATACTATTGTTTTTCTTCCCATTTCTGTTTCCTAGTTTTTGTTTTTTCTGTCTGTTCTTAAGTTCCCATTGGTGTTACTGGCTGCTGTAAGAAATTTTTCTTTGCTCTTTTAATGTAGACCACATGTCGTTATTTTGATACATCTACACAATCCTTATAACTGGTGAGTCTTCTCTCTTGACTCACATAGTCTATATCATCTCTCGGATGTGAGGTCTTGTGCACAGTCATCAACTTTTTGGTCCTTTAGTTAATTTGTGTGAGTTCCTCCCTTGTCCATTTAAAGAATAAACCTAAGTATCATACTGTGGGAACTGTCCAGGTGTTTATCGCTTTAATGAGATTTCTCTCGTTTAGCTTGGCTTCAAGAAGTTGTCTTGTTCGTCTGTGGAACTCTTTTTTCTTTCCTATCCACTTGTTTGATGGCGTCAGTTTCAAATATTCCCAAGTGATTGTAATTTTCCTTTTCTTCAAGTGTTCTGATTCTTTCCTGATTTGGCAGTTCTATTCTTTCCATTATTTCTTTTTTCCCCTTTTTTATTATCAGCATGGCACATTTTTTAAATTCCATTCCTATATCCTGACTGTATATTCTTATTACTTATATCAGGGTCTCCAATTCTTTTTTTTTTTTTTTTTTTTTTTTTGTAAATACCTTGATATCATTCATGTACATTAGATGATTAATCTTTTCTTGTGGTTTTGTAAATTTATAGTCCTCCTGTGTACTTCCTAAGTATGTTGTTGAGTAGCATCATTGCTATAACGGATGGCTGTGGTGAGTGTAAGTCTTAAAGGGAGATACCTCTTTGGATTTCTACCTCTGGTTGGGTTTATCTTCTTGCTGTTAATTCTACTTTCTAGTTTTTCATGGCTCTCACAATGAAGTTTATGGCTTTGTTGGATTATTATTATTATTATTATTATTATTATTTGCAGCAGTAGCAGCAATATTAACCTTAGTATCTTAATTTTTTAACCTAGATGGTATCATCTAAGTTTGTTCTATCAAGTTGATATCAAATCTTGTACCAGTTTGATAGAACTTTGCTATAATTGATATTGTCAAAAGGAAATGATATTTCTACGCATATAGCTAGTCAGCCCCACTCGCTGATAAAAAAGAAAAAATAAATAAAAGTAAATGAATCCAAAGAAAATTGTATTTGCATATAACACGGTTATTTCGCACTAATATATAAAAATAAGTGTTTGTGTTGATAAGGAGACACCATACATTGATGCATTGGCATCTACACCGACTGTATTAGGGTTAGCGAGCTGACATGCAATTGAGCATTCTCTTTGTAGATATTAGGCATATTTCGTTAAAAAAATAAAAAGGAAAAAAATATGCTTAAGAGAAAGACTGCTACCTAAATATGCAATATTGTATGGATATCTTTCACCACCTTATCCCGTGATAGGATTCAAAAGACATCGATCATCATTCCTGTCAGATTGCCCTGCGCATTTATATTTTGGTTCCCACGTTTATTACTTGATGTTTTAACTTCATCAGACCAGCTTCCGTAGATTTCTAACCATCCTTTCATAAATTCATAGGAAGGAGAAACTCTTTGTATCTTCAAAATACATCTGACTGTTTCTAGGATTTTTCAATAACTTTTACTGACTATCTAACTAAACAGATCTTTCTCCTTTTTCTTTTTCAAATCATGGATTTCTTTTAATCAATCAACCAGCACGCATCCATGATTTCAAATAGTTTTCCTATTTCATACAATTTACATGCTGGCTCAAAACCTTTGATCTCTGTCCTCAATCATCACTTCCACTGTTTGACTTTGGTGTCAAACCCTTTACTAGGTTCTGTTCTCGATGATGCATTAAATTACAAATATAGCTTTTTCACTTGTGTATTAATTCATAAATCTTAACTATGTTTAGCGCTAAGTATAGGGCACCCAGTAAGAATTGAGCTCATTAATAATGGTGAATAAGGTAGCACTCTTTTCTTAAACATTTTTCTGTAAAGTTTTTAACGAAGCATATTTAAAATCTACTCTAGTGATGCTCATACAGGAGATAAAACTCTATGAGAGAATGTGTTATCCTCCTGGATTTGTAGTTTCGTCTTCAATGATTGACTATAAGTGACAAACATACGTCCAGATGCACGGGTATATAGATATGCCGATATAAGAATACAGACACGTACACATAGACCGATGCAACATATATTCCGACTTACCAGCAAATAACACATCTACATATATATCTGAGTAATATGTACACAGACTGAAAAGAAATATGAAAGGAAAAATATTGCTCGATTGTAAAATAATTCAAACCTTTCGGATGACAACCTCTTTCCTTAGAGCATTGGTAATAAAATTTTGTTGACCGTTACTACTATGGTGAATTCAATACTTACACTTATAGCCTTATGGCGTACGAGATTAGGCTAAGTAAGTATCACTTTTCTATGGGCTGGATGTATACATAATTTATGCGATCAATATCTTCCTTTCAAAGTCTGTATCAGGATATGTGAGTAAAAGGCTTCAGCCCTAATTCGACATTTGTCAGAATTGTTTTTGACGATTTTTTTTATCATTACATTTCAGTTAATTTGAATTAATTTCTTCATCTTTGTGTTTTTTTCCTTCTTTTTTACAACGTTTTGGCCATAGTACAATCAACCCTTCTCTAGTGTCACTTGTATTGAACATTATTCTGACAGGAACGCTAACTTCTCTCATACACGTCACATCCATATTTTGGATGTCTCTCAAGTTTTATCTGACCAGAGGCTGGTCTCGACTTTGTAGACTCTTCCACAACTGCATGGAATGTTATACATTCAATTTTGAGTCACGATTTCTTCTAGTGGAAGTTTTACTTTGTGTAAGTCTCTGTGGGGTCACTTTAAAAATAAACTTTGGTTGATCATGCTAGGGTAAAGAAGGGGCTCAAACTAATCTCTATGGAATGAAATCAAATAAACAGGAAAAACACTAGAGAGAACAATATTTGATAGAGTCTGCACATGTATTATGTTTTGATAATTCGATCAATAGACTAAGTATAGATATTAAAGGCACGTAAAACCCACTAAAAAGAAAATGATGAATTTGCAGTTTCAAAGTTAAGTCCCCAAAAATGAAAGCCTTAGTTTGGTTTACTTTGTTCGCTCAAAAGTTATTTATTCAACACATGAGTTGGGCGTGGATAATTTTAAGAGGATGCAAGCTTATCTACCGGAAATGACGTGTATGAGAGAAGTCATCTGTATTTACCCAATACCTTTGCTAAAGGCAGGATGCGACATAAGGTCAATTTTTAAGCGGAGTACAGCTGGTTTAAATTCAAAGTTTGCTTTCTCTTTGATCTTTTGCCATACCAATTCATTATAACCAGGCTATCCTTCTATTTACTCATAGCTGAGTGGAGTAGAGATAGATTTATACTTTTTTCAATGGAATTAGTGCGAAGTGAAAATAAGTTTCGTACTGCATTTGAACTTTTTTCGTCGAGTCCATTTCCCTATGACGATAACCGTTACGCTATGATCGTCTCTTGTATGAAAATAAGATCAATCCTTCTCTCCTAGAACAATGTTTTGCTTTTAAAGATCCAGCAGGCACTCGAGGTGAGCCATAGAGTATAGTGGCTGAAATGTGATAAAAAAACAAAAAACAAACACTAAAGACGTGCACATTAATTGAAAGTAACCAAAAGATAATAAACCTGATATAATTATTCTTATATTCTAGTGATTTAAAGGTTTTAATATCCATAAGTTCCCTCTGAGTGGCTTAACAGAATCTACAGTTAAAATTAGTTCAGTTTATGGTTTCATTCAGTTCTTCTTGCAAAGGTTTCTTTGGAATTCTTTTATAATCGTTCGTTAGTTTTGCATAGTAATGTTATCTAAGAGTATAACCCAAGTTGTAACATGGTAAATCTGCATTGAACACTTTCCTTAGTTCGGGAATGACAGTTCCTAAATGGATTCGTTTTTCAAAGTGACAAAGTTGTGTTAGGGATAAATCACAACTCTTCTATTTATGACTCGTTGCTCAAGTCTCCCGTTTTTCTTTTTTGTTTAATACTTTATCTAGTAGTACTGTTCATCACACACACACACACACACACACACACACACACACACACAAATTATATATATATATATATATATATATATATATATATATATATATATTGGTTAGAGTGTTCATTAATGGCACGAGAGACCAATGTTCAATCCCAGGTTGAGTCAGACCAAAGACTCAAAAAAATGATACTTAATGCCTCTTTGCTTTACACTCAGCATTATAAGCTATGGATCAAGGATAAGTGGAGTAATCAAGGGAAAAGAGTAGTGTCCTATCCAACACCTCGGTGTAGTAGCTTTTGAAAAGGGGCCTTCGCCAATAAATAAGTAAATCCGTAATTTGTTTTTTTTTTATAAAACCCTAATTTTCTTCTAAATCAAAGCTGTTAGAATTTAACATTTTTAGCGGAACATTACACAATCAAAACGGGTATTATTAGGTATTACTCACAACCAAACTTTACAGCATTAAAAGGCTGTAAACAAAAATATGACCATAAAGCAGTTAAAAAATAAGTACCTCTTTTATATATTCATGCAATTTTATATTTGGTTTCAGGGTGTAAAAGGAGGAGGCGCTGGTGGTGTAATGGTTATTGTTGTATGAAATGGACACGGTGACTCGAGTTCAAATCCTGGACTAAGCTGTTTACATTTCACATAGCGCCAATACCCTTAAAGAAGATATTAATCCAATCATCTTCCTCCAGCAATAGATAGATTGTAGGGCAGACTGTGCTCTTTAAATTGGGTAAGGCAACCGATCTCGGAGAAGGAAAATTCTAAATTCAGACCTTTTGAACATCGTTTAAAAATTGACCTTGCGTTGTATTCTGCTTAGGATTGGTAAATACATCCAGGGTTTAAATGCTGTAAAGTTTGTTGATACTTACTGCTTAATATAATCTGAATTATTTTTTTAATGTTACATATAAATTAGAAAACCCCGGTATATTTGGCTTAAAAGAAAATTGATTTTTTTTATAAAAAATAAAGGCATCCTAATTTATTGCCGATTCTGTGTATATATTTATGTAATATATCCCAATCTTTCGAAACTACTCAACTTTCTCTATATTAGCACGGATTATTCAAATGATTTCTCTATAACTGTACTATATAGAATATTCACTTTCATACTGTCAAGTTATTTCATTATTTACTTATTTTGGCCAATAAATAACAATAGTTTAGTATAAGACTGTCCTTGTCTCTGAGTCATACTGCATCGAAACTTTTGACGGCGCTAACATTGTAACATTGTCTCACAGCAGCAGTTCATCAGCATGTTACAATAAATTTTGGCTTTTTCATATAATTCCAAGACTCTTAGTAACGTCATAATATCAATGTGACCTAGTTTCCCAAAAGGCTTACCAAGCATTGTCATAGACTCGCCTGTCTCAGCATCTTTATGTCCGTCTATGGATGTCTCATCATATGCAGATATTGTCACCAAAATCTGCTGAGTGTCTGCTTCATAATCCGTTGATCTTATGAATGTATTCATTTTGGGTGCATTCAGCGAGCTTCATAAATTTAGCGCAGTAGTAACAGGTACCGGGCAGAGACTCCAACAAGATTCCCGAGTGTTCTTCAGCTCTTCCAATCCGGTTTTCCATTAGCAACAGAGAATAAGAATAATTACCTACATATCGTAAGTATTTTGCCTTCACTGAACGTCGAATATCGGGAACCCGTGCCAGTCGGCGCAGTTCGGCAAGAAGTTCTTCTGTATAATTTTTTTGAATCTGCAAGGAAACAGAGAAAAAGTTAAATTCAATAGGCACATGCGACCCCATTCGCCTTTTGTCAACAACAATTTAATTAATTTCACTCAATCCAATAATTTTCACTTACGCTCATTTAAAAAAAAAAAGGTGATTATGATAATAAATGATTCTTAAAATATAAACTTTTTGATGGGACCAAACAAAAATGAATTTTACTATCTAAATAAATGGCCGAGAAAAATATAAACAAATTACTTCCCGTTTTCCCCGTTTTTATTTTTTTCAAAATTATATTAATTATTTCTTTTATTCTTATTTAATTTCTCTTTCCCTTTCCTTTCTCTTTTCATTTCTTTTGAATTACCAGAGGTATTTTTCGTTTTTTTTTTGGTTTTGGTTCTTCTCATTTTTTATTGTAGGATTACTTCCCTTGTCTGCTAAAGTACTTTTACAGCTATCCGCTCGATACTGACACCGTAGCTACAGAACCTAGCATAAATGATAAAAACACGAAAATATCGTTCTATTTCTTTATAAAATGACATAGAGGCTAGTCCTCGTCTCTTCCCTCAGAGATAGGGATGTTCGTCACTAGATTATCCCGGATGCATAGAATACAAAATAGTCAACATTATATAGTCGTAAGCTTACTCCCACACTCACACAAACAACTAGGGAACTCTTCTCATATATGTAAGTCTCTCATACCTCTTAGAAATTCCACACACATGTACGTGCCATAAAAGGCCTCTCTGCATACTCGCCTTCGTTGACTCTTTTTATATTTCATTTCTTTGATATCTTTTCAATTTAGTTTTGTTCCGAAAGTAAAATTTCTTGAACTGTACGTATTGTTTTAATATTCAATAGTACGACCAAAATGATAGTCACTTCTAGGTCATACAAACATATAACATTTATTTATAATAAATTCTTCATATTCTTTACGACACACCTTAAAATCTATGTGACACTCGGCCAGTTAAAACATTCCTTTATCTGCTTCTTCTCTCTCCTCATCATCCCAATCTTTAGAAACCACTTAACTTTCTCGAAGACTTTCCATTTCATCATCAGCCCTCTTTTCTGTAGCGATTTTGCCAGTTTAAACATTAATTTTAAGACACGTCCGACTTTAACTTACCAAATAAAGAAAAAACTACATTTACAGAGCCATCCACTGGATAAGACAAAAACTGTTGTCTACTGCATTCTAGTTATTTGATCTCAGCTTTTATTTTTGAGCTCAGTATAACAACAGTATGATCTTTGGGCTTCTCTGTCTTTCTCTCCTTCTCTGTCTCCCTCTTTCGCTGTCTTCCCCTCCTTCTCTGTACTTTCTTAAATCCAAACTACAGTAAAAGACACATGAGTACAATCTGCAACCTAATAAATACTGTAGGGTTTTGATGAAGAAATTATATACCGTCTTCTTATAACAACTACTTGGCTAACATCTCACCAAGTATTTGTTGAGTCAAAAATAGATTTTAAAATTGTTATCAGATTTTAGAATCCCATCAAAATTTGTTATATTCATCAATCCCATTTGACTCTTGCTTGCAAACTTATCAAATACTCTTTTTTATTATTTCATTTTTGTTGCATCAATACATGTTTTTACCGAGTGATGTACTGATATACGAGGATCATTAAATAAGTTTCCAGACTTTTTTTTGTATGAGCACTTTTATTGATAGTACACACATGAATCTCTAGACCCCTTCGAAGTAATCTCCCCCGGCTGCAATGCACTTGTTGTTCTGTTCCTAAAACTTCTCAAAGGCCTCATGGAAGTCCTCTTGTATGAGCGTGTCAATGACCTTCGTCCCAGCCTCTTTCATCTCCTCAATTGTCTCATAACGATAGCCTCTGAGCTTAGGAAATAACCAAATGTCACAGGGAGTAAGGTCTGGACTATAGGGAGGGTGAGGAACTGTCTTGATGCCCATCTTGGTCAAATAGTCTGTGACAAGGATGGAGTTGGGGACTGGTGCGTTGTCCTGGTGGAAATGCCACTGACCCGATTTGAAGAGTGCTGGCCTCTTCCCTAGGAATCTCTTCCTGAACTCCCTTAAAACCTCAACATAGTAACCCTAACCCTAACCCTTTGGCCAATCAACTCTGGTGTTCTGACTTCCTTACTCCTCCCATACCTCTCATTATCTCTCACAGACTCCCTGCCTTCCTTGAATCTCTTATGCCACTCAAAAACTGATGCTCGATTCATGCAAGATGGTCGAAAAGCAGTCTAAAGCATTCCATACGTTTCTGTGGCATTTTTTCCAAGTTTAAAACAGAATCTTATTGCATATTGCTCTTCTAAAGTGTCCTCACGTCCAGTTTGCATTTTTGAAATTCACCAGCTGTGACATTCAGGCTTTAGTAGGGTGTATTCCTATTCCTGTTGTAGCTATTCATTTGCACCTGAAATCATAAGAATTGGTCAGTCATCTCATAAGATGTATAGCAATAACATACTCAATTTTCAAGAGTCTTTACCAATTTTAAATGCCTGTACAAAAAAGTCTGGAAACTTATTGAATGCACCATGTATGTGTGTGGGTGCTGCTTTCTACGCATTGACTCTACTTTCATAATCAATTTTATTATTATTTATATCTAAGGACGTATTTACAGAATCTGTAATGTGTTCCGAATCTTCTTTAAAATGAAATTTACCCCCACTATCTAGGTATTCATTAATAATTCTGTTTGGCGACAAACCTTTCGCTATTTGAAAACAATTAAGCCCTGAAGTAAATTTTTAACCGATTGAGCCATTGCAAAATGTGAGAGCCACATTGATAAAATTATACAAAGAAGAACTGGTTTTTTTTTGTAAAGAATAGCAGAAATATAAGAAAAATGTATAAACTCATTAAAAATAAATGCATCATTGTATTAAAGAAATAAATGAAATAATGAGAAAGAAAAACTATGCAAGATTTACCTCTAAAACTTCAATGTTTAATCGAACAATATGTTCCAGTGCTCCAGATAAATAACATTCATTCTGATGATTCTCGATAAATGATTGTTTCATATCGTAAATTTTCTGGAAGTACATAAGAGCCGTTTGTGGCTGACTGAGCAGAAGATAAGAGTGACCCAAATCAGCAATGGGGTCCGCTCGGGCATAATAATCAGGATTGATCTTAGTGTAAATATCAACGGCATCTTCTGCATAAGGAATGGATTCTTCGAGATTACCTCTGCAAAATATAATGAGTGAATTAATTTCGAATAACATTAATTTACAAACTTTGTAATTATGCGCATAGAAATTGAATAAATTAGGATGTGATAATAGTGATCGCAGTTTTGCGCCACCACTAAGGGCATCTTGATAACATTTTAAAATAGAATAAAATAAAACAGTATATAGAATATTCACCATAGGAATTGCCTGAAGGCATTACTGCAAATGTAATAATAATACACCCTTTACAATTAACTACTACCACAACTAAAACTACTTTAATTTACAAGAAACGGAGAAAATCACAGAATAACTTTGATTTGTAAACCTTAGCGCCAGTCTCGAATAATTGAAAAATTATTGGGATATTTCTGGAATTTTAAAAACAGAAAATGTTTAGCGGCAACAGTTTGACAAATACAGAAGTAATCAACTTTGAATGGAAAATAACACACATCAAGGATAATGTTTGTGAATAAGGGAAATATTCTAAAAGATAAAACGACACTAAACGTTTGGACTAAGTGAAACTACATCAAATGGTGATGTTGAATTAAAAGTCAACTCAGTAAATCATAGTAAGACTTACAAAACTGGAGACTAGTGTAATGGAATTATTTGTCGGTTGACAATTGGATACTTGATGGGCAAACCCATGACCTCAGATATGCAGGTGTAATCTGTATGTCGGTTTGTTTGGGAGGAGAAGGTGTAGGAAATTGAGATTAGTATTTTGTTACTGAAGACAGCGCTATACAATAAGCGATGGGGTTAAAAAGGCTTAGTTGAAATACAAATCGCCGTGTTTTGCACTATCTTAAAATTTGGAACTAAGATCACATTCCAAGACATCATATTCGAGCAGGAATATTGAAGGAACGGACAAAGCAAATATAACTATTCAATGCTAAGCATTCTGACAGTCGGTCATATATTTATCCTAGACCTTAAAAGAAAAAAAAACCCAACTTAGATTAAAATTTTCTATGCCATTTAATCCCTTTTCTTCATTCGACGATTACAGCCGGTATTTTGCTGCGTCTGTATAGGCAATGCAACACTAAGAAAACAAGAGACCCCAAAAAGTATTAAAAAAAAACAATATAAAAACACAAAATGATTGAAACATCATACGTTTAAAAGCCTTGAGAAAGAAAAAAAAATCCACTCATACGTCTTGCATTAGACTCAATGAAAAGTTGTATTCTTTGTGCTGGCAGGTTTTCGGCCGTTGTGATCGCCGCCAATATACGCGTAAATAATTAACTGATTCTGCTCAATAAAGAATTTCAAAGCAGTGCTCCTCTTGACAGTGTCAAGTACAGTCAGAGTTGTCTGCCCAATAGCAGAATCAGAGGTTGAAAACCTGTTCTATACGGGCAAAAGGAATGATAGATGTATGCGTTTTATTTTTTTAATTAATTTATTTTTTCCTCATGAGATTTAAATCTGCGATTTTTTAATCGTTTTTGCTAATATTATTTTCCGGGTTACTTGTTTTTTAAAATCCCTGAATTTTATATTTTACTTTGTTTGTTTTTAACCCCATACGATCTTGGAATGGGATTATTATTATTCGTAATACCTCCGCCAAAAGCAGGATGTGACAAAGATCCATTTTTAATTGGAGTGCATTTGGTTTCCTTTACATAAACCGGTTGCCATTCCAAGGATAAAAAGCTCAGTCTGCTATCAATCCATAGCTGGAGAGAAATAAGAGATGGATTGTCTTTGCATTAGTGAAAAGGTTAAATACTAGACAGGGCTTAAATAGCCCTGTTTAGGTTTTGAACTTGGCTCATCGAATCCATTTCAAACGACATTAAATAACGAGCGCCTCTATCTTTTAATAGGGTTTCCCTTCGCCTAAACATTTGGTGTCAAAGCTTTCAGAAATTAAATTTAATAAAGGATTAATATTCGATATATTTCCGTTTCTCTTTAAAGAGATTATAGCATTTTGGACTCTCAAACATTTGTTTAAATATAAAAGTTAATCATAGACATTAGTTGAAGAGACTCCAGCAATGATATTCAAGGAGCATTCAGTTACGTAGTGACTCACTATATATGATTTATAAGATTATATAGTTAATGCGAGTGATTTGAAAATTAATATTAAAAACTAAAATGAAGAAACAGTTTTGAATGCTGTATGGGTTTTTTTTTTTGCGGAGGGTGTACTCACTGTCTTTTATAAACGTCAGAAATATAGCGCTGAACAAGAGCCGAATTAAGATGAAGCCAACCGTATTCTTTCCTGATTTCTTTTGCTTCCATTAACAATCGGAGAGCAGCAACTACAAACGAAAAATGTAAGAAAATTAACAACATAGAATAATGAACATTTAATGATTCACAAATTCTAATATTTTGCTGCAGCCAAACAAAATGAATTTTGCAATTGACATAAATCACCTCGAAGAAATATGAACAAGTTACTTTTCGTCTTTCTCTCTTTTGTTTTATTCATTACACTTTCTCTTTTCACTTCATTTGAAGCAACAAAATATTTTTTCTTCGTCTTTTATTAGTTTTGATTTTTTGCTTTTTTCTCATCATCCACTTTCAAACTCATTTATACTACTGTCCTGTCAACGGGATTTAGAATACGCCAGCTGCCCCCTCTGCAAAGAGATAAGACTCTCCCCACGAGAAGGGGTAACCTGAGTATGACACCAAACTGTATTAGGTGGTTAGGATGCAGTTCTGGAGCTTAAGAGAGTGTGGAGTATCTCTTCGTTGCCATAACACCCTACTCCATTCTCATCCCGCCGCTGAGTTGTGGTATACGTTAGGGTTCTTTCTATCGGTCAAATTTCTGATATGTTGGCAAATTAATTGTATTAGATAGAAATACTTGAAAGCATTCAAATGTGAACTAATAATTAGTATGATTAATATTAAACATGTTTCTGATTCTGTTTAAAGTAATTATAACATTTTGGATCCCCAAACATTTGTTTAAGCAAATATATTAATAAGTTAATCATAAATATTAGTTATACATAGATATTTTAATGTTACAATAAATCAATCATGGATATTAGCATTCAGTTGCATACCAACTCTCTACAAATAACTTGTAAGATTATGTAGTCAATTCGAGTACTTTAAAAATCAATACTAAAACTAAAATGTAGAAGCATGCTCGAAACCATTAAACTGTGTACAAACAAATTATTATCATTTTTTACTCCTTTAGAGTTTTTTACATCAGTGTTAGCTTATGCGGGTCATTTTCTAGGACAGGTGCCGGGTTGTGCATATACCATTTGTTTGTATAGTCGAATTGAAATTTCCTGCACATTTCCCAGTGGATCACCTTGCCGACCCAGTCGTGTCTCGCCTTGTACCCCTTCAGTGCTAATTTGCTGCATTCGCTTATTATGTGATTGATCGTTTCATCTCTGTCACCGCATAGCCTACATTTACTGTTTTGTTGCGTCTTATCTATTCTGGCTTTGATATGATTGGTTCTTATGGCGTTGTCCTGTGCTGCTATTAGGAGGAATTCCGTTTCTCTCTTAAGGTTTCCTTTTCTTCGCCAGGTCTAGGTTTTATTATTATTATTATTATTAACAACAACAACAATAATAATGATAATGATAGGCAGCAAATTAGCGCAGAAGGAATATAAGACTAGACACGATTGGGCTGGGAGATGTGCAAGAAATTTAAATTTGATCATACAAACAAATGGTATCTGCACAACCCAGCACCTGTCCTAGAAAATAACACACAAACTCCTATGGGACTTTGACATACACACGGATCACCTAATTTCGGCCAGAAGACCAGACCTAATAATAATCAACAAAAAGAGAACTTTGCTGTCAAGGCTGACCACAGAATACAACTGAAAGAATGTGAAAAGAAGGATAACTACCTCGACCTTGCTAGGGAATTGAAAAAACGATGGAACATGCTGGTGACAATAATACCATTTGTAATTGGTGCGTTTGGAACAGTAACTAAAGGATTACTAAAGGGACTGGAGGACTTGGAAGTTGGCGGACGCGTGGAGACCATCCAAACTACTGCATTATTGAGAATAGCCAGAATACTGAGAAGAATCCTGGAGGAGACTTGCTGTCACTCAAACTTCAGTGAAAAACCATCAGCTGACGCTGATGTGAAAAACTCTAATGAGTTAATAATGATAGGAATAGTTACGTTGAACCATATAATTGAGCATAGATTATTGATATTAAGAAAAGTTTCTTGAAGCTACAATTATTTCCAAATGATTATCTTTAGTTTCTTGAAATCATAAAAACTGACTTCAGTATCAATTGAATCAACAAGGGTTGACAAGTCAACCAACCAACCAACCAACCAGCTAGTCTTGTCACGCTTGGTCAGTTTAAACCTCTCTTTATCTTCTGTTCTCTCTCAATCATTCTAATCTTTTAAAATAACTTCTCAATTTCTCTTTCTCATCAACACTTTATAAGTTATTTTGTGCCGAAAGTTTTCTTTGCTCACAGGTATATTAAGTATTCCTTTCTAATACAAATAATTTGTATGGTTTAAAGTAACTATTTTTTCTATTTAATTATTATTTGTTTGCATACAGTTATAGTTTCAAGTATTCCGATGTAACACTAATATTTTTGAAGAGATATATTTGACCCATAGATGAGACCCTAACACTCCCACTGTAGATTAGTCAACCTGGAAGTAACAACAATGGCAGGACGACTCCTCAATCCTCGGAACTGAAGCCTCACAACCAGATGCAATTTAATATCATGTTTAGGACTCTTTTTAGGCAGAGGGTCTTACCCCTTGACAGATGATGCAGTCGGCCGATTCTCGGCTCTTCGGACAAGATGAAGTGGTTTGAGAAAGAATCGACAAATACGGATTTTTTTGTTGATATATAAGCGAACACACACACACACACACACACACACACACACACACACACACACACACACAGAGATATATATATATATATATTGTATGTATTTGCCCGCTCCTCCACACAAGCAGGATGTGACAGGCAGAAGTATTTAAGTTTGAATTTAATGAAATATTCTATTAAATTAGAAAGACTAACGAAACTAATTAAGAATGCATATAAAAAGATTATACTTATTTTTCTCTTGCTTTAATTGAGTTCAATATAAATTATTGATTATTGATTACTACGTTAAACTTTGATATAAAATACGTAATTATTATAAACTATTACATAAAATTTCTATATAAATTATCAATCATTGATTATAACGTTAAACAAAGGGGGAATAATCGAGGATGAAAATGTTGAACGCAAGCTCTTTCTATCACTCACGGCTTTCATTTCTAAATTTTCCTAATTTAACTATTTAATTAAATTTGCCAGTAAAGAATAAAATTACAGTAATTTCATTTTGTTAATGGATTTTTAAAAAGATTTATGGACAGGATTTTTGCTCATATTTATGAAAATAAAACCAAACAATTAGAAATACTAACCAAATATTTATTGAAATCAAATTTTTCAGATCAGTATACAAATAAACTTTTCTATTCCCATTGTAAACCGGTATTTAGTTGTAGATATAAATGTAGATAAGACCAACATTATTAATGATTTTATAGATAATTAATCGTTAAATAAAAATATAATCATAGAGAATGTGATATAAATAACGAATAGAATTGTGACGTCAGCAGTGACGTCGTTTGGTGACAGACAAACATAATTTTCATAGTTAGATACCACACTAGTACTAATCACATACTTGAGAGAAAGACGGTGTGAGTGAGAAAGAAGAGAGAGAGAGAGAGAGAGAGAGAGAGAGAGAGAGAGAGAGAGAGAGAGAGTGCGCGCGCACACGCGTGTGTGTCAGAGGGCTTCCTCTGAGTTTACAGTGAAACTAATTTTACTATTTTCGGTGACATTTTCATTCATGAATTTTTCTGAACATCTTATTATGCGTTTTGTTTCATTCACATATTTTCATTATTCATTCACGCGTCATTCAAAATTACATCATGCCACCAGAAGTCCAACACCCGCAAAAGTCATTCGCTTCCCCCTTGATCACCTGCGGTCCTGTTGTAACACGTTTTTCGCAGTACTGGAAAAAAACAACAATACGCCATTGTAAATCACAGTAAACACTTTATTGCTCAGCTCCCAGGTGTGTCAAGATGGCTCAGTATATTTGTTCGTTTACCCACCAAGATAAAATGTGGGACATTACCTTTTATAATGTCAGGAGCCGGGCACGAACAGAAGCTCAAATATGTAGCTGGTTTCAAAAATTCCTTGAACCCCGTCGGCATTTACCAAAAGAAGGGTGCTTCAGGCGCCAGGTGATAAACCTGACTTTCTAAGCAGATAAAAATCTGGAGGGACGAATTTCAAAGCTCGCTCGAGCCAAACTGGATGACAATATTTGTCGAGCGCTCCATCAAACGCGCGGGTGCAGCACAAGGCCTTTTTTAAGGTGGTTCCGAGCACAGGGCCGTTGCCCAGACACGCTCGAGAGCTCCAAAAATGCCTTGGCCTCCGTCAGAGGGGCGCCTCGGGTGCTAAGGGATAAACCTAGCCCCTCTAAAGAAAGTTAGAGCCAGTGGGTACAGCCCACTGAGGCTCGAGGTGTATGTCAGTCTTGACCGCGTGATGCGAATTCTGGGCTTCCCCAGCACCCTCGATAGGCGGCTTTGACCAACGAACCAGAGGCACACACAAAGCCGAAGTGTGCTGATAAAAACAATTCGGCCGGCTAGTCTGTACCAGGCTGCTTCTATGTATTTGTCATGCGCCTCACTAAAACCATAAGGACCTTTTAAGGTAGGTCCAGGCACAGGGCAGTAGCCCAGATACGTCTGGCGGTTACAAAAGTACCTTAGGCACATCGACATTCCCTTAAAAAAGCTCTTTAGGTGCCAGATGATACTATTTACCAACCCCTCCGCTCGGGCAGGATATAACACAAGGTCAATTTTTAAGCGGAGTTTAACAGGTTTGAATTCAGAGTTTTCCTTCTCCTAGACTAGTTGCCTAACCAAGGCTGAAGAACCTAGTCTGTCCTGCTATTTACCCATAGCTGGAGGGAGAATAATTGGATTCATACCTTCCCCAAGGGTATTAGTGCTATGTGAAATGCAATCAGTCTCGTCCAGGATTTGAACTCGTGTCGCCGTGTTCATTTCCTCCGACGATAACGACTACACCACGGGCCAGATGATAAACCTAGTTCTTCTGGAGAGGGTTGGAACCTGGGGGACAGTACATTGAGGCTCGAGGAATGCCGGTCTCAGCGAGCATGAAATGGATGCCGGCTTCTCGGTACCCATGTCGGGCTTGACCGACGTAGTAAGATCACACGAACTGCACCATGCAGCAAGCAACAAAAAAATGTTCGGATATCATTTATTAGGTATTCGTGAGTATGTGGGAGTTACCGATTCAAATATCATGTGAGAGTGTGTATTGTTTGAATACAGCTGTGTGTAAGTGCACAAAGAAACTAAAAGGTACAAAGCAGCGAAGTATTCGTCTACCCACTTGCTAGACGTGTGTATCTGTATGGTGAGGGGATTTTGACGTCCATGTTAAGGGTAAAATATTAAAGTGTGGCAAATATACCAATTTTTTATTGTGGCAATCTATGTAGTTTTGCTGGTCCCCATTTTCGGCTGCGTGTCTGAAATAGCTCCAGACAATTTGCCACGTACTCCGTGGGAAGAACTGAGGATGAGAGTGAAAGCTGTCACGTTGTCTTGAGCGATGTGTCGCTAGCTGGGAGAGCGAAGACTGAAAGAGTGTCTAGCTGAGAGTCAGATGTGAGAGAGAGAAACCTTTCGAAGGTACAGACTACATAGATAACCATGTCACGTGACCGGCTCCAAACGAAAGATTTATTTTTGCGCGGGACAAATTAAAAATGCGCGAATGTAAGTGAAAGCACACGGCATGTGACTACGCTGTCGAATCAGGTTCCCGAAACTATTTAATTTATCGACGCCCCCCTATTTTTGTTTCCTGAATAGGTGAGACTTAGATCCTATTTTTCTATAATCTTTTTGTTCCACATGGTCCTCGCTGACATGTTTAAAAATATAGGAGTGTAAATCCAATAAAGGGCAGATACAGAGGGAAAGAAACGAGATAGATAGATAGATAGATAGATAAGAACAGACTGGGATAGATAGATAGATAGATAAGAACAGACTGGGATAGATAGATAGATAGATAGATAGATAGATAGATAGATATGAACAGATTTAGATAGATAGATAGATAGATAGATAGATAGATAGATAAGAACAGACTGGGATAGATAGATAGATAGATATGAACAGATTTAGATAGATAGATAGATATGAACAGATTTAGATAGATAGATAGATAAGAACAGACTGGGATAGATAGATAGATAGATAGATAGATAGATAGATAGATAGATAGATAGATAGATAGATAGATGAGTAAAATAAACAAATAAAGAACACTCTTTTTAGTATTAAGTAAAAAAAGTTTTTGCCTTAATATCATTCCCCTTTTATTAAATTATTTACAAAAATAGAAATAGAACAAAAACAAACAACCTTTGTTAAATAAAAACTGGAAATTCCACGAACACCGCTTATTTATGTAAATATGATGGTAATTAATCATATCAATATTTGTTGATTATAATCAGCTCATTAGTAACATATTTTCTTTCTATTCCAAAACATCTGTTTGGCCTTGCCGGTTTCGTTGGCAGCACTGTCAGCAGTCATAGCCAACACCTGTAGAAGCGATACCGTGAAGAGGATTTTTAAATTAAACTTAGAAAACGTTATATTTGGTTTCAAAATATATTAAACTACGTTTTACACGTTTATAGGAACGATAATATTCTTGAACCTAAAAAGTCTGCTACCAGGAAAGACAGAAATGGCAAAATTCATACTCTTTAAAAACTTGAAACATCTTAGTACAATCTCTGAATCGTTTGACCTTTAAACTCATGCCAAATATTTTATGTAATTATAATTCTTTAAAAGAAGAAACAGAGGGAAAAACTCAAAAGCAAAAGATAACAAAAAAGACAAAGAGAAAGAAAGGCAGTAACAGAAGAAGAATGAGGAGGAGGAAGAGGATGAAGAGGAAAAGGAGGGAGAGAAGACAAGAAAATAATGAAGACAAGATGTCGACAGCGTCATCAGAGGAGTAAGAGAATTCATTGCAGAAAAGAATAAACAGATTTAAAACTAAAACTCAACTGACTGTGTCTTCCTTTTTGTCTGGACAACAATTTGGCAACATTGCATAGACTGATCACCAGTTTTTCTCGGTTGATGTTTGACACTTTCCGCCTTCTCGACAATGATGCCAGGTACCAATTGAGTGCTTTCTCCACTTGACTTCCGTCTGTTTAGAAAAAAAGCAGTTACATTCAATGAAACATTGTTGCTAATACTCTAAAAACTAGAATTCACGTTCAGTACTTTTATTAATTTGAAGGAATTATTTTAATTACATGCTTGACTTATGGATCATAAAATGGATTTAAGAGATTCTGCTAAATGTAATTATTAGCTCGGCTAAAAAGACTTTTTTTTTGCAATTCGATGGCATTTGGGGGCCAAAGATTTATAAGGATTTCGACAATTTTCAAAAATAGATAAGCACAAGTGTTACAGAAATGTAAAGCAGAAAAAACTTACTTCTTTCTGCAAGTATCCCCATCGTGTTGAGCATGACAGACATAGTAGGATGATCAGATTTGCCAACACTTTTCATAGCTTCCAACAACAAAGATTCTGCTTTCTCATATTGTTCTAGAAAAAAGAAAGCGACTCTTTACAGCCAAAAAAATAGGTATCAACTTACAAATCTATCTATCAATCTATCAATCTATCTGTTTGTGTGTGTGTGTTAGTTGTTTTGTGTGCTAGTGTGTTTGTTTTGCATAACTGAAAAGTGTGAAAGTCTACAAATATGGATGTTCTATTTGAACGTTATTTCTCATTAGGGTGTCTTCTAAGCGATACTGCTCTGATGAAATATATTTATATCATATAGTTGCTATCACTATTGTGGCGTTACGATTACCGTCTTAGGAAATGGACTCGGCCTGGCAGGTTTAAATCCTGAACCAGATTCTTTGCGCGAATGCTCTTTAGAAGACGTAAATCCATATCTTCTCTCAAAAGCTATGAGTAAATAGTTGGGCAGACTTTGTACGGCGACCGGCCAAGGAGAAGGAAAACTCCGAATCCACCCTATCTGTACATTTCCAAAAAATTGACCGTGTGTTGCATTCTTCTCCCAGCGGATGTGTTGGGTAAATATATATACGTTATCTCTCTTTCGAATTGATTTCTTTTTATAACAATCGTATTACCATTGGAATACCATGGAAACTAATATAATTGTAACATAGTGAAATATCTTTTAATTTAAGCCAAATTAATTTGACAGATTCTCTCGCCACTTTGACAGAACATAATTCTGGTGCACAAAAGAAATCATCAAATTTGCCATGAAATCAGTTTCATCAGCAGTGAGTAAGTAAAGTTGGCGACTGTAATCGAGGGCTACCAGAAGGCTCCCTTTTTAATAGCTACTACACCGAGGTGTAGGGGAGGGCGCTACTTCTTTACCTGGATTGCTACACTTTACCCTCGATGCGTACCTTATATTGCTGTGTTTTAAGCAAGGAGATATCAAGTACCATTTTTTAAGTCTTTGGTATGACTCGACCAAGAATTGAACCCTGGTCTCCCGGACCATTAGCGAACACTCTACCCATTAATCAACCGGTTTTCAGGCTTCCTTTAATCATACTCGTTAAAGACAGTTCCATGTCGAATCAAATCGCATGAATAGAATATTATTATAATCGATCTGTATCTTTGAATAGTCAAAGATACAACGTCTGGAAGCACTTTTTTTTTTTAGTTCTTATAGCTTTCTCATTAAAATTAAGTTCATGTTGTAGTTAGACTTTTCTTTTTATACATTTACAGTAGAATGTGATTTTTAAGTATTTCGCTCCCTCTGCGTCCCTTTTGACAAAGGGATCCTTATTACCAAAACAAGCAATAAAACATTACATGAAATTAAAAACACAGAATAGCATAAATCGTTATAAGAAGAGTAGTAACATCGAAAAATAATTATTTTTACCCAGAGACTCTTCGATGGGGGTAATGGAGCTTTGATGGAATTGTAAGTTATTCATCATGTGAATTATTTCGGGGATTTAAGAGTAAAACTGCGAATTCACACGTCCTCCCACCTCAGCAGAGTTCATAGCATCCCATCTTCCATCAAATTTTCTCATTGGGTTAAGAACGATGACAAGAAACCATCAAGGAAAAGGCTTATTAATTGCGCCTAAGTGAAACGTGTACAATTTTCCCGATGTGAGACATAGATCATAGATATATACGCCTTTACAATTACAAAATCAGTTTATTACTGTGAGTCAGGCTACGAATTTATTGATCCACATTTTAAATTTTCATAATGAGAAGCTTTTATGAAAGCGACTTTCTATATCGAAGCCAAAATAAATGAAGAAAACTTACCGTTAAAACCTAAATTGTATGCAAGTATCGAGATGCATGTAATTCTTGCGCGTTTTACTTCATTTTCTGGTCTGTCCTTTACTTCTAAACTTAAACCCTGTTCAGTTGCTCTGAAAGAGAAACAAAATCAACGGTAACTCTTTAGTGTTAAGAGGTTACAAAAATATTATTTATTGTTTAATTGAAGAGTGTGTGCATTTTAGTGACATTTATATTCATATTTTATTTAAATATTCTATTATAGTTTTATTATCTCATTAGAAAACTTTACTTTCACCTTCTTTATAGCCAAAATATTTTTATTAGATTGTAACAGATAAAATGAAACGCAGTTTCTTCCAGGCAGCGGTCGCATCGATACTGCTATATGGATGCACTACATGGACTCTAACAAAACGGCTGGAGAAGAAGCTAGACGGCAATTACACAAGAATGCTGCGAGCAATCTTGAACAAGTCCTGTACGGCCACCTGCCTCCTATCACGAAAACTATCCAAGTTAGACGAACCAGACATGCAGGACACTGCTGGAGAAGCAGGGACGAGCTCATAAGTGATGTTCTCTTATGGACCCCCACACATGGCCGAGCAAAAGCAGGACGACCAGCATGAACATACATTCAGCAACTATGTGAGGATACGGGATGTAGTCCAGAAGACCTGCTAGAGGCGATGAACGATAGGGAAAAGTGGCGAGAGAGGGTCAGGGATATCCGTACTACCAGCACGACATGATGATGATGATGATGATGATGATGATTTTTAATCTTTGTGAGTTTTCACTCAAGTTTTCATTGGTGATTTTTTTATTGACTATAAGTCTTCTCTGGTCTTTAGAACTTTTCGAAATATCCTTGGTGATAATAACTGTTATAGTTTGTGTGGCTTCAATTTTTCCTTTGATCTCCAGTTCCTCCAATCTCTTTTCCAGACCTTTGATGACTGTCTAAAGGGATCCAACTACAATTGCTATTACGGTCACCTTCATATTCCACAGTATTTTCAGCTCTCTGACAGGGTCCAGGTATTTTTCTACCTTTTCACTTTCTTTAAAGTCCATTATGGTTCGCTGGGACGGCAAAATCCACTTGATGATAATTTTTTTCTTTTTATTTACAAATACTATATCTGGTTTTCTAGATTTTATTCAATAAGACGATTCAAAAAAGAAGACTTTCTTTTTAGAATATTTTTTCTATAAATGTAATCTCTGCATTGTTTGGAATTTGTTTATAGCTAAAATTACTTTAATCTAAGAAAATAATTATTTTGAGGCTAATCAAAATGGTGGCAAATCAGAGTGCCCCCGGCTTGAAGAAAGGTCTGTCATCAAATTTTTGGTGGTTGTGGTTGAAAAGTGCAAACCATGGAAAATGTATAGAAGAATATTCGATCTGTACGGAAAAGCTTGTTTTAGTCAAAAATGTATGCAAATAGGCGAAATATGGATTTGCTATTTACAAGCCTGAATCCAAAAGACAATCCATAGAATGGTAACACTCAGACTCTTCCATAAAGTAAACATATGAGGCGCATAAGTCTGTAAAGAAGATTATGTCTACAATCTTCAAGGACACAAAAAAGACTCATCATTATTGATTTCCTTGCAAAAGGTGCACCTGTAAATAGTTAGCAATATTCACCTTATTTTTTGAATGGCCCTTGTATTTCAAAGTCTCAGAGAATATCAATCATTTTTAGACAAGGAAGTCGATTTTAAGGACGGGCATTTTACTGCACGACAAGTCCGTTTTTTGTCTTGCAAATGTAACGCAGAAATTTATTGATGAGCTGTAATAGGAAATTATTCTTCATATGGCGTACTCTTCAGATTTGTGATATTCTGACCATAACTCATTTCCCTTAATGTAATATTCAATATCTAATGTGTGGTTTCAACAAATTCGAAATATAGAAAAATTCTTCGAAGAATTATTCACTCAAAATCAGAATGTTTCTTTTATGATATAATATACAATTGTATATTCATCATAAAAAGTGACAGAAAGTAAAGAAATATATATATATATATATATATATATATATATATATATATATATATATATATATATATATCTATCAAAAATGTATGTAACGACAATTATATGAACCTTGAATTAACTCCAAGTAATTCTTAAAGTAAGCATTTTTAATACGCTTTTATTAAGTTAACTCTGTCCCCTGGACATTGATTTTTAAATATTGTTAATGATACATTAGAAAAAATTACATATATATACATATATATATATACATATATATATATATATATATATATATATGTGTGTGTGTGTGTGTGTGTGTGTGTGTGTGTGTGTGTTAAAAACATTGGACGAAATGACCGACAGAAATGAAGTAATATGATTTGAAAAAGTGATTGATTATAACTTTATTTAACATAATTTTTCGAATATTTATGAGCTTTATCAGATTATGATTTGAAAGTTTTAAATTTTTCAAAAGAATGCTGGAAAAATTAATGCAAATAATAAGAAATCTTTTAAGATGTCAGAACAATAACGTTCGAAATAGTTCTTATAAGCAACTAAATAACTAGAAATGAAGATTTCAATGTTTTGTGTGAAACAATATATTTTTTGAAGTAGTAAATGTATTAGTTAATTAATGATAAGTGTCATCAACATATCTGATGAGTTTTTCAGCTCTCGAGCAAGGTCCAGGTATTTATTTAGTTTTTGATCTGAGCTTTCGCTTATGTAAGAGTCACAGATGTAGGTGTGGGCCATGGTCAACGAATTTGTGCTACATTCGCTTGCCTGCCGCCGTAAAACTTTAGTAGTCTCTTCACAACACACCATAGTAAACGATATCATGAAAATAGACCACAATGCCGAAGAGTATCTGCCCCAAACTGAATCCACAGGCTTCGACTGAGGTGACGCAAGTGACCTGACGGGGTTGGGCTTTTCCGAGAGTTGCTAGTCTCTAAATATAGGATTACACCTGCAACGATACGTCCTCCTGTGGCAGACTCGTCACGTTATTCTTAGACCTGGGATCGTCCGCCTAAGATGATTAGAATCATAAACTGGTAAAAAAAAAAGGTTAATTGTAATCCCAGTTGCCGTTTTAACCTTCAGGGTTATCGGCTCACACGCCACCAACAAACTTCAGATTTGGTAGAAGAGGTTCTCGACGAAAAAAAAACAAAACAAAAAAAAAAAAAACGCCTTGTTTAGTAGAGTGGTTGATGAAACGTATCTCGCAGGTCATTCTATGTGGTATCATTTTTGTGACCTTTATTGCAGTAATATATAGATTAATAATAAGTATTAAGATTGATTTAAAAAATATTTACCTGCCCTGTAAATGTTTATCATTTCTAAACTCCATGATATGAATCAAAGTATTATTCATCAGTTGCATTAAAAGTTACATGTGTTTTGATAATAAGAATGTTTTTCTCTTTCCTTTAATTCTATTCTGTAATGACCTTGAAAGGCAAAGTCCACAACCTGAAATTTTCCTATCTTCTTGCTAACTTTATTGAGGTTTAGCCTTTTGGTTGTTATTGAGTGATCCATTTTTATATTAGAATCTCAAAGAATTTAGTGTGCTTCATTAACGGAACTCTGATTTTTCTCACTTTATGAAAAAGCCTTAATACAAAGACTTAGAATCTTCAGCCAAGATATATAAATATAGAATTTGAAGTTATGAAATTCGAAATGTTTATAATGAATAAAGGGACAAAAGAAACAACAAAAGGGATAGAAGAACCCAATCAAGAAATCAGCAAAACACTCAAAGAAAAATAAAAGAACAAGTATCTAGAAGCAGATACAAAGAGAAATAAAGATATCAGATAGGAGAACCTTAAAAAGACAAGGAAACTACCGGATATCAAAGAGATAAGTAGCTGGATTGTCTCTTTGGAAAAATACTCGGAACCCTTCTTAAACTGGACAAGAAAGGAACTCAAAAACATCGACCACGAAACAGGAAATGATTACGACGTACAAGGCCTTACACCTGAGAGATCACATGGATAGAATGACAAAAGAAAAAAAAAGAACACTTTGTTAGGGTCAAGCTCTCTATATTAAGAATTGTCTCGTAAGCCATCACCTTAGTTTGATTTTTTGATTCTCATGTGTAAATAATTTTGTAAAAATTGTTTATAAAATTCATTTAATGTAATTAATTCCTAACAAAAATCATTTGTGAAAATTTCTACTTACTGAATTGCTTTCTTGTATTTTCCTTGCATATAATAATTAAAACCAATACTTGTGTAAAGCAAGAGACACCTGTAGTTCAAGCCACGTGCTTTTAGAATTGGCAAGGCCATTTGGTAGTATTTCATTGCTTCTTGATAGCCCCCAGAACCTGCACAAAAAAGATTAAAAACGTTATTTAACACGTTCAATAAAATAAAAAATAAAAATAAAAAAACAAAACAATTCATATCAATCATTTGGGGATTTCGAGAAGTAGATTTTTAAATCGCAATTAGTTGTGCTTCTAATCCACAAGAATAAATAAATATTGGGAAAAATGTGTATGTGTGTGCGCGTGTGTGTGTGTGTGTGTGTGAGAGAGAGAGAGAGAGAGAGAGAGAGAGAGAGAGAGAGAGAATATGAGGGAAGTTTTCTGATTAAATGCAACATGAAAAAAAACAATAGAATATATTCTTTTTTTTTTAAATATTAGTAAGAGCACAGAATTTTTTAGATCTCTTGGTTGAACACACGAGAAAACCGTAATTGATTATAAAAAGCCAGTAAGTTCTTAGTGCACTCCTCGTTTTCTAATAAAAAGAAAAAATGCAAATTTTATATATAAAATCTATGTTTTTTTGCTAGGTTCTGGGTTCAACATAAAATTGTGCTGCCACAAAAACCGCTTCTTCTCGTCTCAAAAAATGTCAGTGTATTTGCTATATAACCAGTGTATATGCGATGTAAAAGATATGTCTTTAAAAAAGAGTTAGCTATTTTGCATATTCTATTTTTTGAAAATAACTTTAGGGAAACAAGTTATTAGAAAAAAATAAGATTGGAAATTAATATCTGTTTTATTTCAATTTTATCTTTAACATTTTGGATCCTGGTGATTGAATAGTCCTTCACCCTACAAACGAGAGATTTACAACACTCCACTTTGGCCCTTAATGAGCTAAACGGGCAGGGTGGTTGTGTCAAGCACTAGCACCAATATGTTTAGTCCCGACCGCGTTCTTCAATCTGCACTTGTGGCAAACACCTAACTCTATTTTATCTTAAAAGTGCTGGAAAGCGATGGCTAAGGGCCAACTGCATTAAGAAAATAAGGCTTTGACTTTTGTTAAATTGTTCGGCACTAAGTATTGTCAACTGTAAACCTGAAATTGGCAGATACTCAAAATCCTACTCCCGACATGAGTATACTGATAGTGTATCCTGCCTAAACCAAGGTGAATGAGCTTCCCTCTTGGTAAATATCTTAGAGGGTGGTGGAGCACAAGATCAGCAAAAAACAAACATTACGTATGGCTTCCTAGAGAAACCCCAAAATAACCTTTCTGAATAGTCAAATTCTGACACAGAAATTAATAAAGAAACCCCTAAGTACATTGTAATCGAATCTCAAGAAAATACACCTCTCAATAAATTGTCACCCTTTTTCATTGAAAGGGTTAAAACTAGCTGATCAAACACAAAATCGGTTTAAAATCTCAGAAACAGAAACCTCTTTGTGGAAGCGAATGAGAAAAAACGCGCAGAATATATTAAAAATTGAGAAGTTTCTCAATTACAAATGTAAAGTTTACTCACATGAGAAGCAAATCACTTATAAATATGAAGCCTGTAACTGAGTCTGGTAACAGAAGAATATATCAGAATGACATTGCATAAGCAAGATGTCACTGAACACAAAAGAATCAACTTTAAAGGAATGGTGTGACCATATAGACAAACACCTATATACTCACATTGAACTCGCCCACAATTCCAGCCCCCTTAAGGTGCTTTAAATGCCAAACATTTGGGCAGTACAAGGACACATGTAGAAGGCAACGAGTGTGGTAGGTGTGGAGAAAAAAATCCATCCTCTACTGAAGACGATGCCAAAAAGAGAAGAGATATGTAAATTACCAAGAGAATCACTGCGTTTTTTAAAAATATATGAAAAAGAATGGAAAAAGAAGGGAAAAAAGAATGATGTAAGAAAAACACAAGAGAAATGAATTCTTCCCGAAGCCAGAAAGAATGTCTAGTTTTTTACGGGAACACAATCGTATGCCAGCGTGCCTCAAAAGACAAACCAGACCACCCAAAACAAGAAAACAAATACCTTCAAGGTAAATAAAAAACTGTCACAATTGAGTGAAAACGAACAGCCAAATTTCCAAGGTCAGAGAAATGCTTATTATGAAACTCAAGAAGAAACAAAACGCAAATAAAAACCCTGAAATCAATGATGAAATAAAGCCAGCAAATAACCAAATTCTCCCCCAAACCATCCGAACAAATAGAAAAACTCAGAGATCCCCAATATGTCTACCAAGACAAATGGAGAATAACACTAAAAAAACAAAAACAAACCGAAACAGCAAAAGAAACCGTCCTAAGGAAACAAAAACAGTCAAAACAGAACACTCCAACTATTTTGACTGAAACAGCAAGCTGATTAGAAGGGTCTGGAAGTAATGAACATAGACGCTAAACCGCATCACAAAACAAAATAAAATTAAACTATGTATATGTTGTGGCGGAATAACCTAATAATGAACTCAACCACTCTCCATAATACCGAAAGACGCAGCAATATGAAGTCAGTCTTGATCCAGAAGCGAACTAGCTTACCGTCCTATGTTCTTGTAACCATCCTTTCCTCTTGTAAATATATACCTATACTATAACCGTGGTGTTCTGTTCTCTTTGTGACCCCTTCCAGTGCCGTAACAGTATAATAAAATAACCCAATAGAATATTAGAGGTACAAAAGCAAATCTTAATCAACTGATTTTCCTTATGAGAATTTGCTCGACTGTCGGATGCTTACAAGAAGATTTCCTTTAGGAAAACGATGACATAAACATAAAACATTACACTTCATTAAGAAATTACACATCAACAGAAATACTGACAGATCATCAGGTGAAACATCGATAATTGTCAACGACAAAATTCCACCAACACGCAGGCAATTGAAGTTTTGGAAATATTACACAAAACAATAATCATTTGTTTCATTTATAGATTCATTAGAAAAAACATCATTAATTCAGATATAGACCATTTAATAAAACAACTCCTAAAACCTTTCATTTTATTGGGAAATTTCAAATACCAAAATGAAATATGGGGAAGCAAAGAGACAAGTAAAAAAAGGTCAGATTATTGAAAACGTTTATTCACAAAAACAACCTTTTCCTCTTCAACGATAAAACGAGCACTTCCTTGCATCCAGCATCATGATTATATTCAGTGATAAATCTGACTATACGTGATCCAACTACATGCATGGATTACTCATGTTGGATGCATGACGATACATGTGGAAGCAACCAATTTCCAATCATCTTGGACAATACAGGTCCTCGATTTGACGAGAAAATACTGCGTTGGAATCTACAAAGGTTAACTCGGTACAATTCAAAAACAATGCCAGTCAAAATTAACGCTAGTAAAGTAAAGTTGGCGACCGTAGTCGAGAGCGACTCAAGGGCTCCTTTTTCATTAGCTACAACACCGAGGTGTAAATGAGGGCGCTACTTCTTTCCCTGGATTGCTCAACTTTACCCTTGATCCTTACCTTATAATGCTGAGTGTTAAGCAATGAGGCATAAAGTACCATTTTTTGAGTATTTGATATGACTCGATATGTGATTGAACCCCGACTTGCTGGGCTATTGGCATACACTCTACCCACTAGTCCAACGCTAGAATCAAATATTAATAATGAGGATCACTGACATACTTCACCAAAACACTCATATCTACAACTGAGGAGAACATACTTAAGTCAACAACATCTACAAAATTCTACATGCTCTGGTATGACAAGGAAGGCCTAAAAACTATCTGGACACGCCGTGCAACCCTCAGAAAATTTAATTTAAATCCAATTAAAGAAAACTTAAATTACTTAAAAACATCAGCAACAAGGCTTAACCAACAATCAAGGAATAAAAAAGAACCACATGGAAAAACTGCAAATCAAAAATAAACTTAAACACAATGTCAAAACCATCTGAAACATGATAAAAAATGATAGCTTGCAATAGTAATAACACTCCAAGGAAACATCTCACAAAAAAACCAAACAAACAAAAAACAAACTAAAAAACAAAAACAAAATAAAAAAGTACAAATGTATGATTCAGCAGAAAAGTTCCAAACCTTTGGAAACAAGCCACAATAATGCCTTTACCTAAACAAAAAACTCCGATGATCAAATAAACACCCATACACCCAGAACTAATCTGTCAAATTCATCAAATTATAGACAATTAGTTTTAACAATTAGTATCTGCAAAGTGCTAGAAAAGATGATTAATGGCAAGTTAACAAGATATCTTAAGTCGAACAACTTAATATCAAAATTACAATCAAGTTTCAGGAACAAAAGAAGTACTACTGACCATTGATCAGACAAGAAACCTTCATTAGAGAGGCACTCATTAAAAAGAATACCTAATTGCTATCTTCTTTGAATTGGAAATGGCATATGATTCCACTTGGAAGTATGGAATGATGAGATAGTTTTGAGACCTCGGACTGAAAGACAGAATGCTACACTTCATTGAAAACTTTCTAAAAAAATCGAAATTTCAAAATTCGTGTGGGAACCACATTTTCTGACTTAAAAGAACTGGAAAACGGTGTGTTCCAGGGAGTATCCTGTCAGTAACACTTTTTAACAATGAAAATAAATAACGTTGTTAAATCTCTCAACCTTCAATCGATTTCTCACTGTACATGGATGATTTTCTAATATGCTGCCGATCAAAACATATGCGCTACACAAGAGTGCAAATTGGCACGCAATTTAAATAAGATCAACAAATGGACCGAAGAAAATGGCCTCAAATTTTCTCAGCCCCAGAGAAAATGTATGCAATTCTGCAACTTCCCCAGAATGCACAATGTTCTATGTTTAAAGCTGAATGCAAAAGAAATACCAATAACAGATCAATATAAAGTTTTGGGTATTATATTTGATAAAATAATTATCTTCCACCCCTCAAATAAATTACTTAAGAGATAAATGTTACAAGTTAACCAACCTACTCAGAATGATAGCCCACTCTGATTGGGGAGCTGATGAGAAATGACAACTCAAACTTTACCGAACAATTTTAAGATCAAAACTTCATACCTCAAAATATTAGAAACAATCCATCATCAAGGACTAAGACTCGCACTGGAGGCCTTCAGCATATCTCTGGTGAAGAGTCTATATTTAGAATCAAATGAGCCCCCTCTTTACGATAAAAGGTAGTACTCTAATACGTTACAAAATAATCATTGTGTCCATCAAATTTTGGATATAATTGTGAATTTAAAACACAGTACCGAACCCTTTTTGAGAAAAAGTTCAATACCATTAAATTATTCAGTCACCATATTGAGGAGCTCACCACTGAAATAAAAATGGACTCTTAATTACGTACACCAATCAATCATCTCTGAAACTCCATCCTGGCTATCGAAACAACCAGTTTTTATGCTTAATTTGGGAAAATGTTAATGCTTAATTTGGAAAAATTAGATTTCAGGAGGAATTTTAGAGCATAAAAGACCACCATTCTAACTACAAATACATACACACAGATGGACTTATGAATAAAGATGCAGTGGGAAGCGCTGCCATCTACGACAGCAAAGAATACACAGAGACGACCAATAACTTCACCAATTTACACTGATAAGTTAACAGCCTTCATTTGGCATTGGACATAATAAAAAACAGGCGGTTAAATTCCCACTTGAGCCGCAGAAAAACAAAAATATGAACAATGCCCAAATCATTCAACTTTGTAAAAGAATCAATAACCTCTGCAACTCGAAAACAACCATCTTCTTATGGATACCGAGCTATTTTGACGTTTGAGGAATCGAAAAAGTGGATAAAACTGCCGAAAATCGCTACACAGTATCAAAACAAACACTAAAATTTCATACATGAATTTGAAACCAACAATTAATTGGTTCATAACAAATAAATGGCAAACCCTTTGGTATAACAACTAGAGCAACAAACTTGGAAAAAAGCCAACCAACAATTAAAGAGAATTACCAGAGTTATAGAAGAGCGAGAAAGGAGGAAGAAATTTTTGCTTGAAATCCGCTTCAACCACATAGACATAACATAACACTGTCATATCTGCTTAAAGATCTTTCATTCTGTATTAGTTGTCGTGAGCCATTTATAGTGTAACGCATAATTGTAAAACGTATTGTTTTCAATGAAATCCATTCGATATATATTACCAGGTAAACATCCTGAAGGACCCCTTTGAGCAGGTCAATCCGAATAACATTTTTGATTCCTGAAGGGGTTAGGACTGTATAAAGAAATGAATACTCCACAGGCTTTTTACAAATTTTTCTTCTACATGGAATGTTAAAACTTATTACCAAACTATATTTCTGCAAAGAATTGTTATTTTCTATCTCTACTTCTATAGGCATTAAATCACCAACAGAGGTTGATGTGTCGCAAAATAACCCAAATCAAATCAACTGTAGGAATAGTCATTGATCACAACCTCAAAATACCATACCCCCATATAAAAGTTATGGTGAATGAGTACATTAAAGGCAACTGTTGTGAAAACAGACTTTTCCAAATAAAGCCCACCCTGGAGGAATGGGCACCAGAACCCAGAAGCCGTAAAGAGAAGGTAGTTTTAACCCGATTAAACATGGATGACTCGTGCCTTCATACTAAAACAGGGGGAACGACGGAAATGCACATGTGGCCAAATATCACGGTAAAAAAACCTCCTTCTGAAATGCAAAAAGTTAGTTCCAATCAGAAAGAGTAAATTTCTGACAAGAACCTTAACAGAACTCTTTCAACTAAAGAACAACAAAATTGGAGACATTTAAAAGAAAACAGAACTATGCAATAAATAATAAAAATAAAAATATGTTCAAAAAACAAAAGTCATAAGATAACCTTACAAAGGTTGACATGCCGAAAGACCAACCAACAACAGACAAAAATTGAAATAGACTTGCGAGAATACGAGCTCTTCGGACTGAGCCCGAAAAAAAAAACAACAGTGAGAATGTCGCAAACTAAAAGACACAAACGAGTTTACAGTTTAAAAAATATTTCCTAAAAAAGATCATTCGTTTATGAATGGGTCAACAAAACTCACCTGGATAGGCGGTGATGGAACGGCCGTATGTTGCTTTCATTAAGGCTTGTTCTTCTCTGTTCCCAAATAGATAAGAGTTGTCTAAACATCCACGGAAGAAATCTTGAGAAGCTCTCGGATAGCAGTTCGATAAAATGCCTTCAGCTTGAAGGGCCACCTGAATTAAACGAAAAGAATCGCAACAGTTTATTTGTCAATGTTTGAAATTGCAAAGGACGTGAAGAAATGTCTATTTTTGCATCAATATAATATTTTTTATGGCATATGAAATTCGCAAAAGTTATCGTAATTATTTTTCAGTGGAAGGATTTTATGTATATTTGTGACAAAATTCGTGTTGTTTTTTACATGACACAAACACTCATAGATGTGTAAGTATATCTTAATATGTACTGTTATAAGCATGTATTTTAATGTGAATGTGCATACATTTATCAGTGCATGTGCGCACACACTCACCAATTACATTTGTGTGTGTGTATGTGTGTGTGTGTGTGTGTGTGTGTGAGAGAGAGAGAGAGAGAGAGAGAGAGAGAGAGAGAGAGAGAGAGAGGGGTGGGTGGGTGTTGGAATCAAGCCCGACGGTTTGAGAAACGGAAGACAAAACGGAAAATAAAATTACCGTGTTTCGCTATAAGGACGGCTTCATAAGAATGGAAATTTTTATTTTGTAAAAGCCAAGTGAACACATGACAAAGGGGAGAGAAGTTTACCACTCCATTTATTTCATTTTTTTTTTTTTTACGAAAGGAATTTTTATTTATTAATTTCTGTTGTACCATAAATCATTTGACTGAAAGGGTTAATTTATCCTTTTATTGCAATGAACCCTTTATAAGCCTTTAAAAATCTATTCCTTTGATTTGCAGTAATTTCTTTTCCTTATAATATGATATGGCATTTCCAAATGAAACATGGAGTGAGTAGTGGAAAAGACTAAACTTATAGAATATCCCAAACATCGACAATCAGTAGCAGCTCCTACTTATATCAAAACCTGCAATGTAAAAACTTCTGATTATAGAACACCAAGATATATTTTTGCCTGCAGTCAAAAAAAAAAAGTCTTGTTTCAGTTGAATTAATTACTTATCATAGTTTCTGAATGATGACATTAATATAAATAATTCAATAATACAAGCAGAAATTAACATAATTCACTTTTTCGAATCTGTTGAATTTAGTTTTGAAATTGACGCTTGTAAGTTTATAGTAAGTACAAACTCTCGAAAAAATTCCGTTAAAATTTCAGAGTTAATTCGATGGAAACTACACAAAAATGCCGCGTAATGTCTTGAACAGCTCCTGGATGCAGCACTCCACAAAGAAGCGGCTATACGACCACTTAACTCCCATCTTACAAACCACCAAAGTAGGACGAACAAAACAGGCTGGGCACTGTTGGAGAAGCATGGATTAAGCCATATACGGCATTCTCCAGTGGACACCTACACATGGACACACCACTAATTCATCAGCTTTGTGGGGACACTGGATACCGCGTAGAGGACCTGCCAAATGTGATGGCAGATAATGGGTGGCGAGAGAGAGAGAGAGTCAGAGAGACAGACAGACAAGAGAATCAATCCTATTAAGACAACTTGATGATGATAATGATTTCTGATTATACCTGTAATTACACCTGTAATTACTTCAAGTAGCTATTGAGCTGATATATACAACTTGCTTTTAGATCATATGTTCGTAAACTGAATGTGTAACCTATTTTTGATTGAAAGTTCTATTTGAAATCCTCATTTAAATACATTTATCTTTCACAGAATTATATTTAAAATGTTAAGTTAAAATTACATGTTACAACTGCTTACTTATATGTTAAACTCATAAAAATTATTTATTTCATCTAAGATTATAACAGTGTTATTCGCTCAGCCCAACATATTTTCAGAACACGCCCCTGAATGCATGCATATATGAATGAGAATAAACTCCGTTTGAAGAAAATAAAAAATGAGCCTTCAACAAATAGATAGATAACGTGCTATATATTTTGTTATATTTTTGAGAAGTGAAAATTTAAGACAAACTAAATATAAAACAATAAATAAGTAAAATGATATAAGTGTTTCTAAAGAATTATGCAGGTTCGATGAACCACGTTCATATTGCATCAAAGCCAGTTTACGTAAAATTCTCCTAAATGACAGTTTCTTACACTCTACTAATTCACTCGATATCTGACGTCTGACAAAAAAGCAAGTGAAAGATTGAACAACTAGGAAAATCATTCTCCATAACTAACTGAAATCAAGGCTTATGAAAAGGTGGGTTCAGCAGGTATATCAATAGGGAGAAACCAGTGAAATTCTCAGTAAAGCGCCCCCTCCCCCCCAAAAAATCTCTTTTGATTGGCTGGTTATTATTTTTATAAAATACATTGTTATGCTGACTTCCTGGCACACAATAAATAAAGCATTTAAGAAAGTTTACCAATGCACATAAGATGAGCCATCATATTCATTTAATCTTTCATAATTATATACTAAATCTTGGTTCATTTTTCTATTAAAGAAAAAAAAACGCAATTTTAAAATTATCATACCATAATCTTTATTTAAAAGATTTAATTGATTGATTGATTTATTGATTGATTTTAATGGCATATCAGCCCATCTGGGGTAACTTTATGCCTTGAGGTTCAGGAATAGTATTCACTTTACTCTTATATTTCCATTTTTTGTGTAGTTGTTTATCAACAGTGTTTATATGATACCAAGTATTCCTATCTAATACAAATAATTTTCCTCTGGGTTATATGGTATTCTTATCTAATATTAATAATTATATGGTTTCAAGTAAACACTTCTATCAAATAATAGTCATTTGTTTGCCCACAGTTATATGGTTTCATATAACTACTCATAATCCTTAATAAAGAATTATATTTTCAAGTAATTATTCTTTCCATAAATAATTTAAAGAGATATGACATCAAGTATTCCAATCGAATACGAATAATTTTAAACAGATCTATTTGACTAATAGATGGGACACTAGCTGATACTGCTACTCTGGGCCAGAGTGAATCAAAAAGGTAATAACATAAGGGGATGCAGTTCAGTGTCAAATTCAGGACACCCTCATAATAGAAATATACTCAGCGTATTCTAAGCACCATCCGACAGGGCAGTTAATTACTCTAATAATTGACCCACTTTATATGATTTTTAGTTTGCACCCTCTATTCTTTCTCACAAGTTTCATTAATCGGCATAAAGATCAAGGACATTAAAATTACGTGGTGCATTAAATAAGTTTCCAGACTTTTTTGTACAGGCATTTAAAATTGTCGTAGACTCTTGAAAATTCACTATTTTATTGCTATACATCTTATGAGATGACTGACCAATTTTTATGATTTCAGGTTCAAATGAACAGCTACAGCAGCAATTGGAATTCACGCTACTAAAGCCTGATTGTCACAGCTGGTGAATTTCAAAAATGCAATCTGGACGTGAAGACACTTTAGAAGAACGATTTACAATAAAATTCTGTTTTAAACTTGGAAAAAATGCCACAAAAACGTATGGAATGCTTCTGAATGCTTTTCGACCATCTTGCATGAATCGAGCATCAGTTTTTGAGTGGCATAAGAGATTCAAGGAAGCCAGGGAGTCTTTGAGGGATGATGAGAGGTGTGGGAGAAGTAAGGAAGTCAATAGACTAGAGTTAATTGGCCAAAGGGTTAGGGTTAGGGTTACTATGTTGAGGTTTTAAGGGAGTTCAGGAAGAGATTCCTAGGGAAGAGGCCAGCACTCTTCAAATCGGGTCAGTGGCATTTCTAGCAGGACAATGCACCAGTCCCCAACTCCATCCTTGTCACAGACTATTTGACCAAGGTGGGCACCAAGACAATTCCTCACCCTCCCTATAGTCCAGACGTTGGTCCCTGTGAGTTTTGCTTATTCCCTAAGCTCAGAGGTCGTTGTGAGACAATTGAGGAGATGAAAGAGGCTGTGACGAAGGTCATTGACACGCTCACACAAGAGGACTTCCATGGGGGCCTTCCAGAAGTTGTTGGAGCGGTACAACAAGTGCATTGCAGCCGGAGGAGATTACTTGGAAGGGGACTAGAGTTTCATGTGTGTACTATCAATAAAAGTGCCCATACGAAAAAAGTCTAGAAACTTATTTAATGATCCTCGTATCTCCTAAAATATATGGAGAATCTTACCTGGTAATAAACAGCAAAAACATTTTGATCAGACGAGACGTGAATACCTTGACGCATCAAACTTTCAATATTCTCCCAATTTTCATTGATGATACCAATGGCCTCGGTCAAAAGTCCTTGTCGGTAGACTTCTTCAGCTTTTGTGAGCGCCTGACCAATGATATTAAGATATCTAAGCTTGACTACATCGTTGCATCGTAAGTGCTTTAACCGTTGGTCGGCAAAATCTCGTGCGATTCTCTGAATTCGAAACTTCTTAAAGTCAGCGTCTGAAGTCATCATTTTTTGTTCCACAAGTGACATTAAATTATAAAACGTAGTTTGTTTCTCTGTTTCTGTCATTTTAGTTGCGACATCTACGCCAAAGTGGCCATCGAAACAGGACAAAATGGACAAAACTCGTTGTTGCGCAGGTGGAAGGTTATTTACATACTCATCAAAACGTTCAAAAACGCCTGCATATTGATTTAGATGCATCGGGGAAGTTAAACAGTCGTAGAAATTGTCAGCTGTGTTAAGACAGTAGCAAATGTGTTCAAGAGACATTGTCCGCATCAAGTCCTCAAGACGATCGGCTAGGGGTACCAGAAGACCTGGAAGACAGTTGCAACTTTCAGTTAAGTAATTCACGCAGGCCTTAGTCTCTTCCGAGGGGGAAAGGCCAGACCGGCGACAGAAAAGGGACTCTGAATCGGTTTGACTTAAAGGCAGAAGTTTGAATTTCTCAAAAGCGACGCCATTAATATTGAATGGTTTCCAGCTACTGCTTACTAAAACCATTTTTACAGTAAGGAAACGAATGAAGACTGTATCACAGAATTGTTGGAAAGACGTCCAAGAATTTGGCCTTAATTTGTGAAAATCATCCAAAATATAAATATGAGGTGGTGGGGCATTGGACAACGAAGAGAGAAACTTTTCCAATGATTCGTGCAGTGTTGACCACTCAGTGTCTTTGTTGATATTGAAATAATCCCAGTGGAGAGACTGTGGCGAGATCTCATCGCGTACTTCTTGGATAACCTGGCAGAAGGGTGAAAAAAAGAAAAAGAAAAAAGAAAATATTAATTTAAGAATTTAAAGCATGTAAAGTATATAAATTAATTTATGGAATTATCTAAATTTGATTATAAATTACACTGGTTAACAAAGAAATTGAGGCAAGCACAAAAATACCCGTTTTTACCTAATTTGAGGGTGCGGAATTCAAATTTGAAATCCGTTTTTACTCATCACCTCTAGTTTTTTTAGATATGCATAGTGTGCATTTTGTGCATATACGGTACATAAAGGCGTATATGAATTCAGGGTTAATTCTAATATTGTGAAATTCATGGTTTATTTTTTAGTTATTATGCACTAAATGTAAGTGATAGCATTACATTATATATATATATATATATATATATATATATATATATATATATATCCGTCTTGATATATATATATATATATATATATATATCAAGACGGATTTTGACAGTTAAGGCAGCAGGTCATTGGAAGAGGTTGTCTCGCAGGCGGTGCAAGAGGTTGGTGTCCCTCAACTATCGTGTTACACATCTTTTGGGTTACTAAATATTAGTATTACATTTTAAAATGCACATTTAGTTTTACTTTGTTATATTTTCAGATTCTCCAATCGTTTCAAGCACGTCAAAATGTCAAGGATGCCTCAACAAGGCCAATTCTTTCTGCTACGTATGTGGGGACTTCACAACAGTTGCACAGCGTCGAACCATCACTTCCCTCATCAGAACCGCCTACTTTCACTATTTTGACTGTAAAATTGGTGATCAGGACAAGTCTTGGGCTCCACACATCTGTTGTAAATCCTGCTACAATGGACTAACTGTATGGTTTAATGGCAAGAAAGCGGCTTTCAATTTTGCAGTCCCGATGGTTTGAAGAGAGCCGCGAAATCACGCAGATGATTGTTATTTTTGTTTAACTAATATAACGGGTTTCAATGCATCTTCTAGGAAAAAGATCAAATATCCCAACCTTCGATCTGCTATGAGACCCGTTCCCCATTCAGATGATCTTCCTGTACCCACACCTTCAGTAAATAAGGATCTTCTTTCCTCATCAGATGAAGAAATGCCTTCAAGGGAGGATTCTGCCGAGTCAATATCTTTGGAAGATATTGAGTCTACATATTCAGGAACAAGTGGCAATGAGCCACACTGGATCATGCAAGAAGACCTGAATGATCTTGCTCGTGATTTGTATCAGTCAAAACAGCAGTCAGAGCTCTTGGCTTCTCGGCTTAAACAGTGGAACCTAGTCCAGGAAGATGTAAGGATCACCAGTTTCAGGAGTCGGAACAAATTAGGTCATTGATCTTCTTATGGGTATGCAAGCGGGCTTCACAAAGTACTGTTGTTTTCTCTGTCTCTGGGATAGTCGAGGTGTATCCCAGCATTACAAACAGAAAGACTGGGGGTCTAGAAGCACTTTTGTTCCTGGCGAACACAGCCTCAGGGAGAATCCTCTGGTGGACATGAATAAGGTGCTTCTTCCTCCTCTTCACACCAAGCTTGGTTTGATGAAGAATTTCGTGAAGGCGTTGCACAAAAATGGTGCTGCCTTCCAACACTTGTCTTCTGTGTACCCAGGTCTTAGTGCTGCTAAGCTCAAAGAGGGCATCTTTGTCGGACATCAGATCCGAGAAGTGCTGAAGGATACTGATTTTGAGGAGCTTCTTAACTTAAACGAACTGAGAGCATAAGAAGCATTCAAGTCAGTCTGTAGTGGCTTCCTTGGTAACACACGCGTACCAGATTACCAAGCCTGTATTGAGAAGTTGCTAAAGTCTTCCGAGAATATGGGGTGTCGAATGTCACTCAAGATTCATTTTCTCCATACCCACCTCAACTTCTTCCCGTCAAACCTTGGAGCAGTGAGTGATGAGCATGGAGAAAGATTCCACCAAGACATTACGAAGATGGAGAGCAACTATCAAGGCAAATGGAACCCCGGCATGATAGGAGACTTCTGCTGGATGCTCTTGTGTGACTTCCCGGAGGTAAAATAAACCAGATCCTCTAAGAAAACACACTTTTGACTGTCTGTGGTACTATGAATTGTGTAATTGTGTCATCCAAGTATATTGATTCAATCAGTGTTCTTTATCTATCCTGTTTTATCTGTTATAAGCTGCTGCAACTCTTGAAATATGCACATATATTCTCTGTTTATACTAAAATGAGACTATTTAAAAGCCAGAAAACTAGAGGTAATAGAGCAAAACTATTTATAAATTTGAATTCAGCACACCCAAATTAACCAAAAACACTATCCCCATTCTTGCCTCAGACCAAAAATTTATTTTTGTAAACCAGTGTTATTAATCAACCATAAAAACTTGAATGATCAATATTTGGGTGTCTATATGGAAATCAGACCTGACCGATAAAATGAAACGCAGTTTCTTCCAGGCAGCGATCGTATCGATACTGCTGTATGGATGCACTACTTGGACGCTAACTAAACGGCTGGAAAAGAAGATAGACGGCAATTACACAAGAATGCTACGAGTAATATTGAACAAGTCCTGGCGGCAACACCCTACAAGGCACCAACTATACGGCCACCTGCCTCCCATCACGAAAACTATCCAAGTTAGATGAACCAGACATGCAGGACACTGCTAGAGAAGCAAGGACGAGCTCATAAGTGATGTACTCCTTTGTACCCCCACATATGGCTGGGTAAAAGCAGGACGACCAGCTCAAACATATATTCAACAGCTATATGAGGATACGGGATGTAGCCCTGAAGACCTGCCAGAAGCAATGAACGATAGAGAGAAGTGGCGAGAGAGGTCAGGGATATTCGTGCTAGCGGCACGACATGATAATGATGATGGTGATAATATAGAAGTATATTTACCCGGGTGGTCTACATTTCAACACTACTGCTGCTTATAAAATATTGTCATTTTATATTTATCAGTAATTTTATTATTTTTCACAATGTTCTAAATTGCCATTGAAATATTGTATTCTGTTTTTTTAACAGCCTGTAAAGCTGTTAAATAACAAGAGGTATAAATTTTTCTATTTCTCTCCATCCCAGCAATGGGTAAATAGACTGTAATCCATAACATTCAAAAGTGTAGCTGGTCCAGTGCAAAACTTCACCACGATAAAATCACCAATGTTGGCAGTCTCGCTGTTCACATCATTAACTGATTTATTGGGAACTCATAATTCATAAGAGACAGGAGGGTAATTACTTTAACAAAAATCATCTAAGAATAATGATTTTTGCTTAACAAATTTTTTAAAAATTCATTAAAATTAATTGGGATTCTCGTTGTTCGATGTTTATTGTAATCAACCATGACAATCTTTTAAAAATCTAGCGACTGTCTCTATTAGCAAAGTGAATTTTTCTTGGCAAATATTTATAGAACCATCTATTTTCCATTTCCTCAGCGATTATTGTCTTGTGTAAATATTACAGTTACATTTAAGTTGATTACTAGGACGTATATGCAATATGTTTCCTTGAATGTTTCATTTTTAAAAACGCATGACAATTTTCATTCACAATTCACTTTTTAAAAAATATTCTTATCGCATAAGATACGTTTTTTTTTCTCAACTGTTTAAAACTGAAAATGAAAATCAATAATGAAACTATAAATCTATCTTTAAATATGAACAATTCTCTATTTGTATATCTCTTATAACGTATCCTATTAATGCTTTTGGGCTTGCTCTATCTATTGTGACGCGAAGAATTTACTTTTATCCCAAAACGGGGTTTTATTTTCGCACGTGTGAAGACGGGGCAGGTTGGCACTTGATCCCCTGTAGAATAAGTCCTCGTTCAGAGTTTTTTTCCTCAGGCATATAAGAACTGGCATATTATGTGGGGAATTAATTTATGACCAGACTGGCCGCCGCTGGCAAGGGGTTCCAAATTTCACACTATACACCCACCCACCAGGTCGCTAGACTGCCTCCCCTAGACAATGGAAGATATGGACCTCTAGGTTGAGACGTAATAATATTAATTATAGTTGTCGGCAATTCCGGTTTCCCGTGTGATATTTTAAAGGAATTTATAGGACAATTTTAAGCAAGATAACATAAGGCGAACAGAAGCTGAAAAGGAAGCATGAAGTAACAAATTCGTAGCAGACGCCACAAATAACAACTTAGACCACGTGGTAACATTAAAATACATGAATCTTTTACTAAACATAGATATACACCGTCAAAGTGTCAAATATATAATAAATGAACAGTCCATGAACATAAATGTCTTTCTTCTTTTCTTTTCTTTCGTTTTCCTTCAAATTGAGAGAGAGAGAGAGGGTATATAAAATTGGGTATAAGGAGAAATGGTCCCAAAGTTTACTTATCTTTTTTCTTTGATGGAGTTCCTGTGGAGAATCTTTCTTCTTTTACGGGCTAATAGACTTTATGCTATTTTTAACACTGGCTTGAAGAACTTGGGTCCCTCGTGTCCGAGATATTTTTTTGTCTTCTTCACCCGGAGTACTGGCTTTGGGTCTGTCTACCACGAGCCCTGTCCAATAACTAACTTTCTTATTCTCTATTTCTGCTGACGGGGAGGAGTCCCCACTTCCGTTTTAGTGTCCCAGCCAATCGTTTGGCTTCTACCTTTCCGTGTCAGGCGACCCGAGTGAGGTCGCCAAGTATAAACATCTGGTCTCCCCTGTGACCCATATTCTTTCTTAATGGTCATTCTCTGATGGCTTGCTACTGTTAATTCAAACAAGAGGATAGTATAATCTTATTTCTATCGTCTCAGTTGGAGACCACGTGACACTATCTTAAAAATAAAATCTATATAGGCAATTACGTTTAAGAATTTTATGCAATGTGTTCTTCAATATATCAGTGTAGCTATGGCTAATTTCTATGTTTTCGTGGTTGAATATATATATATATATATATATATATATATATATATATATATATATATATATATATATTCAACCACGCCGTCACGGGCAAGATGTCGCACAAGGTAAATTTTTAAGCAGAGCACAGTTGGTTTGAATTCAGTTTTCCTTCTAAACTGACAGCCTAACCAGGGCTAAGGAACGCCGTGTGTTCTATTATTTACACATCGCCACGGGAGAAAAGATCGACTCAGGCATTAGCGTAAAGTGAAATGAATCGCCTCGTCAATGGTTTGAATTCGGGTGGCCAATTACATTACTTATGACGATAACCGTTACGCTAAGCACGTTTCCTGTATATATATGATAAAAATATGCGCAAAAGTGGATAAACCAACACCGACAATGAATCTAGCAATGTTATTTCATTCTTTATTGAAAAAAGAACTTGTTCAGCGAAATATCATTGCTGAATTCGTTGTCAGTGTTGATTTATCTACTTTTCCCCTTATTTTCATCATCTTGTCAGATTTACCAAAATCTACCTTTTCTCCATATATATATATATATATATGTGTGGGGGGTGCGTGTGTAGATGTTGGTGTGAGAGAAAGATAGAGAGAGAATTTGTTTACAGATATTCAATTATTTACCAATAGATAAGTGTCTTTATTACAACCTAGCAGCAATAACGATTCTCTACAGAAACACCAAAGTGAAAGTGCGTTCACCAGATGGAGACACAGAATACTTCGACATTGTTGCAGGAGTACTACAAGGGGACACGATAGCCCCATACCTCTTTATCGTCTGTCTGTGCTTAGAACTTCGATCGACAAAATCAGAGAAAATGGCTTCGAGCTGACAAAGAAAAGGAGCAGAAGGTACCCCGCAAAAACAATTACCGACGCCGACTACGCCGATGACATAGCGTTACTGGCGAATACACCTAACCAAGCCGAAACACTACTGCATAGTTTGGAACGAGCCGCTGCAGGCATTGGCCTCCATGTCAATGCACTCAAAACTGAATATATATGTTACAACCAAACAGGCGACATTTCCACACTAGACGGAACCTCTCTGAAACTAGTAGGCAAATTCACCTACCAAGGAAGCAGCGTCTCATCAACCGAAAAAGACCTCGACACGCGACTAACGAAAGCATGGACAGCTATCGATAGGCTCTCGATCATATGGAAATCAGACCTGACCGATAAAATGAAACGCAGTTTCTTCCAGGCAGCGGTCGTGTCGATACTGCTGTATGGATGCACTACTTGGACGCTAACTAAACGGCTGGAAAAGAAGATAGACGGCAATCACACAAGAATGTTGAGAGCAATATTGAACAAGTCCTGGTGGCAACTCCCCACAAGACACCAACTATTCGGCCATTTGCCTTCCATCACGAAAACTATTCAAGTTAGACGAACCAGACATGCAGGACACTGCTGGAGAAGCAAGGACGAACTCATCAGTGATGTACTCCTCTGGACCCCCACATATGGCCAAGCAAAAACAGGACGACCAGCACGAACATACATACAGCAACTATGTGAGGATACGGGATGTAGCCTTGAAGACCTGCCAAAATCGATGAATGATAGGGAGAAGTGGCGAGAGAGAGTGTCAGGGATATCCGCGCTAGTGGCACGACATGATGATGATGATGATGATTACAACCTAGATAGCAGAAGCACACAAGTACATGCCAACCAAAACAAGAGGCAAATATACAGTTCCTTTGAAGTCAATAGCAGTTTGGGAAAAAAACGAAATAAAGTGAAATATCCTCATATATATATAGTGAGAAGAAAGTTTGTTATTAGCGAGGGTTTTAGTTACGTGTTTCCTCGCTAGGTTATAAGAAATAAAGGAAGATGAAGATGAAGAAGTAAGAAGACGAAGATGCCGTTAGTTTTTACATGAAGGTTTTAATGGCCGCATGGTTTATAGAGTTTGTGTTTGTGCTGCAAGCCTCGGGAGAAAGGAAAGAAGTAAAGAGACGAAATGGAGTTATGAGAGAGTTGAGGTAGCATCGTGTGTTGTTGGACGTACGAGGGTTTATGTTCGCCGTATGTAGCAAAAGTCGTATTTGCTGTTTGAGGAAATAGACTTTGAAGTCACCGTTAGTTTGTGGTTCTGGTTGTATGTGAAGAATCTTGAATGTCTCCAGAAAATGTTGCCCAGAGGTGAAGTAGTCGTTTGGTGCCGGAGCGGAATTAGACATCGCAATCGACATAGCCAATTTTGGGGGTGAAATAAAGTTGTTCCTGTGTGTGGCGTATTGAATTTATCTCATTCATATTCAACTGGGATCTCTTGGTCTAAGAGAATAGACGCAAGGGGTCCATAAATTAGATAGGTTCCCTCATTGTATCCTTGCTGCTGCTACTGCAGCTATTGAAGAACAGCCAGTGAGACGTCTGCACTGAAGGGAGTGGTTCAGCCAAAGAGAGTGTTTGACGGCTTTTCCCTAGTTTGTGTTGCCCGGAAAGATGCTCCGGATTGAATTGGATAATTCATCCTGATTGGGTGAAATTATGCGTTGAATTAAATTACGCGCCAAACGAAAATACGAAAATCCCTTCTGTTATATATATATATATATATATATAATGACGTCAACTTCATATCCGCTCTGATGTTTCATTTAATAATCTTTCTGGGTCTTATATATATATATATATATATATATATATAACATAGATAGATTACTTTAAAAATCAGATCTGATACAATAATAATAGATCGTTGCCGTACCATTTGCCTTTAGATTAAATTGTAATTTGTGATTTGTAACTTGCAAGTTATAGTGTAACAAGATGGCTGGACGTATAAAAGGTTAATAACCAGGACAGAAAGAAACAAGTTTGTTTTACTTTCTTTGTGTGTTTATTCTACTGGTTATCAGATTACTATTGAAGAGCTGTGGATGGAAAAAGACACAAAAAAAAAGACATCATAAATGTTTTAGTACGGCCTAATTTTAGGTCAGTCACCTCATGAAAAATTTAATATCCCGTGGTGGAGAGTGGGGTTGTTTGGAGATTTTAAAATAAATAGCAGCGATTCTTTCCAGTCAATCAGTCAGTCAGTCAGTGGCGGGCTTCGTGACCGGAGGCGAAGGAGTTTGACGAGCTTGTAGCAGCACATCCCTTACCAGCGCCTCTCCTACCAGTAAGGAGCCGACACGGAATCCAACAACCGTAGATTCAATACAGCCGATGCCAGGATTCGACCAATCACAGCAGCTATCTTAAATAGTTCTTATCAGACCTAAATTACGACTGTCAGTTTGTGTGCGGACCACGGGTCAGTCAATTTGGTGTGTTCCATGAGGGCAGTTCAGTTTGGTGTGTGCCACTAGTGTGTTATTCTCACCAAGAAAACAGAGGACCATCTCATCCAAGCGTGTCGGATTTACTATGGACTTCCGTTGTCAGTTAGGATTAGTACCAGTGTCATATGCCTGTCCTCAATGTTGAGCAAAATAAAGAACATGTAAATCCACCCCAGTTAATCTTGTGGACCCAGCCTGAGACTTCGGCATTTTCCGACCAACACTGGAAACATGGGAAAACGGTCGCCGGAGAAATTGCTTGAGGACGATGGCGTGTGTATCACGATAGTTCTTTAGTCGATCACGTATATTCTTAGCGGTAAATTTCGATGGGTGGGTTTTAATAAGCGAATTTTTATTTATTATAAATATAAACAACTTGACATTACTGATGTCAGAAGATTGCTGTACCAATACGACATGAAACTTTTAGTTACGACATATGATTTAGTTTACGGACTTTTTAAAGATTAACAGTTTTATATATGGTAGGTTTTTTTTTGGGTTTTTTTTAGAAAATAATTGATTTATTAAAGAGATTCTTATCATTATATATAAATATATATACGTAAAGGAATAAAATGAAATATTTCATTTTATTTCTCTACATCTAGTTTTCTATCTATCTATCTATCTATCTATCTATGCATAATAGAGTAACGTGGAGGAGGTGCCCGTGGGGAGGAGGTGCCCGTGGTGTAATGGTTATCGTCGTAGGAAATGGACACGGCGACACGAGTTCAAAACCTGGACGAGACTGATTACATTTCACATAGCACTAATACCCTTGGGAAAGGTATGAATCCAATTATTCTCCCTCCAGCTATGGGTAAATAGTAGGGCAGACTGGGTTCTTCAGCCTTGGTGAAGCAACTAGTCTAGGAGAAGGAAAACTCTGAATTGAAACCTGGTAAACTCCGCTTAAAAATTGACTTTGTGTTACATCCCGCCTGAGCGGAGGGGTTGGGTAAATAGGATAATAGAGTAACGTGGATTTTACAAGTCAGTTGTAAGTATATTTCGTATAGTAGTAACAGCGAAGATTATTATTTGACCCAAGAGAAGAATATCCCAATGACCAATTTCGAATGTAAAATGAATAATAATATATGATGAATTGCATGGTGATGCTGTTATTGTTTTGGTTGACAGGCTCGTGAAAATTAAAAGTACAATAGAAAGAAAAAAAATCAAGAGCGAACATATAGAAAACAGAATATTTTAATCAGTGTTATTTAAATATAATCAAGAGCGAACATATAGAAAACAGAATATTTTAATCAGTGTTATTTAAATATAATCAAGAGCGAACATATAGAAAACAGAATATTTTAATCAGTGTTATTTAAATATAATCAAGAGCGAACATATAGAAAACAGAATATTTTAATCAGTGTTATTTAAATATAATCAAGAGCGAACATATAGAAAACAATATTTTAATCAGTGTTATTTAAATATAATCAAGAGCGAACATATAGAAAACAGAATATTTTAATCAGTGTTATTTAAATATAATCAAGAGCGAAATACACTCTCAGAATTTAAGTTATTTAATGATGAATTAGAAAAATCCCGAGGATTGAGTTGAAAGAGCTTTTTGAGTGACAAACTGGAAGAGAATCGGAGGAAGACACAAGACGTAAGTTCCTTTCTCTTATGTGTGTGTTATACTTCATGGAGACTACCAGGAATTCAGCTTTGTTGACCCGTCAAACTTCAATTTTTAAGAAGATGATTCAACTTCTCAAGAGGAACAGGAGAATTTCTTCTTCACTTTATCTTCCTCGTACCCCGATCTCTATATATCTTAGGGGGTCAGGTATCAAGTTAGATGCAAACATTATTTACACATCTCACATCTATCTCTTCTGTAGTTCTGAGGATGACAACTCTAATAAACTTACAAGAGTCCTGTTTCTAGGAATTACTCTGTGAGATTACATTGATTTTAGTGTTCATTTTGTTTGGCTTTTCTTATTATTCGACCGCCACCCTGTAGGGGTACTAATGTTAATGAATGAAAAGACAATATTAACAATAGTGCTACAAAAAATAAAGAAATTTATTTCTTTGTTGGGAGCTGAAATATAGAAGTGTATACAGCGATTTGTGTATCAAGTCACGACCGTAAAGGCCAGTTCTGAGAGCAGCGTGGATAAGGATCCTTATCCAAATTGAAATTGTAACATGACACCGTTGTTTGAAGATCAAATTGTTGAGAAAACAGTTAGTACGTATCACTCCGGGTTGGTGTGAGTAATTGATCTGTGTTGTCTGAAAAATTGTGTGTTTTTATAGCATCAAGGTGGATCCTGCGTGCACGCGTTGACTTTCGAAAATTCTTTGGGCGCGTATTTTAGAGACCTCCTATTGGTCCGAAAAAACATTTTCAATTGTTTATTTTTTAAACATCTGCATGGACGTTAGTTGGAGATCTTTGTGCCAATTTTGATCCGTTTTTTCCAGAAAATTCTTTTGAAAGGGAAATTGGATCATTTCCTATAACCCCATCAAACCCGTTAACATTGTGCCCACATAACAATGTGACAATTTATATAACGCTAAGATATCACACATTTTACAAATAGAGGATTATACTTATTCATGCGAAAGTAGTAATTTAGTAAGCTTTTTTGGTTAGATGTGGCACAAGACCTAATTAATGGGGGTACCCAATGAGATTTGAACTCACTCTTGCAGGTTTGCTTGTCAAGCTTGCTAACCTTCACACTACCATATTCGTGAGAAAGTAAGAAGATTTCAGTCGCTGTTCCCATTGGTGGCGGGAAAAGTTGTAGGCTTGTTTTCAAAATCTAACATTTATCTACAATCAAATTACAAATATTGATTATTGATAAACTAAATCGGTAAGAAATCAAGTACCTGATTGATAGGGTCTAGAATACGTCGACTCTCTCTCTCTCTCTCTCTCTCTCTCTCTCTCTCTCTCTCTCTTAAAAAAACAAAAAACGGCGTGTCTTCGGTGAGATTCCATTTCTGGGTCTCTGAGAAAATGAAGTACTCTTTCGTGGCTATTACTCCCAGATCTACTCTGAACTAGTGTGGTAATACCTGTTAGGGTCCCATCTATGAGTAAAATAGACCTGTTAGATAGGAATACTTAAAAAATAATTAACTGTGTGCAAATTACCTATATTTGATTGGAATACTTGAAACCATATAAATGCGACCAAACAAATGATAATTATTAAATAGGAACAATTTACTTGAAACCATATAATCGTTTAAAAATTCTCAGTATCAATAATAGTTACTTGAAGCTATTTACAAATAATTCAAATATTTAATTGCTTGAAAAAAATCACTTCGGTATTAACAAGGGTTACTGACAAACCAACCAACTAGAAATTGATATATATATATATATATATATATATATATATATATATATAGAGAGAGAGAGAGAGAGAGAGAGAGGATGTGGGATGGGGGTACAAATTAACAATAATAGCAACAGCAAAATATACTTACGGTTTTAACGAGTTGCGTTTTACCGACGTAAGGAAGGCCGTAGATTTGAATTAGAGGGATATCATCATCAAGCAAAAAGGTTTTTAGTTTTTCTCTTTCATCATGCCGTCCCCAAAAATGGCAAGTTTTCGTTTCAGCTTCTTTTTTACGGGTGTCTTTATAACTGATGGCCATCGTCTCGGTGTTTAAAAAATTCTACTCGAAAGAAGAAAAAAATATTGATAGCAAATGCATATGGAATCTAAGAAAATACGTTTGTGAAATAAAATTATTGGCAATCTAATTTTCCTTAACTTCCTACAAATGATAACAAAAATTCCTGTGTTATAAACATTTCGAGCAAAACGGATGTAGTTATGTATATAGGTTAATAAATATATCAACAGAAATTAAATAATTATAAACAAAATTAAAAATAATTTTATATTTAAAATTAATAGCAGGAGAAAATGAATTATCCATTGTACATCATTTTTTGCACGATAACTTTAAAATGTATTTCAATAACATGTTAATAGATTGAAACACATGTCTACAACAGGAATATGTGCCACTGTTCATGCTCCTTATCTTCAAGTTCTCGTATATTCATTAAATTTCTTGTTCTTAGACGCTTTTTCTTGAATTCTTCACTAAGTCTCCAAATAATTTCAGTTTTGGACTTGTGATTTTGGTAAATCGTTTATTTTCTTCTCCCGAAGATATTTCTAAGTTAATTTAGGAGCATGTTTCTGATCATTTTTAAGCATAGAGCTCCAACTACACCCCAGTTTTAGATATCTAACGAACATTTTCAAGTCGACATCTAATATTTCACAATAATCCTCTTTTTTATTTGGCCCAGTCGGCTGGGGCTGCAGAATACACAGACTACATCTCAGTAGAGGGGTAAGATTTCCCCAAAGAGTATTCTGGATATGACTCTAAACAATCTCATGGTGAGGTTCCAGTAATGCTGGAGCTTTGGGAAATGCGGAGTACTCCTTTATTGTTATTGCTCCCAGGTCCACTCTGGCCCAGAGTGGTAGCACCTGACAGAGTCCTATGTATGGATCAAATAGAACTGTTTTACCAACTAACTATGTGTACAAACAAATGACTGATATTAAATTCTAATTGTTATAATGCAGTGCTTAAAACCATTTACCTGTATGCAAACAAGAGCTCAGGCTCTTTTAAGAATGTTATCTACAAATGTGTTTACAAGTCTACAGGATTTTATGTTATCAAGTTATGTTTACAAGTCTACATGATTTTATGTTATGTTTACAAGTTTACAAGATTTTATGTTATCAAGTTATGTTTACAAGTCTACAGGATTTTATGTTATGTTTACAAGTTTACAAGATTTTATGTTATCAAGTTATGTTTACAAGTCTACAGGATTAATGTTATCTACAAATGTGTTTACAAGTTTACAAGATTTTATGTTATCAAGTTATGTTTACAAGTCTACAGGATTAATGTTATCTACAAATGTGTTTACAAGTTTACAGGGTTTTGCATTAGATAATCTACAATGGTTGATCTGCTATAAAACCAAACCAAACCAATCTGACCTCGAGTGGTAGTACCTGATAGGGTCCCATCAATGGATCAAAAAGAACTATTTGATCATTTAATTATGCAAACAAATGACTAATGTTAAGTTGAATTGTTAGTGTTACATAGCAATACTTGAAACCATTTAACTATGCACAAACGAATAAGTAATGTGGAATGGAATTATTAGAGTTTAATAGCAATACTTGAAATCGTTTAACTATGTGAAATCTGATGGCGAGGCTCTAGGAATGCTGGAGCTTTGGGAAATGTGGAGTGCCCCTTCATTGTTATTGCTCCCAGGTCTACTCTGTCCCAGAGTGGTTGCACCTGACTGAGTCCTATTTATGTGTCAAATAAAACTAAACTGTGTACTTATGCTAAACTGGATTATTTGAAATGGAACTGTTTTTAACATTTAAACTGTGTACTTGTGCTTGGTTGGATTGTAATGGTTGATATGCCATAAACCAAACAAAACTAAACCAAACCAAACCAACCTTTTTATTATTATACAATAAACTTTCTATCAAGCTTCCTGTTACTTTTGAAAAGAAACACTTTTAAAGCATGATATTCCTCGTTTTGTTGTGAGGACGGTGTTCTGTGGATTAAAAAACTCACTTTTACGTCTCCAAAGATTTTTTTCTCGTCACACAATAAAATAAGATAAAATAAAAAGATACTAGGGTTATCTTATCTTACCATAATGTATTCTCTCAGAATGAGAAAGGTTTCTCAGTACGTTCATTTGTTAATACCTGATGATATTTTAAATGAAAAACCTTTAGAAAAGAATTCTGGTTACTTTCTCCAACAGTTTCTAAATAATTTTTGAGATCCTTAGTTGTAATACCTGCTTTATTTTCTACATTTCATAGAAAGTTACTTTCTAACCTGATTAAATTTTCCCTCTTTCTATCACACTCATTGGAATAGCTCTCTCTGTCTCTCTCTTTGTCTCTCTGTTTCTCTCTCTTTCACTCACTTTAACATGGTGTTTTGAACAGTTTATTTTGGGACAATAAATCGTTTAGAAAAGTCATCATATCCATTGTCTGACTTATAGACACGATTAATATTAGTTCTAGTTTTTAAACTATGTTCAGATATTTTTACCATTATTTTCTTGCTTTTAGATGATTTCTTTTTTAAATTCTTTCCATAAGTCCTCAGTTGGCTTCATATCGAGACTTAAAGCCATGTTAAATCAATTATTATCCTGAAGATATTTTTGGGTTAATTCAGAAATATGTTGGGGATCATTGTCGAGCATAAAGCTCCAACCATTACTCTGTTCTAGATTTTTATCAGAGATTTTCAGGTCAACATTCAATATTCCACAATAATCATTTTTTTATAATACTATTAATTTTTTTACAAAACTTTGTACATAATACCTTCGTGAAAGTCTCACTTTAACGTTTCCGAGCAATTTTTTTTTTATTATGTTCAAAAACTTTTGGTTTTGTCTCATCTGAGTATGTTATATTCTGTCAGAACAAAATAAATTTATCAATATGTTCATTTCCGAAAACTAGACGAGTTCTCAAATAACTAACCTTTTGAAAATCGGTCTTACGAGATCTGCATTGCGGTTGGTTTGGTTTTTGCTCAAGTAATAGTATTTCTTGTTACTCCAGCTAATGTCAAGTTATTATACTTGTTTTTTTTTTCTTTAGTTCTCGGAAGGTTACTTTCTGATCTGACAGATTTATTTTTCTTCCTTCTACGTCCATTTTTATTTGCAACAGTCTTCTCTCTCCTGAATTTTTTAATGATTTTTGTAAAGTAACATTATTAGGAATTGTCTTATTCACTGTTTAGTTTGTAAACCCTATTTCTAAAGCCTTCACTATTATCAAAATATGCGAAGTTTCTATTTCCAATAGAATTCTGTACGTTATGATGTGAACGATTGAAAGAATCACTTTGGATTTTTTAAAAATAGATATTAATACATAATATTGATGATTTAATATTTCTCATTTATAAATTTGAAAATTTAGAGATTTCCTATTTATACTTTTTTGGGTCATTGATTTTCAACAAAACATTTTTTCAGAACTGTGATTAATTGTTAAATATAAACTTTTGAAAGTTATTCTTGTTTATCGACATAAATGTTTTGTTATCCAATGGCACTAACGCCATCGGCAACTCGACGGATATGGCGAACATTTGTGTGAGAGTGATCGACAGGTTAAATCTATGAGATATAACCATGAGAGTCGATTGAGTCATAGTGATTGATAATTACATGCGAATTAAACGAGAGTTAAATTAAAAGACAACGACAAAAAACAAAAAAAAAACAACAAAAAACAAAAACAAAAAACAAAAAACAAAATAAAAAAGCTGAGAGTTGAATTTTTGACTTATATCTTTAAAAATTAAAAGACAACGACAAAAAACAAAAAAAAAAACTTATATCTTTAAAAAAACTTATATCTTAAAAAAACTTATATCTTTAAAAAAACTTATATCTTTTAAAATTAAAAGACAACGACAAAAAACAAACAAAAAAAAAACAACAAAAAACAAAAACAAAAAACAAAAAACAAAATAAAAAAGCTGAGAGTTGAATTTTTGACTTATATCTTGGGGTTTAAGCAAAACTGTCAATCCCTAATGGAGGCCGTGCAGTGTGACTATTTATAAAGGAATGAACCTTTTCTTTATCAACTGAAAAAAAAAATTACCTCACATTTTTCTATTTATGAGACCGGTCTAAAAAGAACTTGCAACATCCAAAATAAACGTGAGTGGTTTTTTTGTGACAACGTATTTGTTCTTTTGTCATCGGGACCAGGTGAAAATTTCTTCGTCTACTCAACTTTTCTTCGACAACCTTGCAAAGTAACCGTTTCTCACCAAAATGGAAACTTAATCCCTTCAATATGTTTAAATATATTCTCTATGAAGAAAAAAAACTAATGCCATGCCAATAATTTCAGTCATAACTGTACCAGGATATTTTTTTTAAAAGAGCTATTCTTGCAAATCAAAGGAAGCAGTTTATTCAAGGACTTGTTGAAGAAGACTGGGGCATATTTAATAGATAGATCTGATTTCCAATTCTGTAAGCTACGGTTAGAAGAAAGGAAATTGGACGTGAAAGGTGGATGCATTGCATTGAATCGTCATTTACAAATCTTTTTGCTTAGATATGAAACAAGGTCGTATGAATGAGGCACCCAATGAGACTCGAACTCACTTGTGAAGGTTTAAGAGTCAACCTTGCTAACCATTGCACCACCCGAAGTGTCTTTATACATTGCATTGAATCGCTCAATGAACTCGTAATAAAATATCTTACAACAATTATAACAACTACAATAACTGTAGTAGTTAGAGTAGTTACCGAGACATAAAAATAGTAAGAATAATAAGGTATATAATAATTCTGCGTATTTACCAAGTTTAGTTCAGCGCAGAGACAAAAGCGAAGAAATGAAGAGGGTTTATCTATTCTGAAAATCAGTATTTGAAAAATCTGGCCTTTACCAATCTATGTCACTAGCGGTTCAAGTTAATTTAATGGGATATCAACCTCTTATAAGTTATTTAATGCTGAAATTTAATTCATCATCAAATGTTTTGATATAATCATATATTTATATTTTCACCATTCGTCTGCAGTCATTTTTTAGTCGTACTGTTTTGTCTTTAATAATCATTTATCCTCACACATTTTTTATGGTGTCAAGTATTCCTATCGAAAAGATAATTTACATACAGTTATTTGGTATCAAGTATTCTTATCTAAAAAATAATTTGCACACGGTTATATGATATCAACTATTCTTATCTAAAATACTAGATCGCAAACAGTTACATAGTATCAAGTATTCCTATCTAAAAACAATAATTTGCTCGCAGTTATATGGTTTCAGTAAGTTCTAATGCTAACAATTTTTAAATAGATCTATTTGACTCATATATGAGACCTAACAGGCACTCCAGGTCAGTGGACCTTGTATTAACAGCAATGAATGGGTACTTCACTTCCTAAAGCTCCAGAACTGGAGTTTCACCACTGGATACAATTTAGTGTCATACCTAGGACACCACTTTGGTGGGGATAGTACCCAACAACTGAGGATGAAATCAACGTATTCTAAGCCCTGCCAGTTAGGAGAGACACGAGTCATAAATACACAACAATTTCAGCCATGATTCAGGCTACATATTGTTCGTATTATTATTCATACTCCTTAATTATTTCTTTTACTGTTAAGACGAAAACATAACTGTTGAATTATTTTGAACTTGGTTAAAAATAAAAAACTTAAAAGCAAGAAATTAACTCCTTAATATTAATAAGAATAATACAGAACATTTTAAGTACATAAAAACAGGATAAATAAAAACATTGAAAAGAAGATAAAAGGCATGGAACAAACAGTAAACAGAATTTTAAAAAAGGCATATCTGAGAAATGTCTATAAACGAACTCTAATGGTGTACTAGTGAATAAGAAAACTGTTATGGTGTACTAGTGAATAAGAAAACTGTTAAGGTGTACTAGTGAATATGAAAACTGTAATGATGTACTAGGGAATATGAAAACTGTTATGGTGTTCTAGTGAATATGAAAACTGTAATGGTGTACTGGTGAATATGAAAACTATAATGGTGTACTACTGAATATGAAAACTGTTATGGTGTACTAGTGAATATAAAAACTGTTATGGTGTACTAGGGAATATGAAAACTGTAATGGTGTACTAGTGAATATGGAAACTTTAATGGTGTACCAGTGAATATGAAAACTGTAATGGTGTACTAGTGAATATAAAAACTGTTATGGTGTACTAGTGAATATAAAAACTGTTATGGTGTACTAGTGAATATGAAAACTGTTATGGTGTACTAGTGCCAGTTCATGGCACAACTGAAACCCAGAAATGGAGCCCTATTGAAAATGTTTTATTTTCAGAAATTTTGGAAGAAAATTTTGTTAACTATTTTTCAAAATACATAGAATAAAATTTTGATCTATATCTGAGGATAATTGAAAGACCAGAAAGTTAAATTAATGAAAATATATATTTTTGTTGTGAACATTGATAAATATTAAACAAAACAAAGAAGTTGTTAAGGTTTCTGGTAAAATATATGATCCACATAATGTTGGAACAGTAACATTTACACTATTTACAGTTTTTACGAAACCCTTTATTCAATCTACCCCAGAAATTGAATAAAGATTGCAGTTCAAATTTTAATTAAATTTACCGGATTTAACAAGCAGTAAATAAGAAGGCTGGAGGGCATCAGCTGAAATGTGTAAATTGCAGTCATCTCAGAAATATAAACAGATAAAACAAAATCATTCTAGGAAAGTTTCAAAACCTTTAAACCTGGTCCTTTGCATGATCTGGGTGTGTAATATTTGCAAAAGTTTTGAAAAAAACTATATTTGCAAAAATATGAGCATGCTTTGTTTCTATGTTGAAAAAATGAAACGCAGAAATAAGCATAAAAATGTTACTTAACGATTTTTCTTATTTTTTAAATGAAAACGAATGAAACAGAAAATAACCATTGGCAAGTGTTGTCAGAAAGTCAATTGAATTGATATATTTTCCATAGTTTTCTTAATAAAAGTGGGTTTCATATTGATTGTTACTTCTTGTGATTTATCCAGCTATTTACACAAGAGTCATTTTCATTTTATCAGGAGATGGTTCTAAATTTTTCAGATTGTCTAATGTTTCTGAACCTTTCTCACAAAGTTTATAATCAAAAGATGTACATTGGTGACCTAGCTTAAGATCAAAATCATCAATATTTACATTCTGATATAAAGTAAAAATGTCAGCTTAATATGCAGCTTTTCAATACACTGTTGGACATTTGTAAAATAGGTGGAACCTGATCCTTGACAAAACTTTTTTTCAACTGGATCAGTTGTAAGTTAGCCAAGTAGCACATGTTTATGGCTCGTAGCTAAAAGGCGTCAACATAGACGAACAATTTCATTGCAAGTAAGATAAATGGTAGTAGCAGTGTGTTTGGATAATTGTTTTATATTATTACCTTGACTACCAGCCATATTAAGAACTATTTGGTTAAACTCAAGGACAAAATTAAGTCGGCTGTAATTCGAAGATCTGATTTCAGCGAGTCGAGGGTCATTGTGTAGTTTATCAATTTATCTTAACATTTAAAATTTTCCACAATGTCAAAATTTTCTTTTATGAAGATGGCAATATCATTCTTATCAGCACTTATTCCAGAGTGAGTGGGAAGTGTATCATATGTCTTTTTCTGAAAAGTAGGAACCCGTTGCCTTTCTATTGGTTTTGGAGCAATAGAAATTTCATTTAAATTTGAAAGTTTAAAGAGTCTTTCTAATTCAAAACGATATAACTGGGTTCATTTACTCTATTATCATCAAATATTAGTTCTGTTTTTTTCTGTGAGTCACAAATTGCGAATATTTTTAAACTGAAGAACATAATCAAAAAGTAAATGTCTATCTTCAGTTAACAAAGGTTTTTCAGGGATTGTGGGATATCATTTTAAAAAAGCTTAATTTAATTGGTTGCCATCACATAATAAGCTTCTCATCATTTGGTGCAGAGGTGATGGCCTGAAATGTTAAGTCAAATAAAAATGCTGATGTTAATTTTGTAATTGAAATCAATCTTGTAAGAAATTTTGGACCCCCATTAAGACATATCAACATTATATCAATTAGTTTTTTACCTAATTGAGATGGATTGTCGACTGTCTTATCAGATAGTTGTTTGCCATTATATAATAACATTTTCTTGATATATACTCCATCATGAAGAATTATGCACCTTTTTTGACTGGTGTCACGTAGTCTACCACTGAGAGGAGAGAAATAAGAGATTTCCCCTATCCCTCCGTGTGTGAATTAACAGGCCGCCAAAGATTGATTGTTAAAAGAGGAATAAGGACTGTAGGTCAATTCCTCGCGGCCGAAGAAACAAATCTAGGTCAGAATGAAAGCCAACAGATTTTTGCATTCTGTGACCGGATGGATAAAGAAGTGGGTATAGGGACATATAGTAGTCCGAACGAATCGCCTGACAGGGTGGAGGAAGGAGAAAGAGGCCGAATGATTGGCCAGAACCCTAAAAACGGAAGTAGCTTTTTTCTTGGTCAGCGGAAATAGAAAGAAAGAAATCAGTTTTGAAGACAGAGGTCGCTGTGAACGGAGGGACGAATCTCATGCCAAACTCCGGGCGAAGAAGCAGAACCGGAGTTTTCAGGTCAGTAGTTGATATGATTAGATGAATTGAAACTGTCGCCGAAATTCTGGGGAAAAGCAGAGAGAATCTTGGACAAGCAGATGACAGACACCTTCAAGCCAAGCTATATAAAATCCTGCAAGCCCGAAAAGAGAAAATATTTTCAGAAGGAACCCGTCAAAAAGCTAAGTAAACCTTAAGACTGTTTCTCCCTCCACCCTTCCTAAGTTCTGCAATTAAATTCTCTCTCTCTCTCTCTCTCTCTCTCTCAATTTAAAGAAGGAAGAAAGAAAAGAATAAGGAAGAAAGACATTTATGTATTTTGATATTATCCGCTGATGATATAGCCGACGCGTTAAATATGTGTGTCCGCATGTATTAAAAACCTTGTTATATTTTATATCTCTCCTCGTGTCGAAATTTATTCATTGTGTTGTCTGCCAATCAAGTTGTCTTTTTGCATGTTCCAATTTCAGCTTCATTCGCCTCAATTTATTCTCGCTAAATGTCCTATTTGCCTTTTAAAAATATTACACGGGAAACCGGAATTGTCGACTGTGATAAATAATATTATTATATCTAAACCTAGAGGCCCATATCTTCCATTATCCTTGGGGTAGGAAGAGGTAGTGGCCTGGAGGGTGTGTGTGTAACGTGAAAAATGGAAATCCCTTGCCAGCGGCGGTTTGTCTAGCCCCAAATTAACCCCCCACATTATCTGCCAGTTTCCCTATGCCCAAAAGGGGAATCTTCACTAGAACTTGTTCTGCGAGGGATCAAGTGCCAGGCTGTCCCGTCTTCACACGTGCGAAAATAAACTCCCGTCTTGGTATAAGTATTTTAGGCCACGTCACAACTGGCATTAAGAGTATTACAGATAGCAAAAAAGATTTTTTATTAATTTTTGAAACTTTAGATGTCATCATTCTTTGTTGCTGACGATGGTAATTGAAAATCCTGTTTTAATCTATCATACAAGGACCATGATGTTGTATAGTACTCAAAAGCATATATGACTATATCTGAGCTGTGTTTCACCCCAACTATTTTGGGGGACATTGCTGAAAAGTGATGACTCAAGATAGCCTTCTTGTGATTAGTTTCCTGGATATGACATTAAAATATCTGGTGATGAGGATCCAGTCGTGGGGGTTTGCGGAATGCCATGGCTCCCACATCCATTCTGATCCGGAGTAGTAGCACCTGATTAGGTCCCATCTATGGGTCAAATAGAACAATTTGAGTTGTCTGAATTTTTGTGATGAAGCTTTTTTTTGAGATGAACGGTTTTCGGGCTATCATCTTCATCTTTATTGTTATTTCAGCAAAGTTTCGGCCGATATGTCCTCCGGCCTTCTTCAGGTGTTTGTCGAACTCGGGAACCTACACGGAACTTCGAACTACGCCCTTTATTGGTAGCCTGTTCTAATTCCGTTAGCCATAACCGAGTACAAGTGTTAAGTACTCCTATATTGTTACTCGCCTGCAGTCAGGATTGAACCTGCAACCACCAGATGATTGTCCCCTTAAAAGCTTTGGGAACCGACGCCTATAACCGTTACGCTGGACAGTTTAAAGTGAATTTTTGGGACTTATAAACTTAATGTTCTTACTTGAATAGGATTACTACTATTATGTATGATTTTTTTTTAACCTATGTTCATATTCAAATTTTCCCCCAGATGGGATGAAGTTGAAATAATTGATAGAGCTGAACATTTGAGGATTAGGCGCTTTAAGGAATCAGCACATATGTTGGGATACAATTACCTGCTGAGTAGACCAAGTATAGAGATGAATGCAATATGGGAACCGATAATTAAAAAGGTTAGATTAAAAAAAATCTCAATATGAGCGTAGGTAAAAAAAATCCTATAATATAATAATAATCATACTTAAATGTATTGAAACAACCGGAATAAATGCAAACAAATTACTTCTGACTTATTTAAAAAGGAAATTACCTGCAATCTATTCACATACAAATCATGTGAATTCATTTAAATGTGTGCAAACAAATGACTGATGTTAAATTGTGACTATTACATAGCAATACTTGAAACCATTTAACTGTGTGCCAAAAAAAAAAATGAGCACAGGCTCGTTTAAAAGTGTTATCTAGAAAATGTTTTTATAAATCATATATAATATATATGTATAAACAGGACTTGGCATTAATTAACCTAAAAGTGTTGATATGCCATAAAACCCAAACAAACCAAACCAATTCTTGTGATCAAAAGCCTTCGAACTTAAATATCGAATAATTTCTTGCAATGTTGACCAAGTATCGACTATATTTATATGGTTTTTGGACTGGCTGCTAATATAATGAAAGGTTTAAAACTGCAGATTTTTATTAATTCTCAACATAAAGAGAGAGGTACTATAGATAAATTTTGATAACAAAACAGTTAAAATATTTTCATCCAAAAATTTTACAAGACACAAAAAGTTATTTTTGTCATTGATTAGATTTTATTTTAAATTTAAATAATGAATCTTATCTAATTCTTAAAAAAAAATTAATATCATCATCGAATTGATTTCGAGCAGTAGTGGATTTTTAAAAATCCCTTTGAAGAGCAGAGGTTGTTCATATTTGACTCTTTGGCATACCAGGCCATTCAAGATGGCGGAGTTTTAGGACGTATTTTTCCATGAAATTCTCTAGTATCAAAATTTGAAGGCCAGTGTAGTTGACAAATAACTGTATTATTTGCAACATATTCTGATTAGCATTTGGAACTGATTCTTTCTCTCTCCACCTCCCTCACTCCCCCCCCCCTCTCTCTCTTCTTTGTCTTTTGGAAAATGATAAACTGATACTTTATTCATCTTACACTGTTTTGTTTTACTGGCTTCTGTAATTTGTTTTACAAGAAAGACACAACACTTCTGACGCATTACTGGAAACTAAGTGATATCTGAAATAGATTAAGCTTCTTAAAAACAATTATTTCTTATACTGTTTCAATTTAAGGGTAATTTTTCAAGCCAAATGAGGATCCTTTGTCACTTGTCAGGAAATTTGAAAGGATCCAGATAAAATCAAAAAGACAACACGTATCTTTATTATTCAATCAAACCTGCTTAAATGAAGGACTCCTGCCTAACTGTGCATATTTTAAAATACATGATCCTACAGCTCATGACGATAGTGACACACGAAAGTATCGGTATAGTCTTGTAAAAAGACAAATTAACTTCAATAGACAAAAAATAAACACTTTAAACAGTGAAGCACATAATGTGCGAACGCTCGGGACAATTTCAGTAAATTTATCTTCTATTTCCAACCTAAAACCAAAGTATTTGTCAGGAAACTTGAAAGGATCCTAACAAAATTATATAAACAACATGTATCTGTATTATTTAATGAAAGCTGCTTAAACAAAGGGCTGTTCCATATATATATATATATATATATATATACGAGGGGAACACGATAAGTTTCCAGACTTTTTTCGTATGGGCATTTAAAATTGTCGTAGACTCTTGAAAATTATTTTATTGCTATACATCTTATGAGATGACAGATCAATTTTTATGATTTCAGGTTCAAATGAACCGGTACAGCAGCAATTGGAATACACCCTACTAAAACCTAATTGTCACAGCTGGTGAATTTCAAAAATGCAATCTGACACTTTAGAAGAACGATATGCAATAAAATTCTGTTTTAAACTTGGAAAAATGCCACAGAAACGTATGGAATGCTTCAGACTGCTTTTGGAGCATCTTGCATGAATCGAGCATCAGTTTTTGAGTGGCATAAGAGATTCAAGGAAGCCAGGGAGTCTGTGAGGGATAATGAGAGATGTGGGAGGAGTAAGGAAGTCAATAGAGTTCAGGAAGAGATTCCTAGGGAAGAAGCCAGCACTCTTCAAATCGTGTCAGTGGCATTTCCACCAGGACAATGCACCAGTCCCCAACTCCATCCTTGTCACAGACTATTTGACCAAGATGGGCATCAAGAAAATTCCTCACCCTCCCTATAGTCCAGACGTTGGTCCCTGTGACTTTTGGTTATTCCCTAAGCTCACAGGCTGTCATTTTGAAACACTTGAGGAGATGAAAGAGGCTGTGACGAAGGTCATTGACACGCTCACACAAGAAGACTTCCATGGGACCGTCCAGAAGTTGTTAGAACGGCACAACAAGTGCATTGCAGCTGAAAGAGATTACTTCGAAGGGGACTAGAGTTTCATGAGTGTACTATCAATAAAAGTGACCACACGAAAAAAGTCTGGAAACTTATCGTATGCACCTCATATATATGTATATCTGTGCTGGTGGCACGACAAGATGACGATGATATATATATATATCGTAAAAAATTGGTTATGTCATAGGACAGATAAAAAAAAATGGCTATTTATGTAAGGTGATAAAAAAAGAAGTAATATTTATTTTGATTTCAATTTGTATTTTTGAATAATTTGAAAAGTGGTAAATTGTGAAGAAATTATTAAGTTACATTTTGTTTTCGTTTTTTATATAATGGCAGTTTTTAATATCATCATCATTAGAATTTTACAGATAAAATTTGAACCTTGAAACTGAAAGAAAATGAAAGCGTGAGTTGGTAGGGGGTAATTGATAATTTTCTCTCCCCACTCTGAACTAATTTTAGACCTACAAATTCACCGCAATTTTTAAGTTAACATCGGTCTATAGTTCTATCTCGTTTTTTAATTATGACTCGGCTTCTATTATATATATATATATATATATATATATATATATATCATCATCATCAAGACGTGCCGCCAGCACGGATATCCTTGACCATCTCTCGCCACTTTTCCCTATCGTTCATCACCTCCGGCAGGTCTTCTGGGTTACATCCTGTGCCCTCACATAGCTGCTGTATGTAAGTTCGGGCTGGTCGTCCTGCTTTTGCTTGGCCATATGTGGGGGTCCATAGTAGTACGTCACTAACGAGCTCGTCTTTGCTTCTCCAGCAGTGTCCGGCGTGTCTGGCTCGTCTGACCTGTATAGTTTTCGTGATGGGAGGTAGGTGGCCGTACAGTTGGCGTCTCGTGGGGTGTTGTCGCCAGGACTTGTTCAGTATTGCTCTCAACATTCTTGTGTAGTTGCCGTCAAGTTTCTTCTCCAGCCGCTTGGTTAGCGTCCATGTAGTGCATCCATATAGCAGTATCGATACAACTGCTGCCTGGAAGAAACTGCGCTTCATTTCATCGGTCAGGTCTGATTTCCATATTATTGAGAGCCTATCTATAGCCGTCCATGCTTTCGTCAGCCGTGTGTCGATGTCGTTTTCTGTTGATGAGACGCTACTTCCTAGGTAGGTGAATTTGTCCACTAGCCTCAGAGAGGCTCCGTCTAGAGTGGTAATGTTGCCCGTTTGGTTGTAACACATGTATTCAGTTTTGTGCGCATTGACATGGAGGCCAATGCCTGCTGCAGCTCGTTCCAAGCTATGCAGTAGTGTCTCTATTCTTACGTTTACCATCCAGATAAGAGTAAGTTTCTGCTGTCACTTCGTTTACTTCTTTTTTTTTTTTCACTGAACATTTTCATTTTAATTTCCACAATCATATATCAACTAGTTGTAATCTTCTTCGTGGTTGGGAGGGTGAAAGACAGATGGAAATTTAACAGGTGGGTGAACTGTAGCGAGTTGAAGACGGAGTTTCTATAAGTAAATGTTCAGAAAGAAGTGAAGATAATGACTTTTCTGGATAGTGAATATATGTATTATATTTCAATAAATTTTTGTATATTCCAGCTGACATTTCCATCGAGAGATATTCTGGACACGAACCAAAAGTTCTAACTGAAATAATGACTGGATTGAAATATCAATAAGCGTTTTACTATTAAAATTTCTCGAATATTTGATAAAATATGATCAGAATACAAACCATAAGTAATTGAAAACGGTACAAAAATCAATCATTTCATAGGTTTCGATACGACATCCTATTTAGTCCAGAAAACATCCTCATAATTGACAAAAATAGATAATAAATACATAAGTAAATAAATGAAATCCGCTCCTTAAAAATAAATCGGAATCACATCCCTTCAATAAACGGATGAAATTTCGATTTAATCACCACTAAGATACTTACTCAAGAAGTACAAGTTATGATTGCCTGGTTGTAACCTTTGCCGCACAATGTATGAATAAAATTACATTCTATTTCAAACGATGTAATATCATGGTTGACAAGTGTAGTGATATCAACCAATCACGTCCTGCCTTGTCTAGACAAGAGGATATAAATTTACATGAGTGTCGACAGTGTTAGGGAGATAACAAACTTGCGTATAGGCCATGTGTACTGTTGCGTACAGTTTGGTTCGAATGTGTCTGGTTTGTTGGTCAAAGCCACCTGACGTAGATGCCGGAAAAGCCCGGCACTTCTCGAGCCTCAGGGTGGGGGGCTCTAAGGCTCTGGAGGGGCTAGGTTTATCGCCTGGCGCCTGAGACGCCTCTTTTTAGGTGAATGCCGAGGGAGCCCGTGGCAATTTTGGGAATGCCGTGTGTGCCTAGGATACGGCCCTGCGCCCAGATCCACCATGAAAAAGGTCTTGTGCTGCACTCACGCGTTTGGTGGGGTGGACGTTCGACAAATATCAGGACAACAGACTTGCATATCGATAAGTGCTCTGCTACGATACGACAAGTTTTTCACTTGACACACGATCTATTTAGGTGTTTAGTTGGTTGAGTTTTTACAGCATAGGTTGTAGGTTATTTAGCACCAAATTCTGCTTATATTAAATACCTAAATCATCTCTAAAAATAGTTTGTAGATATCACTTTTAAACGAGCCAAATTTCATTTCTTTGCACACTGTTAAATAGTTTCAATAATTCCAATGTAACACGAATAAAGTAAAGTTCGCTTCTATAGCCGAGGGCAACCAGAAGGCTCTCTTTTCAACAGCTACTACACCGAGGTATAGGGGAGGACGCTACTCCTTTCCCTGGATTGCTCCAGTTTACCTTGATCCATACCTTATAATGCTGAGTGTTAAGGAAAGAGGCATAAAGTACCATTTTTTGAGTCTTTGGTATGACTCGACCCGGGATTGAACACTGGTCACCTGGGCCATTGGCGAACATTCTAATCACTAGGCCAATGGACCGGAGTTCCCTTTAAAATTAATCATTTGTTGTTTACATAGAGTTAAATGGTTTCAAGAATACTATTTAACTCTAATAATTCTCAATATTATTTGTTGGAGTCCTGTTTATATATATATATATATTAAATACATGATTTGTAAATGCTTAGTTTGTTGTTAACGTTTTTTAAAAGAGCCTGGTCGCATTTGTTTGCTCACTGTAAAATGGTCAAAGTATTGAGATGTAACACCAACAATTTAATATCAGTCATTTGTTTGTACACAGTTAAATGGGGATACATATATGATTTTTAAGTGAATTGTTTGTAGGTAATTCCATTTTAAAAAAATTAGAGTTAATTTATTTGCAGACAATTAAGTATTAATGTTTGCACATAGTTAAATGGTTTCAAGTATTGCTATTAAACTTTAATAATTCTATTCAACATTACTTATTGGTTTGTGCATAGCTAAATGGTTTCAAGTATTGCTATGTAACACTAACAATTCAACTTAACATTAGTCATTTGTTTGCATAATTAAATGATCAAATAGTTCTTTTTGATCCATTGATGGGACCCTATCAGGTACTACCACTCGAGGTCAGATTGGTTTGGTTTGGTTTTATAGCAGATCAACCATTGTAGATTATCTAATGCAAAACCCTGTAAACTTGTAAACACATTTGTAGATAACATTAATCCTGTAGACTTGTAAACATAACTTGATAACATAAAATCTTGTAAACTTGTAAACATAACATAAAATCATGTAGACTTGTAAACACATTTGTAGATAACATTAATCCTGTAGACTTGTAAACATAACTTGATAACATAAAATCTTGTAAACTTGTAAACATAACATAAAATCCTGAAGACTTGTAAACACATTTGTAGATAACATTCTTAAAAGAGCCTGAGCTCTTGTTTGCATACAGGTAAATGGTTTTAAGTATTGCTTTATAACAGTCAGAATTTAACATCAGTCATTTGTTTGTATACATAGTATGTAGGTAAAACAGTTCTATTTGATCCATACATAGGACTCTGTCTGGTGCTACCACTCTGGGCCAGAGATGAGCAATAAAGATGAAGGGGTACGCTGCATTCCCCAAAGTTCAAAGGCTGGAGCCTTATTATCACATTGTTCAGTGTCATTTCCTGGACACGCGTTGTGGGCGGGGTTTTACTCCTCTGCAGAGATGCAGTCGGCGTATTTTATCGCCTCAACCGACTGGGATAGGGTTGTTTGATTTGAAAAAGGGCATATATGATATTATATATATCACAGCCAACAAGTATATACGGGCCTGCATGTCACATTTGAAGGACGAAAGCTAACCGGCCGACTTAATGTAAAAAAAAACAAACATTCATGGCTGCATATGAAATTAACCTAAAAAGAGAATTAACTTTACAAATTGAACAGAGAAAATAATATAATCATGTTGGTAGAATTTATCTGACGTTAATTTGATTTCTTTCAACATTAAAATATATATTTACACTTTGTCTTTTACCAATCCACGAATTATAAACGGCTGTGAGTTATTTTGCTTTTATGATTTTCAATCGCCTATACGGCCAGTTTTGATTATAGACGCTATTTGGTAAATTTTAAATTATTAATTTCATTTCAACATTTTAAAGTTTTTCGTGATATTTTGTTTAACAAATGTGTTGCATTTGGCTGTTCTAGTAGATATACCAATTGAGAAAAAGTGTCGACATCTTCTTTTCCTCTTGGAAAATCCAATTTTCCCGAGAAATGGATGAAATTTGTTAATCGTAATACGTGGTTTCCAACGAAAAATTCAGTTTTCTGTATCAAATATTTTGATAAAAATTTTGAGAGGAGAGCGAAACAAACAGAATTGGGATTTACATCCAATTCCTATAATCCATTCAGAAAAAAAAAGAAAAAAGAAAAAAGAAAACCGTCTCTTTTGTCGACTACAATAGAATTAAGAAAGCCTCCAAAACTTTGACGGATTATCCATCAACCAGATAAATTACAAGATTTTCTTTCAGCTGACACGCTAAAGGATTTTAAACATTTGGAAAAAGAAAAGTTTTGTCTTAAAGATTTTGAATATAAAAAACGGTAGATATTTTAATTTATAGAATAGTCTTTGACCCTGAAACGCATTTGTCACATATGATGGATATATATTCAGAATATAAAGTCGTTTGAATTAAACTTTGTTGCGTAGTAGAGAATCTTGACGTAGAAATGTCAAATTCTTTCTTTCTTTCTTTCTCCATCTTATATATATATATATATATATATATATATATATAATTGACGAAAAAAACTTCAATTCAGTATGTCCATTATGAATTAATTTTCTCGTATTATACACACTTTTATTTATATGTATGAGAGAGAGAGAGAGAGAGAGAGAGAGAGAGAGAGAGAGAGAGAGAGAGAGAGTATGTGTAGAGTGGGACATATATAAATGCAAGCATATTCTATCTAATTGCACAAGTCAAAGTGTTGTCATTTCAACAATTGTACAAATTGCTTCTGCATTCAGTCTTGTCAAAATCAGTTTCGTTGTCTACCGAACATAAAACTATTCATTAAATAACTTCGTTACCTGCTGCGTATGCTGCAAGCGTCCTCTATCATATATATTGGAAATATTACTAAAATTTTCATAGACGTCTTTCTCTACTAAAGTCTCTGTCTCTTGTGTACAGAAATAAAAATATTTTCTTATCTCTCTATATTATTTTATTGTTCATATTCATCCTTTTTTTTTTCTTTCTCTCCAACTTCTCTTTCTTTTCTTTTTCGTTTTCTTCTAATTCAACACACTGAGTGTCTCATTGTCTTTTGCTATAGTTTTCATATTTCTCTCTATCTCTTTCTCTCTCTCTCCCCTCTCTGCTTTTCTTTCTCTTTCACTCTCTTTAACTCTTCATCGCACTATTTATTCACTCTCTCGCACCCTCCTTCTCTCTCCCGCTCTTTCTCTTTCTCTCCCTCTCTCTCTCTCTCTCTGTATGATCTTTTCATCGATTCTTTCTCTTCTTTTTATGTCATTATTGTTTAATTCTCGTCCTTTTAAACGCGCGTGCGCGCGCACACACACACACACACACACACACACACACACACACACACACACACACACACACACACACACACACACACACACACAAATAGATATTGTGACTACGGCAAGACATCAACTAACGTTTCAACGGCCAATCCAAACTTTGTTTGAATCGTAAGAAAACAAATTAATAAAAAAGCCAGTTTACACCATTTATCAAATGAAAATTAACATAGTTTAAATCCTATAAAAACAAATTGTTCTATCTTGAAAATGGCTGAAGATACAACCGAAAGCACTTTACCGAATTTTTTTCCAGCGATTTATTCATTTATTCGATTCAGATTTATGTTCTTTTGACTATAAACAAGAAAATACTGTTTTAATTCATACATTCCTTTTTGTCTATTCTTTTGAAACCAAAACACGCTTTAATGAAAAACTGCACACACACACACACACACACACACACACACACACACACACACACACACACACACACACATATATATATATATATATATATATATATATATATATATATATATATATATATATATATATATATGTGAGGGCGGAAAATTCACTGACCATTTAGAAAATTGAACAATTTTCGAATACAAAAACATAATAAATTTCACTTTCAATTATTTCCATTTTGACACCATGAAAATATACTACAAATAAAATAGATTATAATATTTTTTGTGTATGTGGTTTTTTTAAAAATGATTTTGAACCACCTTATATATATGCGTGTGTGTGTGTGTGTGTGTGTGTGATTCGTCACTTGCTTCTCATCTCACATGCCATCTAGGTAAGATGAACAATACTTGTTGGGCACTGCTGGAAAAGTAAGGACGAACTCATTAGCGACGGTCTTCAATAGAATACTACACATAGACACACCAGTGTTGGCCGACTAGTAAGACTTTACATTCATCAGCTCTGTGCGGACACTGAATATTGTCTAGAGGACCTGCTATGAGCGATGGCCGAATTAGACCAATGGCTTGAGATAGTCTGGTTAATTCATACAATCAGCACGATATATATATATATATATATATACATATATATATATATATAAAGAAAAAATTCACTTCTTTGCGGTCATTATAAATTCATTCTTAGTCTATAATGACCATCATCAGATGTTGAACCTCCTACACCTCGGATTATATATATATATATATATATATATATATATATATATATATATATATATATATATATATATATATATTTGTTTTGCTTCATTTGTTACTTGTTCTTGATTTGTTTTGGCTTGTTGGTAAATTCCTGTTTTCTGTTTTGCCCGAGGTCGACAAAATGTCAAACTCTAAAGTGAAGTGATAATTCCTAATTAACAACACTTAGTTACCTGGTCAACAAATTAAAACTTGCCAGGTAAACAATGTATTCACGAATTTCAGCCTTTAATTTCTTCATTATCAATATGTACATAACTGCATACTTGAACAGTACACACGCATTTACATAGGTCTGAATAGACATACATATACATACACAAAAGATCAATGCACACGACACTGATAAGCAGTTTTCTATATCTTAACAGTAAGTGGAGATAGATAGACTTTATATACGTGAACACGTCTACTGACATACAAATGGTTTTATTTTCTCTTTTTAAAGTAACACTGTGGAATTTAGTCCTTTTACATGTATCTAAAATCTTTTTCAAGTGTCATTGTGAAATATATGCTCACGTGCAAGTGTTTATATTTTATGCATGCCAATATGCAAAAATGGTTGTTATTTATTAATGTGTATAAATATTAAAATCTTATTAAAATTATTCAAACTAGCAGCCAGGCTTTTTACTTCCTGCTTGCTATTAATAAATATCGCTGTGTTATAAAATTTACTTATTTAACTGTAGGCACCTGTCTGTCTGTCTGATTATCTATCTATGAGCAACTTTCGTGATAAATTAGTTTAGAAATATTCTTGTTGCTCGTAAATATCTATCTATCTATCTATCTATCTATGAGCGCCTTTCGTGATGAAATAATTTGTTTAGAATTGTTCTTGTAAGTGAATTCGATCCACGTTGGACATTCCGCAATTATTGTCTCTGGCCATACTAGGCGTTAAGCTATTTATACGTTAGCATAAGTTTTTTTTACTTAAACAGTTATCAAATTATCTAATTAATATTGAGAGTTTATCTTTTGTCAGTATCAATTTAGCTTGTTTTCTATTTATTAAGTCATGCATGTTTGCTTTAAAGGCAGCCGACTTTGTTTTTCTTTTTCAAAAGCAAAATATTCAGATACTCGCTTCACTCCCTTTTTTTTTATCGTTTTGTCCCGGGTATTTTCATCCAGTTTTTTTTCTATAATCTATTAGAAACAATATTTTACTGAATGGTTCACATAACAAGATATATCACGTTAGCTATCACGCCATGTGGACTCGTTATAAAACTAAATACAACAATCAAAGGCGATATTAATCGCTTTTACTATATTTTCTTTCTAGTTTCACATTGCTATCTTAATACAAATTCTAGAACAACAACAACAACTTAAAAAAATAAAGAGTAAAAACGCAACGAATAGAATTTTGGATGTGAGGTAAAAGTTAATAAATAAATAAATTTAAAAAAAGTTCGTTTCCCTGTTGAAATTACCGTAGATCACATTTTTGAAAATATTCACAAAGCGTGCAAACTTACATCAGAACGAAATAATGTTACTTCTTGAGTCGGCTTTCAGTTTTTACACGGCGGTTACCACCGGTCTGCTACCACCACCACCACCACCACTACTACTTCGACTATTGCTATTTAGTTTACCTCTTACTGTTGCTCTCACGTATTCTATTATTATTTTTTCTGTAAATCTTGGCAAAAGTTCAAGGGTTTTACCGTTCTTGTACAGATGCTGAAATTAGTAGTAGGAACGAACTGTATATCAGGTGGGGGTTGAAAACGTAAAGTGGGACTGAATTCTATTTGAAGAGCATCGAAATTCACCGCTTTCGTAGTTTCTCGCATCTTCTTTCACTAGAACATCTATTATATTCTTGGGACCCAATTTTTTTTAAGCAACAACAGAAACTGGTTGGTAACGTAATTTCTGTCCCTCAAATTTATCAGTATTTATATTTTCTTCCTGTGATCATCATGTTTTTAAAAAAAATTTAAACAGAAATTAGAGGAAAGTTTTTGACGATTGATAACCTATTTTTCAAGTTCTTATCTCTGAATGTAGAATTGATGTGTTTGAAAAAGCATATTTTATATTCTGGTTCGATATTTTAGTCAAACCAATGTTTTTATGACATTTTTTAAACATTAGATATATTTCATCCGGCGGCAGAAACCCAATGAAACATTTTTATCTGAACATATTGTAACTTCTATACTCAACGTCAGGAGTAATTTTTATAGATTTGTTGATATTGTCTTTTAATTGGAATCATTTTGAGATGAGGCTTCTTAATCTGAGAATTAATTTTTATTTATTGCGGAATTTTTTGTCCTCATCTTGGTAGTTTTTTGTGTTGTTTCTTCTTTCACAACGTTTCGGCCAAATTTCACCTCTGGCCTTCTTCAGGTGATAGCAGTTTCAAATCCTACCCTAGCCGGCCAGAGGTTTACTTGGTCAAAAACGTGGTGCGAAAGACAACAACTATGGAAGGCAGTAATTACTGGGTATACGGTTACAAGACTCATCATTCCTATCTGAGGTCGCGGTAAAAATCACCTGAAGAAGGCCAGAGGTGAAATTTGGCCGAAACGTAGTGAAAGAAGAAACAACACACAAAAAAAACTACCTAGATGAGGACAAAAAAGTCCGCAATAAATAAAAATTAATTCTCACATTTGTTGATATGTTGTTTAGTTCGTTTAGCTTTGGATATCAAACTTTTCAAAGAGAAAATTCTTTCTTTTGAAATGCTGGATATTATCATTTTAAGTCTTTATTTTGATTTTGTTACTATTTCTTTTTATTGTGATTCACAATTGAACACTTTGTGTTATTTTCACTTCGTTATCAAAGTCACTTCCATTTTTAACAATCTGTCAAATACTGAAGTTAAACAGTGATCAGCATTCTTAGTACTAAAAAGGGTGACCCCTAAGAAACAGCAGAAGCCTAGGGGAACTCGAAAGTTGTCGTAGAAAGGTTGAGATGACGAAGAGGTTATCAGTTGATCTTGGTGATAAAAGCATCGACAAACGCGTTGTTATGAAAACCAACTCACGTTTGTTTCGAATGAAATAAGTCTATGAGGAATGTTATCAATTCAATAAATATACTAGTTTTTAGGTTTTAGATTATTACAACCAACTTACGAAAACTTAATAAAATTATCCGAATGCTAGTCGTTATAAAGTTCAACTCTACCAAAATTACCTCGTAGACTTTATCTCTGCCAAGCCCAAGAAATCTTGCAGTAACTGTCAGTATAAAAATAAAGGAGATAAAAAAAAAAGGGGGAAGGGAAGCTTATTTTGCTACCTGAAAGAAAAATGTGCCTATATTCTTTAAAAACAAAAATAATCAGTTCCCACAAAGTAATTTGTTTCAAGCGAAATAAACTTTACAAAATCCAGCTTTGCATATTTTCTCCTATGCTTGTCGAAAACATTGAATTTAAGGTAACAAAAAATAACATGCACTCAAGTAACGACAGTATTATAAAAAAAGGAACGTATAAAAATATAACGACTGACTTGCGCGAAGCAATGCCGTCGACCATCTACAGTCAGTTTAACTTTTGTGGATGATAAAATACGATTCTTTGGTATTTTATGTCAAAGTTCATTTTGAAGCCAATTTTTAGGATTTGTTCTTTTTCTCGGCGTCTCCTTTTGTAGAATCAACCTGCACAACCGCGTTCTTCTAGTTTCCTGTGTAGACTTGTTGAAATTGCCCAGTCGGCTGGGACTATTGAATACACCGACTGCTTCTCTGCAGAGGGGTAACCCCCCTCCCAACAATGTCCTGGATATGACACTAAACAATCTGATGATGAGGCTCCAGTAATGCTGGAGCTTTAGGGAATACGAAGTACCCCTTCATTGCCATTACTCCCAGGTCCACTCTAGCCCAGAGTGGTAGCACCTGACAAGGGTCCTACCCATGGTTTAGATAGACCTAAACCGTCGTTTAAGTTTACTGTCTTTCGCTTTTGAATTGTTTAAAATAGAACTGTTTTGAGATTTAAACTGCGTATTTATGCTAAACTGAATTGTTTAAAATAGAACTGTTTTGAGATTTAAACTGCGTATTTATGCTAAACTGAATTGTTTAAAATAGAACTGTTTTGAGATTTAAACTGCGTATTTATGCTAAACTGAATTGTTTAAAATAGAACTGTTTTGAGATTTAAACTGCGTATTTATGCTAAACTGAATTGTTTAAAATAGAACTGTTTTGAGATTTAAACTGCGTATTTATGCTAAACTGAATTGTTTAAAATAGAACTGTTTTGAGATTTAAACTGTGTACTTATTCTAAACTGAATTGTCTGAAATAAAACTGTTTTGACGTTAACTCTGTGTATTGCCCAGAATACACAGACAGCACCTCTGTTGAGGGGGTAAGACCTCCCAATGAGTATCCTGGATATGACACTAAACAATCTGATGGTGAGGTTCCAGTGATGCTGGAGCTTTGGGGAATGCAAAGCACCTCTTCATTGCTATTGCTCCCTGGTCTCCTCTGGCCCAGAATGGTAGCATCTGGAAGGGCCCTATCTATAGGTTAAATAGAATTAACTGCATACCTATGCTAAACTGAATTGTTTGAATTAGAACTGTTTGACTAAACTGAATAGCTTGAAATAGAAATGTTTTTGACAATTAAACTATACTTACATTTAAACTGCGCGCTTATGTTAAATTGAATTGTTTGAAATGGAACTGTTTTTGACATAGAAACTGTACTTACACGAAACGGAATTGTTTAATATAGAACTGTTTTGACATTTAACTGTGGGTAAACAAAATCTCTACTTATACTAAACTGAATTAGCTGAATTAGAACTGTTTGAATAAACTGAATAGCTTGAAATAGAAATGGTTTTGAAAATTAAACTGTGTACTCATGCTAAACTGAATTCCTTGAAATAGAACTGACTATTTGCTTAAAAATGGATTTAAATAATCTACAAAGGCGTTAAATAATCTACAAAGGTTGATATGCCATAAAAACCAACCAACAAACCAACCAACTTGTTGAAAACGAAGTTTACTGTATCTTTAAGTGAACTTCGAGTATACCACCGCTTCCTCCTCCTAGAGATGAATATCTTTCTGTTTTAGTTGGAATTTTCTTCTGTTGAGTCTACGGAGGCATTTACCGAATCTACTGACCCGGCCAACAGCTTCTCTTGTCGGCAAAAGAGGTCTAATAATTCCGTCTCCAGACGTTAGACTCAACTTTCTTTTCAACAAATTTCAACAGTTTTTTTTTAACTAAAGTCATAAAAAGGAAGGTGTAAAGTGTATTTTGTTCAATTGGTTACGGAAAAATTCATTCTTTTATAAATCGTCACCAACTCTAAATGTAAGTGGGGCGGGGTCTCGTTTAACCCCCAAAATTCACGTCTGTTTCCCTTTGCATCTAAAACATAATTTAAAAAAATCTCTGTTTTAATTCGCCCATCACTGCCCGTTATCAATCAGAAGAGCTCATTGTAATTTCTCCTTGATTCTCATTGCTGGAGATTGAATCTTGACTAACCAAATGTCGATCACACCATCGTGAATATTTGCCACATTTATTGAGTTGCTGGAGATAGTAAGCAGGAAGACCATCACATTTCATTGTGTAGAAGATTAAGCAAAGCAGATAGTAACACAAAAATGAAGTGTCACCGTAACGACAGATGAAAAGAATAGAATGCAACTAAAGATCGAAATTATAGGACATCGCTAGAGAAATATTCAATTGTTTGACACCAAGGAACATTTCTTTATAAAAAGCAAAGGCGCAAACTAACAGCCATTTTTTTCCGACAGGACGATGTAACGACAAGACAAATAGACTTTGACTCAACCGACGTCGACAAAAAAAAAAAAATCATCATAAAGTTACCAGTAACATGAAGCGTAACTGTCACCTTTTTAGGTGAAACCTGTAACTCCCAAGCTTCGTGTCTCGCTAATCTAAACCAGATCTTTATTAGAGATGAAAACTTGTCCAGACATTATTTTAAAAATTCCATGTGTTTGTCTGAATTGGGTCCGAAATGGCGGGAACTTAACAAGACAATGAATAGATGGACGAACATTTGATGAATTATAAAATTCTGATTACCCACAAGTGTATTTTTTGTTATTGGATAATTCTAAGTTATCAATTATCTCAGAATATTATTATCACAAATTTAAAAGCTACTACTACGCAAAAATAGTTAAATACTACTACTGCAAGTAGAAGAATTTTACTTTTTACGACATTTTTTATACCAGTGGTAACTGGTGGTTTTCACTGAAGTCTGGTTTGGTTTCTTGGCATATCAACCTTCATGGGTTATTTAACGCCAAAGTCATTCTTCTAGAAGAACAGTAGTGGTACTATTTAACCAATAGCTAGAAGGATAAGGGGGTTCACACCTTTCCCAAGGAAATATTTTTCTGAAAGTGAACGTAATAGTGCGACTGGAGTTTGAACTCGCTTACTACGATTCTGCAGTCCATCGCTTTAACCATTACACCACAAGGACACCCCCACAACCATTATGAGAATAAGATAAATAGAAATTTGGTGCAAAGTATAAACTTGTATCGAAAGTTTGGTATTTTCTTCTAATTTCCAATTTGAAAGATCTCAAATCCAACAACAATTTTTATTTCGTAAAATGTAATGTATGGGGTTTGGGTTTTTGGGTGTTAATGGCTGTTGGTTGGTTATTTCTGCTTTCAAATCCCAATACGAGTTGTTTTCTATTACCGGTCGCGTTAGCTGAAGGAGTGACAAAGCGACAAATGAAGCAATTAAAAGTCAGCTTCATTTACTAAGTTTGCAAGTAAGTCTTGAAAGGGAAGATTTCCTCGAGCAATGAAATAGCTGCCTTCCTAGCTGAGGTCTGAGTTTTTTTTTTCTCTCCAAGTTCCTTTTCGATGCCAGAAAGCTTCTTCTTTTGCCGAGCATGTTTAGGTTTTCCTTCCTGTCAGAGACCTCCTGGGAGATTGTTATTTCTTTTGTATATATTTCATTTTGTATCGTTTTTATCTGGTTTTATTTTATTACTCTATTGTTATCACTTTTATTCATCATTCAAACATCGCAAATAAATTAGATTAGCTTTTAACAATTCTTAATACAAATAATTTTTATCCTGGGTTTGAGTAGCGCCTTCCCCTACACCTCGGTGTAGTAGCTATTGAAAAGGGAGCCTTCGGGTTACCCTCGACAAAGGTCACCAACTTTAGTTACTTATTCCAATATAATAATTATGATGATAATAGAAAGTGACTGTGATACCAATCGTAATTGGTGCGCTTGGTACAATCATGAAAGGATTGGTACAAGGACAAGAGGACCTGTAAATAAGAGGACGAGTAGGGCTCATTCAAACTATAGCATTGTTGAGTTCGGCCAGAATACTGAGAAGAGTCCTGAAGATTTGAGGAGACTTGCTATCACTCAAATACAGTGGAAAACCATCAGTTAACACAGGTTTGAAAAACTCTCAAGAGAATAATAATAATAATAATAATAATAATAATAATAATAATAATAATAATAATAATAATAATTTGTTTGTATATGGTTATATGGTTTTAAATATTTCCATCTAATACTAATTATTCTTAAACAGATATATTTGATCAATAGATGGTATCTTAACAGGTACTACCACTCCAACTCAGAGTGGACATGGGAGTAATGGCACTCTCTAGTTAAAGGGTTAATTTTATTAAAAAACGAATCCTTTGACGGAAAATAAAACAAAAAAAAAAAAAAAAAAAGAAAGGAAAAAATAAAAAGACAAACGTGCCTCGTGCGTACAACTAAGAACTATTTATTACCAAGTTAATAAAAATAAATAAAAGAAAGAAATCACTAGTTGTTAAAATCAATTGCTATTTTAATGACCAGTCAAAAAAAAAAAAACGGAATCAAGTAATTATGATGTAAATTGTTTCGAAAAAACACTGGGTCACCCATGAATTACAAGGAACTGATATGTCTTCAACGAAAAAATTAGTTGGTACTTACAGCTAAAAAAAGGGGTGTTGTATGAATGGAAAAAAGATTTGGAAGAGTTTCTTAGGCGAAAAATATCTCTTGGGAAAACCTGTTCACTTTTCCGTCAAGAATACAGCGAATAATGCAGACACACGGGGGTTCATTCAACAATTCTTTCTGCACTTGTATTGGACAGCAGATTTAATTGTTCACCTCATGGTATATGTCATGACAGCACAAACTCTCAGATATAGGCAACAGCACATTTCACCGGGAATAATACAGCACAGCAGAGTAGTTCTGGAACGCTTCGTGGTTAAAGTTAAGACAGCACAAATTCACATATAAAGGTAACAACATATTTCGCAAAGCGAGGTCCAGCACAGCAGCAAAATTCTTTAATGGATTTACCCCCATTCACTATTTTCTATTAACTGTAGCGAACAGCAAAATTTAAAAACCAGCACATCCTGCGAAAATTCACGGGACTTCTAAAAAAACGTCTTGCCTACTCTCTGGCTTCATCCGAAAAGGGTTATTCTCTAAGCAGGCGGTGTCAGTTCCAAAAAAATCCCGTTATTTCCTTCAGGCGGTGACAACCCTAAAAGTCCTTTCCAAGAAGATGTTGTCATTAAAATGAAATAATTCCGACGCTAGTGCTATAGAACTTCTCTATCCAATAGAATAAAGTATCATATCCAGGACAGCATTTTTCGTTGTGTGGGACTTTTGTACCTTTTACTGGTACTATTTGTTAGTATAATTAATAATAAGTAACGGAGAAATGTAGCAAGAAGTATTTAGTAGTAAGACCATATTTTATTGTCAAAGCAAGGGCAAGTAACCCATACAAATATATAAGACATGGATAAGATAACTCATGTCGTGACAGGGCTTAAGACTTTTTAGGGGATTCAGTCGGTATATTCTAAGCCTCGCTGACTGAGCAAGCTTTCTAAGAAAAATCTGTATCACCAAATAAAGATCAATTTAACAACATTGAAAGAAGTCACTTAATGAGGAACAAGAAGGTTTCTATTTATTTGTTGTAGGTCGTCGCTGTCGGTGAATTGTTTTGTTCTAATGGGATGATTATGAGTTTCGTATCTGACTCCATTTTCCTCTTCTTATCTCATTAACTAGTCGTTTTCTTTTGTCTGTCGGGAACTGCAAAAGAATCGAACTTTATTTTGAGGTTCACGACTATTCTGTAGCCGGAACCTTTTTCTGAACGAGTATAAGTAGTAACGTTTCCCAGACAAGGTGCTGAAATATATTAATCATTTTCGGCGGGTTGGTCGTATGTTCAGTGAGGTATGTTTAGCAAAGGCGACTGCTGGCAGGAGACACGGCTAGCTACCAGGCCCCGGGACACAATCAACACTTGCGCTCATTACTAGCAGCCGAGAGAAAAGGGTCCCTCTTATAGAAGTGATGACTGCTAAGTGACAGAATTTCTCTTTTGGCGCCTGGAAGTTCATCTCATCAGTTATGTACGGATTTTGCTTCCTGTCAAAGGCCTTCTGGGAACGGATACTTTTGAATTTATTTGTTTTATTTATTTTTGATTAATCCCCACAGCTTCAATGAATGATTAAGAGGCCCAGTAAGTGAGAACATAACAGAATAAGGACAATTTTGCTGTTGAGAGCATCCATATCGGAAATTGGGATATTTGAATTTCCAATTTTAGTCGAAGCAAGTATTTTTTCTTAGCCATGCTTTAAAAAAATTAGATTGATAGATAGATAATTTCTTTGAATATTTATTTCGATGAACCAGTTTGATTGATGACATTAATTTGCATACTACCACAATAGAACGAATTACTTTAACTTCATTGAATCGACACGTACATCATGAACTGTTAAATTCTTTCATTTTTTTTTTACTTCTTTGTTTTAGAACATTAGATTTATAAAATCACTTAAGTACTATAAGCTTTCAAGTAAATAATTCTGCATGACCAACCATTGCCAAATATGCAGCATGAAAACCGTTATAAGTTCATTTTTAATCAAATGCGTTTCAGTTGGAGGCGTGACTAGTGTAATGGTTATCGTTGTAGGAAACGGACAGGGCGATCCAAGATCGAAACCCTAACAAGGCTGTTTGCGTTTCAGTTCGTGTTAATGCCCTTGAGAAGGTAATGAACCCATCTTTTCTTCCTTTAGCGATGGTTAGATAGTATAGCAGATTGGAATCTTTAGTCTTGGTACGGTAACCGGTCAAGAGAATTCAAACCAACAACACCCTGCATCAAAATTGATCTAGTGTCGCATCCTGTCTGAGACAAATAAATGGAATAAATTCAGGTACTAACTAAATTCAAGGGAAATAATTATTCAAAAATAGGAGGAGGTTACTTCCCTTGCAAGTTTGAAAAAAGTTCACAGATGAAGTACTTTAGTTATTAATTACGACTAGTATTTGTTCATTTTTTACTGTTTTGCTTGATGGGAAAAACATGTAAAGATCTAATCCAAGAAATAAATACCTGTGCAGTCTCACTTACTCTTCACGATTTTTAAGATGAACCAGGGAGAAATTGACACAAATTGACCAAAGGACAAGGAAATTGGAGACTATGTTCAAGGCATAACACCCGTGAGATAACATCGATGATGTCAAATAAAGGTGGTAGAAAAGAATTCGCCAGTGTTGAGAATTGATTAGCTGCATCAATACAAGATGTCGAGTAATAAATTAAGATTAAAGAAAGACTGATTGCTGAAACCAGTAACATAACAACCAGAAAAAAGACAAAATCTGGAAAATAGAAATGGGGGAAAACCACAAGTCTGTGGATATTTCAAGCGATAAACTGCCAAGATTGCACACAAGAAGACCTGGACAGACTAAAAAAAAAAAAGGGAAACCTCAAAAGAGAAATTGAATTCCCTTTAATAGCAGTATGGGGAATAGACAGAGGAGAACAGGGCAAGCTGTGTTACCGTTTTATATCTGACTCCATTCTGAGTTTATTCTATTTTACCCCAAAGTTGTCTTGTTGATGTAACTCCTTGAACAAGAAGGCCCAAAAAGAAGTATACGAAAGAAGACAGCAACAGATAGGAGACGAAGACGTTTTTTTTTTTTTTTTCATTTTTCCTTTATTTCCTGGGTTCAACAACCAGTCAATGGATAGGGTAATTTTCCCCGAATACAATTGAAATCGTGGAATCCCCCAGTCAAGGTGTTTGAAAATACGTTAATCGTTTCTTGGTATATGTGTGTCCTCATTTGGTATATTAAAGCTTTAAGAATGTGTTTGTCGCTTTTGGAAGTTTGTTCAAGTCCAGTATTTTAGTATGTAGTTCGATAGGTCCATTTCGTAGCTTTTGTATTTTGGCATACTGTTAACCGAGACGAGTGCTACTAGTGAAAGGTTTGCCCAACGTAGCGCTTTAGAGTGGCCACGTTGGCTTCCACTAGCAGTCGGGAAATTGAGATGCCAATTCGCCGGTCACTGCTGAAAGAGAATGAGCTTCCTCCTTTTGTCGGGAGATCCATTTTTCTTTACGCATGCGTCAACCTTTTTTCCTGTCAGAAGCCTCTGGAAGTTTCTGCATATTTTAGTTGTTTTCTTTTTTAATTCAATTTAATCCTATTTATTTATTTATTAATTCCCTACAGCAGCTCAAAACAAAGCCACAATTAAAGCAAAAATTGTTGATACGTAACAGAATAGCAAGTGTAAGTTATGTGGAGAAAGAAATGAAACCTTGCCTGAGAACAGTAAAAACTGTGGAACACAAGGGTGAAATAATACTAGTTGTTGTTGGTGGACTTAGAACGGTCTCTTAAGGGTTGGATAAAAGATTGGAGGAGCAGCATTGCTAATATCAGCTAAAATACTCAGAAGAGTACCGGAGACTTGAGGAGATTTGTTGTCACTCAGACACCAGTGAAAGACTAACAGTTAATACTAGTGTTAACAACTCGGAAAGAGAATAATAATAATAATAATAATAATAATAATAATAATAATAATAATAATAATAATAATAATAAATCTCTTAGTGATTGGTTTGGTTTGGTTTGGTTTTATGGCATATGAACCTATAGAGGTTATTTAACGCCAAATCCATTTTTATGTAAATAATCTGTTCTATTGAAAACAGTTCAGTTTAGCATAAGTACACAGTTTAATTGTCAAAAACATTTCCATTTCAAACTATTCAAGCAGTTATATGTAATAATTCGGTTAAGTGTTAATACAGTTTTAATGTCGAAAAACAGTTCTATTTCAAATAATTCAGTTAAGCATAATACGGTTTAATTGTCAAAAACGTTTCTATTTCAAGCTATTCAGTTTACTCAATTCATTTTAGCATAAGTATGCTGTTAGTTCTATTTAACCCATAGATCGGGCCCTATCAGGTGCTACCACTCCGGGCCAGAGTGGACCTGGGTGCAATGGCAATGAAGGGGTACTCCACATTCCCCAAAGCTCCAGCACTGCTGGAACCTCACCATCAGATTGTTTAGTGTCGTATCCAGGACACTCCTTGGGGGGGGGGTCTTACCCTTCTGCAGAGGTGCAGTCAGTGTATTCTACAGCCCCAGCTGACTGGGCAATACACAGATTTAAATGTCAGACAGTTTTATTTCAGATTATTCAGTTCAGCATAAGTACACAGTTTAGACGTTAAAAACAGTTCTATTTCGAGCAATTCAGTTCAGCACTAGTGTAATATCCTAACTAACAAAAGGGAAATAATCTCTAATGCCACAGGGGTTACGGTCCCTACGACATCCAGGGGATTTGGTCAATAAATGAATGTACCAGGCATAGAAGCAGATGTTCGTTCTCGCTCTGTCTTTAATCACCACCCATCCTATCGATTCATCTTGGTAATAGTCCATACCTAGCAAGTATCCATTACCTCAGATATAAAGACTTTACATTGGCGACGAAGAAAGAGTCGTTTACTCACCAATAACAACAAAAAAAAAAAGAAAAGAACAAACATGCCCACGTGCCGAAAAAAAAACAAAAACTAACATGGCCGCTTTACCACATTACCCAGAATTTAACCACGCATCAAAAAACAAAGCAGCAAAATCGACAAAATATGTCAACAGACTGAGAAATTACTTCACTGAATACAACATAGAAGACGATGAACGAAAAAAAGCTATGCTTTTAACTTTTGTTGGCGAAGAAGTAAATGATATTATTGACGAACTACCGTCTGATCAAACCACACCAGAAAAAAACGAAACACACTTCGATAAGCTCGTCTTGGCTGTGCAAAACCACTTCAACCCAGAAAACAACACTGAGTATAACAGATTTATATTCCGAAAAAAAAAAAAAAAAACACCCCAAACATAGAGGACTTTCATCGGGAATTAAAAGAGGCAACAGCTATGTGCCGTTTCACAGACAGAAATGCAGAAATAAAATCCCAGCTAATAACGGGCTGTTTATCAGAAAAAATTCGCCAAAAGGGACTGATGAACCCAAACATGCTCCAAGGCGATCTAATAAACTATGCCAAAATGACAGAAACCATATCCAAACAAATGGAACAGATGCGCTTAGAAGACGCCAACGCTGCTACAAAACCTACCATATCCACAAGTTCAAACCAGTCAACGACCGGTAAACTACATTGAGGACCATCAACGAGACTCAAACAGCAGCAGTGACACGGAATATGTATTCCATACAGGTAAAGTGAAAAACCTTCCTTACTTTGACTTATCTTTTGGTGATGGCCATCAAATGTTCAATGTGTTAGCTGACTATGGCGCCACCATAAACATTTTGTCTGAGGCAGATTACAAATCCCTAAGACCAACGCCCCTCCTCCGACCCACAAAAACCGTAATATCTGGATTCGGTGTCAAGGAAGCCACCCCACTCCTAGGTCAATTCAGCACACTTCTAAAGTTTAGAGGCATCTCCTGCCAAGCGGACATACATGTTATAAAGAACCCAGAAAAACCCATTATTGGCTGGGAAACATGTAAAAGACTCAAACTACTGTCAGCAAACACTCATTCAGTCAACCACATCAGTAACTCTGATGCACAGACCCCACTCCCCACTCTTAAACTTCTAGAGGACTACGCAGACCTATTCAATGGTCTGGGTAAACTCAAAGAAAAAAAAGTTCACCTACACATAGATGAAAACATACCACCCATCGCTCAGAGATACCGCAGGGTCCCCTTTCACGTACGGAAGGATATAGAAGAGTTAATAGCCAAAGATGAGAAACTGGGAGTGATTGAATAGGCAGACGGACCAACCCCATGGGTATCTCCTATTGTTGTAGTACCCAAAAAGTGTCAAAATAAAATCAGGATTTGCATCGACATGAGGGCGGCAAACAAAGCTATCAAAAGGAAACGACACCCAACCCCCACACTCAATGAACTGAAAACTATTCTATCAGGAGCTAATGTTTTCAGCAAATTGGATCTTAACCAAGGCTACAACCAATTGGAACTAGCTGAAGAATCCCGATATATAACCACTTTGCAATACACCTGGGCCTGTACAGATATAAAAGACTCTTTTTTGGTGTCAACTCCGCAAGTGAGATATTCCAGGAAGAAATTAGTCAAGCACTTACAGGGATCAATGGAGCCATCAACATCAGTGACGACATCCTTTGCTTCGGATCAGACCAGCAAGACCACGACCAAAACCTCCACGCGATATTCAGACGACTTTGCGAAAAAGGGCTCACCCTAAATGGCAGCAAATGTGAGTACAACAAGAGGTCACTGGAGTTCCTTGGACACACCTTCGGTAATGAAGGCATCAGCCCCAGCGACCTCAAAATAAAAGCAATCCTTGGATTACCCGACCCTAAAAACGCATCAGAAGTCAGAAGCTTGTTGGGGATGACTAACTTCTGCGGGGCAGAATTCATTCCAAACTATGCAACCTTCACCCATGAACTACGTCAACTAACAAAAAAAAAAAAAAAAAAAAAAAAAAACACAGTGGTCCTGGACTGAACGCCACACTGAATGTCTAAAAAACATTAAGGAGGCACTGAGCAGAGCATGCTCACTTGCCTACTTTGACCCGATCAAACACACTGAAATACATACGGATGCCAGTCCGGTAGGCATTTCTGCCGTGCTGTCACAAAATGGACGGATAGTACAATTTGCAAGTCGTGCTCTATCTGCAGTTGAACAGAGATACTCCCAAACAGAACGTGAAGCACTCGCCATCACATGGGCGTGTGAACACTTTCACATATATATCTTTGGAGCTCCATTCACTGTCTTTACAGACCACAAACCCCTAACATCCATTTTTAACAACACCCGCTCCCAACTATCAGCACGCATTGAACGCTGGGTTTTGAGAACGCAACCATACGACATGACTGTCATATACAGACCAGGCCATGACAACCCAGCTGACTATCTCAGCCGCCATCCAACGCACCAACCACCAAGCGACAGAGAACAAAAAACAGCAGAGGAATATATAAACTACATCCTCTCAACCTCAACCCCCAAAGCAATGACAATTGATGAAGTTGCAACGGAAACGGCAAAAGACAAGACACCGTCATCCAAGCCATCCTTACCAACAAATGGCATGGTGTCGAGGATGGCATAAACAAAGCAACATTCCACACTCTGCACGCCAATCGTGCCGAACTATCACTTGCACACAAGGATAGCATCATCCTCAAAGGGCACCGAATAGTACTGCCTGAAGCACTACAAAACAGAGCTGTCAAAATAGCACATGCTGGACACCAAGGCATTGTGAAAACCATGGCTCCCCTCCGAGAAAAGGTCTGGTTCAAAAACATGCAGCCTCTAGTGAAAGAAAACATCAAGAACTGCCACACCTGTCAGATCAGTACCCATAAACCGACAAGAGAGCCACTGCAAATGTCCCCACTACCAGCAGCCCCATGGGCAGAAGTCAGTGCTGACTTTGGACACCTCTCAAATGGAAAGTACCTCCTCGTTGTCACAGACGAATACTCACGCTATGTTGTCGACATCCTGGACTCCATCTCAACAACATCAGTCATACCCCGCCTTGACAAGATATTCGCCGAATTTGGTGTGCCAGTCTCCCTCAAAACGGACAATGGCCCACCATTCAACAGCCACGAATTCAAAACCTATGCCTCCATCACTGGATTCAGACACAGGAGAATAACACCCCTATGGCCCCAGGCTAACGGGGAAACAGAATGCTTCATGCGCACTGTAAAAAAGTCCATTAAAGCTGCCTTAAATAAAGGTCGAAGCTGGAAGCAGGAATTATTCAAATTCCTGCTGGACTACAGGACGACAGCACATTGCACTACCGGCACACCCCCAGCCACAATCCTATTTGGCCGGACCCTAAAAAAACTGCCTGCCACACCTGATCACACCCATTGCTGAAGACCCCAGCATTAGGGAGCGTGACACCGAAGCCAAGAGAAAAATAAAGCAATACGCTGATAGAAAAGCGTACGTGAAACCCAATGATCTCAGGGTGGGCGATACAGTCATTGTAAAATGCGACAACACCTCAAAGGCTCTCACACCTTACCATCCTAACCCAATGACTATTATAAAGAAAAAGGGATCCATGATCACCGCCACACACAAAGGTAGCCAAACTACAAGAAATTCCAGCTTCTTCAAAAAAATCCCTAAGCCAACAACAAACCATGCACATAACCTACTGGATTACCCCTCATCTGAAGATGAAAGCTACACACATACGACAACACCACCAGAATACAAAGACAACCAAACACAACACACAACTCTAAACCTCAGGCGTTCAAGTAGAACAAAAACGGCCACCCAAAAGATTTGACCACTAACAAAAAAAAAAAAAAAAAAATAATAAACATACCCGTACACAATAGTCTGAACCATCATCATTTTCTTTTCTCTCATTCAGGTTAACAGACATCTCCTCCGACATATAGTCCAAGCCATTTGTTCAAGCATCCCAATCACTTCACAGACTGAATGAACTCCCTCACCAGATAATTATTACCACCACCGTCATTGTTGTTATCATTATTAAAAAAAAAGAAAAAGAAAAAAAAAGAGCATTGTAATATCCTAACAAAAGGGAAATAACCTCTGATGCCACAGGGGTTACGGCCCCTACCACATCCGGGGGATTTGGTCAATAAAGGAATGTACCAGGCATAGCAGCAGATGTTCGTTCTCGCTCTGTCTTTAATCACCATCCATCCTATCGATTCATCTTGGTAATAGTCCATACCTAGCAAGTATCCATTACCTCAGATATAAAGACTTTACAACTAGTACGCAGTTCCAATGTCAAAACAATGTTTAAACAATTCAGTTTAGCATAAATACGCAGTTTAAATGCAAAAATCATTATTGTGAAAGAAGCACGGTTTTGTTCTATTTAACCCATAGATAGGACCCTTATCAGGTGCTACCACTCCGGGCCAGAGTGGACCTGGAAGCGACGGCAATGAAGGGGTACTCCACATTCCCCAAAGCTCAAAACAGTTTTATTTCAGACAATTCAGTTTAGAATAAGTACACAGTTTAGATGTCATAACAGTTCTATTTCGAGGAATCCAGTTTAGCATAAGTACGCAGTTTATTTTAAACAGTTCTATTTTAAACAATTCAGTTTAGCATAAATACGCAGTTTAAAAGCGAAAGACAGTAAACTTAAACGACGGTTTAGGTCTATCTAACCCATAGGTAGGACCCTTATCAGGTGCTACCACTCTGGGCTAGAGTGGACCTGGGAGTGATGGCAATGAAGGGGTACTTCGTATTCCCCAAAGCTCCAGCATTACTGGAGCCTCACCATCAGATTGTTTAGTGTCATATCCAGGACACTCGTTGGTGAGGGTCTTACCCCTCCGCAGAGAAGCAGTTTGTGTATTCTACAGCCCCAGCCGACTGGGCAAATCTCTTAGTGAGTTTTCACTTTACTAACTAGTGGCTTTCAAATGAATCCAAGTGACAACAAGTCTCCACAGTTTTCCGAGACTCTTCTCAGTATTTTAGGCAATTTCGCTCGTGCAGTGGAATGAGCAGTCTCAACTTTTATTTTCTGTTTCTTATTGCGATGTCAAGTTTGTCTTTGAATACATTCACTCCAGTATAATTTAGATTATTCAATTCAGTGATGTTGTCTGTTGAGATATATTTTAGTAATTTATTCACCTTTTTCATTTCTAATTGGATTTTTTCAATCTTGATTCCTTAATAAGGTCAATATTTCTTTCTCTTTAGTCATGATTTTATTTATTATATCTACTTCTTCTTTTTTTTTTTTTTTCACTTGAGTTAAATTTGTTGAAATAATAATGGCAGTGGGTTTATTCATGCTGTGGTTTTCAAAATGTTGCCTTCCATTCCCTTTGAAGAGTTCTTTGTACTGAGCGTTTGCCTCATTAATTACCTGTCCATATATTTCCAAAATATCCAAGAGCCATTTTTACTTTAGAATAATTCTTGGTTGGTGTTCAAGTCTTTGGCTTGTCTGAAATATTTCCATCCTACGTTTTCTCTAATATTTTGTGTAGAATTGCTTTTAGAATAACCGTGTAGCACTTGTTTATTGTCTTCTCTATTGAATTTCTTTTTGCTTTTGCCTTCTGAGGTATTATTATATTGGCAACCAGAAGAATTGTAGAATGGCTTCTAGTCTTATGTAACTGGAAATCGAACAGTTAATATTCAACCAGGTCCCCCATGTTGGCTATGAAGGGGGCACCTGCTGATAATGACACTAAAATTTGAGTCTCTCGTTTATTTGTAATAAATCGTGACGTTCTCATAGGTATTGTATTGTGGCTATACCAGACCCAGTGTAACATATTGACCCTCGACCGAGCCGTCAACCAAGAGATGCACCTGTGTAAATAAGCGGAAGAACAGCGAAACAGGTGCATCCGGTCGAAGATATCGGAATATCACCTTGACCTGTGGACGTAGTTGAATTCGGTGATAGTGGCAGATGCGTACGCCCACAGGAAGCAGGTGTGTGTCAAACAAAAATATAACCAGGTGCCACAGACGGCTTGAGGCAGTTGGAGTCAGTTCCAGTTGCAGTTGGAGTTAGTTGGGGACAAGATGCCGGAATGAGAGCCAGCGGCAGACAGAGGGCTTTGGGCCCTCAGTGACCCACGGTTGAGCAGCCCAGCCAAGATGAGAAAGAAGTACTGCTATGGTCAGAAGAACTTTGGGTCAATATATAGCAGTCTGTCCCCGTCTCCAACTCACCTCTCACACACGAGAAACATCAACCCTTTCGAGAATAAAGTGTGAGGGGTATATTTTTTATAAAGAAGTGTGTTCGTTCGTTCACTGAAGTTCGTCATTATTGTTGACTAGGTTTCCGCATATATTTATATATATGTATATGTATTATGTATATGTATGGTGGTGACTATACAGCACCAGATGTTGTTCATCATCTGTACTCCTATTACATAGGTAATATGATATTCTTTTAGAGAACTTTCGGTATATCACCATCACCACAAAAAGAATTTAAAAAACGTGAGTGTGTGGAGCGGGAGGGTTATCTATTCAGTATTCTAAACTGTAGGTTAATTTATGCGACCAAATAAATAAGACGTATTTAAAAAGTTTTTTTTTGTATCCGCTCATTTGAAAAAGAGACTCATTCTTATCTCATATTACATTAAATTTTAATCCAACTCAATGATTTTCGGTTTGAAGGATTCGACAACCACTTGACTTTTTAAATGGATACTTAATTCATTAAATTTCTTTTGTGCACAAATACGATTAAAAGTTTAAAATACATTAAAATTAAATTTTGCAGGAATTAAGACATGTTGCGGGACCGATAAATGCGTTTCTGCCTCAAACTTCTGTATATATGAAGTGATTAATAGAGGACTACACAAATGACGAGGAAAAGTAGGTTAGATTAAAATATCTGGTATTTATTGAGCGAATCGTACGCGAAAGGTTTGCATGGGTGTAGAATCGATGTCACCGTATAATGTCTATGTAGTCTTTGCGGAGTTGAAAGTCGGTATGGAAGAAAGGCGTAGATTCTTTGTGTCGGCGCAACAAGAAGATCGGGATGGTCTCAGTGCTTGGTGCAGATCGTAGGTGTAGTTGTGTGTTCAGGTCGTTGATGTAGCTGGAGACGGTTGAAGAAGTGGACGCATCGGTTGCAAAGACAGGATGATCGATGTCCCGTTTTATTCAGTCCTGGGTTAACCGGGGGTATGTCGACATAAACTCCGATGACAGTCCGAGCAGATTTGTCGATCGTGGACTGGGGATACTGTTGCATGATCTGGTCTGCTGCAACGGAAAATGCAGCTGCTCGTTTTCAGATGTCTGTTGTTTGGTGATGAAAATATCTGCTCCTTGAGGATGCAGTTGTCTGCTGCTTGGTGATGTCGGAACAGCTACAGCAGGGTTGCTTTAAGTCGGGCTGACTGCTGCGTTGTCGTCTCGTGGTATCTGCTTGGGAGTGTAGTGAGGCGGCCAAGGGTGATCCTTAGAAGACTTTCTGAAACTAGTTCTTTGAAGTGCTAGTCATGACTCCCGGAAATTAGCTCTGAAAAGAGCTGTCAGAGAGAGTTTCGGTGATGGTTGGAAATTAACATTGGTTGTGCTGAGTCTGCAGCTGTGAATGGTTGGATCCCACGTCAGCTGCTGGCTGCTGGGAGAGGCACAGATTTCTCTCTTCTAGGCACATATGCTCACAACCGCTGGTTTTGTGGTCATTGGTATGCCACTTGTTCCCACGACAAAGATGGCGGACCCACACATATTCAGTCTCGGGAAACCATTGGCCAGGAGAACCATGTGACCTGCGTAAAACTATGTCCGCGCGTAAATTTTGTCCTGCGTTTGGAGCCACTTCCTAGACACGTATTTTCTATAAATACGTCATCTTCAAACACCCTTTCTCTTTTTCCCAATTTCCATTGCAGCGCTGACACGCTCTCTCTTCAGTGTGACATTCTTCTTATTCACCAACTGAGTTAAAAGACAAAAAAATGGATAAGCCTTGTAGACATTCATTTCTTCAATGTACATCGACTAAGAGACTTTTTCAGATCTCAGAGAAACCGACTGTTTCGGATCACAAAAAGAAAGACATTTAAATATGTAATCCAACTTAATAGGACATTTCCGTCATTAACCTTTTTGTATTTTAGTTGTGGTAGTAACACACACACACACACACGACTATTTTTTATGTATCAATGTCTGCTTTATTATAGTATATAAATTTGTTTTGTTCGTCGCCTTGTTTTGAATGTTCCTTTTGTCCGCGCCGTTTCATATCTTTTACTCATTCATTATCTTCATTCATTTGTCTCCATGTGCCTATATTATGCCTATTCTACCTTTTTCTAAACACTAAATATCAAACTTCAACATAAAATTATGGGGAACTTAAGTACTAAATACAGGTCACCACCACTCCTACAAAATGTTGACCTTCCGACGTGATGAGAACATGCAACCAAATATAAAGATAAATTAGATATACCCAGGCACATGGAACTCTTTCTGCATTACCTCCTACAAATTGGAGTCCTTACAACCTGAGAGAACACGCAACCACAAATGTTAACCCAACGACGTAAAATGAGCATACAAAATTCCCTATACATTCGAAACATCTAAGAATATAATTCACTCATTTCAAAGGCAACATGAAAATTCTCTTACGGCGCGAGGACTTAAGAAATAAGGGCGGTGAACACATGCAAATTCTTTGAATATCCTATTCAAAATTTTATATACTACAACAATTACATGCCGAAATTTAAACAAAAAATTTCCAAGCTAAAATTCCTACACAGAAACAGGACGGCAGATATTAACACGAGGCATATTTCTTCACTTCCCTACTACCAAAAATCAGACAACCTTTTAACTCTTTTACTTACCTACCTAATCTTACTGGCCACCAAAACACTTTCTTTTACTACTACCAGACTTGTCAGTGGAGGACACTCAGAACAACAAGGAAGAAGCGGACTACGCGACATTCTCCACCAGCCCAAAAAATTCCCGACATTTTCTGAATAAACACAAACGAATTACAAAATGCAAGTCAATTCACTTACTATCTGCATAATTCGACAAAATATCCTTGAGTGCCAGAGTGACGAAGCCGAAAAGCACCCAATAAAGACCGGATACAATGTTAGCTCTAGCTCTCAAAACAAACAGAAATCACAAAAGCTACTAAGACATCTGAAAGTTTGATTTAACGAAAACGAAGATAAGCAAATCTTCAAAAAAAAAAAAAAAAAAAAAGTCGACACTAATACTCACGCGTCCAGCAACTAAAAACTCTGAAGGAAACTTGTTTCAAGCTGACGCTACATTCCATTATAAAACATTCAGCTTCGAAAATTTTCAACACAACAGGAATTATGATAGCTATATAATTGTGCACACTACCAAGAAAATTCGAGGCGTTTGTCAATTCGTGCCCATGAGCAACGCTAACAACTGGATGCATGTAAAAGCACAAACAACCTAGCTAGAATCAATTCAATGAATAATCGTTTCGACCCAAAACGAAATTTAACATAAATTTACCTGTCACTTCATTCAAATGCACACAACACAACCTCCATGGAATGCTCAAACAAAAACAGTTTCCACAACTTCAAATATCAACACATCCTAAAATGAGCCTAACACAAGATACGTAAGACATTATTACAGCGAATTGAGTTAAACACTGCGTCCTTGCTGTTCTACACACAAAACAGCACTAAGATCTGACCTTGTACCCACAAGGAATACCAAGAAAAGTGCGAACTAACTTCCACGCTGAAAAATACACTTGCATTCATCACCACAAAGTCAACAGTCACGTACATTTGCCTCCATGTTAGAGAACATATTGAAAAATATTTTCAATATTTATCAATCTGCGGGGGTGCATATAGAACTTTACATTCCTATAATTTAATTTGGGCGGTATGCCACTTGTTCCCGCGACAAAGATGGCGGACCCACACATATTCAGTCACGGGAAACCATTGGCCAGGAGAACCACGTGACCTGTGTAAAACTATGTCCGCGCGTAAATTTTGTCCTGCGTTTGGAGCCACTTCCTAGACACGTATTTTCTATAAATACGTCATCTTCAAACACCCTTTCTCTTTTTCCCAATTTCCATTGCAGCGCTGACACGCTCTCTCTTCAGTGTGACATTCTTCTTATTCACCAACTGAGTTAAAAGACAAAAAAATGGATAAGCCTTGTAGACATTCATTTCTTCAATGTACATCGACTAAGAGACTTTTTCAGATCTCAGAGAAACCGACTGTTTCGGATCACAAAAAGAAAGACATTTAAATATGTAATCCAACTTAATAGGACATTTCCGTCATTAACCTTTTTGTATTTTAGTTGTGGTAGTAACACACACACACACACACGACTATTTTTTATGTATCAATGTCTGCTTTATTATAGTATATAAATTTGTTTTGTTCGTCGCCTTGTTTTGAATGTTCCTTTTGTCCGCGCCGTTTCATATCTTTTACTCATTCATTATCTTCATTCATTTGTCTCCATGTGCCTATATTATGCCTATTCTACCTTTTTCTAAACACTAAATATCAAACTTCAACATAAAATTATGGGGAACTTAAGTACTAAATACAGGTCACCACCACTCCTACAAAATGTTGACCTTCCGACGTGATGAGAACATGCAACCAAATATAAAGATAAATTAGATATACCCAGGCACATGGAACTCTTTCTGCATTACCTCCTACAAATTGGAGTCCTTACAACCTGAGAGAACACGCAACCACAAATGTTAACCCAACGACGTAAAATGAGCATACAAAATTCCCTATACATTCGAAACATCTAAGAATATAATTCACTCATTTCAAAGGCAACATGAAAATTCTCTTACGGCGCGAGGACTTAAGAAATAAGGGCGGTGAACACATGCAAATTCTTTGAATATCCTATTCAAAATTTTATATACTACAACAATTACATGCCGAAATTTAAACAAAAAATTTCCAAGCTAAAATTCCTACACAGAAACAGGACGGCAGATATTAACACGAGGCATATTTCTTCACTTCCCTACTACCAAAAATCAGACAACCTTTTAACTCTTTTACTTACCTACCTAATCTTACTGGCCACCAAAACACTTTCTTTTACTACTACCAGACTTGTCAGTGGAGGACACTCAGAACAACAAGGAAGAAGCGGACTACGCGACATTCTCCACCAGCCCAAAAAATTCCCGACATTTTCTGAATAAACACAAACGAATTACAAAATGCAAGTCAATTCACTTACTATCTGCATAATTCGACAAAATATCCTTGAGTGCCAGAGTGACGAAGCCGAAAAGCACCCAATAAAGACCGGATACAATGTTAGCTCTAGCTCTCAAAACAAACAGAAATCACAAAAGCTACTAAGACATCTGAAAGTTTGATTTAACGAAAACGAAGATAAGCAAATCTTCAAAAAAAAAAAAAAAAAAAAGTCGACACTAATACTCACGCGTCCAGCAACTAAAAACTCTGAAGGAAACTTGTTTCAAGCTGACGCTACATTCCATTATAAAACATTCAGCTTCGAAAATTTTCAACACAACAGGAATTATGATAGCTATATAATTGTGCACACTACCAAGAAAATTCGAGGCGTTTGTCAATTCGTGCCCATGAGCAACGCTAACAACTGGATGCATGTAAAAGCACAAACAACCTAGCTAGAATCAATTCAATGAATAATCGTTTCGACCCAAAACGAAATTTAACATAAATTTACCTGTCACTTCATTCAAATGCACACAACACAACCTCCATGGAATGCTCAAACAAAAACAGTTTCCACAACTTCAAATATCAACACATCCTAAAATGAGCCTAACACAAGATACGTAAGACATTATTACAGCGAATTGAGTTAAACACTGCGTCCTTGCTGTTCTACACACAAAACAGCACTAAGATCTGACCTTGTACCCACAAGGAATACCAAGAAAAGTGCGAACTAACTTCCACGCTGAAAAATACACTTGCATTCATCACCACAAAGTCAACAGTCACGTACATTTGCCTCCATGTTAGAGAACATATTGAAAAATATTTTCAATATTTATCAATCTGCGGGGGTGCATATAGAACTTTACATTCCTATAATTTAATTTGGGCGGTATGCCACTTGTTCCCGCGACAAAGATGGCGGACCCACACATATTCAGTCACGGGAAACCATTGGCCAGGAGAACCACGTGACCTGTGTAAAACTATGTCCGCGCGTAAATTTTGTCCTGCGTTTGGAGCCACTTCCTAGACACGTATTTTCTATAAATACGTCATCTTCAAACACCCTTTCTCTTTTTCCCAATTTCCATTGCAGCGCTGACACGCTCTCTCTTCAGTGTGACATTCTTCTTATTCACCAACTGAGTTAAAAGACAAAAAAATGGATAAGCCTTGTAGACATTCATTTCTTCAATGTACATCGACTAAGAGACTTTTTCAGATCTCAGAGAAACCGACTGTTTCGGATCACAAAAAGAAAGACATTTAAATATGTAATCCAACTTAATAGGACATTTCCGTCATTAACCTTTTTGTATTTTAGTTGTGGTAGTAACACACACACACACACACGACTATTTTTTATGTATCAATGTCTGCTTTATTATAGTATATAAATTTGTTTTGTTCGTCGCCTTGTTTTGAATGTTCCTTTTGTCCGCGCCGTTTCATATCTTTTACTCATTCATTATCTTCATTCATTTGTCTCCATGTGCCTATATTATGCCTATTCTACCTTTTTCTAAACACTAAATATCAAACTTCAACATAAAATTATGGGGAACTTAAGTACTAAATACAGGTCACCACCACTCCTACAAAATGTTGACCTTCCGACGTGATGAGAACATGCAACCAAATATAAAGATAAATTAGATATACCCAGGCACATGGAACTCTTTCTGCATTACCTCCTACAAATTGGAGTCCTTACAACCTGAGAGAACACGCAACCACAAATGTTAACCCAACGACGTAAAATGAGCATACAAAATTCCCTATACATTCGAAACATCTAAGAATATAATTCACTCATTTCAAAGGCAACATGAAAATTCTCTTACGGCGCGAGGACTTAAGAAATAAGGGCGGTGAACACATGCAAATTCTTTGAATATCCTATTCAAAATTTTATATACTACAACAATTACATGCCGAAATTTAAACAAAAAATTTCCAAGCTAAAATTCCTACACAGAAACAGGACGGCAGATATTAACACGAGGCATATTTCTTCACTTCCCTACTACCAAAAATCAGACAACCTTTTAACTCTTTTACTTACCTACCTAATCTTACTGGCCACCAAAACACTTTCTTTTACTACTACCAGACTTGTCAGTGGAGGACACTCAGAACAACAAGGAAGAAGCGGACTACGCGACATTCTCCACCAGCCCAAAAAATTCCCGACATTTTCTGAATAAACACAAACGAATTACAAAATGCAAGTCAATTCACTTACTATCTGCATAATTCGACAAAATATCCTTGAGTGCCAGAGTGACGAAGCCGAAAAGCACCCAATAAAGACCGGATACAATGTTAGCTCTAGCTCTCAAAACAAACAGAAATCACAAAAGCTACTAAGACATCTGAAAGTTTGATTTAACGAAAACGAAGATAAGCAAATCTTCAAAAAAAAAAAAAAAAAAAAAGTCGACACTAATACTCACGCGTCCAGCAACTAAAAACTCTGAAGGAAACTTGTTTCAAGCTGACGCTACATTCCATTATAAAACATTCAGCTTCGAAAATTTTCAACACAACAGGAATTATGATAGCTATATAATTGTGCACACTACCAAGAAAATTCGAGGCGTTTGTCAATTCGTGCCCATGAGCAACGCTAACAACTGGATGCATGTAAAAGCACAAACAACCTAGCTAGAATCAATTCAATGAATAATCGTTTCGACCCAAAACGAAATTTAACATAAATTTACCTGTCACTTCATTCAAATGCACACAACACAACCTCCATGGAATGCTCAAACAAAAACAGTTTCCACAACTTCAAATATCAACACATCCTAAAATGAGCCTAACACAAGATACGTAAGACATTATTACAGCGAATTGAGTTAAACACTGCGTCCTTGCTGTTCTACACACAAAACAGCACTAAGATCTGACCTTGTACCCACAAGGAATACCAAGAAAAGTGCGAACTAACTTCCACGCTGAAAAATACACTTGCATTCATCACCACAAAGTCAACAGTCACGTACATTTGCCTCCATGTTAGAGAACATATTGAAAAATATTTTCAATATTTATCAATCTGCGGGGGTGCATATAGAACTTTACATTCCTATAATTTAATTTGGGCGGTATGCCACTTGTTCCCGCGACAAAGATGGCGGACCCACACATATTCAGTCACGGGAAACCATTGGCCAGGAGAACCACGTGACCTGTGTAAAACTATGTCCGCGCGTAAATTTTGTCCTGCGTTTGGAGCCACTTCCTAGACACGTATTTTCTATAAATACGTCATCTTCAAACACCCTTTCTCTTTTTCCCAATTTCCATTGCAGCGCTGACACGCTCTCTCTTCAGTGTGACATTCTTCTTATTCACCAACTGAGTTAAAAGACAAAAAAATGGATAAGCCTTGTAGACATTCATTTCTTCAATGTACATCGACTAAGAGACTTTTTCAGATCTCAGAGAAACCGACTGTTTCGGATCACAAAAAGAAAGACATTTAAATATGTAATCCAACTTAATAGGACATTTCCGTCATTAACCTTTTTGTATTTTAGTTGTGGTAGTAACACACACACACACACACGACTATTTTTTATGTATCAATGTCTGCTTTATTATAGTATATAAATTTGTTTTGTTCGTCGCCTTGTTTTGAATGTTCCTTTTGTCCGCGCCGTTTCATATCTTTTACTCATTCATTATCTTCATTCATTTGTCTCCATGTGCCTATATTATGCCTATTCTACCTTTTTCTAAACACTAAATATCAAACTTCAACATAAAATTATGGGGAACTTAAGTACTAAATACAGGTCACCACCACTCCTACAAAATGTTGACCTTCCGACGTGATGAGAACATGCAACCAAATATAAAGATAAATTAGATATACCCAGGCACATGGAACTCTTTCTGCATTACCTCCTACAAATTGGAGTCCTTACAACCTGAGAGAACACGCAACCACAAATGTTAACCCAACGACGTAAAATGAGCATACAAAATTCCCTATACATTCGAAACATCTAAGAATATAATTCACTCATTTCAAAGGCAACATGAAAATTCTCTTACGGCGCGAGGACTTAAGAAATAAGGGCGGTGAACACATGCAAATTCTTTGAATATCCTATTCAAAATTTTATATACTACAACAATTACATGCCGAAATTTAAACAAAAAATTTCCAAGCTAAAATTCCTACACAGAAACAGGACGGCAGATATTAACACGAGGCATATTTCTTCACTTCCCTACTACCAAAAATCAGACAACCTTTTAACTCTTTTACTTACCTACCTAATCTTACTGGCCACCAAAACACTTTCTTTTACTACTACCAGACTTGTCAGTGGAGGACACTCAGAACAACAAGGAAGAAGCGGACTACGCGACATTCTCCACCAGCCCAAAAAATTCCCGACATTTTCTGAATAAACACAAACGAATTACAAAATGCAAGTCAATTCACTTACTATCTGCATAATTCGACAAAATATCCTTGAGTGCCAGAGTGACGAAGCCGAAAAGCACCCAATAAAGACCGGATACAATGTTAGCTCTAGCTCTCAAAACAAACAGAAATCACAAAAGCTACTAAGACATCTGAAAGTTTGATTTAACGAAAACGAAGATAAGCAAATCTTCAAAAAAAAAAAAAAAAAAAAGTCGACACTAATACTCACGCGTCCAGCAACTAAAAACTCTGAAGGAAACTTGTTTCAAGCTGACGCTACATTCCATTATAAAACATTCAGCTTCGAAAATTTTCAACACAACAGGAATTATGATAGCTATATAATTGTGCACACTACCAAGAAAATTCGAGGCGTTTGTCAATTCGTGCCCATGAGCAACGCTAACAACTGGATGCATGTAAAAGCACAAACAACCTAGCTAGAATCAATTCAATGAATAATCGTTTCGACCCAAAACGAAATTTAACATAAATTTACCTGTCACTTCATTCAAATGCACACAACACAACCTCCATGGAATGCTCAAACAAAAACAGTTTCCACAACTTCAAATATCAACACATCCTAAAATGAGCCTAACACAAGATACGTAAGACATTATTACAGCGAATTGAGTTAAACACTGCGTCCTTGCTGTTCTACACACAAAACAGCACTAAGATCTGACCTTGTACCCACAAGGAATACCAAAAAAAGTGCGAACTAACTTCCACGCTGAAAAATACACTTGCATTCATCACCACAAAGTCAACAGTCACGTACATTTGCCTCCATGTTAGAGAACATATTGAAAAATATTTTCAATATTTATCAATCTGCGGGGGTGCATATAGAACTTTACATTCCTATAATTTAATTTGGGCGGTATGCCACTTGTTCCCGCGACAAAGATGGCGGACCCACACATATTCAGTCACGGGAAACCATTGGCCAGGAGAACCACGTGACCTGTGTAAAACTATGTCCGCGCGTAAATTTTGTCCTGCGTTTGGAGCCACTTCCTAGACACGTATTTTCTATAAATACGTCATCTTCAAACACCCTTTCTCTTTTTCCCAATTTCCATTGCAGCGCTGACACGCTCTCTCTTCAGTGTGACATTCTTCTTATTCACCAACTGAGTTAAAAGACAAAAATAAAATTAATAAGCCTCGTAGACATTCATTTCTTCAATGTACATCGACTAAGAGACTTTTTCAGATCTCAGAGAAACCGACTGTTTCGGATCACAAAAAGAAAGACATTTAAATATGTAATCCAACTTAATAGGACGTTTCCGTCATTAACCTTTTTGTAGTTTAGTTGTGTTAGTCACACACACACACACACACACACACACACACACACACACACACACACACACACACACACACACGACTATTTTTTATGTATCAATGTCTGCTTTATTATAGTATATAAATTTTTGTTCGTCGCCTTGTTTTAAATGTTCCTTTTGTCCGCGCCGTTTCATATCCTTCACTCATTGGCTCCCTTCATTTACTACTTTTTCCATGTGCCTTATTCCAAGCAAAACTTATATAAAACTTTATTAACATTAAATTATGGGGGACTAAGCATAGCTACCATAAATATATGTCCCCCTACAGGGGGATAGCTATCACTCTTCGCTAGCCCTTCTCGAATTCATAAAAATTTTCAGCATTATTACGATTAAAAAGACAAATTTTGCAGGAATGAAAAAGGCTACTTTTAAATTGAAAAAATAAAGTCGGTAAGTCCTCCCGAAATATTTTACGCGTTTTTTGTTTTTTTTTAGTTTTTCACATAAGTTTTAACTGGTGCTATTTTGTTGGACTCTTAGTGACAGCAAGTCTCCTCAGTTTTTCAGGACTCTTCTGTGTATTTTACCTGATCTTAACAATGCAGTGGTCAATAGGATCAGGGTCGGTTGATCCTTTTTTATCCCCAAAGAATCTGGCGAAAATTAACGGGTAACTAGAGATCAAAATCCTTCTAGACTATAGCACTGTTGAAATAAGCTAGAACACTTAGAAAAGTCCTGTGTTAGCTGAGAAGATTTGTTTTTACTCAGACTTCAGTGGGGATGTCCTCGTGGTGCAATGGTTAAAGCGACAGACTACGGAATTGTTGCAAGCGAGTTCGAACCCCAATTGAGCTATTACTTTCACTTTCGGACAAATACCCTTGGGAAAGGTATGAACCCCCTTATCCTTCTAGCTTCTAGAAGAATGGCTTTGGCATTAAATAACCCACGAAGGTTGATATGCCAAGAAACCAATCCAGACTTCAGTGAAAACCACCAGTTACAACTGGTATAAAAAAGTCATAAAAAATAAAATACTTGTAGTAGTTTTAGTATTTAACTATTTATGTCTTTTTGAGTAGCAGTAGCTTTTAAAGTTGTGACAATAATATTTTGAGATAATTGATTACTTAGAATTATTCAATAACAAAAAATACACTTGAGGGTGATCAGAATTTTATAATTCATCAAATGTTCGTCCATCTATTCATTGTCTTGTTAAGTTCCCGCCATTTCGGACCCAATTCAGACAAACACATGGAATTCTTAGAATAATTCCTGGACAATTTTTCATCTTTAATAAAGATCTGGTTTAGATTAGCGAGACACGAAGCTTGAGAGTTACAGGTTTCACCTAAAAAGGTGACAGTTACGCTTCATGTTACTGGTAACTTTATGATGATTTTTTTTTGTTGTTGACGTTGGTTGAGTCAAAGTCTATTTGTCTTGTCGTTACATCGTACTGTCGGGAAAAAAATGGCTGTTAGTTTGCGCCTTTGCTTTTTATAAAGAAATGTTCCCAATAGCGACAAGATTTTTTTTTATCGTAACCAAGGAAACTTGGTGTCAAATTTTGGACAAAGGCAGATGATTGAGTATTTCCACGTAAAATAACTGAAATGGTCATTTTTGAAATTTAATAAGACCGGTAACAAACAGAGAAAACAGAAAAATAACAGGTAAACTTTAGATTCAGAAGTTTGAGATTTTCAAAAATTGGGAGTGTAGAGATTGATAATTAATCACCAAGAAAAAATCAATAATTTTAATTACTATAATCCCAAATGATGTGGTGGAGTTGTTTAAAATTATTCAAACTGAAAAAGAGCTTTGAAAAATTCAAAGAAGTAACAGTTGATTAAGAAGTAGAAAAATGTGTCTCAGAATGTAAATCCAGCTTCAATCAATCAAAAATAAAATAAATAAAACAAAAGGACGTTGATGTTGCATAAATAAGGATTCAAAATAATTCTTTTGATTTATTGATCATCAAATTTGAGCGTTCCATAGAATATTTTAAAAAGATTACTTTGGAGTTACCTGTCCCTCTTTCGCTATCTATCCCTATCATTGATCGTCTCAGGCAGGTCTTCTAGGTTGCGTCCTGTGTCCGTACAGAGCAGATTTAAGTCAGTCTTTGCTAGTCTGGGGTGTTGATGTGTAAGAGTCCATTAGTGAACATAAGTTTATACTTGCTTTTCCAGCTGTGCACTGCATCTTGTTCGTCTTACTAGAATGGTTTATGAGATGAGAAGTAAGTGGCCATACAGTTGCTGTTTCATACGGTGTTGTTTTCAGAATTTGTTCTAGACAGCACACAGCATTCTTGAATAGTTCCCATCTACCTTTTTCTCTCCGCGTTTTGTTAGTGTTCATATTGTAGTATTGAAACAATTACAGCTTGGAAAAAAATTGTTTTATTTATTTGATTGATTAGATTTCCAGCGACCAAATGTCTGTAATTGCATTCCACCCCTTCGTCAGGCGTATATTGATATCGCTTTCAATAGATGAGATATTGCTATCGAGGTATGTGAACCGGTCAACTAGTTTTTCGAGGCTTACCATTTAGAGTAGAAATGGCTCCTTTTTACTTAAAACATATGAACTTTATTGGCCTTTCAAGTAGCGACTAATGCCTCCTGTCGCTTGCTCTAGATTTATGCCATTGGGATTCTGCTCAACTTGAGATTTTATTTACTGCAATGTTTTATGGGAGACAACTCATTCATTTTGCATTGAATTATCTTCCTTATTAATGAGGTTTTATTTTTTTAATTTTTATTTTGCAACTTATAAGAAAACGAAAATAAAAAATGAAACACCAAGATGTACCAAAGAGATAGACAAAAGTCAAAGGAAAGTAAATGTTTTAATATGTTCAGGTATTTAAAAAACAGTATGTATTTAACCAACCCCTCTACTATGGGCTGAATATGACAGAAGGTCAATTTCTAAGCGGAATAATGCTGGTTTGAATTTTCTGATTTTCTTGACTGATTGTCAAACCAAAGCTAATGAACACAGCTTTGCCCAACTATTTATTTATTATTTATGTGGGTGGATAATAGATGGATTAATAATTTTTCTGTGCGAAATGATATGTTGACAGTCTTGCACAGGTCAACAATTTCATTTTCAACGAGAATAACTGTTACGCCAAGCTTATGTGGTAATCACGAACACAACAACCACAGCAAGTACTGTGACTAGTAATCACACCACATTGGGCTCCGTAACTAGCATAGGACCCCACATATATACTACTTTTCGAGTCTATTTCGTGAGCACATCCGTTTGTTTTTAGTTTTTAAATTTTTATTGAACAAAGTAAAGAACCAATCTTGGTTGAAAAACAACAAAATACAATCATTCACAGTTTATTCTAAAAAAATATAGCTTCAAGCAAAGTTTGAATATTAGCAATATTTCTCACGTTTTGCACAATAATAAACACTTTTAGTATGGAAATAAGTTGATTTCCTTTATGAGATTTGTGAGTGAAATTATAATTTTTTTTCTTTATATATAGTGAAACGATATCGACGAACACTAATATCTTTAAACACAGAAGTTGTGTAAAGTAATGACCTGAAAATGATACTGATGTCATCGGGTGAAGAAATGCAGGTTTTATCGAAAAAACTTACAGAGAAATTAAAGAGTAAACAAAATAATAAAAATGGGAATAAAAATAAACAAGTAGCATTACGTGTGCTAATCCGGAAAAACAAAACGAGACGAAAGATGTTCTTCCAGGAGATAGAATTAGCGAGAACAAAGATTTACTTGCATCTAGAGATTAGGCTTAAGGGCTCATGTCCGACCATTGAAAATAATAAAAAAATCAACAATTGTTTAGAAGACTTGGTGTCTCTTTTTATAACATTCATTACGACGTGATGACTAAAGATAATCACCTATAATCGGAAGACGATCACCAAGGGCAATAAGATGATCACCGATCACCGGAAGATGATCACCGATTACCGGAAGATGATCACCAATCACGAGAAGACGATCACCGAACCCCGGAAGATAATTACCGATTACCAGAAGACGATTACCAATCGCAATAAGAGGACTGCCGGAAGACGATCACCAATCACCAGAAGACGATTACCGATCACTGGAAGATGATCTCTAATAACCAGAAGATGATCACTGGACACTGGAAGATGATCCCCGATCACCAGAAAACGATCACCGATCACCGGAAGATGATCACCAATAACTAGAAGTCTATCACCGAACACCGGAAGATGATCATCGATCACCAGGAGACGATCAACGAACACCGGAAGATGATCATCGATCACCAGAAGACAATTATCGATCACCGAAAGAGGATCACCGGATCATCAGATGATGATCACCAAAAGACGATCACCAATCGCAATAAGATGATCATCAATCACAAGATAATGATCACTGATCTCCGGAATATAATCACCAATCGCAAATAAGATGATCACCGATCACTGCAGAAGATCACCGATCGCCGATCACCGGAAGATGATTAGTGTAATCACCAGAAGACGATCACCGATCACCACATGACGATCACCAAATACCAAAAACCGATCACTGATCACCAGAAGACGATAACAGATCACCAGAAGATGACCCCCAGTACTTGTGTTTTGAAGTGGACTATGCAGCACTACGTCCAGTATTCTGCTGGAATATACCCGTTTACTTAAAACAAACAAGAAATAAGACATCAATTTTAATGGATATTTAAAAAAAATATATTTATATATTAACGAAATTAAGTCATTATTTGAAATAATTTTATTCAATCAAATATATTGATAGCAAAGTAATATTATCACTGTATATACCAGTTCCTTTGTACCGGATGTAGATGATTGGTTAAAAGTCTTAGCATCCTTAGTAGGTTAGAATATGTAGTACACACAGAGAATTAACTTTATGAAACTTTCATAATGAAAAAAGCTTGTTCAATTTTTTTTCTATATAATTTACGTACAGAATATCAAAACTAATGAAACCAAAAAAAGTACTATTCATAACTTTTACGGCTGATTTATCCAAGAGAAAATTGCCGCGAAAAACATTTAATTGAGTCTGATGACTTTTTAAGAACGCAGCACTTTTTACAATAATTATCGAAGGATGATTAAATTAATGTTTTTATGAAAGATAAAATCACCTTTCAAGAAAAAGTACTCATATAGATTTTACATGTTAATTGATTCTTTCTTTCTTTCTTTCTTTCTCATTCCGTGAATAGAAAGGAAGTAATTATGAAAAAAAACAAAACAAAACAAAACAAAAAAACCGTCAAATTATTTTTCTTTACAAACATTATATTCTTTTAATCTATGAGATAAATTTACTTTTTGTGAATTAAACGCTTTCATTTCTTCGTTAATTTTTTGCCGAACGATTGGCATTCTAATTTTAATTCTCTCTCTCTCTCTCTCTCTCTCTCTCTCTCTCTATATATATATATATATATATATGATGGTTTAGTAGATTAGATCTCTAAACATTATACCAGGTGTAGCGCCCAAACGACAGTTACTTGATATTTAGTTACTTGATATTTAATTACTAGGTTAGATATATGGATCCCGATGGCTTGGTAGCCAAACTCAGTAACCATAAAACAACTTTAGGGACCCATAAATATATGTATGTACAGTGAACCGACTCATTGGTCAAGTGGGTAGAGTGTTCGCCAATGGTCCAGGAGATCTAGGTTCAATCCCAGGTTGCGTCATACCAAAGACTTTAAAAATGGTACTTGATACCTCCATGCTTAACGCTCAGCAATATAAGGTACGTATCGAGGGTAAAGTGGAGCAATCCAGGGAAAGGAGTAGCGCCCTCCGCTACACCTCGGTGTAGTGGCTATTAAAAAGGGAGCCTTCTGGTCGCCTTCAACTAAAGGGAGACAACTTTACTGTTACTTACGTATGTATATATGTATGTAACCCTGGCCATAAAAATGGCTCATCATAGCAATATTTTTATCGGCACTATATACATTTAAACATGCTCTAATTTAGAGAATAAAACAATTCCTAGTCAAATTTGTTACTAAACCCTACTATTGTAGAATCGGCATTTGGATTGAATATCATTTTTAATCATTCAAATTATCGATTAAAAGTGCTGTTTTCCTATTTTGCCATAGCTTATTCGTAAACCAAGTACACAACCAGATCGTAGTAAGATAATACAATTCTAGTTCATCGTAAGATAGCAAACAACTAGTTATTGATAAGATTCATTGTGATTCGCTTCACACGGCCCCTTTATCTCTCATGAAATTTTTCTCCCTTCTTACTCAGCAGGTCTTTATGTAATCCCGTAATCACATCAATTCTCATGACTTCCCGTTCTGCTTTATTGAGTAAGGGCAAATATCCAACACAGAGATAAAGAAGAACTGCTAATTAGAATTCTCCACTTCTTTCTAAATCATCATCATCATCATCCTCTTGTCGTGCCGCCAGCACGGACATCGCTGATCCTCTCCCGCCACTGTTCCCTATCGTTCATCGCCTCTGGCAGGTCTTCAGGGCTACATCACGTATCCTCACATAGCTGCTGTACGTATGTTCTAGCTGGTCGTCCTGCTTTTGCTCGGCCATATGTGGGGGTCCATAGGAATACATCACTTATGAGCTCGTCCCTGCTTCTCCAGCAGTGTCCTGCGTGTCTGGTTCGTCTAACTTGGATAGTTTTCGTGATGGGAGGCAGGTGGCCGTATAGTTGGTGTCTTGTGGGGTGTTGCCGCCAGGACTTATTCAATATTGCTCGCAACATTCTTGTGTAATTGCCGTCAAGCGTCTTCTCAAGCCGTTTTGTTAGCGTCCAAGTGGTGCATCCATACAGCAGTATCAACTCGACCGCTGCCTGGAAGAATGTATCAATAATATCATAATCAGTAAGAGTTCAGTTGATAATATTTTAAAGGTATTTTATTAAAGCGAATGAGAGGAAAAGATCCAAATACCAGGAATTGGTTGAGCAATGCCAGCGCGCAAGGCCTGGAGAATAAACGATGATCCCATAGAAGTCAGTTGCAGTGGGTTCACGGGTCAGTCGTTGTACAAAGCACTCGCAAAGATATGAATATTGGGCGCAGTGAGTTCAAGGGCGCTGAAAGAGATCTCAGCAAAAGCGTTAAATGCTTCTAAATGAACATGGCTTAAGAGATCGGAGCCGAGGGAAAAAGGAGGGAAAACCCCTGAAAACATACATGCGGGCAAGAAATCTGCATTGCCGGGCTATGAAGTGTTGTTTTGGATATATATATATATATATATATATATATATATATATATATATATATATATATATATATATATTGGACGCGGCATTTTTGGCCACGTTTATTAGTCAGAAATTATATATTTTTAGTCGCAGCATATTTAACCACGCTTTTGGATAAAAGTTTATTAGGTCAAGACGTAGCATTTTATTTCACGTTTTTAGGCGCATATAAGATTTATTTTAGACGTTTAAGTTTTTTTTATGAGGAGGGTGTAAGATGAGTAGTTGCGTGCAAGTGTGTGAGTTGATATGTGAGTGTAAATAGGCACGGATTATTTGGTGTATATATATATGTAGATTGATGTGAGAGGACGGGTGATATATGTATAATATATTTTTTAGAAAAGGAAAGTGATTTTAGTGGAATCAGGAAATAGAAACATAATGTAAAAAACAGGGATTAGTAGGATAGAAACAGTGTTTTTAAGACGTAGCAATTTTACTCACGTTTTTAGGCGAAAACTAATTTAGACGTAGATTTTTTACTTAACTTTCAAATTTTATTCAATTTTTGATTAGGGGGAGGGTGATAGATTCAGTCACGTGCAGGTATGTGAGTGTAAATAAGTACGAATTATACGGTGTATATATTTAAATAGGCGTGAGAGGACGGTGTGTATATATGTAATATACTCTAGGAAGAAAAGTGATTTTAGTTGAAAATAGGAAATAAAAAATTTATTGTAAATAGCAGAGAATGGAAGGACAGAAGCAATTTTTTCTCACAAAATGAAGGAGTACATACCGAGAGTAGAGGCCGTGTGAAAAGAAAGAAACTGGAAGAATTTAAATTCGTAATTTATACAAAGAATATGGCAGTTGAGATTTCTTATTGGCTGGGATTTCACCATATATACGCTCGGGATTTTTGGAGTTGTTTTTTTTAGTTTTTCGTTGAGACAAGTAGCACGTAGCTTACGGGGTAGCGACCAAGAATACCGGATCCTGGTCGGGGTTGCTACTTGAGTTAATTTGATATACAAGAACCCGAAATTGGCGATAAGAGTAGTACATCACTGATGACCATCCTGTATGCAATTCTATGGATGTATCACGAGACACTCTGGAAGCGGTTTTAATTTCTGGAAGTAAGAGCTCCATATATTCAAGGTAGCAGTCAGAAGTAAACCAGAGTAGTGGGAGTTGAAGTCCAGGGTAGCAAGCAGCAGTCGATCACCAGGAACGACGGCGGTCTCATAGACGGGATAGTTAGTAGATGGTTGTGGTGCAATGGTTATCTTCTTAAGAAATGAGCTCGGCGAATAGAATTCAAATCCAAGACGAGGCTGTTTTCATTTCACATTGTGCTAATATCATTTGGAAAGGTATAAATTCAACTATTCTTCCACCATCTATGAGTATATAGTAGAATAGACTGGGCTCTTTAACCTTGGTATGGCAACTGGCCTAGGAGAAGGAAAACTCTGGATTCAAAACCGTTAAATACAGCTTATAAATTCACCTTTTGTCGTATCCTGCTCGCACAGAGTTGCTGGTTAAATACAAATATTGTCGTGTACCACTGTTACCGTGGGAACCCAAAAGATTCACGAATTGTCTGGTTTCTTTATAAAATTGGTAACACTTTCCCAGTTCTTCCTATTTATAAATTAGCTGCCCTTCTTAAATGTTTGACCTTCGCTGCAAAAAACAAAAAATAAAACACTAATTATTCCAACCGGCTTTGTCATTTTGGAATCTTGGGCTCCAGCAAATGACATTTATCTATTGCTGTGATATTATGCGCTCATTTTAAACTGATTTAGATTTGGGCTCATGATTCAGTAGTTGTAAAGGTATTTTAACCAGTTATATTCTTTGTGACCTTTGTGAGTTATTGAGTACAATCTTATCAAATAGGAATTTTCGTAATACAACTTCCATTTAGAGGTGCGTTTGGTCGACTGAACACAGAACATTTTAAAGACAGACGAATAATTTGGCTTTCTAAGATATTCTTTGAGTCATGAAATATCAAGATTTTTATGACGAGACATCGCACTATCAATATTAGAAATTTGTTATTTTTCAGAATAATATATAACATTATTGAGTAAAGCTCAAGACTTTAATCTCATGGAAGCGCAACATTAAAAAAATGATGACGGGTCATGTACGGGCGGCACATTTAAACAGGATGAATACATACTTTATGAATCTACTTTTTATGGGGTTTTAATTTTTGTTAGCTGCCATGTCGGATTCGAGTATACCCATTGCATAATATATTTTTGGGAAAGAATATTTGACTATCTCGTTGCGAAATATTGCTTTATTATATATATATATATATATATTTCATTAAACATAATAGACATTTTATGTCTACATATTTTCTTCTGAATCCGTTCGAATTGCCATATATATATATATATATACTTTCTTTCAGAAAAACAACGAAATCGGTCACATAGGATTATAAATTTATTTCAATCCTGTTACGCATTTATGAAATTTCCAAAAACACGAAAAAAGTAACAGGACTTCTTCAGATCTTTTTGATAAATCTCTACCAGGAAAATTTTAAATATTCATTCATGAATTACTTCTTGTCCTGATGGAATTACTCCCAACTCCGGTTTAACTGGACCAAGAATTATATATATATATATATATATATATATATATATATATATATATATATATATATATATATATATATATATATATATATATATATATATATATATATATATATATATATATATATATATATATATATATATATATATATATATATATATATATATATATATATATATATATATATATATATATATATATATATATATATATATATATATATATATATATATATATATTATATATATATATATATATATATATATATATATATATATATATATATATATATATATATATATATATATATATATATATATATATATATATATATATATATATATATATATATATATATATATATATATATATATATATATATATATATATATATATATATATATATATATATATATATATATATATATATATATATATATATATATATATATATATATATATATATATATATATATATATATATATATATATATATATATATATATATATATATATATATATATATATATATATATATATATATATATATATATATATATATATATATATATATATATATATATATATATATGCCAGCTGACACATACGGGTAAATGCAAAGCGCTCCGGTAGCTGATAGATGACGATAGCTTAGAAGTAAGCTCTCCGACTAACGTAAAATCAGCCGAGTTTCGATCCCAGCTTGAAGCATCTGGCGTGTTTATGATACAACGAAACAGTCGGTCTGTGGATGATATATATAAATCAATATAGTCCACAGCTCGTTCAGTTTCACCTTCTAAACCCCTCGTTTTGTTTGGCCTTTTGAAGAAAGGCATATTTAGCCGCAGGTTTTGCTAGAAAGTATATGAGACTGATTAGCTTTCGAAAAAAAGAGGTTTTTTAATTAACTCTTGATTTATTCTGACGAGACAAGGCGTATGACGCGTTGCAATTTTGACTTGGGTACTGGTCTCTCACTACTGCGATAGAGACGATAGACAAAGATTTGTCTGACGACCAGCTCCGAACTCTACTGCCGATGGATTTGTCATCGCTCCAGGAAACCTACTCCTGCTTACTACCCTGGGTTTCGAATTCCTAATTCTCTGGCTAACCTTTGACTGCTCCTTTAAGTATATGGAGTTCTGACATGGAATTTGTGAAAATAGAAACAGTTAACTCTTGAAACATTTACAACTATAGCCAGTAAGCAGGTCTTAAACAGAGGAAATTGATTCTTCTATTACGTGTTAAGAGTCGTACATTCTTGTAGAAATATTTGGTAAGCATTTTAATGTTCAAACTGTAGTTCTTCTAAAAAGAAAGTGGAAACGTGTATTTTCTACATTTTGTAAATATTTCAATGCTAAAAAACAACCCAAGAAACTGCGCCATGAATAAAAAATATTATAGATAAAATTAAGAGGCCAAAGCCACAAGAAAAGGGCAATAACTCATGCGAAGGTTAATTGTTGAATTAAAGAATAAAATCGTTTCATAAATAGAATAAAAAGTGATTTTTTGACTTATACTACGTTAAAACTTAATTCTTTCACTTTTAAGCTTATAAATTTTAATTCGGGTTTCAAAGTTCGCTTTAAAGCATAAATAATAAAATTTGGAATTTGGTCCTGCAGAGCCGGGAAAAACTAAAAATCTGATACGCTTGTTGTCATTGGAAAAAAATCATATCCTACGCTTAACATCATATGAATGTGTTGAAAATCACAAAAGAAAAGAAAAAAAGGAAAAAGTGAAAGAAAAGAAAAGGTAACGAAAGAAAGAAAAAATTCCACCAAAACATTTAAATTGGGTCATAAAAGTACAAACGCTGAAAGAATCAAATCCTTAAGAGCAAATGAAAGCGCGAACGGAAAGTCTTCGGCAGAAAAACCTTCGAAAGTGGATGCAAATGTCTTGAATTTGCCATTTCATTTAATCTATATTATTTGACATTTATATACTTTAAAAATATAGGTTTGTTGAAAAATCGACAAAATTTATTTTACTGAATTTTCTTACAAGGCGATATTTAAACTTTACAAAGAGGAAAAAAGCAAAAAAAAAGAAAAGTCAATCAATCGCCACTTGTAAGATAAATCCACAAAGCCTGTTCTAAATAATGAAAAAAGATACAGACTTTGTGAAGTTAAAATTTAAGAAAATTCAAGGTATAAATATAAAACGTTTTCTTTTCTGAGAAGGAAAACTCACATTAAATGAACTCTATAAGCGTAACATCGGACATGTATGTCGCCAATAACAGTCTCTGACGGTGAAGAATATTATACGAGCCACACAAACATACATCAACAGAAACCATGGAAAGCAACATGGATAAATCCAAAGACAAGTCAACGGGGTTCTTCAACTGATGCTTGAGGGAAAAAAAAACTTCCTAGGTCAACGGTTAAAATCAAATAGTTCAGTCATGAAACTACTTGTACTCATCTATAAGGGTAGCGTATATTGATGGAAAAAAACAGCTCACAAAAGATTACTATGCCTCTACTTTTAAGTTGTAATTCCAAACTGCATCACACTTCACGCGCGTTAAAAAAAGGGCCGCATTTTGCTCGGGCTCCAGTGTTTGAAAAATCAGCTACAGATCTTAAATCCAAACTTAAGCCAAAATTACTTAGATGCAAAAGCATTGTTTGCATATCAACAGTAAATGTTACGAATTTAAACAAAATCAAACAATTAGCTGACCTGACAGCGTCTGCAGCCGAGCATAATATAGTCGTCGTATGCATACAAGAGCATAGGTACAAACATAACGAACAAGAAATAAAATACCTCGATATTGGTAATAGATGGGAATTTGTCTCGGCATCTGCATGAAAAACTCTGTCAATGCCGCCGTTCTACGTGTAGGAATGCTTTTCAGTCTTGGTGCATTAAAATCACAAAATAGCAACGAGAGAATCCAACAGAGAATTATGTTAGCTTCATTTAATGGCAACCCCTACACAAGAACTGTCTCTGGCAACAGTTCCACCAATGTCAGTAATGAAACAGACATCATCATCATCATCATCTACAACCAACTATCTTTCCTTGTCCGACACGTTCCCAAACATAACGTTCTAATCATCGGTGGAGACACATATGCTCATATAAACAAAGACGGAAATAACAAATTCTGCTTACGCGACTTGCTAAATAGAAATGAGATATATCAAGCAGATTTTTCACTCGAGAACAGGCTATCGTGCCTGAACACTAAATTCCAAAAAAGGAAAGGAAAACAATGGATCTGGACCTACTCACAAAACATAAGAGTACAGCTAGATTATACATCCATAGACAGGACGTTGATAGATAACGTTTGGAAATGTGAGGCACACTCCTCTATTGAAGGAGTATTTTATGATCACAGAATTGTCTCGGCAAAAATTCCCTTAAGTCAACACAGAAATAAGAAACAAACAATTACTTAACGATATGACTGCTCCTCATTTACCAAAAGTGATATTAGAAATCAGTATACGGTAACTGAAAGAAACAAGTAAGATACTCTTCAGGAAACACCAGAAAGACATACTGCGAATGACGAATTTGAAAACTTTGTTACTGCCCATATTGAAGTAGCAGCAAAGTGCATACCAACCGAACCAAGAACCAAGTGTAGAGTTCCACGGGAGTCAATAGCAGTTAGAGGACAACGGAATGACATGAAAAAAAAAAAAATCCTTACTAAATAAAAGAAACCCAACAAATGCCAAAGAGCAGAAACTTAAGAAATCCCTGAAAGAACTAATACATACCAAAAAAAATAATTAGAATACATTCCAGGGAAAAATTATTAATCAGCAAGGAGGCATGAAACTTGGACAGTTTACAGAGGAAGAACTTGACGCGATGCTGAAAAAAAAAATCAAAAGCAGAAAAGCTGCAGGCAGTGAAGAAATAGCTGCTGAAGTATAGAAGACAAGAAAATTTGATGATATACGTTTTTGATTCTACCACTCTGTTTATCGACAAAACACAATAGAAAAATTGTTAAAAGATTGTATCCCTCTTTTCCTTAAGAATGGTAACTTTGCAATTATTAAGAACTACAGAGACATAATCCTTACTGCTAGAGCTGGGAAGGTTTTTAAAGCTATGCTTCTCAATCGTATCCAACCTGAAATCGAGTATTGTTCTGTACACTTGCCATAAAATATTGTTTTAATGAATCATACGAAAATTTAATTGTTCCGTGGTGTACTGTTTTCGAGGGGCCTGTGTTTAAAACTTTCCTGATATGTTCGTTTAGCAATGCGTCACATTTTTAGTATTTATCGCGATGTTACAAATACCATCAAAATGATTATGTTAGATTGTAGTTAAATAGAAAAGGCAATTATTTTCTTCGATATTTACATATTACCGATCGAATAACTGACAGTATTATGCAAACTTTCGGTAAAAAAACAACAAAGCAAAAACTACGTTTGATATAAAAAAATATTTGTTTTCAATTATCTGAACTTATATTTAGTCCTTGTGGCAGTATTTGCAATGACATAATTGGTAAATGAAGTGAATGTTTAATTTCAGATTTTAAGTCATTTCTGTAGTCTAATTGGTTCAAAAACTTTGACTGCGAAAAAATTCGCTTCATAAGAATGAAAAATAACGAAAGATTAAAGGCGAATAATGGTTCGGGTTTCATTTTTTTACTAGGTATACATTTTTAGGCGACATTATCGATAAAGCCTTCGACTAATACATGAACGGGTACATTTAGGATAGAGTCAAGAAATAGAGAAATCGACTGAATGGTTTTGTCCTTCCTCCACTTGTATCAATGGTCTTGGTTGGATGACGTATGCATGACGTAATAGGTCCATGTATAGGGAAGTTGTAGCCGTGTAGTCATGTAACACAGACAGGATTTTGCATAATTTGAGGGTCTAGAAAAATGTAGCTTTCTATTTTTGAAGGGGCAACTAACTAAGGGGAAGAATATATGAATTCTGGACAGACATCAGCAGCACATGAAGATACGCGGGTGCTTACAGGGGATACAAGAACAGGGATATACCTACAACTGATAAGAATAGTAACCGTGCACTGAAAGAAAGAGCAGTAATGTGACGAGTAAAAGTTGCTAAGCACGGATGTCGTTTTCTAAAGAAGCTGTGTGGTATGATGGCTGGGATATTTCCTTTATGTCATTGGGCGCATAGTAAAAGAAGTGCAGGTGTAATCGAGAAACACCTATAGATTTGTAAAGTAAAAACAGATATCACGGTTATGGTTATAGTCGTAGGAAATGGACACGGCGACACGAGTTCAAATCCTGGACGAGACTGATTGCATTTCACATAGCACTAATAACATTGGGAAAGATATGAATCAATTATTCTCCCCCCAGCTATGGGTAAATAGTAGGGCAGACTAGGTTCTTCAGCCTTGGTGAGGCAACTAGTCTAGGAGAGGGAAAACTCTGAATTCAAACCTGTTAAACTTCGCTTAAAAACTGACCTTGTGTCATATCCTGGTCGAGCGGAGGGGTTGGTAAATATAAAAAAACAAATATCACGAGCTTGAAAGTTAGTGGCATAAATACAATACCACACGATAGAAACGATTGAAGAGAGACCCGCGACATGTCACTTGGAAGGACGAATTCTGCTCATGTTAGAATTATCTGAAAACAAAGATATCCTTCTTTTAACAAATGACTTGTCAACCGGCGAATTCATACCCCATGATCTTCTAGAGTGTGCATTTATTCAGTGCTCCAGCATTTGATGCTGATTGCATCTCCCGCAGAAGACTAAGACTCAGACCCCACAAAAAGTTACCCTGGATACAGCACTATAGAGAATCGGATGGTGAGGGTTTAGTTCTGGTTTGTGCGAGTTTTGAGTTGCCATTATTCCCAGGTCTACTCTGATCTGGTTTGGTTGTATCTATAAGGGACTCATCTATGTGTTAAATAGATCTGTTTGAGATAATGAAAGGATTATAAAGATACATTTTTGTGCAATAAATAATTAGAAGCCAAAATTGTTAGACTTCAGCATAAAATAGCCTAATAAAGGTTAGCACATCCTAAAACCAACCAACCAACCAACCATTCGTAGTTTAAAATAAATATCTTTATATATAGATTATTAAGAGTTAACTACACTTTTGGAAAATATATTACGCCGACAATATAAAAAAAAGAAATGTAACTGGGCGTTGTTATGTTTAACCATCATAAAAAATACGAAGGTAAAATTTAGAGTTCAAGAAATTCACATGTAACTAATAACTTTAATAATGAATATTATAGGAAAGTCTTTGAATCTCAACCGTGACAAATATATTTACTTTTTCTTCTATATAGGAGATATGACACGACATTAAAGAAGACAAGTTTAAACTCAAAAAGGCTAAAACAAACTTTAAACATTATATTAAAGCTCATTACTCAGCTCATTGGCCTAGTGGATAGAGTGTTGGCCATTGGGCTAGGAGACCTGGGTTCAATCCCAGGTCGCGTCTTACCAAAGACTTTAAAAACGGTTCTTGATACATCCTTGCTTAACACTCAGCAATATAAGGTACATATCAAGGGTAAAATGGAGCAATCCAGGAAAAGGGTAAGCGCCCTCCCTTATACCTCGGTGTAGTAGTTATTGAAAAGGGAGACTTCTGGTCGCCCCCGACTAAAGGGAGACAACTTTACTTACTTACATTTAAGCTCAAATGTTTGTACGTTTCTTAACGAACAGCCGTAGCAGCAGTAAAGATCTCTTAAAATAACAAAGAAATCTGCTTCAGTTTTAGTTCAACATGAAGTGCTTTTAGACAAGATGTCGAAGGAGTTAATCTAAGGAACTTCACACTTGGTGATTTGCATGCACATAAAATAAAAGAGTAGAAACAAACTTAAATGGTCATTGTATGTAATAAATATAATGAACTTTATCAAAATGATACGTTAGTCTCCAAGACCATTTCTGCAAAGGAACATGCCCATAAAATACACCCTTTTCGCCTTTGAGGTTACACAGATCAGTATTTTGATGCATATATGCGTATATATGTATGTGCGTGTGTGTGTGAGTATGTGTGTATGCGTGTGTGTGTGAGTATGTGTGTATGCGTGTGAGTGTGTGTAATCTAAATTTAATGTTAAAGCATTTTCAATTAGTAAAATCTTCACCATGCTCAATGCACAAATATGCAGAGCAATATCACAATATATTTCAAGAAAAAATAGTAAAAACTCACTACTCAAAGTTTCTCGTTGTAGAGCACGTATTCACTTCGTCTAATCTAACTGGGTTTTCAACTTTTTTTTCTTACGAGGTGCCTTCAATAAGTTTCCAGACTCTTTTGTACAGGCATTTAAAATTGTCGTAGACTCTTGAAAATTCACTATGTTATTGCTACACATCTTGACCAATTTTTATTATTTCAAGTTCAAATGAACAGCTACAGCAGCAATTGGAATACACCCTACTAAAACCTGATTGTCACAGCTGGTGAATTTCAAAAATGCAATCTGGACGTGAGGACACTTTAGAAGAACGATATGCAATCAAATTTTGTTTTAAACTTGAAAAAAATGCCACAGAAACGTATAGAATGCTTTAGACTGCTTTTGGAGCATCTTGCATGAATCGAGCATCAGTTTTTGAGTGACAAAAGAGATTCAAGGAAGGCAAAGAGTCTGAGGGATGATGAGAGGTGTGGGAGGAGTAGGGAAGTCAATACACCAGAATTGATTGGCCAAATAAAGAATTTCGTGGATAAGGAGCGTCGTGTGTCTATAGAGACAATAAGTTTGATGTCAGTGTGGGAACTGTACACACAATTATTCGCGAGGAACTGAAGATGCGAAAGATTTGCGCGAAGTTTGTCTCAAGGGTGCTCAGAGAAGATTAGAAAGAAAGACGTTGTCATGACAGCAGGGAGATGGTCGAGCTGATCAATTCAGATCCTACAGTTCTTGATGCTCTGGTGGCCTGCGATGAAAGCTGGATCTACTGCTATGACCTAGAGACCAAGAGACAGCGTTCCCAGTGGAAGCATGCTGGCTCTCCCAGACTTAAGAAGGTCAGACAGAGCAAATCCACCCACAAACTTTTGATGAACCCTTTTTTGACAGCACTGGCATGATCTGCATGCACTGGGTTCCCACTGGACAGTCAATAAGGAATACTATGTTGAGGTTTTAAGGGAGTTCAAGAAGAGATTCTGCCGGAAGAGGCCAGCACTCTTCAAATTGGGTCAATGGCATTTCCACCAGTCCACAACTCCATCCTTGTCACAGACTATTTGACTAAGATGGGCATCAAGACACTTCATCACCCTCCCTATAGTTCGGACCTTGCTCCCTGTGACTTTTGGTTATTCCCTAAGCTCAGAGGCTGTCGTTATGAGACAATTGAGGAGATGAAAAAGGCCGTGACGAAGGTCATTGACATGCTCACACAAGAGGACTTCCATGGGGCCTTCCAGAAGTTGTTGGAACGGTAAGTGCATTGCAGCCGGAGGAGATTACTTCGAAGACGACTGTAGTTTCATGAGTGTACTATCAATAAAAGTGCCCATACGAAAAAATTCTGGAAACTTATTGGATGCCCCATGTATATATGTGTGTATATATATATATATACACGCATCCACACACACACACACACACACACATATATATATATATATATACATATATATATATATTTACAAATGTATACGCCGAGATAATTCGTTGAATAACCTGCTTAACGGCTATTGGTATAAAATTCACAAACCATTGTCGACACTGGCACTGGGTCACAGCACTGAGGCACCCAAATGGCTAGTGTGATCACCACTCCTTTATAATCAGAGCTCTTACATAGAATTTTATGAATGTTTTTCACTGCTCGAATGATACTCCAAAAACAGAAATAGGAAATTTAACTTAGAAAAATGTTTGCGTACAATATGCATGTGTCCAACAGTTTAGTTAAAGGTGTTAAAAGCCAGACTGTTAACACAACTGATTTATGTAAGGGGATGATGGCTTCAATAGAACCAGGCATACTTTTTGTATCAGCCGATAGCAGGATACTAGGAACACATTACAGACTCCCCGAACAACAGTCTTCAAGTTTTTAATTCTTTCCTTCTCCTAAATTGCTCGCCTAATCAAGGCTAAAATGCTCATTCTGGCCCACTATTTAGCTATACCAGACAGAAGAAGAGATTTCATAACTTTTCCAAGAACTTAAAGGCGAAGGGAAATGCAAACAGTCGTGTCCAAGATTTGAGTCCATTTCCTACGACGATAACCATTACGCTACCAGTACTTTTATAATAAGTAATATTTTCCTTTATTGTTACTATTGCGTAGGTAAAAAGGGAGGCAATACAAAAAAATATATTGACTTGTTTCGCTATGAAAACAAATTCATTAGAAATAAAATTTTGTTTCGAAAAACTGAAATCAACAACTCACAAGGGGAAAGAATCGTGAGGCAATTTTTAAAAAGATTAACAGATATCCTTTTTCGGGAAAAATTTGAACTACCAGGCCATTGGCATAATGCATAGAGTGTTCGCCAATGGTCCGGGAGGCTGGGGTTCAATCCCAGGTCGAGTCATACCAAAGACTCAAAAAATGGTACTTGATGCAGCCTTGCTTAACACTTAGCATTATAAGGTACAGATCAAAGGTAAAGTGGAGCAATACAGGGAATGGAGTAGCGCCCTCTCCAACACCTCGGTGTAGTAGCTATTGAAAAGGGAGCCTTCGAGTCACCCTCGACTAAGGTCGTCAATTTTATGAGTTGTTTTGTTTTATTTCTAGTTGTTGCTATCTTTTTGTATCTTGTATTCCTAGATTATTAATTTAATGAAAACAGGACATAGAAACCTGATTATAAATTGATAGTAAAAGTTTCATAAATTACTGACTTTCCATACGATTCTGCCATGACAAATTGTTCCTTTTTGATTTTCTAATTTTTATTAAAGATGATTTTATAAGGTTAATATAAATATATGTATGTATATCTATGGTATAAAAAGTCCACGCATCCTTCTCATAATCTATCCATCTATCTAACAGTATATGGTTTTCACTATCTCACTTGGTGGGTTTGTGGCAGACCAAATACGGTATAATTTGGAGAGGTCTCAATATCTGTGATAGAGCTAATACATAGTATGATAATAAATATATATATATAATAATTTTTATATATATTTAATAGCCTGGATGCGACCACCAATTTCATGCCGTCTTTATACGACAGAAAAAGAAATATTTGGGAGAAATCGAAAAAAATTGAAAAGATATAATCAAACTTTGTTTCTCTAACAGAAGTTTCTCAATTGATATTTCTTTGTTCTCACACATTCAGCATCTGAAGGACATAAATGACTTACCTATCATCATCTGGGAAATGCTGAAACTCGCAACCGCCTACAGCAAGACATTACAAAATACCTTCTTTGTTTTCATGAGAAACTCGCAATTATCACTCACCCATCACAAAACCCCCAATTAAACAAAAAACCCGAAATATTACCCAAATGCCTACATGAGTACAAAAGTCTACTTTCGCATTTTGACCCATACACATAATCTTTCTCAACCACCACCATCCGCCATACCAACACGACCTCCACCATTAAAAACCTCCACACTCCACAATACACCCGTCGCACCGCAAGTACCAGTTTCCTTCATTGAACCTTCACATCCATCTCCAAACACCCTCACTACCTATTGTTCGCCATCATTTCACTATTGTTAAAAGTACCTCTTAATATACCATATTCATTATGGTTTGGCTTCTTTGTTTAATGGCATATCAACTCTTTTTAGGTTATTTAATGCCAAAGCCATTCTCCTAGAAGAACAGTAGTGGTACTATTTAACCCGTAGCTGGGAGGATAAGGGGGTTCATACCTTTCCCAAGGGTATTTGCCCGAAAGTGAACGTAATAGCGCGACTAGAGTACGAACTCGCGTACTACGATTCCGCAGTCCATCGCTTTAACCATTACACAACAAGGACACCCCTATATTCATTATGTACATACCATTAATATACCATATTCATTACGTACATACCATAATAGATTACAATAACGTATCTGTAATATAACATTAATACGATTTAGGCAACTAATATAAATTATTATAACATACATATTGCAATTTAACACAAAACCTATAACCAATATATGAATGCTAGTATTGTATAATACACCAGAGTATATAACAATATACCATGTCTCTTGACACCATGATATTCCAACCTCACCTATTATTCTTACGTTTTAAACCCAGCATCCATTTCGTCTATTATACTTACAAGTTAAATCAAAACTCAATTTTTTCTTCATAATGCAATGATGCGGATAACTTTGTCTCTTAGCTAAAATGATCACTAAACACTATAAAAAAGTTTTATTCGGTCAAATCCCCAACAGTCTCTCGACTTTCGCCACTTTTTGCTTCAAATCGCAACACATATATTCATGAGACAACCTCAAATCTGCCATGTATCCTCAACACACATACACACTAAGAATCACAGATACGACCCCATACAACAATATCCAAATAACACACACACACACACACACACACACACACACACACACACACACACACACACACACACACACACACACACACACAGAGACTTATACGCTATTCTAATGTAAAAATTCTTTTGATTATATCTTTTCGATTTTTTCGATTTCTCACTAATCTTTCTTTTTCTGCCGGATAATTGTCGTATAAAGACGGCATGAAACCAGTGGTCACAGATAAGCATCAATGCAATTAAATATATATAAAAACTTATATATATATATATATATATATATAAGCAGCAAGAAATTTATTCCATTTCCATACGTACTAAAATTCTAATATCTAACAGCTTATGCAGACGAAGGAGACAGAAGCGTTCGAAAATTACGAACACATTTTCAAATATTGTACTCCTATTCGTCAAAGGACCCACCACATAAAAAGATATTTTTGGCAAAACATATAAAATAATAACGAAGATTTTAGTTAATTTTTTTAAAAACTGGGTTGCTCTGTATGAGAGTTTTTCTCTCTATATATTTATATATTAATAGCCATACATTGAGTATGTCGTTAGAATTATATGAAACTTCTCATATATTCTACATATGAATAATTCCAAACACATCGTCTTTGAACATCAATATATATATATATATATATATATATATATTTATATATATTGTGCTCTCTTACACAGAAAGTACATATTGAGTTCACTAAATATGTATTAATTAGGGGTACGCGGTATGACAAGAAATTATTTTCATGCTTTTCTCTTTGACTAACTCCAATGTTTTGTTCAACTGTTTGAAGACAGCTTGATGGTAAGTAGATATTCATGTGTTGCAAAGTAGAGTGACAACATAGTTTTAGATTTGGCAAAAAAACAAAAAAACAAAAACAAAGAAAAACGAACCCGCTTTGAAATGTTTAAGTAAACACGTAAACAATTAACAGAAAAAAAAACTTGATGGTATACGTAGGTGCTAGAAATAAAACTTGGAAGTAGAGGTTCTATAAACATAAAAATTCTGACGGATATAGGCGTTATGCTAACAGCAATTCACAAAGTACATATGGTGATGTAAAGATGTGAATGATATAGCACCCAAAGTGGAATAGAAGCTCTTAAAGAAAGCGTCTGATTGAAGTGAAGGGTCAAAATCATGTAAAAAGTGCTTAAAGAAGAAATTAAGAATAATGGTATTTCCTAAATTCAGTAAGTTGTTGAGATCAAAGAATGGTATAAAAGTTGTTGAGATCAAAGAATGGTATAAAAGTTGTTGAGATCAAAGAATGGTATAAAAGTTGTTGAGATCAAAGAATGGTCTAAAAGAGAACCGTTAGTATCGAAGTGTAGGCATGAAAAAGTTGTTACTATTCAACCCAAACTTTGACTAATATATGTTTGGTGCCCGCACTTTTGTATCCTGAGTGGAAGAGAGTGCATAAATTAGCAATTAATACAAATTAGCAATTAATACAAATTAGCAATTAATACAAATTAGTAATTTTGATAGTTTGTGTTAACAGAGAATATATATATATATATATATATATATATATATATATATATATATATATATACTGTCATCCACAGATAGTCTGTTTCGTTGTATCACAACTCATTAGTGTGGCAAGACACAAACAGATACCGTAGTGGCCAACTCGTTAGAAGAGCTCTGCATTATATATATATATATATATATATATATATATATATATATATATATATTACTAAGTGTATTTATAGTTTCCTTTTGATTTGCTGTTTCTGGTTCCACATATACAAGCTTTTCTACTCACCTAACACAAAATGCATTTTTCGAGATAGCCCACCAGAAGTGAACGTTTGCCTTCCAAACTTAATGCCCAATAAATGTTTTTGCAAATGTTTTACAACACACAGAAGATTACAACAGCCAGAAAAATATGTAAACTATTGAATAAATGTATAGAAATAAGTACACATATTTTGAGAAATTTTGAGCTTGAATCACATTTCAAAACAAATTTTAAAAAAGTGTTTTAGAGCATTATAAGATTAAAAAACGCCGAACTTTCTGACCTAAAAACTAACACAAATGAATCTGAATAAGGGATTAAGATTAGGAAGAATTAAATCCTCAACATTCCCTAATAGACAGCAGCTGTTTTATGGGGTGCTGGTTCTAGGATTTATTCAAAACGACACTTTTCTTTATTATATAATTCTACAACTGAAATGAGTTCGCAATAAACACATATATAGGACAAATAATATCTCGAGGTACGTAGAAAAAGGAATATCCGTGATATTGATAGGTTCCAGCGACATTATGTCAATGGGGTTAAGAACACGTCGACTGCATCTTTTGCAGAAGAATGAGACCACCCACAAGAGGTATCCTGGGTAAATACTAAACTGTGTCCGTGGTGGCAGCTACAATCCTGGAGTTCTGGAGAGTATGGAGTAACCTTTTCGTTACCATCATTCTCAGGTGCACCCTGACCCGTAGTACTTTATAAATTTCTATCTCTGTCAAATACATTTGTTTAAAAATGATTACTGTTAGACGGTAATTCTTGAAACCATTTGATAAATGATAAATGATAAAATTAATAAACAGGAATAGTTACTTGTAATACTTAATAATTGTTTACAAATCATAAATATCAGATAGGAATACTTGAAAACTGTGTTTAGACTATTTATAGTTCCTTGAAGCTATAATTGTTTCCAAATGATTATATAAAAACTACGACATTCTCAATTCAAAAGTAAAACGGACATCCTCAAAAAAAAAAAAAAAAAAAAAAGAAAAAGAAGAAAAGAAGAAAAAAAAGAAAAAAGCTATATTTACAAAACATACTTATAATATTGAGAAATTTAGTCGGAAACCACAAAAATAACCTGACCAAAGAACAGTGATATATTGTTATTTCTTGCACTAAATTGAGAAAAAATATTCATTATTATTTTTTTAAATACAGGATCCGGTAGAATAACCTCATGGGTTTAGAACGTAAATAAAAAGAAAACCTCGATCTTCTCTTTCTTTGTTTTAATGGCATATCAACCTTTGCAGGTTATTTAATGCCAAAGCTATTCTCCTAGAAGAACAGTAGTGGTACTATTTAACCCATAGCTGGGAGGATAAGGGGATTCATACCTTTCTCTAGGGTATTTGCCCGAAAGTGAACGTAATAGCGCGACTGGAGTTCGAACTCGCTTACTACGATTCCGCAGTCCAGCGCTTTAACAATTACACCACAAGGACACCCCCATAGATAGGACCCTGTCAGGTCCTACTACTTCTGGCCTGAGTGAACCTGGGAGCGATGGCAATGAAGGGGTACTCCGTATTACCCAAAGCTCCAACATTACTGGAACCTCACCATCGGATTGTTTATTGTCATATCCAGGATACTCGTTGTGTTGAAGGGGGTCTTACCACACTGCAGAGAAGCAGTTGGTATATTCTACAGCCTTAACTGACTGGGCAAATCTACTGCCTTCCCTTTGTTTTAAAGACTCTATCATCCAAATGCTTTGCCCTCACCAGCTATAAATCACGGCAGACTAAAATGAATCTATGCCGTGTTTGCCTCATCATTGTCTTGTATTGCTGCGATTTCCTGACGAATAGAATCTTTCATTTCATCAATTGTCTGTCGTCTACGTTTAAAGGCTCGAGCTTTCAGGTATTCATAAAGGGATTTAAAAAGGGATTTGGTGAACGTAACAGTCACTGGGATGTCATCACATTGCGCCCTGAAGGTTTCAGTCAAAAATACCAGATTCATCATTCCATGCGATGATGGCACCTGAAATGTTATTGCTGCAGCTGCTGCAGCTTCTCAAAGATATACTGCCCACCTCTTCACTACTTTTAGCGTCCATGCAGCGGCAATTTTGTATCATTCTGATAGAGCTTTGTCTTTGTTACTTATAAACTCAGAGAAGAAAAGATTTTATCTTTTGAGATAAGGTAAAAATATTAATCCTTTTTAGTTTATCAACGATTTTCCTGTAAATTTTATTGAATTTTTAAAAATAAGGCTCACAAAGCTTATTGCTTAATAGTATAAACAGCACCAAAAAAAAAAAAAAAGAGTCAGAATAGTTTTAATATCTTTGTGTTATAGGGACTGGATAATTAATTCCCTAACTCACTTGTACGCGAGTGCCCCCCCCCGCGCCATGTTACAATGACCTTCTGTCATCTTCTACACCCAGAGGGCATGATTTAGATATAAACAGAACTAAATACAAAATTGCTGAATTATATAGTTGGCTGCATCTGAAGATTTATTTCGATTACACACACACACACACACACACACACACACACACACACACACAATGTTTCTATCCGTGTTGACGCTAATTTTGATATCAGATGAACTAAATCTTTCTTTTTAGGCAGTTTTATCTAAGGAAGCAGGTCTGGTGTAATTGTTATCGTCATAGGGTATGGCCTTAATGAGCCAAATTCAAATCTTGGATAAGGTTATTTGTGCCAATGCCCTTAGGAAAGGCACCAATATATCTCTTACTCCCCACTAAATATGTAGGATGAACTTGACCAACCTGTCAGAGAGAGAGAGAGAGAGAGAGAGAGAGAGAGAGAGAGAGAGAGAGAGAGAGAGAGAGAGAGACTCTGAATTTCAAGTTCGGAGGAATGGCGCTATCAACTTCACCTCATAAAAACCTTCTTGTCACTGAAACGCAGCATCATCACAGACGTAGAGAGGCCACGGTGCTATTCTTCTCAAGCAGTAATGCGTAATGGTTTACGAGCTAGACAAGCAGACGAGTGAATTTGATTCTCATTGGATGCGCCATACTTCTGATTTAAATCCAAACTAAGCAAAACTTATAAAATGACAACAAATTATTTATTTGACATTGTCCAACTGAATCGCTTTTTCATTTTAGTTTTCTTGCATTTTTCTCTGTTATCTTCAAAATATATTTCAAACTTATTTATTTCACAGCAAAGAAAAATAATGTGTACATGAAATAAAACACTGACTGACTAAATTGATGTTTTTGCAGGTCGAGGTTGATTCCAAGTGAGGTTTGGTTTGGTTTCTTTGTTTAATGGCATATCAACACTTTGTAGGTTATTTAATGCCAAAGCCATTCTCCAAGAACAGTAGTGGTACTATTTAACCCATAGCTGGGAGGATAAGGGGGTTTATACCTTTCCCAAGGGTATTTGCCCGAAAGTGAACACAATAGCGCGACTGGAGTACGAACTCGCTTACTACGATTCCGCTGTCCATCGCTTTAACCATTACACCACGGGGACACCCCCCCCCGATTCCAAGTGAGAATTTATGTCTATTGATGTTTTTTCAATACTTTGTTCATCGCGACCAGCCTAACCACAAACATAATTAAAATCTAAAAGGATATAGTGTACATACTAAAATAAAACAAAAAAAAACAAAACAAAACAAAACAAAAAAAAAAAAACTATATTTATCAAGTCCTCATTGACGTCTTGAAAATCAAACGTTTTCAACCACCGAGTTGATTAGAATTTTGACAATTCTTTTTTGAAAGTTTTTTTTTTTACAGAAAATAAAATCTAGATTCGGCTTCAACTGCTGCTGCTGCTATTCTCCAGGAGGCAGGAACAAAGAAAAAGGAGTTTTAGAAGGAAAATCAAGCCCAGTTCAACTGGCTGTTCATTGGTGGATATGTTAACAGAAGCTGTGAAAATAAAACTCCAACTTTGTTCCCGTTTGGCTTTCACACACAGTTCTATCTATGTCTTTCTTGTTTGTCTTTCTCATGATGTTGATAAAATATCGCACTCACCCCTTGCTTCCTGTAGCGAGTAAAGAAAAAGAGAAATATTTTCCTTTTTTTGTGGTTGTTAGAAAAAAAGTTGCTTGCACAATATTAGATTCATTTGGTTTCATGCATTTGCATGTTCACACCAGATGACTTTTGATTATCACTAAAGGTTGAGTGACAACAAGTCTCTTCGAATCTCCAGCATCTTTTGTTCAATATCCTCGTTATTTTGACAATCACAATTATTCATTTTTATTTTTTTTGGCTTTCTTTCGTTTTCATCCTGTCGTCCACTTGCACAGACACGTATACGGTCTGGTAGGTTTTCTTTTTCTTGTTTCCTTCTCACTTTGGTGGGCTTGTTTGGTTTGAGTTTTGAATTCCCAGACTAATTTATTCATTTTGTTTTTTTACGTGTTTTTGCTGATACGATTTATTTACCGAAGTCGTCTATACAATCCACTGTGTATCACTTTCTTAACTGTGTTATTTTTTGTACGCCTTTTGTGTTAGCTTGCTGCAATTATATATGATTTTTTACAGTTTCATTTTTTCTACAAAAGATACATTTGCAGTGTTTCTGGGTCTAGTCCGTTTATACTTTGATATATCTAGTCTTGGCGCATTTTAACGCCGATTGTGTCCGATTCTCTTTTTAAATGTTCTCTGCGCAACTCGGTTTATGATTGTTCTTCCGTGATAGATTCTATTTAACTTTATCTCTTGCCCAGTAAAAAAAAAAAAAAAAGGTTAAGTGGATTTCACTATTTATGCTCACATGTTTATGCATTTTATTACATACCTGATTGTTAGTTTTTTTATAATATTATTATAATTTCTGAGACACTCATTTCTTTTTCTTTTTCTTTCATTGATTTCTGTTTTATTGAATCTTATTTGAATAATTCAAGATATTTACAGCTGTGCTTTGTGCTTAATTTGTTATCATACAGTTTTATTCTGTCTACTGTCCAGAATCTTCCTTTGTGTATCACTCATAATTTTTCTTCATAACCCCCCCCCTCTTATGTTCTATATTTCTCAAAGTTTGTCGTGGAGAATCTACATCGAGTCATGGATAAAGTGCTGGACTGTGGTCTTGATGTAAGCGAGTTCGAACTCCAGTCATGCAATTACGTTTACTTTCGAACGAATACCCTTGGCAAAAGTATGTACCTTGTTATTTCCCCAGATTATAAGTAAAATAGTACCAATAGTGTTCTAATACAAAGATGGCTTTGGCATTAAATAATCCACGAAGGTTGATGTACCAAAGAAAGAAACCGAAATTCACATGTCACGTCGGATCCCCAGGTTTAACTGACCTTATGTCATATTCTACTCTCGGGGAGAGGTGAATAAATATTGACAGAACGAACACACAGTTCATATAGGTGGATGTATCTGTAGGTTTCTTCGATAAACAAAAATATTTCTATACAAGTTGATGCTAATTTTGATATCTAGAAGACTAATAACTTTTATGGATACCTCCTTTGAAGGTTTATGTGTCATGTCAAAGAACACTGTACACATCATTATAAGTCTGTCTTCCGCTTTCCTATTTTTTCTATTCTATGCATCAACATATAGTTGTCTGGTTTGTATTTTAGGAGTTTTTGAAAGAAATTATATATTTTCAAGTTGCTATTCCTAATTAATTATAATCATTTCTGAACAATGATAGCTTGAAGTAATATATATTAAAGCAAATACAAATAATTTGTAAGTAGCCAATGAAAATAATCTAAGCACAGTTATATAGTTTTAAGTATTTCTATCTAAAGTAATTATATGGTTGGTTGGTTTTACGACATATCAAACCTTGTTGAGTTATTTATGTTAGAATTAGCTTAGCAGATATCGAATTATATATTATAAAAAAGTATATCTTCTTGCCCATTTCAAACTGACAAAAATTCCGATTTAGAGGCAATATCAATGTTTTAAGATTATGTATTGATGTAGTTCAAAATCATTTAAAACATTATCTCACGATGAGACACTAAGAAATACTACCACTTCGACTCTGAGTAAACCTGAAGGTATTGGCCACGATGGGGTAACTATACACATCCCAAGGCTAAAGGCTCACCACAAGATTCAGTTTACACTATGCACACAGCGTATGTCTATAAAGGGTTAATTTCGAAACATTTTAAACGAAAAATTAGAATTTACTGACACTACTAAAGACATTAGGATTACATATATTGCTCTCTATTGAAATTATTTCTCATTTTCATATAAGGTTATTTAACGTAAGACCTTTGGAAGGAACATAAGAAAATATATTATTGATAACAAAAAATAATATACACGCAAAAGTTAATTTAGAGAAGCATAAAAATAGTCTGGTGTTGAGTCATCTAATTAGTGTACAACCTTTGAATGCTTTTGCAGTCCTGTCTTGAAATGGACATTTTGTGCCGATTTTGTGTGCTTATCATCTTATGGAAAACTGTCATCTGGGAATGAGGTAATGAGTACGTAATAAAAACAGGTGGAAAAAAAGCAAAATGAACCCGCCTTCCCACAAAAAAACAAACAAAACAATATTTATTTTTAAAAATACGGACTGTTTAAGTTTCGCTTGATTCCAAATGTTTTGTTGATGGCAAAAGCCGAGTTTTACGTTAGGTCCCCATCGAATCTAAGAAGAATATTTAAATTCTTTAGTTGAACGTGTCTTGACATCGTACACTTTTTTCTTTTTCTATTCATCTTATCTATGAGGCTCATTAAATAAGTTTCCAGACTTTTTTCGTATGGGTACTTTTATTGATAGTACACACATGAAACTCTAGTCCCCTTCGAAGTAATCTCCTCCAGCTGGAATGCACTTGTTGTACCGTTCCAACAGCTTCTAGAAAGTCCCATGGAAGTCCCCTTGTGTGAGCGTGTCAATGACCTTCGTCACAGCCTCTTTCATCTCCTCAATTGTCTCATAACGATAGCCTCTGAGCTTAGGGAATAACCAAAAGTCACAGGGAGAAACGTCTGGACTATAGGGACGGTGAGGAAGTGTCTTGATGCCCATCTCAAATAGTCTGTGACAAGGATGGAGTTGGGGACTGGCCATTGTCCTGGTGGAAATGCCACTGACCCGATTTGAAGAGTCCTGGCCTCTTCCGACGGAATCTCTTTCTGAACTCCCTTAAAACCTCAACATAGTAACCGTAACCCTAACCCTTTTTCCAATCAACTCTGATGTATTGACTTCCTTACTCCTGCCACACCTCTCATCATCCCTCACAGACTCCCTGCCTTCCTTGAATCTCTTATGCCACTCAAAAACTGATGCTCGATTCATGCAAGATACTCCAAAAGTAGTCTGAAGCATTCCATACGTTTCTGTGGCATTTTTTCCAAGTTTAAAACATAATTTTATTGCATATCATTCTTCTAAAGTGTCCTCACATCCAGATTGTATTTTTGAAATTCACCAGCTGTGACAATCAGGCTTTAGTAGGGTGTATTCCAATTGCTGCTGTAGCTGTTCATTTGAATCTGAAATCATAAAAATTGGTCAGTCATCTCATAAGATGTATAGCAGTAACATACTGACAAGAGTCTACGACAATTTTAAATGCCTGTACAAAAAAGTCTGGAAACTTATTGAAGGCACCACGTATTTTCTCTCCTATTTTTGCATTTGTCTCTTGTTTTTTTAAATCCTTTTTCGTCTTCTCTTTTGCTCTTTTATTTTCTATTTATTTCTCATTGTTTTCCCTCTTTTCTGTAGAACACGTTTCTTATTTTTAATTTTGCCCTGTCTATTTTCGTCATGGTTGAAACTGCTGTTCGGTGGTTGTGAAATGTAGTGTTTCTTGAATTTTACAGACTAGCAACTTTAGATATATTATTTGTGTCATAACGCAGAATCACATGTCTTCCTGAGGAAGAGTAATTTAAAAAAAGACGAGGGACAAATTTCTTTAACGGGGTGTCGGGTAGGAATGATCTCAACAAGATTGGAACAAGGAGGGTCTGTATTTAAATTAGGCCTCGACGTGGTTTCATGGATTTGGTTGCTTTTCCCCAACAAACTAATTTTTTTATGCAGACACAACAACAAACACAACAGACAAACCAAACAAATTTGGGTAAATATAACTTTTCTAACAAGAAATAAATACCAAGTTGGAAGTATCACCCGTGCATTTTACTTAACGTAAAGCTATGACTGATTTCTTTTACTTCATCTCGACTCAAGGAATTCGAAATTTCTTTTAGCAGTTAACCCCTTTAATTTTAATGCAGTTCCACATATTTTCCCAACTGGTTTAGTTTGGTTTGGTTTCATTGTTAAGTGGTACTTCAGTTTTCGAGGGTTATGTATTGCCAAAACCATCCTGGTAGAAAAAAAAAACGGTAGTTGTACTATCTTATTCATAGCTGGTGGAATAAGGGGGTTCATGCCTTTCTCAAGGTTATTAGTCCGAAAGTGAACGTAATAGTGCGATTGGAGTTTGGATTCCCTCGCTACGATATCGCAGTCCAACTTGTTAACCACAACACCAACTGGAATCTTATTACTTGGAATGATCAACGATTTTCAGGCGATCTGGACAGATTATCCCAAGTGATTTTTATTCATCCTGGAAATCCGTGATAAGGAGTTATTATCTCCATTATTTTGCACTTCTCGGAGGTGTCCGTGGTGTAATGGTTATCGTTGTAGGGAAATGGATACGACGACACGAGTTCAAATCCTGGACGAGACTGATTGCATTTCACATAGCATTAATACCCTAGGGAAAAGTATGAATCCAATTATTCTCCCTCCAGCTATGGGTAAATAGTAGGACAGACTGATTTCTTCAGCCTTGGTGAGGCAACTAGTCTAGGAGAAGGAAAACTCTGAATTCAAACCTGTTAAACTCCGCTTAAAAATTGACCTAATCTCATATCCTGCCCGAGCGGAGGGGGTGGTAAATAGGATTTTGCACGTCTCGGATAATTGTCCATTGTACTCTCCAGTCTTCTTCAGTTATATCTTGTCATGGTCGGTAACTTTCCGGGAATTGATAATCGAATCCTTTATTTTATGCATGGAGGTTAATTGTTCTCATTTCGCTGTTCATACCCTTGAATAACTCGTATCAGTTATTTAACCCTTGTAAAGTTGCTTTCCTGAAGCTTACTAACCCCAACAAAAGACATCTCAAGAAAGCCCGAGAGTGCAGCGGTCGAAACGCTATGAATATAACAACCAAGATGAGAATTAAGGGTTAAACGTGCAAAATTATGTAAATAATAACAATTTCTTATGTCAGAAATTTTAAAAAATGTTATTCAGATCCTAAGATTTCAGTCGAGTTTATAATGTTGTGAAAATAAGAAGATAGACAAAATACTGCCGATGTGTTACTCAACATTTTTTGAAAAGATAAGAGAAATACAATCAAGATGTTGAATTTCTACCAAATTCGAAAACGTTCATTAAATGTTGCATAGAGATAAACTTAAAAGAATGATTAATATATACTCCCACTTAAAAATTAAGAATCACCTTTTTTCTGCGACATTCAAAACTGACTTGACTCATAAAATGTTATTGTTGACTTTAACTAAGATTAAATGGAAAATATGTCTATGTGATGTAATTCTGAGTAGAAATAAATGAAAAAATAAAAAAAGGAAATGTGATAGTAGAAGGAAAATGTGTATTTTAAAGGCAACTTTGTAATTTATGGCACAATGTTGCCGAAACAAGTATACTTCTGCGCACATGTAAGCAAACCACTCATAATCACAACAATAAAAACACTTGCACGTTTTATGGTTTTTTGCACACGAAGATATCAATGTTTGGTGTAATTAGCATTCATACAAAGCTGGCAATATATTCAAGTTCTGCCATCAGAAACCAATTGTCAAACCAGCGTCTCATTTTCCAAACACGAATGTTCTAACCAGTTCTTGTTAGATTAGTTATTTTGATGACTATTTAATGCTTAATCCTGTTAATTTTCACACACACACACACACACACACACACAC
>OY757921.1:98346858-98526062 GCA_963585895.1 Sepioteuthis lessoniana
TTAGTAAATAAAAACAACCATTTTAAATGTAGGGGCATTTTTTACTTCTTTTAGTATTTGTTCGTTGGTCGTGGAAATATGAAGATTTTCGAGATACGAGGATCATTTAATAAGTTTTCAGACTTTTTTCGTATGGGCACTTTTATTGATAGTACACACATGAAACTCTTGTCCTCTTCCAAGTAATCTCCTCCAGCTGCAATGCACTTCTTGTACCGTTCCAACAACTTCTGAAAGGCTCCATGGAAGTCCTCTGATGTGAGCGTGTCACTGACCTTCGTCACAGCCTCTTTCATCTCCTCAATTGTCTCATAACGACAGCCTCTGGGCTTAGGGAATAACCAAAAGTCACAGGGAGCAACGCCTGGACTATAGAAAGAGTGAGGAAGTGTCTTGATGCCCATCTTGGTCAAATAGTCTCTGACAAGGATGGAGTTGGGGACTGGTGCGTTGTCCAGGTGGAAATGCCACTGACCCGATTTGAAGAGTGCTGGCCTCTTCCCTAGGAATCTCTTCCTGAACTCCCTTAAAACTTCAACATAGTAACCCTAACCCTAACCCTTTGGCCAATCAACTCTGGTGTATTGACTTCCTTACTCCTGCCACACCTCTCATCATCCCTCACAGACTCCCTGCCTTCCTTGAATCTCTTATGCCATTCAAAAACTGATGCTCAATTCATGCAAGATGGTCGAAAAGCAGTCTGAAGCATTCCATACGTTTCTGTGGCTTTTTTTCCAAAACATAATTTTATTGCATATCGTTCTTCTAAAGTGTCCTCACGTCCAGATTGCATTTTTGAAATTCACCAGCTGTGACAATCAGGTGTATTCCAATTGCTGCTGTAGCTGTTCATTTGAATCTGAAATCATAAAATTTGGTCAGTCATCTCATAAGATGTATAGCAATAACATAGTGAATTTTCAAGAGTCTATAACAATTTTAAATGCCTGTACAAAAAAGTCTGGAAACTTATTGAAGGCACCACGTACAGTCGTTTGTTTCTACTTTTTCATTCGATCACACTTTGTTTAAGGCAAATTGCTTCGACTCGTATCTTTTCTTTGCGGACTCTTTCAGATTCCTTTTAGGAAATCTATTCGGGTCTCTCTGTGAAATTGCTTCCCTTGACTTGGCTTTAACGGACTCCGCAAGAGACTCTCAGTTCTTACTTCCGGCACTGTCCCACGAGACAACGCCCTGCCAAATAATAAACTTTGCCGAGTTCTCTCATCATCAAAGACAACCGTTATCAACAACCTAAACCGCTAGAAATACCATATACACCTCAGACATTCTGATGGGTTACTTTCACAATATTATATTCAATACAATGAACGTTTTCAGGGTCTCTGAACGACATAAAATAGGTTAGGAAAATGGGACCTTTAATCTTAAACAATATATTCATGCTTATTATCATTTGGCTAAGCATGCAGTATCTTCTGAACAATTTATATAAACGAAGTTGTAATTTATGGACTAGATTCACATAGTCAAGACGAAGCATTTATTAATCGTTTAGTTATGTCAAGAATAGTTATGATTCCCATTTGAATGGTATTGGCGGGCAGTGTATTTACAGGAAGTTGAAGATGCTAATGCAATTGGTCAGATACCGACAGTGTTGGCGGCGAACACATGGCAAAAGGCGGTGGGTGGCAAAAGTTCACTCGAAATTTGTTTAGACTAGACAGAACCAAGCAAATAAACATGAAACGAAAGAATTTCGCTTTGGTAACCTTAAAAACAACATGGAGAACAGTGTGGACAATTGATGAATAAAGAAGTTTTGCCGCGTATTGCATGGGTGCTTTCATTAAGCAAACATAAACACACACATCATTTCGCTTCCTCATATACATATACAAATGTATTTCAATGTACGTAAATATTCATTTACATATATGCAAACACACAAGTATCCCATCATATATATATATATATATATATATATATATACATTGGTACATATGTATACAAGGTATGTTCAAAAACCATGAAAAATAAATAAAGCATTAAATTTCTTCAAATTCCTCTGACCATTCAACCCACACTAGCAAGTTTTTCATTGGTTGAAGCTTCTCTGAAAATCCTATTTTTTATGGTGTGAAGCTTCTTCGTCGCGTTTTTTAATGTCCTCCATGTTTTCAAATTTTACCCTTGAAATGAATTTTCAGTTTAGGAAATAAGAAAAATTTGGTGGGAACAAGCTCTTGTGAGTACGGAGAGGACAGTTGATCAAATTGTGTCGAGAATTGGTTAATCTAGACGAAGTTTACGTTAGCTGTGCTGACGACTTCGCTTAAATTTTAGAATTAAAAAAAAATTCAAAATTATCTAAAGATTCAGCTTCAATGCTTTTTGATAATACCATTTAAAAGTACATATGTATATGTATGCATTGGTGTATTTGGGTGAATAAGTGTGTGTGTGTGTGTGTGTGTGTGTGAGAGAGAGAGAGAGAGAGAGAGAGAGAGAGAGAGAGAGAGAGAGATTGCATCAATAAATTTACTGTTTAAACAAGTAAATTTTGTTCTTAAATGTTCACTGAATCATCTAAATGATTAATCCTCATCAATGAGTTAAGTGGTAAAAAAATGCATAATTATTGCATCAAGTAAATGTTTTTCTATTATAAGACTGCGAAGAAACTGATGTACCGATGTATCTGTGCCTATAATATTGGAAATATGTTTTTATTTGAATGAACCTGCATATATACACGCTCACATAATTGTATAAGGAGGGACAGAGATACATGAGTAAAGGTTTTGGTGTGTCAATTTAGAAGCAAGAGATTTGTATTTGGGCACCCCCCCATATATATATATATATATATATACATGAATGAGAAAGAATTAGCTAAGAGTGCGTGTTTCTGTGGAAAGAACATAAATAAACGATTATGTTGACATAGTCAAACATATATCCCAATTATATAATGGCATAAAGTATGTAATACACCAACATTCTTAATAGGTAAAACAGACATTTACTTATTTTCAATTCTAATCGTATAAGTACGTTTTTTCTTTTCATAAACATTTCCTATTACATATACTACTACTACTACTACTAGTACTACTACTACTACTACTACTAATAATAATAATAATAATGATAATAATAATCTCGTCGTATCCAAAACAATTGACGGTAATATTTATTAACATCAGTTGGTAAGTCCAGGGCCTAACTAATAAAACTACAACCTTTTGGCAAAATTCAACTTTATTCATCAACATAGTCTCCTTCGAGGGTGATACACTGAATCCGATGCTTCTCTAACAATTCGATGCCTGTTTTGTTGAATGATTTGTCTTTGACCTCAAAATACGCCTCAGTTTCTGATATCACTTCTTCATTGGAGCCAAATCTCTTTCCCTTGAGCATTCTTTTGAGGTCTGCAAACAGCCAGTAGTCGCTGGAGGCCAGATCTGGAGAATAAGATGGGTGCGGAAGCAATATGAAGTGCAGTTCATGTAGTTTTGCCATCGTTGCGATTGACTTGTGACACGGTGCATTGTCTTGGGAAAAGAACACTTTTTTCTTCTTCATTTGTGGCCGTTTTTGTGATTTCTTCCTTCAAACGTACCAAATAATGCTATAAAGTATTCGCTTTTGATAGTTCTTCTTTTTCAAGGTAATCGATGAACAAAATACCTTGCGCATCCCAAAATACAGAGGCCAAAACCTTGCCTGCCGATGTTTGCGTATTTGGTCTTAAGACGGCTTTCACCTGCTGCTGTCCACTCAGTTGACTGCCGATTTGACTCTGGAGTGAAGTGATGGATCCATGTTTCATCCATTGTCACATATTTACGCAAAAACTCATTTTTGTTGTATTGAAACAGTTGCAAACAATGCTCTGAATCGTCGACGTGTTCTTGTTTTTGATGAATAAACGCGACACCCACTTTGAACACAGCTTTCTCACTGACAAATGTTCATGCAAAATGGTGAATTCACTGCCTTCTGATATCTTCAACTCCTTCGATATCTCAAAATTATTTTTCCCAGCAGAAAGCAATGCTTTATCACACAAGTGAAATTCAGCTTTTTCCATTGTTTTGAAAATTTACAACAATAAAGTTGGCGACCTTAGTCGAGGGTGACTCGAAGGCTCCCTTTTCAATAGCTTACAACACCGAGGTGTAGTGGGGGAGTAATTTATAAACTAATAATCCAATTGGGCTCAAATTTTGACACGTGCCATTTTTAAGGCTCGTACTGTATAAAAATCATATGGATTTTTTTATTATTAGTGGCACTATCTATATATCAGGCCCGGGACTTATTGAGTGATGTGTTATATTTATAAGATAAGAATAGCAATGTATTAAGGTCTATATCATTGTTTTAGTATTTGTTGATATGACAATCTTATGTAATTCTATAAAACAAATTGCTTTGTAACGGTAACATGAGTTATAAGGTTTAATAATAAGAATAATAGTGTTATTAACTTATGTAAATATAACTGTAAAAATATCAAAATAATGGAAGAATTCCGATATGAAAACTAAAGTACAAAAAAGAAATAATGACTCTTACAAAACAGAAAAAAAAGAGATGTGGGAAGACAAGAAGGAAAAAAGTCCCAAATGTTAAAGAAGAAGAAGAAGAAGAAGAAGAAGAAGAAGAAGAAGAAGAATTTCCATTTTTAAGACTTGTATAAAAAATGATAAAATAACAATCCCAGCAACAAATAGTAGATTTTTCTTTCGGGAAATTAAAAATCAACGTTTATTTTTAAAGTAAATGCCTTTTTATTGTTAAAGTCATAGCCACAACAAATTTTCAGTAATTAATTTTTTTTTCTTTTATTAATGCCAAAAGTCAGCAGAACTCTTTTATTTAGATTATTTTTTATTTGAGAAGTTATATATATATATATATATATATATATATATATATATATATATATATATATATATATATATATATATATTGAAAAAAAGAAGAGCTATTTTAACTGACTATGGATTATAGATAACGTTTGTGAAGCTAATTAACTTGGTCAGAAACATCAAAAGAACTATTTAATCATATTTCCTTCATTTTTTTAGATGTTCATAGTTTAATGGTTATCATCGCAAGAAATAGACACGGTGACCCGAGTTCAAATGCTGGATGAGGTTATTTATATGGCTATTGTTATGAATCTTACTAGTCTCCCTTCAGTAATGGGTAAATAGTACGGCATACTGTGCTCTTTAAGCTTGGTATGGCAACCGGTCTAGGAGAAAAAAACTCTGAATTCAAACCTAGTAAAACCCGCTTAAAAATTGTGTTGTATTCTGCTCATGTAAAGGGGTTAGTAAATATATATTTATAGTGAATACATTTTTATAGTTAGCCCTCAAAACAGTAAAGATTAGGAAATCGGTGATCTAAGTTAAGACTCTGGTTTATGTTTACGTTCCACTGAAGCCTTTGATAAAGATATAAACCAGTTTCTTCTCCCTATTATGGGGAGAAATAGAAGGACAGTGTGTGTCCTCTGGCATTGGATGGAAACTAGTCTAAGAGAAGGACAACTCTGAATTAAAAACGAGGTGGGCGTAGTGCAAGCAACTGAATTCCGTAAAACCGTAAAATCTATTTGCTACTTAAACCGTTTCACAGAGTAGGGCTCTCATTATATATATATATATATATATATATATATATATATATATATATATATATATATATATATATATATATCCAAGTGACACTGGGGACGTCATTCTTAACAAATTCCCACGATACTTCCATGAACATATGTTCAGGAAGCCGACAAGGCGAAAGTTAACTTACTCTCATCAAAATACTGGAAGGTTTTATATGCTTCTAGATTTGATAGACTCGATTAGCTTTGGTGCAGGAACACATTCATGATAAAAAAAAAAAGAAAGAAAAAGAACCCCCTTTAACAGATCAGTAACCTTTGCTTGATAATAAGAGTTCTTATAGAATTAGTCTTTACTAAAAAAAAAAAAAAGAATTGGAAATACGTTTAATTTTTTTACCGACAAAGACATCTTCTTCAGCGGTTTTAAAAAGTAAAGGACGAAAAGAAAATTCTATGCTTCCCGAATCAATGTAACAACCAAATCCAACGTCGAAGAGTAGTTTTACTCAACATCAAAGCTAATGTCTGGCGCCTTAGTTCCACGTTTATGCTTCCGGTGGTCACGTGATTAACGAATCACTTCGGAGAAAGCACCGAATGACCTTTTTTAGCCTTGATAAACACATAAAAATGTGACTTTTACCGTTTATACTTTTTGCATTTTATATTATGGCAATTTTATTTTTGACAACGGGAAATGGTCAAAAATTTATTTTATATGCGCTGAAAGTGATATATTTTCAGTGCGAACACACACACACACACATATATATATATATGTATATGTATATACTAAATCCTGAAATCCTTTGCTATGTTATAGATTGACCGATACTATGCTACAGGAAATGATCTACTTTTTAACTCATATAAACGAAAGACATTCTTATCGACTTCATTTTTAATTAAGCTGATTTCGGAAATTACGTGGGATTATGTACATTCAGCTTTATTCAGCGTCAAATTATTAAACTTTTTCAGTTCATGTCCACATGAATTTGTAATCAGTGGTCTCAGTGAAAAAAAAATGTCCATAGTATATTGAATTATTTCATCCAATAAAATTTAATAAGTTTTTCGGGTTTGATCATTTTTATCCTATAGGGTGGTTTTACGACATATCAACATTCGTTGAGTCTTTCAATGTTCGAGTCAATAATTCTATGAAAAATTACAATCTTTCAATTAACAAATAATGTGAATTATCTGCACACAGTTATCTGGTTTTAAATACTCCAATCTAATTCCAATGAATGGTGCACAGTTAGATGGTTTCCGGTCTTCATATTTGATACAAATCTACAAACAATAATAAGTAACTATTTCTATTTGATAATAATAATAATAATAATAATAATAATAATAATAATAATAATAATAATAATAATAATAATAATAATAATCAATCTGAGCATAATTATATACATAAGTATTTCTATCAAAGGCTTATAATTTTCGGATATATCTATTTGACTCATCGATAGGACCTTAACAGGTCAGTGTGGACCTGGGAGTAATGGCAATGAAGGAGTGACTCTACACTTTCCAGAGTTCCAGAACTGGAGCTTCACTACAGTTTGGGGTTTAGTGTCACGTGCAGGAAATTTTTTGTTATTGGAGGGGGGAGTCTTATCCCCTATCCGGAGAGATGCAGTCGGCGTATTTTAGGCACTGGCAACAGGGTGAACGGTCATGTTTATTTGTAAAATCTACGAAGATGTCACAAAATAAAACATTGTGAAATGACAAATTTTAATTTTGTGTCGATTCGTAACTGGTTAAAATTAAGATTTCTGACAAGAATGCCATGTAACCAAACTTTTAAAGATCACTTGGAGTCGAGTAATTTAATTGTTTACATCAAAAGGTCGAGTATATTTAAGCTGCGGCTAAGTAATTAATACTTTGTTCATAAAAAAAGATAGTTTTGGTAATTTCGGGAGCGGTTATGAATTAAAGATTTGCTGACGTTTTCACATTGAAACAATCGTCATGAAAGTAGCAGTCACAGGTTATATGTAAGGCAGATCCAGCTGCTCCATTTTACTGCAAGTTTCATTGCCTGCTGAGTGTCGAATGATCGGAAATTTGGAAACATCTGTCACTTATGAAATGTAAAAGAGTTCTTAGTTCCTCCAAGCTGAATAAACTAGCTTAATATAACTGGAATGTTTGCAATCTTTTAAAAAGATTTCAACAGAAACAGAAACCTTAGCGCTGTAAGTTATTTCTTGCATCGCTGGGAAGATATCAAAACTAAAAAGTCAAGCTGTTACTAAAACTTTCATAATTGGATATTAACAGTGGGTTATATTAATAATCCAATCTTATTTCATTTGTCTTCCCCTGTAAAGTACCCACTTGCGCCAGGCTTTCCAATAATTTCTGAATAGTCGACTATTAGGAGCAAATTTTGAAAATACATAGCATAAAGAGATATTCTGTGAATAGGTTAGAAATACTCTAAGTAGTGGATAGTGTCAATAAATCCATCTAAAACTTTAGAAATTAAACAAATGTCTTTACTGAAAAATTGTTCAACTGAAAGAAAAACAAAACAAAATAGTCGGATACTGAATTCCGAAAGGTTGAAGAAAAGATTTGATTATTCAAGGTAACTTTAATCAAGTGAATATTAACTTTTCTTTTTTTTATCGAAAATAAAAGTCGGAATAAAAAAGAAAAGAAAAGAAGCAGTGCATTTTCGTTTTTAGAATATCTAAAATTTGAAATTGGTATTTAAAAGAATCCCTTCCAAATTTTGAACTGGTAACTATGAATCTAGCAAAAATAATTAATGATGAAAATGATTAATGTTATTCCCTGATCAACTGAAATTAAAAAAAAAAACGATATTTTTTATGATGATAAAAATAAAAATAAACCTTTTTAATGATTAAATAAATCTTATCAATCATTTAAGTAAAAAAAAAAATTAAGGCATCTGAAAAATTCCCTTATCGTGTATTAATAAATAGTGTGTATGTCCGTTTGTTTAATCTAATTTTTACTTATCTTTTTTCTCTATTATTAAATTGAAATCTAAATTAATTTTAGGTTAAATAAAAAAAAGTAACAATAGAATTACCTCCTGTGATATTGATTGGACTATAATTGAGGGTCCATTTTATTAAATGGGAAATCCTACCAAGTCACGGGAGAGATCATTGTTTGTTTCAGTTTTTTTTTTAGATATGGTGATTTATAATTAGTGTAGCTCTTGGGGTCGTCTATGTATTGAGTGAAAAACGGACAGAGTTTATTTATAATTTATCTATTAGATATATACATGAGATATACTAACGCTATTTTGAGTATTAAGTTGAGAATAATCAAATTAATGATTATTGTGACATTTCGTCTTAGTATTGCTGTTTTTGCTTTGATCATTATCCCACAAATAAGATGACTATTAAAACCTCTTGCATTTTGTCATTCTGCCGTTTATATATATATATATATATATATATATATATATATATATATATATATATATATATATATCCGTAGAGAGACTGTTTAGTTGTATCACAACTCATCAGTGTGGCTAGACACGCAGAACGCTTCAAGCCGGGATTGAAACCCGCCTAACTTTACGTTAGACTTAGTATCATACCGCACAGCCATCAGTCGACATACATCAGCTCGGAAATTATAAGACATTATGTAGTAGCTTTCGCATGTTTACATTTTGCCTTACCGGATACCAGAGTGCTCAATTCATACGAATTGCTTTGCATTTTATATATATATATATATATATATATATATATATATATATATATCATCATCATCATCATCATGTCGCGCTGGTAGCACGGATATCCCTGACCCTCTCTCGCCACTCCTCCCTATCGTTCATCGCCCAAGGTAGGTCTTCAGGACAACATCCCGTATCCTCACATAGCTGCTGAATGTATGTTCGTGCTGGTCGTCCTGCTTTTGCACGGCCATGTGTGGGGGTCCATAAGAGTACATCTCTTATGAGTTCGTCCCTGCTTGTCCAGCAGTGTTCTGCATGTCTGATATATATATATATATATATATATATATATATATATATATATAGAGAGAGAGAGAGAGAGAGAGAGAGTTATATGCTTTCGATATAACCTAAACAGATCGTATACTTTGAAGTAGAGATGGTTGGCATTTATCATACTTAATTTCACTTTGTTCTTCAGTCCGCACTTATTCTAACAAGTAACCACTTTTGAGGAGTGAATTTCTTTCAAACATACATTTAAAAAAATAATACAAGCAATCAGCAATCAGCAATCGGAAACTGTTTCCATATGTGTGTCTCTTTTAACTCATAAAAGCTAACATGAGATATGCGTTATCATTGAGAATGTGTAAGAAGCAAAAAACCCCCACAAGGAATCCCGATGGGTGTGACTGAAATCTGCCGCTTCATTTTATTGTCTTTTAAGTACGAGCAGGTTTAATTCTCTTTTACAAAAATACGCAAATACAAGAATTATTCTAACAACAACCTCGACGATGACGACGACGATGAAATTACTATGTCTTTTTAAAAAAATCTAAAGATAGCCCTTGTAAGTAACAGTTAGCACATTAATATATCAAAGAAACCTCTTCAACTGATTTAAAATTATGTTCTCAATTGAAATGTGGAAAAAATTATTGTTACATTTTGGAGGTCTTGAAGGTTTTCATTAACCCCAAGAGCAGAAAGAAAACGCTCTCAAGCAGTTGTGTCTCGAAAACACATTCACATTAATTTCACAGTCACGATTCTATGGATCTGTCAAGTGATGTGTTTTTTTTTTGTCAATGGAGGAAAGACCTCACATTGGGCTGGGGTCTGCCAAAGCCCCAAATTAGTTGACGGTTTCTTTGTGCGTTTCAAATTCAACTGCTGAACTTTTTGAATCTAACTAAAACATACAAATAACACGTGGCTGTACAAAGCCAATCAAGGATCGCCTATATGATTTCCAACTGTTTTCCATGGATACTCCAGTGGGAAATGCAGCCTTAAACTGCAGCCCTAATCATCCCAACAAAAATGTCAGAATATATCCACCATACCTGGTCATCAATGTTGGTGGTGTAGGTCATTGCATAACATTATGTTCTCAACTGAAATAGGATGAGAATTTAAATATGATGAAATAACCCTAATCTGGAACAAGGTAGATTTGACTGCATGGCATTTGTCAACCCCATATACTGATAATCGGCAACTTACGACCTATGCGACTTACAACGACTCAAAGTTACGTCTGCAAAAAAACAAAAACAAAAATAGATGAGAAATTCCGTACGGCAGGCAGTGCGAACAAGTATTGGTCTCAGTAAAATGATAAAATGTGATAAACAAAAAAGATTGTTGAAAAAGTAAATAATGAAATGTACTTTAAATGTGCTGTACTCTAAAAAATGTAAAAATGGTCAAATAAGATGTTTAAAAGGAGGATAAAAAAAGTCTATAAAATAAATGAACAGAATGATAAAAAGTGAGAAGCGTTTGACTATCAACTAAAAAGAATAAACAGATTGTATCGATACGACAGAACAGAGTAGAAAAAAGACAAAACTATGTTAGATTTTGGTCATACAGTTTGGGGGTCCGTATGTCGTACCACTGTGAGACTTACAACTGAATTGAGTTACAAATGGTAGATCAGAAATTTAACCAGACGGAAGTCGGTTACAATCAGTAAAGAAAAAAAGAAAGAAAGAAAGAAAAAAAAGAAAGAAAAAAGAAAAAAAGTTGTTCTCAAAATGAATTCTTTAAAATTCTTGGGCCACACTAAAAAGCTATAGGCAGTGAATTTAATCCCCACACTGAATATGGTCTAATGTGAAAAAAAAACCCAACAAAAAACAAAAAACAAAAACTTAACGTTCTGATGATCTAGGGAATATTTTCATTTCATGAATCAAATGTTTTCCTGCGCTCTCAAGCAGTAATACAGACACGTGTTGTCATACATTCATATGGAGCGTATTTTTGTAAATAGTTTGAGTTGAATGAAGAAAAGAGAGTTACGAATGTCAAATTTTATGACATATCTATCTTCTGTTAACTGAACGAGAAAATGTTAACCTACTCTACAAAGGACCTTTATTCTATTTACATATGTACTAATAAACCCCAAATGAACATTCAGGGAAATCCCCGTTCTGTAGTGGCTGACGTATTGGGTTGAAACATCGTAGTAAGCGAGTTCGAACTCAAGTCTCACTCTTACTTTCGGGCTAATAACTTTGGGAAAGGTATGACTCTTCTTTTTTTCCGCAGATACGGGTTGAATATTACGACTGTTATTCTTCTACGAGGATGATTTTAACATTAAGGGTTTGGTTTTTTCGCCAATGGTCCGGGAGACCTGGATTCAATCCCAGGTCGCGTCATACCAAAGACTTTAAAAATGGTGCTTGATACCTCCTTGCTTAATACTCAGCAATATAAGGTACGTATCAAGGATAAAATGGAGCAATCCTGGGAAAGGAGTAACGCCCTTCCTTACACCTCGGTGTAGTAGCTATTGAAAAGGAAGCCTTCTGGTCACCCTCGACTACGGTCGCCAACTACAACTTTATGGCATATCAATCATTGTTGGTTATTTAATGCCAAATCGTTTTACATAGATATGAAATAAATGATTTGAAAACACATTTTGTATATACACACAGTTAAATGATCAAACAGTTCTATTTCAAACAATTCAGTTTTGCATAAGTCAACAAAGTTAAATGGTTCCAAGTATTGCAATGTATCACTAACAATTCAATTAAACATTAGTCATTTGTTTACACACAGCTGAATGATCAAACAGTTTTATTTCAAACAGTTCTATTTCAAACAGTTAAATTCTGTATTAGTCATTTGTTTGCATATGGTTTAAATGTAAAACAGTTCTATTTGACGCATAGGTAGGACCCTATCAAGTGCTACCACTCCGGGCCAGAGTGGACCTTCGAGTAATAACAATGAAGGAGTACTCTGCATTCCCCAAAGCTCAAGCATTACTGAAGCCTCAACCTTAGATTGTTTAGTGTCATATACAGGACACTCATTAGGGGATGTATTACCCCTCTGCAGAGATGCAGTCGGTTTATTTTACAGCCTCAGCTTTGGCATTAAGTGACCCTCAAAAGTTGATATGTCATTAAAAAAGAAAATGGAACCGAACCAATATCCATTCATATATCCATGAGCATGTACATTAAATTGGTTGAGAATTCCAATCCTAAAATTCTCGACCGCCTCCTGCGAAAGATTTTATCAGAGAATATCTTTGTGAACAAGAAACAAAACAGCGCCCATATTGAAACAGTATTTTTACTCCATGCATCAAAAATACAAGAAAAAACAATATACATTATTATTTAAACAGTATTCCCTATAGAATTTTACTCGAGTGGCCCAGGGTTGATCATTGCTTTACAATGGAAACAACACATCGCGCCCAGCGAACATTAAATATTCTGTATTCATATGGGCAATTACTTTAATGATCATTCCAAATGTTCAACACAATTTTAAGGTTGGTGAATGTTTTACTTAGGAAAAAACTCTTTTCTACTTTCACCTTTCTCAAACGAAAGTCGAGTTATCAATTTTCCCCCCGTAAAGAATAAATAAAAAGAAAGTGGCTATTATTACATCCAGAAGTAGGAAGAGAGAAAGTAACAGGCTAGATTTGAAACCTTTTGGCGGGGATACAGTCAGCGTATTCTAAGCAGCCCCTCCCCCCAGAGAGAGAGAGATAGATAGATAGATAGAGAGAGAGAGAGAGAGAGAGAGAGAGAGAGAGAGAGAGAGAGAGAGAGAGAGAACAGGTTGCCTTGCACTTTTAAAAGACATAAAACCCTAGTTCTGAGTCATACAGTATCCTTAATAACCAGAACATAAGAAAAGGTAGTTTTGATTTTATTTATTACTTATTTTATATAATAAAAGACTGGCTCTTGAACAAAATATATACTTAGAAGAAACAAATATACCCGAATGGATGACTAAAGGAAAAACCACTCTGATCCAAAAAGGCCCTTGAAAAGGAACTGCCTCCTAGCAACCACAGACCGATAACGTGTCTACAACTGATGTGGAAAATACTAATAGCACAGATTAGAGAGAAGATTTATTGCTCTCTAATAACCCGTGGACTGATTCCCGAAGAACTTAACGGATTCCACAAGCGAATGCATAAGGCATTACATTCCAGAGATGACGTAGACAAACTGTATGTGTCAAGAAAAAAAAGGAAGAAGAGGACTTGCCAGCATTCAAGATAGCGTCGAGGCATCGATACAATGACTGGAAGATTACATAAAAAGTGCAGAAGAAGACTGATTACTTCCACCAGAAATAATACAGACAGCACAAAAAACAGCAAAAAAAAATCAGAAAACAAAAATGGGAAGAAAAACAAATCTCTCGACATTTCAAGCAACAAACAAGCGAAAACACATACAATAAAATTTGGACATGGCTAAGAGAGGGAAATCTGAAGAGGGAAACTGAATCTCCTCTGATAGCTGCACAAAATAATGTCATAAGAACTAACTATGGCAAAGCAAGAGTAGACAAGACGCAACAAAATAGTAGATATAGATATATGATGATACAGACGAAATGATCAATCACATAATAAGCGAATGCAGTAAATTAGCGCGAAAAAGTGATTCACTAGGAAGTTGGTAAGAAGTTTCAGTTTGACCATACGAACAAATGGTATATTTGCAACCCAGAATCCACCCAAGAAAATGAGACACACAAAATTCTCTGGGACTTTAAGATACAAACGGATTACCTAATTTCGGCCAGACGACCAGATCTAGCCAGCAAAAAAAAAAAGAAAAAAAAAAAGAAAAAAAGAAGAACCTACCGAATAAGGAACTTCGCCGTTCCTGTTGATCACAGGGTAAAATAGAAAGAAAGTGAAAAGAGAGATAAGTACCGGGACCTTGCTAGAGAACTGAAAAAACTATGGAACATGAAAGTAGCGGTGATACCAATTATAATTGGTGCACTCGGTACAGTTACCAAAGGATTGGCCAAGGAACTGGAGGACTTGGAAATAAGAGAACGAGTGGAGACCATCCAAACTACAGAATTGTTGAGATCGGCCAGAATCCTGAGAAGAGTCCTGGAGACTTGATGAGACTTGCTACCATTTAGACCCCAGCGTGAAACCATCAGCTAACGCTGGTGTGAAAAACTCCCAAAAGAGAAAAAATAATGTGGCCATGGTATGGATTGACTACAAAAAGGTCTTTCAAACTTGAATATTAGAATGTCTAAAATGTACAAAATATTATAAACCTTATAATGAAAGCTATGGAAAACTTGAAAGTGGAATTAGTGGCAGAAGGATAAAATCTAACAAAGGTTAAAATCCAGAGGTGTCTTCCAGGATACTCACTCTCGCCACTACTATATGTTACAGTGATGATGCTACTCAATAATATATTTAGTAATGGCACATGAGGCTACAAATTTACGAAGTCACAGGAAAAAATATATGTATATGGATGATATTAAAATATTTACCAAAAATTTTAAAAAAAGCAGAAACCCTTAAATAAACTATAAAATATACAGCCAAGATATGGGGAATGAACTTTGGTATTGTAAAATATTCAATGATGATACCAATAAAGTGGGGAAAGAGAAACAATGGAAGGAATAGAGCGACCAAATCAAGAAAGAATCAGAATGCGTGGAGAAAAGAAAAATTGCAAGTACTTGAAAATAATAGAAGTGGATACCATCAAACAACTGGAGATGAAAGAAAAGAATAAGAAAAGAGTATCTCCGAAGAAGGGGGAAACTTTTTGAAAACAAGCTCTACTGCAGAAATCTCATCAAAGGAATTAACTCCTGGAAAATCCCTCTTGTAAAATTCTCCGGATCCCTTTTAGAATGGACAAAGGAGGAACTCAGACAAATGGACGAAAGGACACGGCTTTACATCCAAGAGATGACATTGACAGACTACATGTGTCAAGATAAGGAGGAATCGGAGTCGCTAGTACTGAAGATTGTGTAGAAGCAACAATTCAAGGACTCAAAGAATTCACAAAAAAAGAGCAAAGAAAAACTAATTACTGTAGCCAGTAACAGAAATGGTAACATAAAGACAAACTAAAAACGACAAAATCTGGAAAACAGAAATGGAGAAAAAAAGTAACTGTGTGGCTACTTAAAACTTCTTATTAGGAAGATTACAAACGAGAAGATCTTGACATGACCAAGAAAGTGAACCGTTAGAAGAGAAAGTGAATCTTTGCTAATTGCAGCACGAAATAATGCTATAAGTGCCAATTATTTAAAAGTAGATAATATATAATATGCAGCAGAATAGCAAGTGTCGATTATGTAGATATAGAAATGAGACGTTAATTCACATTATAAACAGAAGCAGAAAATGAATACCAAAAGGAGTATAAGACTAGGCATGACTCATTGAGAAAAATTATCCACTTGGAATTGTACAAAGGATTAAAATTTCACCATACTAACAAAGGGTTTGGTTTAATTTATTTGTTTAAAGGCATGTCAATTTTATGGGTTATTTAATACCAAAGCTATCGTTGTAGAAGAACAGTAGTGGTAATATTTAACCCAGAATTGGGGGAATGAGGTGCTTCATACATTTGTCTAAAAGTATTAGACCGAAAGTGAACGTAATAACACGACTGGAGTTTGAACTCACGACGATGTTGCAGTACATTAGCCACTTCGCCTCCTAGACTCCCCATAAACAAATGGTATCTTTATATCATTAAGGGTTTTCGGACTATTGTCTTCATCTTTATTGTTATTTCCACAACGTTTCGGCCGATATGTCCCCCGGCCTTCTTCAGGTGTTTGTCGAACTCGGGAACCTTCACGGAACTTCGAACTACGTCCCTTATTGAATCCACGGGGGTCGCCTATTCTGATTCCGTTAGCCATTACCAGGTACAAGTGTTAAGTATTCCTGTATTGTTACTCGCCTGCAGTCAGGATTGAACCTGCAACCAGCTGGACACATGGCGTAATTGTTATAGGCGTTGGTTCCCTAAGCTTCTAAGGAGACAATCATCTGGAGGTCGCAAGCGAGTAACAATACAGGAATTCTTAACACTTGTACCCGGTTATGGCTAACGGAATCAGAATAGGCGACCCCCGTGGATTCAATAAAGGATGTAGTTTGAAGTTCCGTGCAGGTTCCCGAGTTCGACAAACACCTGAAGAAGGCTGGAGGACATATCGCCCGAAAGGTTGTGGAAATAACAATAAAGATGAAGACAATAGTCCGAAAACCCTTAATGATATAAATCAACAAGCTTCGTCTCAGAAATTTAGACAAATGGTATATGTACAAACAAAAATCCTTCCTAGAAAATTCATGAAATTCTCTGGGATTTTGAGATACAAATGAATCACCCAGTTTTGGTCAGAAGGCCAGACCCAGTGGGAATTAACAAAAAAATCTTGTCATCTAATGGATTTTAGTGTTACAGCTGACCAAGGAGTGAAAATGAAGGAAAGCAAAAAACTGTTAAACATAAAGGTGACGATAATGCCAATCGTAGTTAGCGTGTTAGGAACCGTCCTCAAAGACTTGGAAAAAAGACTAGAGGAATTGAAAATCAGAGAAAGAATCGTGACCATAGAGATCGCAGTATTGCTAAGATCAGCTAGAATAATCAGGATATTCCTGAAAATCTAAGGAGATTTGCGGTCACTCAGACTCCAGCGAAAGACCACCAGTTAAAACTTGTGTGAAAAACTGGCAAGGAATGAAATAATAATAAACTATACAATTACAGAATGCAGCTAACTGGCTCAAACTGAGTGCAAAAGCATACCTGATTGGGTAAAAAAGGTGTTTCACTGGGAATTGTGCAATTAGCTAAACTTTGACCATACAGATAGATGCCATATGCACCAACAAGAATCTGTCCTGAAGAGCAAGACACAAATTCGCAGGGGTTTTTAAATTAAAATGGACCACTCAATTCCGACTAGAAGACCAGATCTAGTTTTAGTTAATAAAAAGAAGAGAACTTGATGCTAAGTTGATTTCACCATCCCAGTAGATCAGAGAATAAAAGTAAAGTGCAACAACCTGGATCTTACAAGAGAGCTGAAAAACTCTAAAATGTGAAGGTGCAGTCGAACCAATTATAGTTGAAGCTCTTGGAACAATCCCAAAGAACTTCGGAAAAAGTAGTATCTGATCCAGCAAAAGTGAAGAATCTGATTGAGCCGGTCCTGCCAATTCAAAATCAAACGATACAACAGTCCTTTTCAAGACAAAAAAAAAAATACTTCCCGTCCTTTTTAGGATGAGTACCAACTACCATATGCCACTTGTTCTTTTAAGTACAAGCACAACTACACTGTTTAAGGAGTGACACCATCAACTTTATATGATATGTTCTTTTAAGAACAAACAAACTAACCAGCAGTGGCAGACTCGAGCGGCAATGAACAGCAGCACAGACAGTATAACTGTCCGAAATATTCGTCGACCCCGCAAGATCTAAATATCATAAACTTGTTTACAGACTCGAAGAGAAAACTTGCAAGACAAGGAGAGAATTCAAACAATGTCGAAAGGTAGTTACGTTGAACTTTTAAGGTTTATTTCTTATTGGAGACTATTATTTTGTTTTTCGTCTTTGTTTTTAATTCAAATTTTTCAACATGTCTTTTTTTCATGATAGTAGAAGAAAACTTTTATGAAACTTTGGCAACTAATCCTGTGACTTCATTGAAGTCTAGAATTCTCTCTGAGAAGATAAAAAGAAGAAAAAACGAAAAATTATTTAGCAATTTCAAAAGAACATCGAATGCAACATACACTTAAGGAAGGGTAAAGAATATATCGGTCGAAATGTTGAGCCATTTTTCTTTCCTCAATATGCATTTAATAGTCCAAAGAATGTGTAAATCAACTGCATAGAACTTATTCTTTCAATCTAATTACCCTTACATAGTTGGATTTTTTTTAGTGGGGAATCAACGTAGTTTGTGTGAAATTTGTGGAATTTCTTTTTTTTTTTTTGTTGTTGTTTTAAAAAAGGGAATATCAAAATACGAAAATATAAACAAGTATGATGTAAATGTTCAAGCTTAATTTTTGTTCCCCAGAAGACAAATTCACAGAGAGAGAGAGAGAGAGAGAGAGAGAGAGAGAGAGAGAGAGAGAGAGAGAGAAAGAAAGAGATATTAAAAAGAAAATAGGAACTATAGCAATTATGTTCAAGTAGTAATTGGAGGTGGAGTCCCAAACATTTTGTTTGATTGGAACCACGTGTTAGTGACGTCACAGTGTGCCAATATCATGCAGCTATTTGTCTGCTGTGACGATTTTGTCAAGATTCATTTGTCCTTCTATTCCTCTAAGTGCCGCTCAACCGACTTTCAGTTATATTATTATAAATCGTCAAACTGTTTCGGCATTTCTGCCGCGAGGCTGTTGAAAAAGAGGGAGAACCTGTTAGAAGCGTTAGGCAATGTTTATATTAATTCACCACGAGAATGGCACATATTTTGGGGGCCAAGGCGTTAGGAAGGAAAGAAAAAGAAAAAAAGAAAAAAAGAAAAAGAAAAAAAAGGTCTAGTCAAAGAAGCACGATGGTGGAGGAGTCGGAAGGGAGGGGCAGATTTGCTAATCAGGTCCCAGTGCGTTCGGCTGAATTCTTAAAAATATGCTGACACTAAGAGTTTTTGTGTTTATGTTCGTCATGAGAAAAAGTTAATGCCTCACTCGGTTTCTGTGTACATGTTTTTGTAACTGTATACGTGTGCGTATGTGATTGAAAGTCAGTACGTGAGTTTATCACTGTCATTGTATATGTGTAGTATCATCATATGAGTGTGTGTGTGTGTGTGTATTATTTTATTGTCATTTTGTGTCGCTTTAAAGTGTATGTGCACCTACATTGTATATGAATATTCATATACTAATTGGATTCGAAAGATTTACGTAAATTCAGTTTCCATGGTTAACAATACAAAAGCACAAAAAACCAGAGAAATGCACAAATTTAAAGAATATTTAAAACAGATAATTACGGTCGTATGTACGTATAAGAATATACGCAGATATGTTGGTATACGTATCCATATATGTTTACAAAAATAACGTATTCCTATATGCATACATAGAAAGAAGTACTATGAAACACACATCCCACCATATCTGTGAGGCCTGGTATACGCCTGACTGTAACCAGTGCTGAGTGGAGTAAGTTCTAGGTACAACATTAATCTCCATTGATGGTGAGGCTTTAGTTCTGGAACCTTGGGAAGTGTGGAGTCAGCACTTTGTTGTTATTTCTCCTTTTTCCACTTCAATTTCAAGTGGTAGCACCTGTTAGGGTCTCATCTAGATTTCAAGTAGAATCATTTGAGATAATGCTTACAATGACTTTGAACTACGCTCATGCATTGGCTCACAAAACAATGATATTGTAACGGAGTGTGAAGTGTTTACCAGTTTAGAATTATTGTGAATAACGCTAGATCATCATCATCATCATCATCATCAAATTGCGCTGACAGCACCGATTTTCCTGACTCTCTCTCCCTCTATCCGACCCTATCAGCCATCGCTCCGGGCAGGTCTTGATACAAATAAGTTCTTGCTGGTCGGCCAACTCTGGCACGGCCAGGTGTACGGGTTTATAAAAGAACGCCATATGAGTTCTTCCGTGTTCCTCCAGCTGTGTCCCGCATGTCTTGTTTGCAATATTTGGATGGTGTATGAGATGGGAGCTGTTGTTTCGTGAGGTGTTATTTCCAGGATTTGTTCAGGTTAGCTCGTTGTATTCTTTTTCAGTTCTTATATAGCTTTTTATCCATGCTTTTTGTAAGTATCCATGTGGTGCATCCATACAGTAGTATTGACACAGCTACAGCTTTGAAGAAATCCCGTTTTATTTTATCGGATGTCCATGTTTTTGCTAGGCGTATATTAATATCACTTTTAAGTGATGAGATACTGCTGCCGATGTATGTGAACTTGCCTACTAATTTCAGATGCTCGCCACTTAGAGTGCAAATGACTCTTTCTCTTCTAAAACTCATGTATTCTGTTTTATTTGCATTCACGTGGAGGCCATTGCCTCCTGCTGCCTGCTCCAGGCTATGTAGCAGGGATTCGGCTTGGGCAGATGTATTTACAAGAAGCGCTAGATCATCTGCATAGTCTGTGTCTAATAAAGTTTCAGCTGAATATTGTCAACTTCTTGCCTTATTTAGTATAAAGCCATTTTCTAACGATCACTCGATATTCGAAGTATGGAGTCAAAGTAGATTAAAAACAAATATGGTGGTAATGTATCTCCTAGCAAAACTCCAGTGACAATGTCGAAGAAGTCTGTGTCTCCATCATGCGAGCGAACCATTGCTTTCGTGTTTTTATAAAGCGTTCTAGTGGGTCGAGTATTCGCCAATGGTTCGGAAGACCTGGGTTCAATCTCAGGTCGTGTCATACCAAAGACTTTAAAAATGGTATATATAAAGTACGTATCAAAGGTAAAGTGTAGCAATCCAGGGAAAGGAGTAGCGCTCTCCCCTACATCTCGCTGTAGTAGCTATTGAAAAGGGAGCCTTCTGGTCACCAACTTTATTTCGTACCAGACATTTGTATAATGGTTTGGGTGTTTGCCAATGGCCTGGGAGACCTGGGTTCAATCCCATGTCGAGTCATAACAAAGACTCAAAAAATGGTATTTGATGTGTCCTTGCTTAACACTCAGCGTTATAAGGTAAGGACCAAAGTTAAAGTGGAGCAATCCAGAGAAAGGAGTAGCGCTATTTCCTACGCCTCGGTGTAGTAGCTATCGAAAAGGGAGACTTCGAGTCCCCTTCGACTACGGTCACCAACTTTATTACTTTATTATAGCAGTAATAGTTTCTTTTGAGAGACCATAGCATTTCTAGTGGGTAGAGTATTCGCCAATGGTTCGGAAGACCTGGGTCCAATCCCAGGTCGTGTCATACCAAAAACTTTAAAAATGGTACTTGATACCTCCTTGCTTAACACTCAGCAATATAAAGTACGTATCATTTGCTCCATCTTTTCTCTGTGAATAGAATCAAATGCACCGGAGAAATCTACAAACAATAGTGTTGTTTCGAAATATTAGCACAAACTTCTTCGATGATTCTACGGAATTTCAGAATCTGTGATGTTGTTGATTTATTTCCCCGAAAACCGTTCTGATTCTTTGTAAGAATTTTCTCAATTTCAGGTACGATACGGTTGAGTAGCAGAGCATCATAAACCTTAGCAGCAATAGAAGTAAGAGTTATACCTCTGTAGTTCTTAGTGATTCCGAGGTGTCATCTTTCGAAGGGAACGGGATGAAACAGCCTTTTGTCCATTTCTCTATTGTATTTTGTTCATATACGATGTTATAAAAGTCATCAAATTTCCTTGTCTTTCATACTTCTGCGGGTATTTTGTCGAGGCCAGCATATCTTCTTTTAATTTTTGTCAGTTAATTTCTTCCTTTATAAGTCCTACTTAGATATCTTGTTGGCAATTTTTGTGATAGGTTTATCAGTGACTTTAGGGGAGTTTCCAAGCAGAGTTTTGAAATGTTCTTTCCACTCCTCTATTCGTTCTTCCCGTCTGGCATGGTTGGTTTTACTTCCGAGATGCTCTTCCTTTTACTTACTTCATTTAACATCGATCATCCTATTAATCATTGCCTATCTTTTGAGTTTCTTATTTTATTAATCTGACCTTGAATGTATTATTTTTGTTCTTTTTTATATGTATTAGTTAGTTCCCTCGGGGCTTTTTTAAGTTTCTGTGCGTTGGCATTTGTTGGCTTTCTTTTTTTAGTAGCAATGCTATTTTCCTGTTATCTCGTTTTTTCCTAACTACCAGTAACTCCTATGGAACTCTACATTCGGCTCTTGGTTTGGCTGCTATGGACTCTGCTGCTGCTTTAATGAATGAGATTTTCATATTCGTCATTCGGAGTAAGTGTTTCAGATATCTCCCGAAGAGTATCGAATTTGTTTCTTATAGTTACTGTATATTTATCGTTAATATCTCTATTGGTAAGTGATGACCAGTTATAAGGCGTGGTTTTGTCTTTTGTTTCTTATTTTTGCGTTCACTCAGGCGTATCTTTGCAGTGACGATTCTGTTATCGGAAGATACTCCTTCAGAGCGCAATTTATCCACTTATTGTTTATGAGTATATAATTTAGCTGTGCTTTTGCATTATTTGGATAGGTGTAGGCCCATAGTTTTCTCTCCTTTATTCCGAATTTAGTATTAAGGCTTGTTAGTTTTCCAGTGACACGTCTGTTAGATATTCTCAATTTCTGTTTGACGAGTTTTGTCAGCAGAATTTGTTAGTTTCGTCTTTGCCTATTTAAGCATTCATGCTTCCACTGATGATTAGAACGTTGTGTTTGGGGATGTGTTGGACAAGGGGAGATATCTCGTTGTAGAAAATGATGATGTCCGTTTCATCACTGGCATTGGTAGGACTGTTGCAAGAGATGATTGTTTTTTCTCGGTTGGATTCTCTCAGGGCTATTTAATGATTTTAAGACACAAAAACTGAGAAGCCTCCCTACTCTTCCTATGATAGTATTGACAGAATTTTTATATGCTGATACTGAGGCAATTGTCCATCCATTGTCGGTATTATGGTATTTTATTTCTAGTTCGTTATGGTAGTATCAATGTTTTCGCATGCATATGATATCTATGTTAAGCTCTGCTGTAGTCGCTGGCAGCTTAGGTAACTAGTTTACTCTATTTAAAGTCTATTTAAAGTCCTAACATTAACAGTCGCAATATGAAGAGTGTTTTTGCATCTAAGTAATTTTTGTTTGGAGTTGAGTTCTGTAGCTGATTTTTCGAACACGGGGGAGACAGCTTCAACCTCAGTAGAACGCACTCCTTGTTTACCCGCTCGATGTTGTTTAAACCAAGGGTTTGAATTAGAGTCATGTCAATCTTGTGTAGACTGCTTTTTTCCCTCGTCAATAGACGCCGCTCTAAGAGATGAGTAGCAGTAGTTTCCCGACTGAATTATTTGATCCTGGCCGTTGACCTGTGAAGTTCTTCCGCCTAGTGTTTGGCGAAGTTCGCCTTTGACCCAACTTTGGATTCATCCACCCTACTGCACATCCCCCATGCTGCTTCCAATGGCTTCCGGAGAATGGGTTTCGCTTTTAATTTGTTAAGTTTATCTTGGTAAAAGTCCAACTATTCCCTTTTTGTTTAAAAAATTGTTTCTTTTATTTTAATCTGTTACTGAAATTTATTTACATTTTTTGATTGTTCAGATTAAGAATAATTAGGTGATATTTGCTTATGTTTAATTCTCTGAGTTTCACGTTATATTTATCATTTATATCTTCTGCATCTGTAACGTTTGTTTGTTTAAAGATAGAAGTGTAACGTGACCTTTCGGTTTCTTCTGAGGTTTTCCATGCCGTCCGGCAGTAGTTTCTTGACATCACCCTTCTTCTTTTCCTTACTAGCTGACATTAACATTCTGAAGAGTAGTCATAATATTTTCTTTGATTGGTCACCACGAAAAATTCAAAATGAATTTTCGCTAACCGCTTATATCCATCTGCTTCAGCGAAATGTATAGTCATCGTTTAGCCTCGCCTTCCGTTCGCGTTCTGTATTTCACGTCCTATGCTTTGGTTGGTCAACTACCTAAATGAAATTTTTACATATTTCTTCTTCTTCTTTCCTTGAAAGTTCATCTGGTCACATGACCTTTCTATTTCTTCCGCGGTTTTCCATGCTGTCCGGCAGTAGTTTCTCGGCATTTCCCCTCCTCCTTCTTTTTTCCCCCACCTCCTTCTTCTTTTCCTTCTCCTCCTTCTTCTTTTCCCCTCCTCCTCCTTCTTCTTCTTTCCCTCTCTTCCCCCATCTTTTCCCTACTCTAGCTGACATTTTAGAAATTATCCTTAAATCAGGACTTATTTGAAATTATATAACTGAGCAAATTATTTGTACAAAGAATAGTTACTTGAATCTGTTTTCAAAGGATTATTAAATAAGCAGAGTTATTTGAAATTATATAATTGGTCGAAAAAGAAAGAAAGATTTTATAAATAAATGACCCAATAAAAATTGATGGGATGCAAAACCAACCAACCAACCAACCAAACAATCTCATACAAGCATAAACATTCACAGACATTGTTACTCACATAGTGAGGAAAATATTCAGTTTCATTTAGAAATTCGATCTAACAGATTGATTTATTTGAATTCTTATATACAAGAATCTTCCTACAATATTATTGACAAAATATACCAATAAAAATTTTTTTTAAAGATTTCAACAAATGAAAATATAAATAAAATAATATCGGTAATTGAAAGGCAGAAAAATTATTCAATCTCTTTTGTAAATACATGAATATATACTTGAATAGGTTTTGATATGCCAGTCTCTTGGCGTTTCTTGTACCAGACCGTGAAAGATGTTAGAACATTCTTTTTCATATATTTTCTTGAGATTTCTCAGATGGGAGAGTTACCGTGGCTAACGTGATGGACTGTGACATTGTAATAAGCGAGTTCGAATTTCTGTCGAACTAGTAGGTTTACATTCGGACTAATACCCTTGGGAAACGTATAACCCTCCCTTATCTCTTCACCTATCTACGGATTGAATATTACCACTACTGTTCTTCGACAAGGGTGGATTTGACATTAAATAACCAAAAAAGGTTGATATGCTATTAAACAAAGAAACCAAACCAAAAAAAGAAAAAAGAAAAAAGAAAAAGAAAAAAAGAAAAACCCTAGATTGTAGGATTGGCGTTTTCTAGTACAAATCTTTAATTCCTGTCGCAAATTGTAAATGGGATTTAGATCCGGATATTGACATAAATATGTTTCCTCTCGAGCCAATTTTTAGTGTCACGTACCGTATGTTTAAGGTTATTATCATAAATACACTAGAATTTATACAACGATTATCATAGGGAAATACTCAATACATTCTTACATAAAGATCAGGACTGTCTTTCAATTTTTTCTTATATTAAATAGAAGGGAGTTACAGAATCATTTATTCCTATATCTTTTATGCATAATATGATATTAACAAAATAAGAAAAAATGATTGTTCCGTTTTGATTGTAAGTAAGGAATGGAAAAAAGAATATGCAATATGCTAGAGACAAAAATAAGAAAGAAAGAAAGAAAGAAAGAAAGGGGATCGATACCGATATACATCAAAGGCTTATTGTCAGCTTTAATGGAATGAAAAGAACGAAAAAAGAAAGGTGTGAAAAAGAGAGAGAGAGAGAGAGAGAGAGAGAGAGAGAGAACAAAACATATGTATTTATATAATGTTTTGCCCTCTTCCTCTCCCCACTAACTCTCTAGTTCCTTTCTCCGTCTATCTATCTCTCTCACGCTGTATATCTACATATATATAATTTTTTGTTCTCTTCCCCCCTCTCTCGTTTTCCTTTCGTGGTGTAATGGTTATTATCGTCGGAAATGGGTACGGCTATCTGAGTTCAAATCCCGGAGTAGACATTTCACTTCGCGGTAATACACTTAGGAAAGTTATATATCCAACAACTCTCCTTTTAGCTATGAGTAAATTGGGCAGACTGGACTCTTTAGTCTTTGGTATGGCAAGATGAAGGAAAACTCTGAATTCAAACCTGTAAAACTCTGCTTAAAACGATGATTTTGTATTATATCCTGACGTCTAGCGTCTCATCACCAACAATATTTTCTCTTCCTTTGAAAACACTTACAAGGCGGCTCTCAAGGATAAAAGGTTAAGGAGATAAAATGGCAACACTATGCCGTCAAGCTCTAACCAGACCTTCGTTTGTGGCCGGGCTCGCCAGTTCTGCTATAGTTATATTACCAATGAACGTGCTTGCAGTTGGTATTTAATATTTCCTCGTACAAAACTATATAAAACAATTTACTTTTAGTATATGTACCGCTGAAAAGAAAAACATATTTTTTGGCTGAGGAAACTTAATAGAAAAGATACAGAAATTACATGAAATACTAAGAGTTCATTATAGAAAAACATTCTTATTTTGAAGTTGAAGAGTTCTTTATAGAATGAAAGTTGCTGTATGAAAACTTCAAAGATGGGACTGTGCATGGAACGACACGAGGTTTGTTTGGGCAAAAGCCCCTCCTCTCTGTTGGTAGATGCTCCCACTCGTGTGTGCTTCTTGTGGTCGCGGCCAAAACGAAGAGAGAGAGAGAGAGACAGACAGACAGAGAGATTCAACTTTACTGCGTGTTTTATAATGCTACTTTAGACACGTCACCTAGCAGCCATTAGAAGTACTATTTTGGAAAGTAAGGGATGTAATCTCAACACTCACTTCAGATAAATAAGGGACTATTCGTTTTTGACTGTGCAGAAAAAAGGAAGAAAAAGTACACATTACACGTTAAAGAAAGAAAGAAAAAAATGAAAAAACAAACAAACAAATAATCAAAGAGGGAAAGAGGTGGGAGGGAAAGAGGTGGGAGGGAAAGAGGAAGTGATTAAACACTTTTCGTTTGATTGAATGGAGTAGAATAAAAAGAAGGAAAAAAGAAAAGAGGGAAAAAGTAAAGTAAGATAGATTGATAGATAGATCGATCGATAGATAGATAGATAGGGATTAAGAAATAAGAAAAAAAGAAGTTTGAAAACCCATTTTGAAAGTTTATTTTTAATCAAAAGCCTAACTTAATAACAATAATAAAATCTTCCGAAATTAAGAAAATCATTCAGTTTTGATAAAATTTTCGATACAAACTTATTAATAGATGAAAAGGAATTAAACATTAAAATCGAGCAGGTCTAATCACATTTATTTATTTGCAACGAAACAAGAAATGAATAATAATAAATAAGTAATGATGATCAATAAAATAACTTATGCAAAAATTATTGTACAATTTTTTATGTTATTTAGAATGAGCTTTTAAAAAAATTGATAAATGTTCCTTTGTAAATTTCATTGAAAATTTATGTATAAATATTAGAAAGAGAAAACTTATAAAAAGTGTAATTCCCATGGATACAGCTAGTTACAATTAATAGTTTAGCATCTTCGTCTTCAAGGGAAAAAAAACTAAAGATAAAATACTTTGCGAATGACGCAACAGATAAGATGAACAAGAATAATAATTGAATCATAGATTAGAAACTGGAGACATAAAAAAAAATTATTGACGTTGTTTAGTTATTGTGTTGAGAAGATATGGAACTAAAGTGGCACAAAACAACGCCATCAGGTCTAATTATGTTTAAGCGAAAATAGACAAGACGCTACAGAATAGCAATTGTAGATTATGTGGTGATAGAGACGAAACCATTAATTATGAATGCAGCAAACCTGCGCAAAGGGGGTCTAAAATTGGACACGACTGGGTGGGGAAGGTAATCCACTAGGAACTGTGCAAGAAATTGCAATTTGGTCAGACGAACAAATAGTATATGCATAAATCACAATCCGTCCTGGAGAATGAGACGCACACAATTCTCTGGGATTTTGAAATACAAGTAGATCACCTAATCTCGACCAGTAGACATGACCTAGTGAAATAGAGAACCTGCCGACGGACCTCAAGAGGGAAAATCAAGAAACCAAAAAAGAGATATTTGGACCTTGTTCGAGAACTAAAAAAGCAATAGAACATGGACGTGACGATAATACCAATTGTAATTGACGCGGTTGGAACGGTCCCCAGAGCCTTAGTTAGAGGGCTGGAATAATTGGAAATCGGAGGATGAGTAGAGACCATCCAAACTATTGCATTGTTAAGATCAGCCAGAATACTGAGAAGAGTCCTAAAGACATGAGGAGACTTCATGTCATTCAGGATTCAGTGAAACACCATCAGTTAACGCTGGTGAGAAAAACTCGCAAAGCCTGGATTGACTACAAAAAGGCATATGATATGGTAAAAAAATATACAAAATTTCAGATAAAGTTATAAACTTTATCGAGAAAATCTCGAAAACCTGGAGAGTTGAATTGACAGCAGAAGCAAAGATCCAAAGAGATATTCCAAGGAGATGTACTATCACCATTTCTATTTATAATTGCCATGATGCCACTTAACCACATACTCAGAAAATGCACAGCTGGATACAAACTTAGTAAATCGCAAGAAAAGATCAATCACCTAACGTACATGGATGACATCAAACTGTTTGCAGAAAATGAAAAAGAATTGGAAACTCAGTGAGAATATACAGTCAGGATTTTGGGATGAAATTTTGCGTAGAAAAATGCGCCATGCTAATAATGAACAGCGGGAAACGACACAAGACGGACATAATGGAACTACCAAATCAAGAAAAAATTAGAACGCTCGGAGAAAAGGAAATTTACAAACACTAGGGGATTTTGGAAGCTGACGCCATCAGAGAAGTGGAGATGAAAGAAAAAAATTAAAAAGAATATCCCAGGAGAAAGAGAAAACTGCTCGAAACCAAACTATTTAGCAGGAACCTTATAAAAAGGATAAATACCTGTGATGTCCCCCTCATAAGATACTCGGGACCAGAGAAGAACTTAAACAAATGGATCAGGGATCAAGAAAACTAATGACCATGCATAAAGCCTTACATCCCAGTGATGACGTTGACAGACTATAAGTGTCAAGAAAAGAAGGAGGAAGAGGACTTATCAGCAATGAAGATAGCGTTGACGCATCAATACAACGACTTGAAGACTACATAGAAAAACGCGGAGAAAGATTGTTTACAGCCACCAGAAACAATACGGACAAGATGAGAACCAACAGGACGACAATAACTAGAAAACAAAAAGGGGAAGAAAAACAACTCTATGAGGTTTTAAACGACTAATAAGCAACATCTCACACGAGAAAACGTGAACATGGCTAAGAAATGGAAACCTGAAGAGAGAAACCGAATCTCTCCAAATAGCAGCACAAAACAACGCTATAAGAACCAATCTTATCAAAGATAGAATTGATAAGACGCAAAAAAACAGCAGATGTTGGTTATGTGATGTCATAGACGAAACGATCAATCACATAATAAGCGAATGTAGCAAATTAGCACAGAACGAGTATAAGACTAGAGACGACTGGGTGAACAAGGTGACCCACTGAGAATTGTGCAGAAAATTAGAATTTGACCATACGAAAAAATAGTATATGCACAACCCAGAATCTGTCCTGGTGAATGAAATACACTAACTCCTATGGGATTTTGAGATGCAAACGGATCCCCTAATCTTGACCAGACGACCCGACCTTATAATAATCAACAAAAAAAAAAAAAAAAAGAAAAAAAAAAAAAGGAGAATTTGCAAAATTGTGGACTTTGCTGTCCCGTCTGACCACAGAGTAAAACTGAAAGAAAGTGAAAAGAAAGATAAGTATCTGTACCTTTCTAGGAAATTGAAAAAACTGTGTGAATTGAAAGTGACGTTTATACCAATTGTAATTGGTGTTCTTGATACAGTCACCGAAGGCTTAATAAAGGGATTGGAAGACTTCGAAATAAGAGGACGAGTGGAAACCATCAAAACTACTACATTATTGAGATCGGCCAGAATACTGGGAAGAGTCCTGGGGACTTGAGGAGACTTACTGTTACTCAAACCCCAGTGAAAGACCATCAGCTAACGTTGATGGGAAAAACTCGTAAGAGTAAATAATAATAAGGATAATAATAGGAGCCTATTTGGAACAATTCCAAAGAGCCTGGAAAAGAAACGAAATGAACTGGAGATCCATGAAAGACTGAAACCTTTGAAATCAAAGCACATGTGAGATTGGCGTGGATTCTGAGAAGAGTCCTCCAGGAGATCTGAAGGCCACCTGCTAGCACTGGTGTAAAAAGCTGGGAAATAATAAAATAATAACGTCCTTTCCATTTCAATTTTTCGTCAGACTTCCGTCAACAGCTAAAACTGAAGGCCACACACATATAGCAGTTGGATTGAATTATTCCTGCCCAAACTTCATGGTTTCCTATACATCATAGGAAGGAAACTTAAAAAAAGAAAGAAAAATCATTTAAGTAAAATCTTAAAATGCTTAATAAGAGATTAATGTAGGATGTTTTTATTAGTGCATGAAAAAAAAAATCCCTTGAAATATGATAGAGCAGCGGAGAAAGTTAAAACAATCGGAAATGAAAATTATAAAATCGTTGAATTTCCTGACTGAACTCCGCCTTAGTTTATTTATTTTAGGACTAAAGGAAAGTGTTAGCTGATCTGTTACGTTGAGCTTTTAAGATTGAGGCTTAGATTACAGTTAGGATTCGGTTACAATATAGTTTGGCCTTTGCTGCTTTCAATACAAATGTCAGTAGGTTTAAATATTCGAAATGAGCCGAAAAAACAAACAAAACAAAACATCCCCCCCCCCAAACCCAACCCAATGAATATAGAAATGCTAGTAAATTGCTTTTCTATGTCGCCTAAGTAATTTCTTCTTTAGTTTTCCAAAATAACCACAAGAAGATTTGATATTAGAATGTTAAAGCGAGTTCAACTCACCAGTAATTATTTGTTTGTTCTAAATTTAGCCTTTTTAATGTTCATAGGAAATTCACTACCATATCAATTCTCTTGTGACTTTATAGAATATTTACAGTAGTTTATCTCTCAATAAGTGAGATAAACAATTGCATCAAAACGTGATGTAATAATTTAGCGAGGCATAAGAAGGAAAAGTAGGACACAAAAATGTCTTATTCTCCCATGTTTTTCTTTGTCTATTATTTTAACTTCATCCTCTAAGTGCACATAGTTTCTCTTTTCTTTCCATATATGGTCAGCCATACCAGACTTTTCGATTTCACAACTGTTTTTCTTAAAAAAAGCAGCGCCTGTGTTGGACCACAGTAACCTGTTGAGTAGACCAAGTATAGAGATGAAGACGATGAGGGAACCAATAATAAAAAAAATGCTTGATAATAGTAATAATTAGTAATTCATAGTGTTGATAAAAACGTAAGGTTTATAAGTCCTAAACATTCACTATGAATTGTTCTGCAGGACACGCAGCATAACAGATAAAGGCGTTTGGTTCATTAACTTCTTAGTGAAATCATCTGCTGGTTCAGTTTTGACTATAGGTAAAAATAACAAAGGATAATTACTATAGCTTAACAATTATGGTTAATGAAATTAGAATAATCGACCCACGTGGTTCGGTTCGGAGTTCCGGATAGGTTGTCGAGTTCGATAAGAAGCACTTAAAAAGACTACAGGACGCATTGGTCGAAACGTTGTGGATATAACGATGAAGTAAATAGTCCATTATACTCAAAATGATAAAAATTATCAAGCTTTATCTAAAAAATTTAGACAAATTAGACAAATATAATTTCGATAAAATACATTTTTCTAGTCAAAAATTAAAAAAAAATTTACATTAAATATCATGCAGTGAGTAAAAGAGTTTAATAAACGGATATATATATATATATATATATATATATATATATTTATATTGAGAGAGAGAGAGAGAGAGAGAGAGAGAGAGAGAGAGAGAGAGAGAGAGAGAGAGAAAAGTCAGAGTTCTCGAAGCAATTACATAAACTAATTAATACAGTTTTTTCAAAGACTCGGAAATGGATTTATTCCATCATGAACAAAACTGAAGTCTGGAATGTCGATACACTGCCGGAAAAAAATTGAACCTGATTCACATTTTGCAGCTGATACGTATATGTATCAAAGGAAAGAAAAAAGTGATAAGCGTTAGGGGATAAGTGAATGGAAATGATGGAGCTGGATATTCCTGACAACTTTTGCTGGGTGGTTTATGAAGTACAGGGTGTCTCAAAACAGATTCAACCCTTTATTATGATAATAATTTATTTTCGGAGACAAGCGTAATGGCGTTCATTTGGAACACGTCCTGTAAAAATGCATCCTTTAAGCTAGAGACAGCAAATCAATATTATTATATCAGCATCCTGGATATGGCATCTTTTTACAAGTTTCTTGTCTCAGTAATAAATCATTATCAGATTAACGGGTGGCATCTATTTTGGGATGGTTTTGAATGGTCTCGTCTCCAAATAAGTTGAGACGGAAAATATTTTTCCTCTCTTGTTCAAGGCATTTTGATCAAGGATTAATAGTTGTTATAGTATACTATTTTCATATTTAAAACAAAAAAAAGACACAAAATTATTATTAGCAGAGTTATTAGTAGTCGCATGGTTCCATGTATATTGAGACACCCTTTATCAAGTTTTGCGTTATCTTACAGAAAGTCTACCCCCTTTCTGTTCACCGCTGCTGGCAATAATGTCTGGGACATTTGTTGCATCGATTCCAAGTCATGATAATAGATCTTTGCTGTCTAATTGTGTTGGTTGCAAGAGAGTGTAATAAATTATCTCATTACAACACGACCAAAGGAGGGTGTTTCCGAGTTAGATTTTTCCTTTGGAAGTTTGAGGGAGGTCAACTTGTGAACTCACATTTCCCCTTATCATACAGAAATTACTTTCTATCTAATCATTATTTTGAAACGAATAAGTGAATTTCAACAAATTTTTAACCATGTAAACTGATAATCCCAAGACAAATAATATTTCTGATTTTTTTTTTACTTAGCCGATTAATAACAGACATTTAATTTCAGCTTTGCTCCTCGTGTCCAAGGGTTTATTTTTGGATGATTCTTCTCTGATGCACTCAATTTTTCTTCTTCAAATAATAATCTGCGAGCAGAGCAAGGCTCTTCTTGGAGATCCAGATAGCCATAAGCGAATTTTTGGAGTCAATGACGTCATGAATCTAATTTTAGTTCACAAGCGTTGCTGAAAGAGAAAACGGATGAAATTTGAGAAGATTTAGGCGTATTCAGAAGAAAACATTGGGGAAAACAGATTTTGCACTATAACAATAGATAAATAAATAAACAAAAACAAAAAAATCGAGTTACAATCTAATAACTTTCAATTGATTTATAACAGTCGTTCGTTGGTTGGTTTTACGGTACGTCAACCCTGGTTGGGTTATTTGATATCAAAATCTTTTCTTCGCCAACACTTATCACCATGTGGCTTATGTAAGTAATTATTTTATTTAAAATCAGCGCTTAATTTGTTCAATATGATTTGATTCAAATTTCTATGGCTCAACACCAAAGATAACAATTGTCTATTCCTCGTCGCATTTTGAAATGGTCTTCAATTTGGGAGAGACTATTTAATTGTAGGAAATGAGTTTGAACTCCAGTCCCGCTATTACGTTGACTTTCGGACTAATACCATTGGGAAAGGCATGAACCTAAATATTACCATTACTGTCCTTCTACAAGGTTCAGCCAAGATTGTTGGGGCTGCAGAATACACAGACAGCATCTCTGCAGAAGGGTAAGACCCTCTGCCAACGAGTGTCTAGTTTATGACATAAAACAATCAGATAGTGAGGCTTCAGTAATGCTGGAGCTTTGGGGAATGTGAAGTACCCCTTCATTGCCATCGCTCCCAGGTCCACTCTGGCCAGAAGCTGTAGCAACTGATAGGGTCCTATCTACGGGGCAAATACAACTATCTAACATTTTAACTTAGTGCATACACATGACCTATGCTAACATGAATTGTTTGAAATAGAACTGTATGATCATTTGACTATGCGTAAAAAATTGACTGATATTTAATTGAATTGTTAGTGATACATAGCAATACTTGAAGCTCTTTGACTTTGTTGACTTATGCTTACAAATCACATATATCTGATATATATGTATAAATCGGATTTGGCATTAAAAAAACCCTGCAATGGTTGATATACCATAAAACCAAACCAAATCAAACCAATTCTACAAGACATTAAAAAGCCACGTACATAAATATGCCGTTAAACAAAGAAACAAAACCTTAAATCAATGAAACGAAATAAGAATAAAATTTAATAGATATCAGTCACAAAGTAAAAAAAATGAATGAAGTTTAAATAAGTTTTTAAAGTAAGTTTATTCTAGTTTGCTGCGTAGTTGACAAAACCTGAAATAAAGTGCATGCGCAAAATGGATGATTTAAAATGGTGACGATTTATCCATCACACGCTATATATATATATATATATATATATATATATATATATATATATATATATATATATATATTCACAAATTCAATAAATAAATATATATCACAAATTCAATAAATGTCAGATATTCGATGAATCAAAGCAACTGTTTTTAGCATTAACTCAAATATTCAGGGTCCGTGAGAATCAGCTTTCCGATATAAAATTTACATCACTCAAGTTTATATATATATATATATATATATATATATATATATATATATATATATATATATATAGTACAATTTGATGGAGACTCAAACTCGGTTAAGTCGTCATAATAAATTTATTTCCGTCTCGTCAGATGATTATTTACATGGTTCTCTCTCGTCGCAGAGTAGCAAATGTGGAGTTACAGTTCGTATTCAGAAGATAAAATAAAGGAATTAGAAAATAAAAAAATAAAAAGTAAAAATAAAAATTTAAAAATAAAAACAAAAATAAAAATAAAAATAAAGGTGAAAATCAAATTACAATATATATATATATATATATATATATATATATATATATATTTCAAAATGAATAGGTCCACCATGAGATTTATATCGTTTTAAAAATTATTTAAAAGGTTCTCTGAAGAAAGCAACATGCTGGAAACGTACGTAAGAAATAAATAAATAATTCTTAAAAAGATATAAATGTCTTTGTGGACCTATTCATTTTGAAATATTTACTTTTCTTTTGTTGCACCAACAAAAAAAGAAAAAAAAATTACACCCCCCCACATATATATATAGCATGAGATAGATAAGTTGTCACCATTTTGAATTATTAACTGTAAAATATTTTATTCTTCAGGAAATTGCAGAATTACCGGAAGCAATGACTTGGCGAGCGCTGTAAAACTTCAGGGTGTATAACTCAGGAGGGTAAATATTTGGACGATATAATCTTTAAAATAAATGATGACAATGACAAAATAAATAGTGAATGTTGTTTATTCTTCGAGTAAAATAAGATCCTTTTTTTTATCTACTTTCCAAAACCGAGAGATAATTTTGCCAGAAACCGTATTTCATCCAAATCTAAATATTGTAAAAAATAAGTGTTAATTTGATACAAAAATTTCCAGTCTGCAAAAAAAAAAAAAAGACAAAAACAAAAAACAAAAAAACAAAACAAAAAAACCTTTTATTCATTGGAATTCTTTGCAATATTATTCACTCATAAAAGTGTAAGTCCGGGTTTTCTATAACCATTCTCTATTTTTCAAGTAAACTGTGTATTCAATCAGAAAAGAATATACACAATACACATGTTTGTATATTAAAATAATAATCTCTTCTGATAGTAACAAGTACATAAATATATATATAATTACTGAGAAGAATCAGTGATAAAGTTATTTGTTATACATAACAATTTCAACGAACGTATCTTCAGGCGTAAAATCATATCTACTTGTATCAGGTCGGTTTTCCTCGATGATGTGAATGAGGAAACTCAATATTAATATAGATATTCATATCATACGTACAGCAGACTTTTCAAGTACATGAATGTATTGAGTGTTCGAAGAGTATGAAGACTACGATATACTCATCTGCCAGTTAGAACTCGTAAACCTTGGATTTTGGTACGTAAACACCAATCACAGACACTTAACAGGAATACCAAACTCTCTCTCACAGCTACAAAAAAAAAAAAAAAAAAAAAAAAAGGAAAGCAACAAAGGTTTTTCGCACCAAAAGTTCCTAAAATTTATGAGCTCAATTAATCCTCATCCTCATATCCCATAATTTCTTTAGGTTGTCGGAGTGATATGGATTTGTCTTTCCAATAACATTAATATGAAGCAAAACAGAAACGTCCTTGTTCAGGATTTGAATTTGGTTCGCTGGGTTAATTTCGAAAAATGATAACAGTTATGCCACACTCACCTCCATATGTAATCTTATAATTCGTTAAATGTTCGTCCGTCTGTACAGCCAAGTCTCCGCCATTTTTGTTCTGATTTCAACTAAACTTTTAGAAATTTTTGGTTCATCCATTAAGTAGATATTAATAGTAAGTAGCTAAGATTATTTTACTTTTATTTCTCAAACTAAAATTACATTTTATACTAGTAAAATGTTTACTATTCGTAAGGTAAAAATGATTTGCTATCAAAGATAATTTTAAAATCCGAATGCTATACAGTTGCGTATTGGTAGTTTTATATCAAAAAGTAGATGATGGCAAAATAGCTGTTAAGAAATAGTTATTCTTTAAATGTTATTGATTCTTTAAATTATTCTAAAAAGCTGATGACTTAGCAATTATTCAGCATAAAATAATTCATCAATTACCAGTCTCTATCAAAAGTACAATTCAGATTGTCCTCTGCTGAGAGAGGGAGAGAGAAAGAGAGATAGATAGAGACAGACAGACAGAAGAAGAAGAAGAATTTCCACATTTGTTTTTAAAGTCTTATATGTCCATGATTATATATATATATATATATATATATATATATATATATATATATATAAAATAAAGGAATTAAAAAAATAAAAAATAAAAAAGTAAAAATTAAAAATTAGAAAATAAAAATAAAAATAAAAATTAATTCCTTTATTTTATCTTCTGAATACGAACTGTAACTCCACATTTGCTACTCTGCGACGAGAGAGAAGCATGTAAATAGTCATCTGACGAGACGGAGAGTTTAGTAATATTCTCCACCGAAATGAATTTATTATGACGACTTAACCGAGTTTTGAGTCTCCATCAAATTGTACTATGTACGCTCTGAATGTGAATTTTGTTATACCCTAGCGACTAAATAGGGAACTAACAATAGCCATACATTGAGCACTCTCATAGATTTATATGATTTTCCTCATATATTCTATGTAAAGAATAATCCACACCTACTGTCCTTGGACACTGACAAGATATTTTAAAGATATATATATATATATATATATATATATATATATATATATATATATATATATATATATATATATATTCCATCCTCTTTGGCTCAATTCTTTCAGCTTCTTTTCCCAGATGGAAACAAACCAATCCTTCTGTAATACTGTACGTTTTATGCTCTATTAACATTCTTTGGTTTGTATTATTAGGTGTGTAAGAAACTGTAAAAACTGTTAAATGTAGACTCAGTTGATTGGTTGAAATTTGAAGGTTATTTTCTGAAATTTCATAATATATATCAATAATCGGAAACCGACATGAACATTAGAGGAGCGGGATTACAATACGTGGAATTTCAGTTATGTAATTTCCTCCTTATGAAGGAATTTTTTTTTTTTGTGTTATAATCAAACGGGGGACATCTCCACTCTAGACGGAACTCCTCTTAAACTAGTAGACAAATTCACTTACCTAGGAAGCAGCGTCGAATCAACCGAAAAGGACATCGACACGAGGTTAACGAAAGCATGGACAGCTATCAATAGGCTATCGATTATATGGAAATCAGACCTAACCGATAAAATGAAACGCAGTTTCTTCCAGGCAGCAGTCACGTCGATATTGCTATATGGGTGTACTACAAGGACGCTAACAAAACGGCTGGAGAAGAAGCTAGACGGCAATTACACAAGAATGCTGCGTGCAATCTTGAACAAGTCCTGGCGGCAACACTCCACAAGACACCAACTGTACGGCCTCCTGTCTCCTATCACGAAAACTATTCAAGTTAGACGAACCAGACATGCAGGACACTGCTGGAGAAGCAGGGACGAACTCATAAGTGATGTACTCTTATGGACCCCCTCACATGGCCGTGCAAAAGCAGGACGACCAGCACGAACATACATTCAGCAGCTATGTGAGGATATGGGATGTTGTCCTGAAGACTTGCCTAGGGCGATGAACGATAGGGAGGAGTGGCGAGAGAGGGTCAGGGATATCCGTGCTACCAGCGCGACATGATGATGATGATGATGAAGGAAATTATTACCAACAACGTTTTCTACATTTAAATATATATTTTAGGAGTCAATGTATGACAATTATAAATAAATCAAATCTATTCAGATAAAAGAAAGAGTAACCAGATTATTAACAGAATAAGTTAGAAATAAAGAGAAACATCAATAGCATAATAGAAAAAAAGATGTAAAAGTAAGTGAATAAATAAAATGTTCACTATTCAGAAACACGTCTAATAAATCTTCGATTGTCCCGAATAGAATCATATAGAAATTAATTATTAGGGATAAAAGATGTCTTCATGAAAAGAACCTCGACCAACTTTAAAAAGGTTAAAAAAAAAAAAAGGCCGTTGCAATAAAACGTACTACTTGTACTTACTTGTATCGACTTTCACCCCGGTCGGGTTGAACCCACTTCCTCCCAAGCAATGTTGCTCGTTGAAGAAGATACTTTGGGACTTGATTGAGGGAAGGGTCCCAAGTCCTACTCGGAAAAATGCCCTGTTTGCCGTAGATTTTCCACAGATGCATTGACAGCGCGACCCGAGACCGCCGGTTACCGGAACAGACATCTGGATTTTCACCAGAGCCCCTTTAGCCGGGTTGCGGTCCTAATACCGCTGGGTGCCAGACCAATCCGCCTTGGGTGGCCCTATTAGGAATCGAAGTCCCCGACGGCTTAGCTCTGGCGCAACCCGTTGCCACCACCCTGCCATGTTGAGGAGGGGTTGGACTTTAGGGTCGGGTTGCAATAAAAGAACCGTTACAAACGATGTTTTTGCTATTTGCTTTCTAATCAGTAACAATTTAGAATTTGTACCGGGAAGCTTAAAAGATTCAATATTAATCAACTCCGTTAAGGTGGTGAACCTTTCCTTATTTAAAGGGTAAGGGTTGGGTTTATTGACTGGTGCCTAAAGCGTCACTTAAAGTGAATGATGACTGAACTGTAGCTATTTTTGGAACCGCCTCATAGGAAACTTGCTTCCTATGGGGTCCTTATATTAAACCGACCTTGTGTCATATCTTAACACCATCGGTGGGAGGTTGGATAAATAAAATAACTACCGGAAGTATTATTTTCTTTGCGTCTATCTTCTTTTAGAGTCATTCATAATCTAAAAGGGTTGTTTTCTTTTTTTTTCCTTGAGGCTTCTCAAAATAATTAGAGTACATCGACCAATTCTTTTAATTGAAAAAAATAATAGAATTTAAAAGTCAGTTTCTAAATTGAAACTGTTGCAAAATTAGTTGATTCTCTTTATTTATTGTTTTTGTTCGAAAGGAATAAAGGGTAACTTTATTTCTGCTTCTTGTCGTATGCTAAGTTCGTTAAACACACACGCTGATTGTGAGAGAGAGCGAGGGAAAATACACGGGCGTCCCATGTAAAAGAAGCAAACGTCAGCGAATTTTTTTTCCGGCTCGAAGCACTATAGGGTGTGGGAATAGTAGAGGACAATCAGCTTTAAATAGAAATGAGGGTAAATGTGATCCGTCAGAATATGTCGCCGGGTAAAGGAAATATTTCCATCGAGGGGAAAAACAACACATTCAGCGCTAGGAGCGCAGAACCGAGTTGAGGAACGTTTCGAAGACTGAAAATAGATGAATAAATAAATAAAATACTTAAAAAAAAAGAGAAAAATATATGGTGGGACGAAAAGCTTTTAATGCCAAGCAGCACACACACACACACACATATATATATATATTTTTTTTTACTTATAGTTACTCTTACATATAGCATCATGTTCACACACAACTTTCATGTAATAATGTTTTCTGTGAACAAAGTACATTTTTTCCTTTTTTTTCAGAACTCTATATTTTTATATGTTGTTAATACAAGTATATGCAGATATCGTCGTCTTATGTGTGCGTGTACCTTGGGTGGGTAAGTGTGGCTAGAGAATGCAGTATATACATGCATTCAGCAATTTAATAATATATCCGATTATACGAGGCAGAATCAATAAATCACAAACGCTTCTTTTCTTTTCTTTTTTCTGATTAATTAAATATCTATCTAAAATTTTAATTGTATAGTGTTCGATTTATGTGATTGATATTCATTACTAAATTAAATATATGGACAAGGAAGAAGATTATGCTGAGAAATGAATACTTTTTATTGGTAGGCTACAGACTTATTGATTTACCTAAGTATATATTAAATCCATTTTACAAGTATATTTTCTAAGTTTATTAAGAATTAGATTTCAAATACAAAAGTAAATGTACTTGATATATAAACTTCAAAAAAATATATACCTATATACATACTATCAATTACATAAGTAAACAAATATGGTAATTCATTCCTTTATGCATTTTTATTGGGAGCGGCGTAACGGTTATTGTTGTAGGAAATAGACCCGGTGAACCAAGTCCAAATCCTGAACGAGGCTGTTTTATGTTTCATTTCGGGCTATTAAACTTGGGAAAAAGGAGGTGCCCGTGGTGTAATGATTATCGTCGTAGGAAATGGACACGGCGACACCAGTTCAAATCCTGGACGATACCGATTGCATTTCACATAGCACTAATACCCTTGGGAAAGGTATGAATCCAATTATTCTCCCTCCAGCTATGGGTAAATAGTTGGACAGACTGGGCTCTTCAGTCTTGGTAAGGCAAATAGTCTAGGAGAAGGAAAACTCTGAATTCAAACCTGTTAAACTCCGCTTAAAAAATTGACCTTGTATCATATCCTGCCCGAGCGGAGTGGTTGGTAAATATATATTACCCTTGGGAAAGGTATGAATTGATTTCTTATTACTCACCACCTCAGTTCTGTGTTTTCTAGACTTATTAAGGCAACCAGTATAGGAGAAGGAAAATTCAAAACCAGAAGCCCGTAAAAATCTCCGACGTTGTCTTCAGCCATGTTTTTATTAATTCCTGTGGTAACATTGATGTCAAAGTCTATGAAATATTGCCCTTCCCTTATCGGAGTCGTGAAGAGAAGAGACCTGTTACATGGGCAACAGGTGGTCTTATATACAAACTTGCCCAGGCGCTGATCCGCAGTCTTGCGAGACTGATGGATGCCCTAATATTTAGATGCATCAATTAGTAGATAACCTTATGATGAAAAATTATTCATTTTAAAGTATAATCTCCTTTTTTGTCAATACCCTTAAACCTATGTTTTTTTCATGAATGACATAGATTGAACATTATGCAGTGGAAATTTCTGATAAAAACATCAGTTCGTAAATACATGTCAAGCTGCGGATGTACTAGTCCAGCATCATATCTGTCCGTGTGCATTTATAAAAGTAAATATACGGACACATATTAACTGCTAAAGAAAAATTTATGTTATCTGACAAACGTATGCAGATTTTTACGAAACAAATGCATACTGTTATGAGTAAGAACGTCAAACGGATATGGAAGTATATTTGCGATAAGTTAGAAAGAAGCAATATTTACTGAGCTCAACTTAGTCTAACATAGACCACACAGAATCAAATATATATTCACCCTTCTTTACGTAGGGACATAAGCTTATAATTCAGTAAATCTCGGTCCGTCTGTTCGTTCAGCTATAACTCGACCATTTCTCCCCCCACCCGATTTCATCCAAACTTTCAGAATTTGTTAGATTTTTGCCTGGAAAGATTTTAAACTATATTAGGAAATGCGTTTTTTTTTTAGTTGACCCCTGTGTATTTCTGCTGTCCCCTTTTTGGCAAAAAGGTGTCGTCGGTCTCACAACGCTTACTTATTCACGAGATTATCGTTATAAGATGCAGGTCGTTCTCTTCTTTTCAACATGTTCGGTCACGATTAAGTATAAAGACACCAAGAGGGAAATTCATTTCATCTTAATGTTTGGCAAAAAAACGATGTTTTTTTTCTTTTCTTTTCTTTTTTAGTTTAGACTAATATAACCCCCACCCCGCCTCCAGTGTGAAAAATGATAAAATTAAATTTTTATTCGAAATATTTATTTATTTTTAATAGTTTCGAAAGTATCTGACAATACGACAGAGACTTGTAGTAAAAAACGATAGAAACTCCTTTTAAATACGAATAATTATCCTAAATTTTCATAAAAGCCACTAAATAATGATTATCTTTCAACCTGTAAGTAATATGCAGAAGTTTGATTGGTCAGTAGTTCTCAAGTATTTCTAGCCAGAGACACACTTCAGAGGCTACAAAAATGTTTATGTCAATTCTAAAATGTATTTAAAAAGGCATTTTAACCTTTTAGATGATGAAGTGATTTAAACAACAGAACATTTTACACTGGTTAACACAATTTTTGGTGCCAAGAAATAAAAGATATTTCATTGCAAATTTGATGGTGCTGATTCCGAAAATGACCTTTTAGTTTTTCATGGTTAGCAACTGTTTTTGCTGTTCTGTAATTACTCATTTTTGGAAAAAAAGATGTATTTACGATTGGTTAATTGTACAATTTAGTTATTAAAGGTCGTAGAAAACCATTAATTTTCTGGTAAGCCGAGTAATTTATGTTATCTACCTGAAATAAACTATTTCTATAAGAAAAAGTGTTTTTGAGTAAAAAATTTGAAATAGAAGTGCCGAATTTTTCCAATTTTTCGCCAAAATTCAAATTAACTGATAAAATTTATAAGTAATATACTTTAGTAAAGCTGATAATTAAGGTAAAATCAGAAAATGAAACCCTCAAATCTTCTGTTTGATATTCATACATTTATTTCATCACTTTTGTCCCTTCACTATGGAAGGAAACCAAGAATATTCAGAGCTTTTGTTTTCACAGTTGGAAAGAAACTCCAACTAAAGACATCCCAATTGAATACACTTATTCCATTGTACATGATGAACATCATGAAAATGGTTTCCCCATAACACCAGGAAACTCATTAAGGATGATGAATTTGTTAATTCAATGAATGAATTGGAATTACGCGCTTGGATATCGTTTGTTGATGTGATGAAAAACTTTTTAGGCCATCGCCAGGTCGAAAACTTCAAGGAGTTAGAAGTAAAAGCTATTGAAAAATCTACTGAACATAGCTGCTAATAGGAGTATTAAGGTTAATTCTTTACATAGCCATCTAGATAAATTTCCGGATAATTGAAGCGACGTGAGTGATAAGCAAGGAAAGGGATTCCATCAGGATATCAAAACATTGGAAGAGCGTTACCAGGGACAGTGGGACAAACGATTGATGGCTGACAACTGCTGGAATATCAGAAGAGACTAATATAACATTGACAATCAAGAAAGAGAACATTTTTACCGTATTTCTCATGTTCACGAAGGTTTTATTTCTGTCGTTTGTTTATTGAATGATTTGTGGGTCTTGGTATATTCAATCGTATTATTAAAAAAAAAAAATAGAATCTGATTGTTATTGCAAAAATAGCATTTCTCAATAAGCAGACCAGTATTTGTGGATTTAAATAAGAATTGAGAGGTTTCTACGATTTTACTTTGAGAAATATTGCCATCGGTCAATATTATATATATTGAAAACAAATGAAAAAATGCATTTTTCAAAAAATGATGTATTTCTGTATCGCAAAGACGGAAGCTAAACAAGAAAAGGTCATTTTCTGTTTCAGCGACCTCAAATTAGCTAATAAAGATGTTTGGTGCATCGACACCATTTCAAATTTTTTTTTGTTGATCAGTGTTATTAGTCACTACTTTTGTTCAGTGAATTAGGGACGGTTATAAATGAAAAAATTGGACATTTCTTGAGATTTTTTATGTTGAGTCGTACATATGAAAAACAGATTTTCTTCTTTTTTGGCATTTAACGGTAGTAAGAGAAGAAAATTCCGATTCACACAAATAGGAAGAAGAAAAACTGCATGAAATGGGCCTCTTTTTTTTTTCAGGACATTCTTCTCTGATTGCAATTTGAAATATATCAATGATTAACGCTTCATCCTTAATTTTAAATAAACACTCACAGGATTAGAAGCTAATTCTTCTTCACATAATATCAATAGAAAATTTCTGGCAGTCTTTCGAACGGAATCATAATATTTTGTGTTTCATGATGTAAAAGAAAAGTTTAATTTCTGTTCTTATTTCAAATCTTTTATGATTTACGTATAATTTTTGAGGCACTCATAGCACTATCCCATAAAGTACGAATATATCGTAATTTTTGAACTACTATAGTTGATAGATAGATAGATAGATAGATAGATAGAACTGGAAGTAATGACAACATATGAATTTACACTCCCCAGAACTCCTAAAATTGGACGATATCATTGGAGGTCATTTAATATCATACCTATTAAGGTATGTGCATCTATTTGTAATTGTTGGCGAGATAATAAATTGAATATTGATTAACTTTCTTCTTCAGACATTTTATCTTTGACAGTCACAATAATCTCCAATTACACACCTAAAATGTAACATTCGTTGCTAATCATTAGCTAAAAAAACCCCGAAAAAGCCTTACCCCCCCCCAAAAAAAAACCAGCAAAAACTTTTAAATCCGCCTCTCTTTTGCTTAATGAACGTATAAAAGCATTGGATGTAAAAATGTAGAATATCCGACGACTTACCGATAATAGACTAGAATATATCAACAAATAAAAAGTCGAAATCCTTGATTAATTTTCTCTGTTTACTGGTTTCAGTAACATCTGAAATATTTGTCGAGATATCTGAACCATTAAAATCGGTAAAATTCGTATCAAAATGTTTGAACATCTTCACAGTTTCGGAAAACAAGATATCAAAACTTGCTCCAGATTATATACAGATGCCTATCATCATCTTGTCGCGCCATCAGCATGGATATCCCTGACTCTCTCTCGCCACCTCTCCCTATCGTTCATTGCTTCCGGTAGGTCCCCAGGGCTACACCCCGTATCCTCACAGAGCTGCTGTATGTAGGTTCGAGCTGGCCGCCCTGCTTTTGTACGGCCATGTGAAGGGGTCCATAGTAGCGCATCACTTATGAGCTCGTCCCTACTTCTCAAGCAGTGTCCTGCATGTCTAGTTCGTCTAACTTGGATAGTTTTCGTGATGGGTGGTAGGTGGCCGTACAGCTGCTGCTTTGTGGGGTGTTGCCTCCAGGACTTGTTCAATATTGCTCGCAGCATTCTTATGTAATTGCCGTCAAGCTTTTTCTCCAGCCATTTAGTTAGCGTTCATGTAGTGCATCCATATAGCAATATGGGGGAATTTCATCAAGCCCTGCGGCTTTTATATTTTGAATTTTTCTAAGTACTGAGTCGAGTTCTTCTAGAGTAAATGGTCCTTGTTTGATGTCTAATTGCTTACTAATAATTCTCGTGATTGGTTCATGTGTAAATTTCGGTGGGTTTCCTAGTAGATTCTGGAAATGCTGTTTCCACAGTTTTATTCGTTCTTGTTGGTTTGTAGCTTTCAGTTTAGCTTTGGCTGTGCTATTCCTTCTGCTCACTTCGTTTATTGTTTGCCATGCTATCCTAGATTGCCTAACTTCCACTGAGTCTCCAATCTTATATATCTGATTTTGTATGTATTCTGTCAGTTCTTTCAGGTATATGCTTGATAATTCATTTTCTGCCTGTTTTGTTTCAGGGCATTTGTGTTACTTGGGTTCTTCCGATTGCCTTTGGAGGCAGTTTTCACGTCTGTACGTTTTTCTCTAACCGGTAATGTCTCCCATGGGACTCTAGATTTTGTTCTATATTTTGTTGCTATGTATTCAGCTGCTGTTTCTAGGTGGGCATTGACGAAATTCTCATATTCGTCATTTGGAATACGTGTTTCTGTCTTCTCCAGTAGTGCATCGAATTTGTTTCGTAATGCTACATATTTATCTCTAATATCCTTGTTATTAAGAAGGGCCCAGTCATAGTGTATGGTGGTCGTTGTTCGGGTGGCATTCTTTCGTAGGCTCAATCGTATTTTTGCCGTGACAATTCGGTGCTCGGAAGACACACCTACGAATGAGAAGTAGGCCTCGCAATTCACTGCGCTATTTTTCCATTTCTTGTTATAAAGACGTAGTCTATTTGTGGTTTAGTATTGTTTGCGTATATGTAAGTCCATAATTTTTCCTCCCTTTTTTGAAAGTTTGTATTGAGGCATGTTAATCTATTTTCTATCGTGAAATCGGTTAGATGTTGTTCATTCCTGTTTGACGAGTTGTGAAGGCTGTATTTGTGGTTTCTGCTTTTCCCGATTTGGGCATTCATGTCTCCGCCAATGACAAGAACGTTGTGTTTCGGGATGCTACACACAAGAGAGGATAGCACATCGTAGAAGGCGACGAGTTTAGTTTCTTCACTAATATTGGTAGGGCTGTTGCAGGAGATGATTGTTGCTCTGGGGTTGCCATTAAAAGTAGCTACCATCATCCTTGGGTGTATTTTCTCTATATTATTTAGTGATTTTAGTGCTTGTGGTCCTATAAGCATACCTACTACTCCTATCGTGGCATTGAAAGAGTTTTTCCATGCTGATGCAGTGGCTAGAGTCCATCCATTGCCAGTATCGGGATATTTAATATCCTCGCTATGTGTGTATCTGTGTTCTTGAATGCATATCATGTGTATTTTATGTTCTACGGCCGATGTAGTAAGCTCCGGTAGTTGTCCTATTCTATTTAAGGTTTAAACGTTAAATGTTGCTATTTGTATTGTGTATTTGCATTTTATTAATTTTTGCTGTTTGAGCTCTGTAGCTGATTTTTCGAACACTGAAGACATGTGGTTTGAGTGTGGGTCATGGTTATCTTTCAATGGCTGTTTTTATTCTCATTTATAGAAGGCCCCTTATAGATGAGCAGCAGTAGTTCTCCGATCAAACTATTCGATCCTGGCTGTTGAACCGTAGGGTTCATACGCCCAGGACCATGTTAGGCATTGCGTTGAGCCGTTAGAGGGTTTATCCGCTTGCCTTTACGTCCACTACGCTGCTTCCCATGGATTCCGTGGTTTTTTTTTGGTGGGGGGAGAGGAAAAGGTTAGCGGCATTTAGAGGTGGGGGTCTGATTTTTTTTGTAGGAGGAGAGGAAAAGGTTAGTGGTGTTTAGAGAGGGGGTCTGATTTTTTTATTATTAAGTTTTAATAAGTTTTATTAAGTTTTAACAGGTCTATTTTTTTAATTCATTAAAGTAGTTTTTTTTAATGTTTCTTGGCATCCTTATGGCATTCTGTTTTACATTTTGCTTTGGTTCTTGGGTTCTAATTGTGTTGGTTTCTTCGACCAGGTTCAAATATTAATTTGGATTTACGGTAAAAATTGCCTTTATATTTAAGACACAGCCGTGATTTTGCGAAGAAAGAAAATACAATTTTTAAATAAAATCCTTCATACATTTTAAATGATAGAAGAGTTAAAGGAAATATCATATTGACCAGCTTTTGACTTGTCTTGCAGTGGAAACATGGGTCTTAAGAACACGAACACTTTCTTTTAAATTTACAATTTCATATTAGTTTAAACATATTAAATGCAATAAGAAATTCTATTCCAACACACCAGAATGTAAGATTCTATGAGTGAATCTTTTTGTGTATTCGTCCTTTTTTATTTTATTATTTTTACTATACTTTTACTGTTGTCGTATGTGTTGCTTGCTATTCAATCGCCAAAGAAAATATCATCTGAATTCCAAAAGGCACGGAAAAATACCATAACTGCTAACATGGTCAATTATGTTCCTCTACTGATAAACATGTTTTCTCTTCCACCGCCCTTAATGGTAAAACTACTGAAGAATGTGTCCAACAAAAATATTTACACGTTAAAATTATCATACTGAAAAAAAAAGCCCAATTCAATTTCCAGCACATTATCATTAAGTTAAGTATCAAATATGTTTTTGATACGTTATTCTATTTAATTCTTTTTATTACGATTCATTGTTAAGGATTTCGTAAGTATTTTTTAGAGCATAGAAACATTTGGTTAAGGCATGATGTAATACAAAGCGAGGCTTGCAATTTCTTCAAATGTCTCGGGATTCATGGATACTTAAACACAAGGGAATACCATGGATATTTTCAGGTTTCTTGGCACACGGCAACAAAATACGTGCGTGTAAATTAAGAACAAATGAAATACAGAGTTAGAAAAGTGCCAACTATTATTATTACTACTAAGTAATAGTTGTTTTTAGAAAAAAGGGTGAAGAACTTGAAAAAGTGAAATGGTTGATATTAAAGAAAACTTTTGCTTGTAATGAGGAATCTAAACAATTGTGCTTGAAAGAAAAATTTAACATCTTAAATTTTCCTAATCCTAATAATCTCTTGAATAAAAAATTGGAGTTGGTATCAAAATGTCGTCATGAAGCTGAACATCTGCTTTATAAATTAACATCAGGTTAAATTGCATGGCCTAAATTTTGTCACGCAACTCAAGTTTTTTATTACCAATGTTAGGGATATACTTTACAGCCAACTGACAACAGATGTTGTTAAACAAAACTCACCAGTTGATCGATTATGTGAAACTCAGGGTCATGAGTGAATATTATTTTTATTATCTTTTGGGTGATATTCTTACATTTGCTTAACATCTATGGTTGGTACATTAGTTTAGTCGTCATTGTTTTACTGATTTTACAGTCGCTTTAGACTTTATCTAATGGTGAATGCCGTAATCTAATTATATATATATATATATATATATATATATATATATATATATATATATATATATACAAGTCTGCATGTGATTGCGTGCGAGTGTGCGTGTGTAAATACACAAAAAAATTATAAAAGTAAGAGAAATGAATACGAAAAGTTTGTATCTTCTTCCGCCCATTGCCCTGGTGGAATGGGCGGAGAGTGTCATGGTCGACTGATGAAAAGGAATTTGTTTTCAGTTCCAGTCTTTAAAATGGCAATTAAGCGTGGAATGACTGCTCTCTCAAGAGTTTGCCAGAAATTCACATAAAACGAATAAAAATTCGTACAGGAAAGGGTTTTTAGAAGTCAAAAACTGTTAAGTTTTTGCATTTAGCATGCACTGACTACTGTGGAGCAAGGAAGAATATTTTTGAAGCAGGTGTCAACACTTCATTTATCATTTTGTTTGAAAGTTTCAAGCAAAAATGATAGGAACAAAGGAATTGTTTTGTTATATAAATAAAAAAAAGGTGAACAACGATAGAAATTAAACCTAAAAAAAAAGAAAGAAAGAAAGAAGGGAAATGATAAAAAAAGGGACGAAGAAATAGATAAAAAGAAAAAGAAAATTGCGATTAAAGCTGAAAGAGAAATGAAGGCTGGTCAGTGAAATGGACAAGATTACTTAACAAAGAACTGGATAAAGTGAATTACAAGAGAAGTTAAAAGAAATAAAGAGAAAAATATAGGAAAGAAGACCGTAGAATTAATGCAAGATAAATTGCTTCAACACACACACACACACACACACACACACACACAGTGTGAGGGAAGGAAAAATAAAAGTTAAGTGTGTGTGAGAGTGGAAGTCAATATTTAGACTAGCAAGAAAGACGAGGAGAGAGAAAGAGAGAGAGAGAGAGAGAGAGAGAGAGAGAGAGTATGTATTTGAGCTTTTGTGGGAAATTCAAAATAAAGTGGGTCGGAGACACACAATGAGAGCTTAAAAATTAGGAAATAAACGAAAGAAAAAAGCCAGAGAAAAGGAGACGAATATAAAACAGCTGTTGAAAAAAGAAAAGAAAAGAAAAGAAAAGAAAAGAGAGTAAAGTTGAAAAGATAATTATGAGATAGAGAGGACCGAGAAGAAAAAAAAAATGAGGGAAGGAGAAAGAAGAGTCGAGAGGATTGGAAAGAGACAAAAAAAATGATTGAAGAGAGAGAAACCTAAAGTTCATTATCAAATATTGCTTATTCGGTTAAAATATAGTTGCTTTAGTTTGCGTTAATAAGCGTCAATTTTCTTTCTCCAGTGGGAGCCTTACACTCTAGGAGAGAAGGGTGAAGCAAGAAAGAACATTGGGCTATTAAATCTCATGAAACTGATTCTATTCACTTGCCTTCTCTTGAGAAAAAACATTTAATCAACTGATCTACATTAGTAAGTTCACTATAGCCCGCCAACCTCCGACTCTATCATACTACGACAACTACTAGCGGCAACCGTCATTTTAGTTTTGCAGTGTGATTTTGAGATAGCTGATAGGCATTTGTAATGGTCACACGATTATGTTTTGAGAAACAGTCGTTAAAAGAAAGGCAATATTGTGAGATATTTTTTCTAACATATTTTTTTTTTATCTAAGACTTTTAAAAGCTCAACGCAGAACAAATCGCAATGATTTTTTTTTTGTCGATTAACCCCAACGTATTTGAGAAGGGACGAAAATTTGTAAAATAGATTACTTAATGAAAGATATCATCGTCTTGCAGATTAATGTCGGTCAGACCTAAATTGACCAACCAAACCAATAGGTTAACACTCATAAGTAAAATAATATTTTTAAAATATATCAAATCTTCTTTCTTTTTTAGAACGATCTAACTGTAAATACGAGGAAGTCAACTGTATTTGAGTAAAATTCAGTGCTTGCCCAGAATAGCCTTAAAAAGAAACTCTTCGTTATTTCCTAGGAAATATATTACTCACATTCATCATTCATTTTTTTCTTTTCCGGAACATCAAATTCCTAAAAATTATGCATTATTATGGTTAAAGGAGAGAAAGACTAGAGAAATATAGGGGATGAGTGAATTGTAGGTTGTTGAAGATGTAATTCTAGGATTTAAATGTTCAAAAAAAAAAAAAAAAAAGAAAGAAAGAAAGAAAAAAATGAAGCTAATGTCTGAAATTTACTTGGATGGTGAATGTAAGTATTATATTTCCCACGCAATTATTTTGTACATTAGCACAGAAATGACGGAAATTTTCTTTGTTGAACAATTCTGTACAAGTACCTGATATTCATTATACATGCTTTTACCAAATACACGAAAAATTCGAAGAGCGGAAAGAGAAGACATTTTGGCTGAAATAAGAAGAGCACTAAAATGGTAAAATGAATCCTTAACAGGGTAGAAAAAACTGATGCAAAAGGACTAAATTCTAACAATAGAGACAAAACTCAAATGAAATTTGCAAGTTTTGTGAGATGTGGAATAAAACAGTTATGGGGCGGTGAAGGTTTTATCATTCGTAGTAGGGGTTGTCGGTGGTTTTGCTGGGATGATTCTGAGTTTCGTATCTGACTCCTTTTTCTTCTTACTCCATTCACTAGATTTCTTCTTTTGTCTGCGGAAAGCTGCAAGAGAATTAAGTAAAGAGACAAGGATACCTTTAAACTCAAACTTTAATTTGGTGTTTACGACTATTCTGCGGTATAGAATGTTTTCCTGAACCAGTAGAAATAGTCGCATTTACCAGACAAGACGTTGGAATATATAATAGAGTCATTTTCAGTTTGAAGTTCATCGTGTGTCCAGTAGGTGTGTTCAGCATAGGCTGCTGCTAGCGTGAGAGTCAACTTGCTGTTAAGCCGCGGCTCAGCAGCCACCTGCTCTTCCCACCAGCAGTAGAGAGAAACAGCTTCGTCCGGTAGAAGTTACATCAGCTTACGAAGGAAGAATTTCTGTTTGGCGCTAGGAAGCCCCTCTTCACAGACATGCGCCGATTTCACCTCCTGGGAAACTGCAACTTTTCTGAATATTTTATTTTTTGAATTTCTTTTTAATCTCATCTCAGTTTTACATAATAATGATCTGAGTGAGTTCAAGCGGTCGAAACAAAAGTGTTGAGAGAAATACATGATAAATAGTACAAAAGATTTAAATGCAATCTACTGTGACTATCGATGTAAAGAGAGTCCATTCCATCTAAGTAAAATATTCAAATATGTAATTATCAACAAAGAAAAGTAATAACCAGTAGAGCATAAGAAGAATCTAAAGGATAAAAAACTCAGAAAATTACCTGAATATTATAAGAGAATAAGAGAAACGGATAATTGCAGCTATAAGTATTGTTATTGGCTCTTAGGATATACAGACTGTATCTCCTCTGTAGAAGAGTAAGACTCCTCTCCCCAGCCCAAACTATATTTGGTGGTAAGGTTCCAGTTCTGGAGCTTTGAGAAGAGTAAATTCTTCTTTTCATTGTCCAAGACTCACTCTGATCTGTTAGTGTCCCATCGATGGGTAAAATTCTTTGAAGATTATTAGTATTAGTTAGGAATACTTGAGACCATATAATGGGGTAAATTATTTGTATCAAGAATAGTTACTTAAAGCTATTTACAAAGAATTATTACTTGTCACTTAAAACCATATAATTGCATGCAAATTATTAGAAATATTTAAAGCCATATAACTGTGAGCAAATTGTTAGTATAATATAGGAATAATTGAAACCATATGTGTGAAAACAAATGACTATTGTCATTAGGATGTGTTACTTGAAAGCGTATAAATATAAATTATTAGTGTTACAAGTGTTACGATTAACTTGAAGCTATAATTCTTTTGAAGTTATCATTATAATTGATTACTTGAAACCATACACTTACTTGAAAAAAAAAAGCTGACTTCGACCGACAATGAATAACCCTACAAAAGCTGAACTGCTGTAAGCCAGCCAGCCAGCCAGCCAGCCAGCCAGGCATGCTGAGATTGGATAAATGCCACACACACACACACACACACACACACACACACACACACACACACATATATATATATATATATATATATATATATATATATATGATAACTTTTAAAAGATTCTGTTTATTGATCACGATGAAAATTAAAACATAAAAAAAGCAAAAAAAGAGAAAGCTAGTGAATAGATTTCGTACCTCACGCGTCAGAGCGATTATCAAGGTAATTCTACGATTGGAAAATTATATTATCATATGTATAGAGTGGAGAATGTAAACAGATGGAATATTTACTTGGACTAATGTAGTTTCTGTTTAATCCCCCCTCTTTTTCTTCGCTTCTCAATTATCATTCTCCGCTCCCTACAAATAGTTGCTTTTTTTAATCGTAGAATTACCTCGTTTATAACTTTGACAATCAAGTTAGGAAACCGGTTTGCTACCTTTTTCTTTTATATCTTTTGTGTTTCAATTTTTATCATGATCAATAAATATGGTTATCACAAATAAAATCCTCGCATGGTTTTATATATATATATATATATATATATATATATATATATATATATATATATATATATATATATATATATAAACAATTGATCTTTGAAATAAAGGAAAAATATGACGAAAACTATTGCGAAAAAGACTTTTGAAGAAGAAGAAGAAGAAGAAGAAGAAGAAGAAGAAGAAGAAGAAGAAGAAGAAGAAGAAGAAAATTGAAGTTGAGAAAAAATCTCGATTTGAAGCTGTTTAAAGGGATTAGGAAAATGTCTGGAGTAAAATTGATGCGCCAAGAAGTTTGATACTAAAATTGTAATTAACTCAAGAGAAAAAAAATTCTGAAAAAGGTCAATTTGTATTGGTTAAAATGAAGTAATTACACCTAATTAGACCATCTTAATTTTGTTGGTGCTATGTTGTTCTATGAGAGAGGCTGATAGAAAAGATAGAAGCAATATGCTCATACCAACTCTTATTTGTAATTCGTATAATTCTTTTAATTCGTATCAGGCTGAGGGATTTTATATAATTTAACATCTATTAAGCAATTTGCCATTGTTCTGTAAGAGCATGTAGTTTTTGGAAAAATAGTAATAAATTGTAAGATTTTTAAAACAGAAAAATATAGCGGGAGTAAAAGAGTTAAGAACAGAACATTGAATTTACTAGTTCTTTACTTCATGGGATTTGTTGATTTAATCGAAACACCTGCTTGATAGATACGTTTTATCGACTACTAACGTCTTCTCGCGATGATCCTTGAACACAAACATGATTTCGGATATTTTTTCTTCCTACTTTTATGATATTCCCTAAATTTAGGTTTCAATGATACTTCTAGAATTGGATTTCCTCTGAAAGATTTATAATTTTGGTTTTGAATACGCTGTCTCTTAAAAAATAAAAACTTCAGTATTTGAGGAGAATTCAGCTAAGTTTTAGAATAGAGTAAGATAATCTTTTTTGTCATTTTTTTCTGATAATGTATTTATCGCTGTTCAAATGTCATTTATTTGTTATTGGATTGAAATATTTCATTGACGCCATTTACCTTTTTATTTTGCGAGGCATCGAGGCTTTTTACATATAAAATTATTTATTTGGTTTCGTTTAATTTGCTTGTTTTTACAATGCTGCATTGTTAAGTTATTTTATGCTGATATGATTTTTTTTAATAATATGGTTTCAAAAGATAATTCCAATTTAATTAACATCATTTGTTTTCACACAGTCATATAGTTTCAAGTCCTGGCGGCAACACCCCACAAAGCACCAACTATACGGCCACCTACCTCTCATCACGAAAACTATCCAAGTTAGACGAACCAGACACATAGGACACTGATGGAGAAGCAGGGACGACCTCATAAGTGATGTACTCCTATGGACCCCCACATATGGCCGAGCAAAAGCAGGACATCCCGTATCCTCACAGAGGATACGGGATGTAGCCCTGAAGACCTGCCAAAGGCGATGAAAAATAGGGAGAAGTGGCGAGAGAGAGTCAGGGATATCCGTGCTGGCGGCACGACATGATGATAATGATGATGATGAAGTATTCCTAATACTAATAATTTTCAAACAGATCTAAGGGATTCTAAGGGATGTATTACCTCTCCGGGTTAAAATAAACTTAGGACTGATGACAATGAAGGGGTAACTCTAGTCTAACCAAAGCTCCAAAACTCAAACTTCACTAACAGAAGTAGTTTTGTATTACATTATACCCAGGACTTTATTTCTATTTTTTTTTTTTGTTTTGTTTTGGTTGTAGACTTATTCCTCTGTAGGGAATGTAGGCGGTGTATTCTGGGTCAGACCAAGAGAGTAGAGTAGTTGTTAAGAAACATACAACGTCATATTACTCTAAAATTCACCATTGAAGCTTTTTTTTTCACATGGTCTTTAGTTTAAGTTTCGGGTAAAACTTTTAGAATAAGAAACATTAAATTAATCATCTTCTACTTAATAACCGATTATAAAATGTAACGAAAGTATTCAGTTAAAATATTCATTCGTTATTCGAGCAGAAGATTCTGTTCTATATAAGAATGTTATTCAGCCAGCATAACCTGCATGGAATAAACTAGGAGTTAAGTCTATTCTCTTTAACTCTTGATCCTCACAATCATTTTATGGTGCTCTTTCAATCTTTAGTTTGTCAAAACTTTATGCATTTTGTACTCTAAAAGAATCGACCGGAAGCGATAACTTCCAATCCTCAGACACAACTGTAATAAAAATCAGTAGATTGTGTTATACTTTGTGACTTGCAGATTAAGGCGGTTAGGTTAATTCAGAGCTTTCATAAATTCGTATAAATATTACCACTCTGACTTCAAATAGAATATAAAACCGATCATAATCAATGAAACATTATTTATTGACCAATGATTAACTTTAAGACCGATGAGAAATCCAATTCTAAATTAACCGTGCGGAGCCGACAAAGAACCTATACATAGATACCTTTTTAGTAAAACCAGTTCCCAAAACAATGTCACAATAATTGGTGAGTCAGTGTGCCTGAGCGCTCTCATTTTTGATGAACTCAGTCAACTAGAAAATTAGCACCAAGACTAAACTTCCCAAATGCTATCGCGCCAACAGGTGCTATCACAAAGACCTTTGCAGTTTGGCTCGAAGCTGGAAATCAAACATATACTGCGATCTGAATGAGTCTTAAGTATTTTTGTCACTTAATACGCATATGTCTTCTGATTAAACTCAGCTGGAAATGCATACAGGAAATCTCATTTTCGAAGAAAAACCAACTTTCATCTTCAAGCACAAAGAAGAGAACATCAAACGAAGTATACTTCTTGCAGTTAATTAACTTTCACTGAACATTCAAACATCTCGAACAAGTAAAGCACACAAAAAACTTTCACTTAATTTTCAAACATCTCGAACAAGTAAAGCACACAGAAAACTTTCGCTGAACATTCAAACATCTCGAACAAGTAAAACACACAATTGAATTCGGAAATAACCGTGTAAAATTGAGTAAAAGTCGCTATAAGAGAAATGTACCCTTCCCACACGTCTGCCGACTGTTTCTGTATCCTTCTAGTTTATGAAAACCTTATCACTTTCCTATATTGGTATAAAAAAAATGGGGGAATATGGGCAGTGAATCATTGTTTGGGTAAAAAATAATTATAAGTGCATTATGGAAAGTCTTGAGTGCGCTGGTATTATATATTTTCTCTTGGCTGAGAAAATAGGCACGGAGAATCATTGTTTTGTAGAAAAATGATTATAAATAGATTTGCTGATGTGATTAGAGGATAGATTGATATCTGAATGTTTGTTGTATTTTAGGAACGGTGAATCTTAGCTTTGATAAAAAGATAATTCCGAATAATTTTGTGAATTGAGAAACGGTTCTCAAGCAAGGATAGAGATGAGTTAAAAGTAGACAGTTGAGGTTGGGCAGAATAATAATAATAATAATAATAATAATAATAATAATAATAATAATAATGAGAGAGAGATAGAGTATCAGTCTCCTACCAGGAAGACACTTGAAAAACACGAGGATTGCTAGCTGGATTTTCGTTTATTCGTTTACAACTCATCAGAGTTAGATGGAAGTGAGCCTCTGTTGTTTTTAAGAAGTCGAAAGGTTATCCACTGTTCCAAGATACAATCAACCCACGAAAGAAAGGTATCTCTGTTTATGTAAACATGCAAATTTTCATTGCTGACTTCTTTCATTTTCTTCATTTTCAACCCTAGTGAGTTTAGTTGGAAAACCACGGCTTGATGATTTAAATCGTAAGATTTTAATTAAGGCAGCAGCAGAGAGCCACACCCGGCTGAGAGGTATTACGTTTGGAAAACAGCAAGGGCGATCTCCATTAAGGTGTCACATGGAGACTATTGCACCATAGGATTATTTTTGGTAAAAAATGCAGTGGGTGTTTTTAAACAAGTATTGTTACTGTTTTTGTGTCTCGAAAGTGATGAAACATTTCTTGTTTTTTTAAACAACCCTAACAAGTACTACCAATCTGGGTTAGAGTGGACCTGGGTGTAATGGTAATAAAAGAGTACTCCACATTATCCAAAGAATGAAGTCGCACCATCAGATGCAGTTTAGTATCATACGTAGGACACTCATCGAAAGGACTTACCCCACTGTAGAAATGTTGTCGACGTATTGTGTACTCCCAACCGATAAGGTGGTACACGTTTTGGTCTCATATTCTATCAGCGCACCTCGTTCAAAGCATGTAAAACAATTCTTTTATAACAAACGAATGAAGAGAGTAGAAACTTATTTTCCACTCTGTCGGCTCAGGCGGCAAAATATGTTGATAGGTAGTCCCCCCCCTTTCAACGAGGCTTCCAGTTGACCGTGGATAGTGACCCCTTAAGGACAGGATCTTGGTGGCTGAGAAGTCCTTGACTCGCTAAACGGTCACATGACTTGTAACACTCCATCTCGACCCTTATTGGGCTGGACACGACGTCGGAGAGGTTCACTCCGATCAATCGGCTGGTCATGTCAAACCTTACGACCTATATGGTTTTCCCTGTCGTATTCTTCTGGTGTAAAACAAGTACTCAACCCTATTTTATCTTGAAGATGCGAGAAGGCAGTGGCTGAGGGTCAATCGCGTAGAGATAGCAATACCTGAAACCATTTTAAGTGTGTGCAAACAAATGATTAAACAAACGAATTCAATGTCAGATTGCAATACTTGAAATTGTGTAACTGTTTGTAAACAAATGATTAATATTAGATAGAATTATTTATGTTCGATAGCAGTATTTGAAACTGCTTAACTGTGTGCAAATATTATTATTAATTTTAGATAGAAAAATTGAAACCATTTAACTGTGTGTGAACAAATGAACTCTGGCTCGTTTACGAATAAGGTTACCTACAAATTATTCGCTTAAAAACGACACACACACACACACACACACACACACACACACACACACACACACACACACACACATATATATATATATATATATATATATATATATATATAAACAGGATTTGGTATGAATTAACACGCAAGAGTTGATATGCCATAAAACTCAATCAATCAAACTTATTTTTGTCGTTTCTCGAAAAGAAATATTCGACATTATTTTTTTTAATAAGATGAAATTATTAAGTAAAAACAAAATTTTCTTCACGTCTACGTGGAGAAGCGATACATGAATTGTTTAAGGTCAAGGTGATTAATAATCCTAATTGAAATTGGGTATTTTCAGCAATTATAATATAGGGTGTCTCAATGTACATGGGACCATGTAACTGCTTATAATTCTACTAATAATAATGTTGTGTTCTTTTTTGTTTCAGATTTTAAAATAATATGCCACAACGATTATTTATCCTCAATCACAATGCCTTGGACAAGAGAGGAAAATATATTTTGCGTCACTACTTTTTTGGAGACAGAATCATTCAAAACTGTCTCAAAATAGATGCAACCTATTAATATGATAATGATTTATTACTGACACAAGAAACTCTAAAAGAAGATTGCATGTCCAGGAAACTGATATGATAACAATTAAAAACATTGATTTGATGTTTCTAGCTCAAAGAATGCATTTTTTACAGGACGTGTTCCAAATGACTGCTATTACGTTTGCCTCAATAATAAATCATTATCATATTAATGAGTTGCATCTATTTTGAGACACCCTGCATATGGATATACGATTAGAAGCTTTATTCATTTCACCTCCACAAAACATTGACACACACTCTGTTGATGTAAATTGTCATTCAGGAGAGAAACTCTGTTTTTGAATATTTAAAACCTCAAACCGGAACGCTGCACCACAACATTATCTCAGTCAATTATCTAAGTTTCTCTTAAAAAGACAGCTTCCAGATGGCTGAGTCCAAACTAAATCATCCTGTCACTGTCAAGTATCATTTGGGATTCTACTTAGCATGGAGATCACTGTGGCTCATCAACAGTGACTCTTGGTTTATACAAAACCCAAGCAAAACATGCTTGCGGCTGATATTTGATATCTGGGAAAAAGTCCCAAACACTCATCAGTATTGAAAAGTAAATGTTTGATATGCGTCTCAACATTTCTCCTGTTCGTTTCTCACGGCTAACGTTTTTAGAATGATTGCTAAAAAGAATTATGATTTATTCTTTCTCTGATAAAACTCATTTTTCTTTTTGCATCTTATCAAAGATATCCCGGAGAGTATAAAGGAAAATATAATTTATCCAATGAAAGGGTTCGTGCTGTTCCATTGATATAAGCTCTGACTTTTGAAAATGCTCTGAGAAAAGGTTCATTCTGATTAATTATTTGCAATAGGATGAAATGCTCAAGTATATCAAAATTACTTGTATCAGTAGTTAGTATCAATACTAGCTTAAAGGTTAGTATCAATACTAACTTAAAAGTTAGTATCAATACTAGCTTAAAAGTTAGTATCAATACTTCCTCAAAAGTTAGTATCAATACTAACTTAAAAGTTAGTATCAATAATTGCTTAAAAGTTAGTATCAATACTAACTCTATGAGTCTTAGGTGTTCCTAAATATGAAACTGGTTGTCATAAGTTTGATGCAACAAAAAACCTTGTATAAAAGTCATTTGCAACAACAGTACACATACACACATACACATATAAACTTGCGAACACATACGTACAGGCGTGAACGTGCTCACAAGCACATGTGAGTAGGTGCTATAACGTGGAGTTTAACAAACTCATCTCACAGTATCATGAGTTCGATCCTGACTGTCACCCCTCAACAGGGCAAAGGTCAATAAATGACAATGTAATAATGATGAGAATTGTAAGGAGAAAATAATAATTATAATAACAATTCTGCAAGAAATATATTTTAATCAAACATTATCCATTAACTATTAATTATGTGAACTATCCATTGTTCAAATCGGTGTTTCTGAACCAATCTTAATTTTTTTAACATCTTTTTTTTTTTTTTGTTGCTTTTTTCTCACTTCCATTTTTAGCATGAAAAAGTTTTTGCATTAGAAGTATCAGAAATAACTGCAAGTCATTGAGGCACGATAAAATGAAATGACCTCTGACATTGAAAGGAAGGGTGACCCAAATCCTTTCATAGTTTGAATAAGCAGTTTACTTGTCATTTATGTAGCTAAGTTTGGCACAAGGTAAGAAGTATAAGATACGTAGTAAGCACCGAATATCCTTCCAATGTTCTGTTTGCCTAACTTGCTACTCATTACACCAAGAGAGGTGCACAAGCATTTTAAACATTATTTCAGAGTAAATAAATCTACGTTTAAGACATTTATGCACTTTGCTGCACTGTAGCATGTGAAATCGCGTGACGTAACGATTATCAGCATAGAAAATGGATTCGACGTAGCGTGTTCAAATCGTGCTCGAAGCTGTTTGCATTTGACTTCTCACTAATTGTCCTTGGAAAAGGCATGAGTCAATCTGATCTGTTCTGCCATTATATATGGTTGAATATTAGAGAAAACTGAACTATTTAGCCATGGTGTGGCAATCGGTATTGAAGGAAAAGCTCTGATTACGAACCATCTGTACTTCGTTTAAGAAATAACTTTGTGTTACGTTCTGCAAGTGGCGGAGATGTTGAGTAAATACATACATTGCATTATGCTTGAAGATGCCTTTCTTAAATTTGAATACCAGACATGATTCAAATTGATTAAACTACTCCACAGTTAAGGAGAAATCTAACACAGATTTGATTACATTGCGAAATATGACAACTCACAGAAAATGCGATGATATTTTTGGAGAACGATGCCATGAATCAACACAAACAGATAACTAAAGAATGTTTGTGTTTTCAAGATCAATATGCGAGAAGAGGAATATACGAGGAACATTCAATAAATTTCCAGACTTTTTTTCGTATGGGCACTTTTATTGGGTAGAACACACATGAAACTCTAGTCCCCTTCGAGGTAATCTCCTCCGGCTGCAATGCACTTGTACCTTTCCAACAACTTCTGGAAGGCCCCATAGAAGTCCTCTTGTGTGAGCATGTCACTGACCTTCGTCACAGCCTCTTCCATCTCCTCAATTGTCTCATAACGACAGCCTCTGAGCTTAGGGAATAACCAAAAGTCACAGGGACCAACGTCTGGACCATATGGAGGCTGAGCAACTGTCTTGATGCCCATCTTGGTCAAATAGTCTGTGACAAGGATGGAGTTGTGGACTGGTGCATTGTCCAGGTGGAAATACCGCTGACCGGATTTGAAGAGTGCTGGCCTCTTCCCTAGGAATCTCTTCCTGAACTCCCCAAAAACCTCAACATAGTAACCCTAACCCTAACCGTTTGGCCAATCAACTCCGGTGTATTGACTTCCTTACTCCTCTCACACCTCTGATCATCCCTCATAGATTCCTTGGCTTCCTTGAATCTCTTATGCCACTCAAAAACTGATGCTTGATTCATGCAAGATGGCCCAAAAGCAGTCTGAAGCATTCCATACGTTTCTGTGGTGTTTTTCCAAGTTTAAAATAGAATTTTATTGCATATCGTTCTTCTAAAGTGTCCTCATGTCCAGATTGCATTTTTGATATTCACCAGCTGTGACAATCAGGCTTTAGTAGGGTGTATTCCAATTCCTGCTGTAGCTGTTGATTTGAACCTGAAATCGTAAAAAATCGTTTAGTCATCTCATAAGATGTATAGCAATTACATACTGAATTTTCAAGAGTCTATGACAATTTAAAAAGCCTGTACAACAAAAGTCTGGAAACTTATTGAATTCACCACGTAACTAAAGAGAAACGAGTGTCTAAGTTATTAATTCGATATAAGCAAAAATGTGCAAATATCTAAAATTTTAGTTTTCTTCATGGCTTATGATTCATTAACAACATTCATTTGTTAATCGTATTCTAATTTCCACAATTCATTTTCTATACTTTAAGTGTCTGTTTACTCAACTCTTCCGCCACTTTTGAGAGGAGTACAGCTGTTTTTAATTCCTGGTTTTCTATCTAGACCAATTGCGTTACGAATAGTAATCTGCTCATAGCTGAGGGGAGGGGATGCGGAAAGATGTATTCATGTTTTTTTTTCTATGAGCATTAGCACGAAACGTAAATAGAATCGTCAAAGAGTTGATTTTCTCTGTCTTATGTCTATTTTTAAATCTTCATTTTATTAGTTCATGTGACATAATATTTGCGTCTTATCTGAACGTCTAAAACAAAGTATAAGCACTTAAATATATACAGAGGCTCATACAATTATTAATATAGAATGATGAATGTTTGTGTGTGTGTGTGTGTGTGTGTGTGTGTGTGTGTGTGGTTACGTTTGTATTTGTAAATGAATATATTTATATTTGGGAGATAGATCAATCTTTATATTAGCGTAAGTTGCTTAAATCTCAAATAATTACACAGTATACAACATTTGCTTTAAGAGTTGGTAAACAGATGAGAGTAAAAGCAATAATTTGAATACTGTATTTCACTGTGAGTACATCTTCAACTGGTTGGGGTTTTTACAGATTACAGTTTTTAATCATTTAAAATGAATGGAGAAGGTAATGCTATAAAACCAGACCAGTCCATCATTTTATCATTTACAATAAAAATATTCGATGTATTATCTATAAAACTAGGACAATTATTTTTTCAATTATTTCTTGTCTGTGATCTTCGTATTTTGTTGCATCCTTCTCTACACCCCTCTCTCTCTTCTGGTCAGAAATTGTCAAAGTTATTGTTAAAATAGAAAATCTTTTTAAAAGTTGTTTTTCTCAAACAGAAAATCGTTGAAAGAAAAGTAAAATGAAATAGAAAATCAAAAACAAAAAACAAGCTGGTACTATAACATTACTTAAGAAAAACATTTTTCTTGACTTAGATTATGCCAAGAATTCGTTCTATGCTCAGATATTTTGTTTTTACAAAGATAATTAAAAAAAGCAAAACATACCGTCTGTAACTTGTCGCTCGCTTTTGAAAAATGGTGAGACAAGCAGCAGCTCTTTGATCACAGGATCTAAGAATGTCGGTTATAAAAATGAATGCATATACATGACACAAATTCATATGCTCTATGCGTATATTCTTGAAATAACAAACTTTTATAATTACATATAAAGTTCCTCCCAAGTTAAAGATTAATTATAACAAACCATTTTTATTTTTCATTCTTGTTTTTTATTTTCCTCGATTAATGGTCATTTGATGCCTTCAAGTTATGAGACTAACCCATGCAGTATTTTCTGGATGACATTCTAGCGCCGGTCTTCGAGAAATTAGTGGTAGGTATGTTTGCCAAGAAGTTCCGGAATTAAAATTTGGCCTTTGCGCATCTTAAACAATGACTCTTAGGGATGAAATAAATATCTTTGACTAAGCTATATTAGTAGATTTCAATAATTTAATTGTAGACAAGAATATATCGTTTCTTACCGAGATACTTTAAATCTGAAAGCTTCTCTTGTTTTATGCCTCTAGACCCAGTGGGCTTGTTTTATGCCTCTAGACCCGGTGGGCTTGTTTTATGCCTCTAGAACCGTTGGGATAGGAATCGAATTAGTTTTGATAGCGACGACTTGAAGGTTGGTCTTCGTATATTTGTACTGTCTGAATAACAAAACTCACTGCCAAAATTATTTGAGTATGAGAAATTCAATTTGGACCCGTGCAGCGGATAGAGGCGTTGGGTCTCTACGGTTCCAGGTGAGCATTGTCAGAAGATAGCGGTTTCAATTCCTACCCAAGCCGGCCAGTGGGTTACTTGGTTAAAAACGTGGTGCGATAGACAACAACTATGGAAGGCAGTAATTACTTGGGATACGGTTACAAGACTTAGCATTCCTATCCGAGGTTGCGGTAAATCAGCTGAAGACGGCCAGAGGTGAAATACGGCCGAAACGTAGTGAGAAAACAACAAAAACTACCAAGAGGAGGACAAAATGTCCGCAATAAAATTAATACTCAGATTAAGAAGCCTTATCTCAAAAAAGGATTCCCAATAAAGAATATTATGGTTTAATATTTCCTCGTGCACAAAAATGTAAAACAATTCAAGACAAAATAACGAAAATATATCTATTATTGCCCAAACAAAATTAACGGCATGAAAACCTAAATGACACAAAATACTAAAAGAGTATATAATAAAGAAAATTCCTATTATGCAGTTAAAAAATCTTTTGACATATGCATAGAATGGGAATTGTTGTGTGAAGACTCATGAGATTTGTTGTGGTGGGAGCCGACCTCCACCTCTATTAGGAAACGTACACATTCGTTCGAGTTTCCTGTTGTCGATACCGGAAACGAAGAGAGAGAGAGAGAGAGAGAGAGAGGGGGGAGTTCGACTTTGCCGAGCTGTTTTATATGCCACCTAACGGCTGTTAGAAGTACTATTTAGAAGGCAAGGAATGTAATCCATATAAATGTTATCCAGACAACTATTTCCCTAGATTGGTGACAGAATGTTGTTAATATTTCGAGATGTTTTAAGTCGTTATAGCTGCTCGCATGTTGAAGTTTTGTGGAGACACTGTTCTTCTCTGCGTCAGTTGAGCAATTGAAATTTCTATCACGCAAGATGAAGCATGTTCAAGAAAATATTAGCTTGGAATTATTCTAAAGAAGTAGTTAGACCTCCAGGTGGATTTATCTTCCAAGACCATCTTTGTGGGACAGGGACTGTATCAACAATTCAACGGCAAATTCTTACCAGTGGCAGAAGTGTGTTTCGCGTTAAAACAAGCTGTAGTGAACTGAAGTATTTAGCTGGTAGAATATTTATGGTAGTTTTCTAATATCTAGTTTTGTTTTAACCTTGGGCCATGAATCTGAAAACGTTTTTGATGTTGAGATTAGCGACACAAATATGCCCTTATCAATACTTTGTTGATAAAGTCATGTTGTGTTGAATGCTAGCCTTATTTAGTGTAACCCGGATATAAGAGAGTTATGGGGAACATGATATTAAGTCTCTTATATCCGGGTTATACTGTATTAGTTTGAACAGTGTTTCATTGAGAACTTTTGTGGAGAATATCTTAAGTTTAGCGTCGATTTTCAATTACTTTTTTCTGTTGTCGTTCTTTAAATTTAATCGAATCGTCAGTTATTAGCTTGTTCTTGTAATTCTTTTTTTAAACATGTGTTTGGACGCCAGTTGATTCAGTTACTTTAAAACTGTGAGTCTGTTTTTCACATCCTGCTCGGTGTTTTTTAGCTTATCTACTCGTAACTATATCTTACTAAATTATTGTTAAGGCTGTACGTGACTGTTCTAGGAATTAGATTGTAGTTCTCTTGTATCTAGCTTTGAGCGTGATATATTATTTCGTGCGTCTGACGAAAGACACCACGTGGTCAGTAATTCGTGCTTTTTAGCGTTGAAGCCAGTTTCGAGTGACCATGGTAACTTGGATTCATAGTAGCAGCGGTTTGTCGGTAAGGTAAAGAAAAAGTGTTGTAGTAGCCAACACGGTAGGGGTGAAATGAGTAAAAGACAGCAAGCGGTTGTCATGTCAGTAAAGTTGTGTTTCTGTGGAAAGGGTAAGGTTGAATCGTCTTTATTCTTTCGTCGAAAAGTTGAATGTGTCGGGTTGTTCACTTTATTGAAGAATTTGAATGTGTTTATAAAAGTCAAGTTGTTCATTCTGTTAAAGAATTTTTCATGTGTCTGAACATCGGTTGTTCATTTTGTTGAAGTCTTGTTCTTTCGAACAAGAAGATACCGTTATCATCTCACGTTGTAAGGTTATCACTTTGTGGCAATGAAATTGCTCGAGCTTTGATAGCGCCAACTTGAAAGTCTGACTTCGTATATTTGTTGTAACTGAGAAACAAAACTCTCCACCACAATTATTTGAGTTTGAAAAACACAATTCGGACACTGAGGAAATGTATTGTGGTTTAAAATTTCCTCGTGCCAAACTATATAAAACAATTCACGACAAATTACCAACATATTTATTGCTTGAGCAAACTTAACGGCTTGAAAACGGATATGATACGAAATACTAAAAGAAAGCATATTAGAGAAAATTCCTATCATGGAGTTAACAAGTCTTTTGGTATAATTTGTAAGTCCTTGATAAAATGGGGATTGTGAGAAAACTCACGAGATTTGTTGGGGTGAGAGTCCCTTATTAGAAAATGCACACACTCGATCGTGTTTCCTGTTGTCGACACCGGAACGAAGAGAAAGAAAGAAAGAAAGAGAGGAGTACGACTTTGCCGAGCCGTTTTATATGTTACTTTGGTTAAGCCGCCAAGTGGCCATTAGAAGTACTATTTAGAAGGTAAGGGAAGTAATCCCTGCAACCCATTCGATGAAGTTGTAAACTGACTTAGTTTAAAGCATTAATTTGATATTCAAGTGTTCCAATTCCTATAATCATTATCAAGATATTATTCATAGTAATTTCACAAGGTTGAATTATTGTTTTGTTTTCGAAATAATAAAAGACAATTTATCCTATGAGAGTCTCATTTAGATAAAACTGTTTAAATAAATTTGATCATATTTCCAGTCTGGCCTGGCAATTAACGATATACATAATAGCATCACTCAAAATCAGACTCCTGTCTCAAATAAAGAATATGTTTATGATTTTCATGAATTTGAATTGCCAATTATACACCAGTAAAAAAAAAATCTTCTTCCAATATGAAATTACAAGTAGGGAATGTTTTGTCTGTGTTTCAAATACACTACGTTCTTCTTCTTCTTCTTCTTCTTCTTCTTCTTCTTCTTCTTCTTCTTCTTCTTCTTCTTCTTCTTCTTCTTCTTCTTCTTCTTCTTCTTCTTCTTCTTCTTCTTCTTCTTCTTCTTCTTCTTCTTCTTCTTCTTCTTCTTCTTCTTCTTCTTCTTCTTCTTCTTCTTCTTCTTTAATGCCGCTGCTTCTGTTACTAATAAGTATTAAGAGCAGTTGCCATTAAACAAATAGATGCAGCTATGATGTTTAAAAATCTCTCAAAGCGTTTTATTGCCATAACTGTTCATACAGATTCATCCCAAAAGATGTTACCCAGGCAACCCCTCATTGCACTAATGGGGTAGGTTCAGGGTTATTCCCTGTGTCTGTGGTAATATACTAATGGTACTAGTATATTTTTGTTCTTCCCTATACACATGTCGGCTTCCGCTTTAAAAAGACCATGTGTTGCATTCTGACTTGCTTTAGTATTATGCTATGAAATGGTTTCCATAAATTGAAATTTATAAGACTGATTTTAAAAGGATCTAGTAAAAATGAAAATGAAAATCGTTCTCATAATTAATGGGGAATTAAAAATACTTCCAAAATCTCTTGCAAGAAGATTCAAACGAATAAGAGTCAAGGAAAAGAATCTTTTAAAATTCCCAAATAAAAAACAATTTTAGCACCATAATAAATAAATTTTTCAGATAAAAATCATGTATAAACATGTTATTTTAACAATCTCTAAATTAACTACTCACACAATCGAAAAAGATTAAACAACCTGGATATGCAAAATTCTTTTAAGAGTTTTAAGAACATAATAATCAAAATAACATTAACTAAATAACAATAGAAGCATGTATATCATTCATAATAATTGTAATAAATTCAACGTATAAAACCATAAAAAATGGATTTATGAACACAAAAGAAGTTTCAAATTAGGTGATTCACGTAACACATTAGTTAGACAAAATTTAGAAACCAATCCTCGTTTCAATTTTAAACATTACAAAATGATGAAATACATAACAATCAAAAGAAGATTGTAGAATTTAGCATAATTTCTAATTATAAAACAAAGACTCGGTTGTTTTAATTTACTTTCTTTTTTTGGTTAAATTGATTAAATATCCCTCAAATATAAAATATTCTTAAAATAAATTGGTTTTATTCACTAGATTTTGATTATACTTAGATTCAATGTCTTTATTTCATAGACGATTAGGTTGATGAGTTCAATGACATTTTTTAAAAATGTTCGTTTTTCATTCAAAAATATAATTTTGATTAAATAGTAAAGAATAAGGTATTAACCTGATGATGATCGGTTAAACCGAACAATTGGCATATATGAAATGCATCATAAAAATATTTTGTTCATATATATATATATATATATATATATATATATATATATATATATAACATGTTTCCTATGTTGCGTAGCATCATCATCGAGCATAGGTATCATTCCAATAAACTAATCCATTAGTGAAACATGTCAATCTGATTTTTCTTTCTCATACAATCGGATTTCATTTGAAATTAAACTTGAAAGCACCTGATCATCTACTAAAATTGACCATCGTACAAGAACAGCCATATGAATTTTAACTTTTTGTATCGCTTCGTGAAAATAGAGTTTCATCCGTCAAGATTTTTTACTTCCATTTTTTTTTGTCTGATACTTATTAAAAGAAAAAACATTCATAAACATGCCAACATTAATGTCTACAAAATAAGCATTTCTAAAACTAAATATTCTTAAAGCAACCAATTTTCAAACTGCTGAAAAGATTGAATTTTGCTTATTTTCTGTTTTTCTAACCAATGTTTTTCTTCTTATTGTTACATCTTATTTCTCTTTTCTTTTCTTTCTTTAAACTTATTTTATGCTGATAAGCACAATTCAAACATTTAGAATGATTCGTTGTTCCTGTAATTTTTTCTCTACCAATGTTCCAATTTCTATAATTACTTTCACCATTTCCTTAAAATTGAAAATCAGGGATTAGTCCACAAAAAGAAACAAAAATAACGTCATCAACAGTAATTATAATAACTTCAAGAAAAATAAAATCAATAAATAAATTATTCTACAACCAAAAATTTTGAAGATTCTAATTGCACAGATAAGAGAATAGATATTACTCACTTGAATGTCACAGATTATTTTTGGAAGAACAGAAATGATTTCACAAGTGAACCAGAGGAACATATAACTTATTACATATAGAATAAACTAGCACATACTCAAGGAGGTGAAAATAAGACAGAAAAATGTAGCCATGGTATGGATAAACAACAAGAAATCAATGAGATGGTCTCGTAAACTTGGATAATAGAATGTTTGAAAATATTCAAAATATATGAACAAATTATAAACTGCATCGTGAAATCTATTGAAAATGGAAAATAAAAGTTAAAACGCAAAGAGGTATCTCCTAGGGAGACACACTCCCAACACTAGGATTTTGTTATAACAATGAGGCCACTTAATTTTACTCACTTAAAATGTACAGGAGGCTACAAATTTACTTAGTCGCAGGAAAAGGTAAACCACCTAAAAAAGGATGGTATCAAGATATTTGCCAAAAATGAAAAAGAACTAGAAACCGTTTTACAAAATCTACAGCAAAGATATAGGAATGGAATTTGGGATTGAAAAATGTGCTATGCTTAAAATGAAATGTGGTGTAATGGTTATCGTCGTAGGAAATGGACTCGGCGACTCGAGTTCAAATCCTGGACGAGGCTGATTGCATTTCACATAGTGCTAATACCCTTGGGAAAGGTATGAATCCAATTATTCTCCCTTCGGCTATGGGTAAATAGTAGGACAGACTGAGTTCTTCAGCCTTGGTGAGGCAACTAGTCAGGGAGAAGGAAAACTCTTAATTCAAACCTGTTAAACTCCGCTTAAAAATTGACCTTGTATCATATCCTTCCCGAGCGGAGGGGTTGGTAAATAGGTTAAGTGGAAAAGAGACAAAGAAAAAAGAAATCTAAGGCATTGTTTCTTTTTTTTAAAAATTATTTTGCTTAATCAGGAACACACCAGAATGCTAGGTGAAAAAGATAATTGGAAATACTTGATAATATTAAAAGTGGATATCACGAACAAAACAGAAACGAAAGAAAAATCAAGAAAAGGGTTCTTCAGAAGAACAAGAAAACTTCTTGAAACCAGATTCTACAACAGAAATAGAGTCAGCGCGTGGACTGTCCTAATTCTCTGATACACTGAACTATTCCTAAAACTTGTGGGGAACTCAGACAAATAGACCTAAAGACGAGGAAATTGATGGTTATGTATTAGGACTTACACTCAAGAAATACCTTGCCCAGTCTGTTGGGGTTGTAGAATGCACCGACTCCCCCAACATGTGTCCTGGACATGACACTAAATCTGATGGTGAGGTTCCTGTGATGCTGGAACTTTGGGGAATGCAGAGCACCCCTTTATTGCCATTGCTCCCAGGTCCATTTTGGCCCGGAATGTTAGCACTTGATAGGGCCCTATCTATGGGTTTAATAGAACTGAATTGTATACATATGCTAAACTGAATTGTTTGAAATGGAACTGTTCTTGACATTGTAGCACCTGATAGAGTCCTATCTAATGGCTATCGGAATGAATCTGCGTACTTATGCTAAACTAAATTGTTTGATATAGAACTGTTTTGATATTAAACTGTACTTACGCTAAACTGAATTGTTTGAATTAGAACTGTTTGACAAAACAGATTTGCCAATTAAACTGTGTACTTATGCTAAACTGAATTGATTCAAATGGAACTGATTATTCGCATAAAATGGATTTGGGTTTAAGTAACCTACAAAGGTTGATATGCCATAAAACCCAACCAACAAACCAACCAAGAAATACCATCGACAGACAATATTTGTCAAGAAAAGAAAGAGGAAAAGATGAGTCACCTGCACTGAGGATTACATTGATGCATCAGTACAAAGACTCGAGAAGTACATTAAAAAAGCAAAGAAAGACTAATTAGTGCAACGAGCAACAGCAGCCAAAGGGAAAGAGAAAAGCAACAAAAACTACGAAACAGAAATGGGAAGAAAAATAACTGTATGGATACTTTGAGCAAGAAATTAGCAAGATTGCACATGAGAAGACCTAGATAGGGTTAGGAAAAGGAAACTTCAAAAGAGAAACTGAATCTCTTTTAATAGCATCACAGAATATTATTCTGTGATGCTATAAGGACCAATTATGTGACGGCAATTACAAAAGAATGCTGCGAGCTGTACTGAACAAGTCCCGGAGGCAACACCCACGAAACAGCAGTTGTATGGCCACATACCACCCATCTCGAAAACTATCAAACCTAGACGAACTAGATATGCAGGATACTGCTGGAGAAGTAAGGACGAGCTCATAAGCGATATACTCCTGGGGGCCCTTTCACATGGACGAGCAAAGGCAGGACGACCAGCTAGAACCTATATGCAACAGCTCTGTGCAGATACAGGATGTAACCTGGAAGAATTCTTGGGAGCAGAGGACGATAGAGACGGGTGGCGTGAGTGGGTCAGGGAGATTCATGCAAGCAGCGCAACATGATGATGATGATGATGATGATGATGTTAAAGTGAAAATTGACAAGACGCAATAGAATAGCAAGTGTAGGTTATGCGTAGACAGAGATGGAATGATTAATCACATAATAAACTCATGCAACAATCGGACACAAAAAGGAGTACAGGACTAGACACGACAGGGTGGGCGAGGTGATCCACGGGAAACTGTGCAAGAGATTAAAATTTGGCTGTACTAATGAATGGTTTATGCACAAACCAGAATCTGTCTAAGATAGTAAGCTGCATAAAATTCTCTGAGACTTTGAGATACTAACGGATCACTTAATCCCAGATATATTTTGTTAATTAAGAAAAAAAAAGAACTTGCCATCTGATAAATTTTACGGTTTCGGGGTGAAAATAAGAGAAAGCGAAAAGACAGACAAATACTTAGACCTTGCCAGAGAACAAATAAATCTGTAGAATATAAAAGTGACGGTGATACCAGTTGTAGTTAGTGTGCTTGAAACGGTCCCTAAAGGTTTGGGGAAAAGACTGGAAGCATGGGAAATTATAAGAATAATCGAGACCATTCAGATTGGCTGGAATACCGTGAAAATTCCTGGTGACCTGAGGAAACTTGCTGTAACTCAGACTACTTCGAGAGGGTAACAAAAATGTCACAGATATCATCAAGACAACAGACAAATACTTGGACCTTGCCAGATAACAAAACTGTGAAAAAAAGAGGTTTCATAAGTATTAAGGAATTTTTCCTAATTATACATTTCTCTTTGTCACGAGTTTTAAATATTCCCACCTGTTGTGAAAAACTCGCAAGGAATAAAATAGAAATAGTTATAATAGACCACATTGATCCAAAAGGACCCAATCAAGGAAACAGCCCCAAACAACTATAGACCCATAACCTACCCACCAATGATGTGGAAAATATTCACAGCACAAAAAGGGAAGAGATTTACTACTCGCTAACAAGCCGCGGATTGTTCTCCGACGAACAGAAAGGATGCAGCAAAAGATCCAGAGGCACAGCAGAATTACTTTACATAGATCAACACATTCTAAATTAGAACAAGACCAAACGGAAAAATCTAGCAATGGCCTAGATTGACTATAAAAAGGCATATGATATGGTTCCGCAAAGCTGGATGATAAACTGCCTCAAAATGTACAAAATGTCACATGAAGTCATAACCTTTATCAAGAAAGCTATGAAAACCTGGAGAGTGGAATTGACAGCAGGAGGGAAAAGCTTAGCTGAAACGAAGTTCCAAAGAGGTATATTTCAAGGAGGTGTGCTATCACCGTTACTATTCATAATTGCCATGATAACACTTAACCACAAACTCAAAAAATACACAGCCGGATACAAACTTAGTAGATCGCAGGAAAAAGTCAATCATTTAATGTACATGGACGACATCAAACTGTCTGCAAAAAAATGAAAAAGAACTAGAAACTCTAATACACACAGTTAGAATATACAGTCGGGACATAGGAATGGAATTTGGCATAGAAAAGTGTGCAATGCTTGTAATGAAAAGAGGCAAACAACATCTAACTGACGGAATGGAACAACCAAATCAAGACAAGATTAGAACGCCCGGAGAGAAGAAAACCTAAAAATACTTGGGCATCTTGGAGGCTGACACCATCAAACAAGTGGAGGTGAAAGAAAGAATTAAGAAAGAATATCTCAGGAGAACCAGAAAGCTACTCGAGACAAAACTATCTAGCAGAAATCTTATCAAAGGAATAAATACCTGGGCTGTGTTCCTCGTTAGATAGCTGAGACCATTTTTGAAGTGGACCAGAGAAGAACTTAAGCAAATAGACCAAAGAACAAGAAAACTAATGACCATGCATAAAGCATTACATCCCAGAGATGACGTTGACAGACTATATGTATCAAGATAGGAGAGAGGAAGAGGACTTGACAACATTGAAGACAGCGTTGACGCATCGATATAACGACTCGAGGACTACATAGAAAAGCAAGAAGGAGGACTGATTACAGTCATCAGAAATGTGACAGACAACATGATGACCAACAGAAGGACAATAACTAGAAAACAAAAATGGGAAGAAAAACAACTGTATGGGCGTTTTAAACGACTAATAATCGACATCTCACTTGAAAAAACGTGGATGGGGCTAAGAAATGGAAACTTTAAGAGAGAAACAGAATCTCTTCTAATAGCAGTACAAAACAATGTCATGATAACCAATCATATCAAAGTGAGAATAGATTAGACGCAACAAAATAGCAAATGTAGGCTATGTGGTAACAGGGATGAAACCGTCAATTACATAATAAGCGAATGCAACAAATTAGCACGGAAGGAGTATAATACGAGATACGACTGGGAATGCAAGATGATCCACTGGGAGATATGCAATGTATTGAAATTTGACCATACCAACAAATGGTATATGCACAACACAGCCTCTGTTCTAGAGAATGACACTCATAAATTCATATGGGACTTTGACATACAAACGAATCACCTAATCTCAACCAGAAGACCAGACCTTATTATAATCAACAACAACAACAAAAAAAAGAGAATTTACAAAATTGTGGACTTTGGTGTCCCGGCTGCCCGCAGTATAAAATCGAAGGAAATTGAAAAGAAAGATAAGTACCTCGACCTTGCAAGGGAATTGGAAAAACTATGGAACATGAAGGTGACAATTATACCAATCGTGATTGGTGCTTTTGGTACTGTCACAAAAGGATTATTAAAGAGACTGGAGGACTTGTTGGTAGGAGGACGAGTGGAGACCATCCAAATTACAACATTATTAAGAACGGCCAGAATACTTAGAATTGGGCAAAAAAGTTGAGGAGACTTGCTGTTATTCAAACTCCAGTGAAATTCCATAAGCTAAGACTGATGTGTAAAACTCTCAAGGAGCAAATGATAATGATAAAAGCAGTTTATTCCGTCAAGGGAAATTTCGTAACCTTTTCTTTTAATGACCAAGTTATCTACAGTGAATAGATAAATAAAAAAGTAAAAAGGTAAAAGGTAAAAAAAGGTAATGGGCGATTTGTAATTGGTATTAGATACGAAACCAGGTGAAAAATTACAGACGTCAGGTAAAAGTAAACAATAATAGGTAAAGTTATTTTAGGTAATTTATATTTGGCAGTCTATAATGCGAATCTGAAATAATATTATTGTTAAAGTACGAGGGTAGCAAGTTTGCTGCAAAGTAACTAACAGAGCCTCGTACAAAGTAACTAACAGAGGCTCGTACAAAGTAACTAACAGAGCCGAGTAAAAAGTAACTAACAGAGGCTCGTACAAAGTAACTAACAGAGCCTCGTACAAAGTAACTAACAGAGCCTCGTACAAAGTAACTAACAGAGCCTAGTAAAAAGTAACTAACAGAGCCTCGTACATGGTAACTAACAGAGCCTCGTACAAAGTAACTAACAGAGCCTCCTACAAAGTAACAAATAGAGCCTAGTAAAAAGTAACTAACAGAGCCTCGTACAAAGTAACTAACAGAGCCTCGTACAAAGTAACTAACAGAGCCTAGTAAAAAGTAACTAACAGAGCCTCGTACAAAGTAACTAACAGAGCCTCGTACAAAGTAACTAACAGAGCCTAGTAAAAAGTAACTAACAGAGCCTCGTACAAAGTAACTAATAGAGCCTCGTACAAAGTAACTAACAGAGCCTAGTAAAAAGTAACTAACAGAGCCTCGTACAAAGTAACTAACAGAGCCTAGTAAAAAGTAACTAACAGAGCCTCGTACAAAGTAACTAACAGAGCCTCGTACAAAGTAACTAACAGAGCCTCGTACATGGTAACTAACAGAGCCTCGTACAAAGTAACTAACAGAGCCTCGCACAAAGTAACTAACAGAGCCTAGTAAAAAGTAACTAACAGAGCCTCGTACATGGTAACTAACAGAGCCTCGTACAAAGTAACTAACAGAGCCTCGTACAAAGTAACTAACAGAGCCTAGTAAAAAGTAACTAACAGAGCCTCGTACAAAGTAACTAACAGAGCCTCGTACAAAGTAACTAACAGAGCCTCGTATAAAGTAACTAACAGAGCCTCGTACAAAGTAACTTACAGAGCCTCGTACAAAGTAATTAACAGAGCCTCGTACAAAGTAACTAACAGAGCCTCGTACAAAGTAACTAACAGAACCTCGTACAAAGTAACTAACAGAGCCTCGTACAAAGTAACTAACACAGCCTAGTAAAATGTAACTAACAGAGCCTCGTACAAAGTAACTAACAGAGCCTCGTACAAAGTAACTAACAGAGCCTCCTACAAAGTAACTAACAGAGGCTCGTACAAAGTAACTAACAGAGGCTCGTACAAAGTAACTAACAGAGCCTCGTACAAAGTAACTAACACAGCCTAGTAAAATGTAACTAACAGAGCCTCGTACAAAGTAACTAACAGAGGCTCGTACAAAGTAACTAACAGAGCCTCCTACAAAGTAACTAACAGAGGCTCGTACAAAGTAACTAACAGAGCCTCGTACAAAGTAATTTACAGAGCCTCGTACAAAGTAACTAACAGAGCCTCGTACAAAGTAACTAACAGAGCCTAGTACAAAACGGTGAATCCACGGTGAATTTGATAATAATAATAATAATAATAATAATAATAATAATAATAATAATAATCGTTTGCTTAATAGTTGTATTTAAATGAAGACTTACTAACTGGCCAAAATTTATTTCTGGTAAATTTTTTTGAGACAACGAAATAGATTTGTTTAAATTTAGCCGCCTATTATCTCCTATATCACTTATGTGACTATTCTGTATCTGAGGAAATCTGTATTTGATGTAGCCTGAAAGAATTAGAAATTTCCCATCCCTCAAATAACGGAAAATATTAGGAGCCTTGTATTTATTATATGACCAGTTTAATGGAAATCTGAAAATCGGGCAAAAAATAGAAAACAAAAAGATTACACGGGAATGATTAAAGTTATGAAATAAATCAAAAGAGTAAGTAATTGGATTTTAACAAGTTAAAACTTGGGGTTTTTTGTGACCTGCTGTTAATGAACAGTCACCATGACTGTCATCGGTCACGTCTGTGTTAGGTGCGTAGATAATAAACAACCCCTGGGTCTGGTATAGCCACAATATACCACCCATGATAAAATGTCAAATTCAAATATTACACAAGTTAGGACTCAGGTGCTCTCTTGATAGCCAACATAGGAGACCTAGTCGTCATCCTGCGAATGTTGGCTGTTCTCTTTTCAGGTATACAAATAGTGATTTAAGGAACCAAACCAACCAGAGACCTAAACTGAAAGCATGGACTAGGGAAGACAACCAACTTGCATTACAATGCTATTTTAGGAATAACCCTACACAAAGAGGATACAGGAAAAGAATGATGGAGATCTGGCAAGAACTTTTCTAATTTTCAGACAACTAGTCAGAGACTCGCTGATCAAGTTAGAACGATAATGAAGAAGGGTTGGTTTTCAGAACTTGAAATAATAGTAATGCACCAAAAAATAAATGATCAAGAAAGGAGAAATAATACATTACCTGGCACATCAGATATTAACAAACAAAAAACAGTCCATCCAAAATGAACCACCCACTTCGGAAAATGGAAACCCCGCCCAACCAAACACTACAAAACAACCCAGAACAAACTCTAACACAAGGACAAAAGTTAATTCTAAGAAATTTAAAGAGAATTTTAAACAGTGAAAAGACCACTTTACCATCATTAAGAAACATTGAATGGAGAATAGTTAAGGCAGAGACAAATAAAGTGAATCAAGTACGGATATGTATATCAACGAATAATATAACCGAATTAAATGAACTAATTTATGCAGGAGCGAAATTAGTTTGCGAGAAAATTGGGATCCCCTCAAAAATCCCGAAAGAAAAGTCAAAACCAGGATGGGAATTTCGACTAGAAACTCAGATAAAAAACCTTCGAAAACAGCTAAAAGTGATAAAACAAAAGAAAAACGCTGGAATAAATAGGAACAAGAAAAGACAACACAGAAAAAACTTACAATACAACTTGAGGAAATATACCAGAAAGTACCGGCAAAAGAAGGAAGATTGAAGAGATATCAACAAAGGGTAAAACAATACAGACAAAATAGGACATTCCAAAACAATGAAAGAAAATTCTATCAACAGTTGGAAGGGTATGACAATAAAACATACCAACAACCGGATGCAAAAGAAACCCAACTATTTTGGACTAAAATATGGCAATTAAAAATACATAATGAAAAGGCTGAATGGATAAACCATATCACAAGAGAATTAGAAGAACTCGAAGAAGACCGGAAAGCTGAAATACACACTGATTTACTCCAAACGACACTTCCAAAGGTATCAAACTGGAAAACGCCTGGCCATGATGGAATACATGGTTTCTGGTTCAAGAGATTCGCATCCATTCACGACAGACTAGCACTAGAAATGAATAAATGCCTACAAACAACACACGTACCCGAGTGGATGAACAAAAGAAGGACTACATTGATACAAAAGCACCCAAACAAAGGAACCGCTCCAAACAATTACAGACCCATAACTTGCCTACTGATGATGTGGAAAATTTTAACAGCACAAATAAGGGAAGAGATTTACTACTCGTTAACAAGCCGCGGATTGTTTCTTGGCGAACAGAAAGGATGTTGCAAAGGGTCCAGAGGCACAGCAGAATTACTTTACATAGATCAACACATTCTAAATGAGAGCAGAACCAGACGGAAAAATCTAGCAATGGCCTAGATTGACTATAAAAAGGCATATGATATGGTTCTGCATAGCTGGATAATAAACAGCCTCAAAATGAACAAAATATCAGATGAAGTCATAAACTTCATTAACAAAACCATGAAAACCTGGAGAGAGAGAGGAATTGACAGCGGGAGGAAGAAGCTTAGCTGAAGCAAAGATCCAAAGAGGTATATTTCAAGGAGGTGTGCTATCACCGTTACTATTCATAATTGCCATGATAACACTTAACCTAATGCTCAGAAAATACACAGCCGGATACAAACTTATAGAAAAGTGTGCAATGCTTGTAATGAAAAGTGGCAAACGACAGCTAACTGACGGAATGGAACTACTAAACCAAGATAAGATTAAAACGCTTAGCGAAAACGAAATCTACAAATACTTGGGCATCTTGGAGACTGATACCATCAAACAAGTGGAAATGAAAGAAAAAATTCAAAGAGAATATCTCAGGAGAACTAGAAAACTACTCCAGACAAAACTCAATAGCAGAAACCTTATCAAAGGAATAAATACCTGGGCTGTACCACTCGTTAGATATTCCGGACCCTTTCTCAAGTGGATCAGAAACGAACTTAAACAAATGGAACAAAGAACAAGAAAACTAATGACAATGCATAAGGCTTTACATCCCAGAGACGACGTTGACAGACTATATGTTTCTAGAAAAGAGGGAGGAAGAGGACTTGATTGGGTCAGCAAGGTGATCCACTGGGAGATGTGCAAGAAATTCAAATTTGACTATACAAACAAATGGTATATGCACAACCCAGCACCTGTCCTAGAAAATGCCACACATAAACTCCTATGGGCCTTTGACATACACACGGATCACCTAATCTCGACGAGAAGAGCAGAATCAACAATATAAAAAAAAGAACTTGCAAAATTGTCGACTTTGCTGTCCCGGCTGATCACAGAATAAAACTGAAAGAATGTGAAAAGAAGGATAAGTACCTCGATCTTGCTAGGGAATTGAAAAAAAAACAAACTGTGGAACATGCTGGTGACAATTATACCAATTGTAAGTTTTAGATTTTTAGAGGAGGCGCCCGTGGTGTAATGGTTATCGTCGTAGGAAATGGACACGGCCACACGAGTTCAAATCCTGGACGAGACAGATTGCATTTCACATAGCACTAATACCCTTAGGAAAGGTATGAATCCAATTATTATCCCCCAGCTATGGGTAAATAGTTGGGCAGACTGAGTTCTTCAGCCTTGGAGAGGCAACTAGTCTAGGAGAAGGAAAACTCTGAATACAAACCTGTTAAATTCCGCTTAAAAATTGACCTTGTGTCATATCTTGCCCGAGCGGAGGGCTTAGTAAATATGATTATACCAATTGTAATTGGTGCGGTTGGAACAGTAAGTAAAGGGTTACTAAAGGGACTGGAGGACTTGGAAGTTGGCGGACGGGTGGAGACCATCCAAACGACAGCATTATTGAGAACGGCCAGAATACTGAGATGAGTCCTGGAGACTTGAGGACACTTGCTGTCACTCAGACTCCAGTGAAAAACCATCAGCTAACGCTGATGTGAAAAGCTCAAATAATTATAAAAGCTCTATAATAATAGATGGTATGAGTATTACTCTGAACCAGTAACATAAAACGATGAAGTCCTTATTCTTTGGGATTTTACTATTCATACTGACTGACTAAAACCTAATATACACAACATAGGAATAAAAGACCACAAGCAAAGATTTTTTAAAGAATGAAAAGTAAAAAAATAAGATGCCTTCTCATAGATATGGCAGTTTTACCAGATAAAAATACATGCTAAAGAATATAAGATAAGCAAATATTAAGATATTGAAATTGAAAAAACTAAAAAGTGGCACCTTAAAACTGTTACACCCACAAAAGTTAGAAGCTAAGCAATGATTAAGAAAAGTAGAGACAAGCACATTAACAAGATTCATGGTAGCTTCTGTTGACTAGAATTTTTTCAAAAATCGTGTCATCTTCCTTTGAAAGTGTTAATAATGTAACGCGAATGTAAACTCTATTTCTGTTAAGTATCTCTTAACATCATAATTTGGACAAACAGAATGCATATATTCATTACTTTCCCTTACTCTAGGTCTCCAGTAACGAATCGTTGATATATTGCATTAAACAGAAAGTAAAACTTGCTGATGATCATGATTATCATCGGAAAAACAAATACTTGTAATCTTTGTAACAACAGCAACAAAATGACAATAATTATAGAGAGAGTTAGCGACCCGAAGGCTTCCTTTTCGGTGCCTACTACACCGTTGGATTGCTCTACTTTGCCCTTGCTACGTACCTTATAATGCTGACTGTTAAGTAAGGGAATATGAAAAACCATTTTTTGAGTCTTTGGTATGACTCTACCTGGGATTGAACCCCGGTCTCCCGGGCCATTGGGTAACATTTTACCTACGAGGCCAATGGGCCGGTAAACGACTGTAATGATGGTAATATTCGTCACATTAAGCTTTGTCAATCTATAATCTTATTCTCATGTTAAAAAATATGATATTTTACGTGATGATGATAATACAATGCGTGGTTCAAGTTGTCTCAATGCGAAATAGAGAAAAATTCCCACGTCAAAATTGCTAGTTTATGTCATGTTGATTCCCACGCACTCGGAGTAAAGGAAACAAAGATGCCAGCGAGAATGGCAGTCGGCGAATTGCGAGAAACCAAGGCGTTGCTGACAAGACAAGAGATTCGTCAACCCATCTCACCTCTCTTTAGTACATCTTATTTTCTATTCTTGTGATTCGTCAGCCAATAAGGAATTTTGTTCTGCTTCTGAGCCCAAAAGAAAATACTCTCTTGTCGAATGAATAATGTAATTCTTAGCTAATGAAACTAGAAACATTCCATAGAGGCAAAGATAAGGTGCAAGATCAAGCTTTGCTTTATTTGTTCTTTGCTGCTTTGTCATTCTGCATATGATTCATTGAATATTTAGAATATCCCAGTGTAGTTTGACATATGTAAGAATTGTTTTAATGTGATATAATTGCTTTTATAAAGCCCATGAGTACAGACGAATAAGCAAACGATGGTAGCTTATCTTTTTATTGATGTTTTAATAGCAGGAGTCGATGAGATGCAAAACCTAAATCGCTGCCCTCGACTGAATACAAAATTTATTTTTGCTCAAAATTATTTTTTCATTCTATTCCTTGTTTTAAACAAATCATCAAAACAACATATAACAATTAAAAAAATAGATTTCCTTAAAGAACTGCTTATGTAAATTCTGAGAATTTCACATATAGTAATTTTCAAAGCTCTTTGCTTCGATGTGGCACAAGGCCGAATGAATGGGGCGCCCAATGAGACATATAGTTATAAGTCATGAAAGAAAAGACTGATTTGCTAAACATAATTAAAATTGGTTTCGTCTTTCTTGTGAAGAAAAAATGTTCTGCACCGAAACAGCGGTGATAAAATAAGAGTTTTCTCTGAATAAGTTTACCGGAAAATTTAGAAAAATGTTTATGCATATCCATTGAGTAATGTTATAATCTTTAAAAAATAGTTTTTTAGTGTCGTAACATAAAATACTATAAATGCTACTCGAAAAGTGATATTAATTTTGTGCACGGATTTCTCTCTACAAACAGAAAATATTCAATTTATATTTGGACTAAGTTTAATATTGAGGACTGCAGTTCGCAATTGGCTTAGTAGAGCCTAACATATGATAAAGTATGTGAGAAACTCGATAAAAAATCTGAATTTCAAAATAATACCTTGATCTGAATTCAAACACTAATGTCTAAAGTTGGAGCAAAATATGATTATGTATGGTCTGATGAAAAACAATTTGAATGGCGTAACGATTATCGTCGTAATGAGACTGACTCAGTGAACTAACTTCAAATCCTGGGCAATGCCGTTTCCAATCTTTTTCACTTTGGCCCTTGGAAAAGCCATGAATTCATTTTTCCCCCAAGCTGTGAGTGAATAGTAGAATATAGTGGGTTCTTTATCCGAGGCGTGGCAACCGGTCGAGGAGAAAGAAAAATTCTAAATACCTTAGTTGTGCGGTTCTAATAAATGGAGATACTCTCCTGCATCCCTGTTCTGTTCATTGAAGACGTGTGACTGGTCTTATACAACCCTTCACCACAATAAACAAAGTACCTGTCGTCATCCAATACGATGGACGAACATTATTTAAATTTAAAATTCTTTGAATCAACCAATCAAAGTGACTGTTTCTTCGACTGTATGAAATCATTACAAGCCTAAAAAGTTGAGGCTTCGTGGAATAAGTGTAACAATACTTTACAAACCCTCTCAGATAATTGCCAGATACACTTCACATCGCGTATCAATTGAAGCATTCGAAAATATAGTCGTCATTATTGATTGAATCTATGTATATATTCCACAGGTGTTCAAACCTAGGTAAAAGCAGGATTTCGAATGTTGATTTCATGGTAGAAAAATTATTTAGAAGATTGATGCATTATAATATTTCTACTATTTTTGCATGATTAGTAGACTAATTTACTAATCTCAGAGAGGATTAACTACGGCCTTCTAAACCATTAAGTGCAGCTTTTAAAGCCTTGACGAAAGACTAATTACAATTGGGCACCATCATTTTTGAACATAACATCTCAATGATTTTTAGTTAGATGCAGTCTAAGAATATCGTTAAAAGGTGAGTAAAATTTATAATTTCTTCTGGATACTAAATTTGGTCTAAGTTATTAACTGAAAGGTTAAGTCTTAGATTTGGTTATAAATGTACGAAGCATTTATTATTGATGGATAATGAATTTCAATAAGGTCTTTAAATATGAAAAACTTCGTATGAATTTCAATAAGGTCTTTAAATATGAAAAGCTTCGTATGAATTTCAATGAGGTCTTTAAATATGAAAAGCTTCCTATGAATTTCAATAAGGTCTTTAAATATGAAAAGCTTCCTATGAATTTATATGAGGTCTTTAAATATGAAAAGCTTCGTATGAATTTCAAGGAGGTCTTTAAATATGAAAAGCTTCCTATGAATTTATATGAGGTCTTTAAATATGAAAAGCTTCCTATGAATTTATATGAGGTCTTTAAATATGAAAAGCTTCCTATGAATTTCAAGGAGGTTTTTAAATATGAAAATCTTCATATGAAAAATTAATCCTTGTTAATAACAAAAATATGACCATTTTCCAATTTTACTCATTTGTGATGTAACTAAATGAATGTGAGAAGAAATCTTGTTATATTCAAGAAAAAATAATTCAACTACAATTATTCTGTTAACATGGCCGAATCAAATAAAATGCAATTTTATCATATGATACGAAGTTGATTATTTAATATTACACGCATAATAAACAACAAATACTTAGTATTTTGAAAAGCAAGTCATAAATAAAGGCAATATTTAATATAAAAGTTATTTTCTCATTCAGCAATCAAAAAATATCAAAAGATTTAAATTTGAAGAGAGAAAAACGTGAAAAAGACATCTAAACTTGAAAAAAAAAACCCAGGTCATTTGCTCAAATTAAGCCATATTGCAAAAGTTTTTATTGCTGAAGAGATTCTATAGCCAGATAACCAGAAGCATTTTAAAAATGATGTGATCTTTTTCAATCAGAGAAAAGTTTAAGTCGCTAAATTTTGTATGTTGGACGAAAGAAGGAAGAAAAACTAATGACTAATGATATCCATGTAAGATATTCATTTTAACAGACAGACAAAGAATTCAGAATTAAACTGTTTTTTTCTTTTGTCGTGTGAAATTGATGTCTATTCATATAAATGTTTGCTGTGTTTTGGCTAAGTATATTAATTTTAAAGATTAAAACCATTACATTTTATGACTTTGTCACTAGTTTAAAATATTCATTAAATGTAGATTACGGCTTTTATTTATTTCCATCTGTGAGTGGTTAAATAGAAAAATGTCAACGTTTGCTGTTGCTGCTGTTAAAGATTGGATGCTGAGCTATATAATCGGACTGCTTTTGGCTTGTAACCTAATACAACATGTTCCCTACCACTTCATACAACATCGAATAACAACACAATGTCTGCTATTTGAATTGAAAAACTATATTCATTTTTTTTCTTATTTTTTCTCATGTGGAAAAGCTAAAATGGAACAAGGAGTCAGTTTACTGAAGTGGATTGGAGATGACAAATTGAAAGAATAATTTTTTTAACACGCGGAATTAAAGTGCAGACTTAAAAAATATGTTATTTAACTATTCACTTTTCTTAGTCAAAATTTGATGCTTTTGATTTTATGTAATTCTTTGAAGATATCGAAATATCGAAATGGGTGGTCTCAATGTTAGGCTTACTCATAAGTTCAAGTTCGAATAAAATATACAATTTTATTGCATATAAGCGAAAAAAAAATTGCTTTTAATGTTCATTGATTAAATAAAACAATATTTAGATATAAATGTATATTGTTATTAGGTTATTTATATATATATATATATATATATATATATATATATATATATATATATATATATATATATATATATTCACACACACACACACACACACACGTATATATATATATATATATAAATATATTCAAATAACGGATAAAGGGTTAAATTGCCTTTTATCTCCCACTGTTATTTATGCCTAAAGGTTGTGCATTTCGTTGCAGAAAAGTCGAGTAACAGAGAAAGTGTGAAATAATATATATATATATATATATATATATATATATATATATATATATATATATATATATATATATATATATATATATATATATAATATGATCATTGTGCGTGTGTACGCGTGTATGTCTGTTCTATTTTGTATTTATTTGTGAAGAAGTAATAAATTTTATAGCCTTCGAAATAATAACTATTTCCATCTGCATATCTTAATAGCTATAAAACAACTGTCGGATTTCAGTGGATGAATATGGTACATTTTGATTTTATAAGAGACAGTGCATATATAATTGCTTTTTGCAAGAATTAGCCTAATATATATATATATATATATATATATATATATATATGTGTGTGTGTGTGTGTGTGTGTGCATGTGTGTGTGTGTGTGTGTGCACGTGTGTGTGAGTGTGTGTGTGTGTGTGTGTGTGTGTGTGTGTGTGTGTGTGTGTGTGTGTGTGTGTGCTTAAAATGAATAGGCAAGAAAGAATGTATGATTTTTAAAAAAAAGTTTTTCTTATTTACCACTAAGGGGACGTAAACTAGGATCGAGTGAATGAGAAAAGTGTCCCCAAAAAACTATTGGTTTCGTGTGTCTGTGTCTTTGCATGTATACGCTGTTCCTGCGCGTGCGTTTTAAACATATAAAAAAACTGAAAACCATATTCTCTTCTACTACTTCCGGACTTAACAAAAGTTATCAACAAAATGACAAACTTTTATCCATTTTTTAAACACATATCTTCGCGTTGAAGAGAGAAAATCTGTAACGCCTTTACAATAGACAATACCCTTCCACATTTTGAATTGTTCTCCTTTGAAATATGAGTAATGGCCGTGTTTGTTCGACGCCATTTCATTAAACAACATCTGCTTCCGCACAGCGATCTAAATTGGACAATGCTGAAAAGAATTGTACCAATGAATTGTATTCTTCATTTTTTGTCTCTTTTAGTTTTCTTTCTTCAATTTTTATCTCTTTTCTTTTTTTTTTCTAAAAATTATTAATATATTTTATTCAATTTTATTTCCTTTTCCTTTTTTGGATTTACATTTCTTATTTTCATAGTCCATCATTTTCTCTTTTTAGATTTCTTTCTCGATTTCCTCCCATTTTCTTTCTTTCATTCTTTTTCCTTTTCTATCTTTCCTTTTCTTTCTTTTTCGTTTTTTTTTTACTTCATTCATTTCTTCTTTCTTTCACTCTCATGTATGTCTAATAAATTATTGTTACGATTTTTTCACTGCTACCTCTGCCATTTGCCACGGATTACTCAGCCATTTCTTTTGCTTTAATGTGAGCATATAGTGACGCCACCAAAAACAATTTGACGATCCCAGCAACTACAATTCCAATAAATATTACAAACAAAAGGTCGTATATAATTATATTGCATTTTGTTTTCTGACGTAGATTTTAGAGAAACATCATTTTAGCCAGGCCACCACACCTACTTAAATGTGTTTATTTAGATATAAACTTTGATTTGTTTAGTACCCACAGATGTTTAGACATCAATTAATCAATGATAAAGAAAGTTTAGTACCCATTCCAAGTGGAATATATTTAACTATTCACGTACCGATTTGATTCAGCATTGCTATGGCAGAAAACACATTGAACGTTGTTTCTAAAATCTACTCCCTAAGTACGTCAAACAAATAATTCTATTTTACTTAACGTTTTCTAATATTTTATCTCTTAGGACTGAGCTGACATAAAATAACAGGTAATAATGATATGGAAACGCCCTTCTAACATTTAGCTTTCTTTTTGTTCTACATTATTTTGGTATCATTTACAAAAACAAAAAAAAAAAAACAAAACAAAAACAACAAAACATGTGCATATATGTATGTATGCCTAAACAACGTTACTGTTTCCTCTCAATTATGCCCATGCAGACACTGAAACGTACATATACATAACATATTTATGGAGGCACAAAATGTGTAACGGTTAAATCGTAGGAAATGGATTTGGTTGGTCAAGTTCAAATCCTGGATAAGACTTTTTACGTTCCATTCCTTTGTACTAATATTTTCTCCTTCCTATTAAATATTGCTAAGGAAACTGGTCTATTAAAAGAAAAACTCTCAATTCTAACAACCAGTATTCCGCTTGAAAACTGACCTTGTGTCGCTTCTTCTCCGTGGCGTAAGAGTTGAAAAATATGTACTTAAAATATTGTACACATCGTATTAAATTAGAAAATGCATCGCTCATCGTATCAATGCATATTTTGAGAATACATTTTCATGTAATCATTTCTATATATAAATATGTAGTTTTTAGGATTGTTAAAATATCACATTAAGAAGTAATGTGATTTTAGTATTACTCGAGTTAAAAGTTATTCATTTTGTAAAAAAAAAAGAAGAGCAGTGAATCTGGTACTTTTCTGGTTTTGAATCGTCATAAGCTGAAATATTTTGAAAGATGGGTATAAAAACAAGATTTTAATCCGTCAGGATTAGGATTCTGACTATAAATGACAGACGAGGTCAAAGCAAGTTTTCAGTTTAGCCTAAATAAAGAAAGCGTCGTCGTTTTTTTTTTTAAAAAGGTCAAAGCAATAAATTGGCTTCCTTATGAGTGCAGAAGAAAATGATGATTGTGAATGATGAATGCAATAACTTGAACAGCAAACCTCGAAAATGTCAAGAAATAAAAACAGGAAGCTGAATGGAAAAAAAAGAGGATAGAAAATAAATGAATAAATAAAAACAGGAAAAATATAAATAAATTGTGTAAAGTTCCTTTACACATTTTGTTTATTTTTCCGACTGGAATTAAGTTATAACTAATTCCATTATCAAGATGAAATGCTCGATCCCATCATGCTTTGCATCCGGAGCTAGCGGGTAGTGGCAGTATAGTAAAACTTTGGAGACTTTTTTTTTTGCTTTTGTCTTTTAAAATTCAACTTCACTTACTCTTCCTTCGCGCGAGCGTGTGTATGTGTTGTCTGGGTCAAGAGAGATTGGATTCTGTCTGCTTTTAAAGAGAACCAACTGTAGATAACGTTGCTAGACATTCGCCTAAAGCTTAACATTTAGCCTTTCTTTGATGAAAATAGAAAAAAATCTAGAGCGACAAAATCGGGAAACGCCTTTAAAATACGTGTCATCAAGTTTGGATGAATCCGTTAATGGTATGTTCATTAGTTTAGTGCTGCGAAGAATTTTTCACCTCAAATTTCATATAACACACACACACACACACACACACACACACACACACACACACACACACACACACACACACACACACGCACGCACACACACGCACGCAAAAAGGACGGAAAAAGTACATTAGTTGATCCAATTTATTTCTCAACCAGTCAATCTTTTCATTCTTCTTTACTGTTCCCAAATGTCATTAAATTTGCTTGTCAAGTTTTCATACTAATTTATTCTGATCAATTAAATTGAATTATTTCCATTCATTTAAAATAATCTTTCAACTAAAGTTAAATAAAATATCCATTTCAAATTATATTTGACTCAAAAAATCTTTTTTAATTTCACACAGAAACACTGTAATCATCTACTCAGACAGAATAATCATCACAGACAAATAATAATTATAAAATAATGATAATAATAATTACAATAAAAAAATAATAAGCTATGACAACAAAAAGGCATATGATATGGTCTCGTCAAGCTGCATAATGAACTGACTCAAAATGTTCAAGATATCAGACGAAGTCATAAAGTTTATCGAGAAAACCATGAAAAGCTGGAGAGTGGAATTGACAGCAGGGAGAAAAGGTGTAGCTGAAGCGAATATCCAGAGAGGTATATTCTATGGAGATGCGCTATCACCATTAGTATTTGTAATAGCAATGATGCCACTCAATTACATACTTAGGAAACGCAAAGCCGTATAAAAACTTAGTAAACAGAAGAAAAAGATCAATCACCTTATGTTCATGGACGACATCAGACTGAAAAAAAAAAAAAAAAAGAAAAAAACAAACCGAAAAAGAATTAGAAACTCTAATACACGCAGTGAGAATATCCAATCAAGATATTGAGATGGAATTTGGTATAGAAAAATGTGCCATGCTAATAATGAAAAGCGGGAAACGACACCTGACGGACAGAATGGAACTACCAAATCAAGAAAAAATCAAAATGCTCGGAAAAAAGGAAATTTACAAATACTTGGGAATATGGGAAGCTTACACCATCAAACAACTGAAAATGAAAGAAAAAAATCTCGGGAGAACGAAAAATCTACTCGAAACCAAACTATATTGCCGGAATTTTATAAAAGGGATAAATACCAGGGCTGTTCACCTCGGGACTATTCTTGAAGTGAACCAGAGAAGAACTTAAACAAATGGACTCGAAAACAATAAAACCAATGACCATGCATAAGACATTACATCCCAGAGATGATATTGACAGACTATATGAGTCACGAAAAGAAGGAGGACGAGGATTTGCTAGTTTTGTAGACAGCGTTGGCACGTCGATACAACGACTCGGAGACTACATAGAAAAGTGCAGAGGAAAACTGATTACAGCCACCAGAAGCAATACCGACAACACGAGGACCAACAGGACGACAATAACCAGAAAACAAAACGGGAAGAAAAACAACTCTATGGACGTTTTAAGCGACTAACAAGTGACATCTCACACGAGAAAACGTGGATGAGGCTAAGAAAGTCAAACAATAAGCGAGAAACTGAACCTCTTCTAATAGCAGCACAAAACAACGCCATAAGGACCATTCATACCAAATCAAGAATAGATAAAACGCAACAAAACAGCAGATGTAGGTTATATAATGATAGAGACGAAACCATCAATCACATAATGAGTGAATGTAGCAAATTAGCAAAGAAAAGGGTATAAGACTAGACACGACTGGGCGGGCAAGGTGATTCCACTGGATATTGTGCAAGAATTTTTAAGTTTTACAATACGACTAAATGGTATATGCACAACCCAGGATCTGTCCTGGAAAATGAGACACACAAACTCCTCTGGGATTTTGAGATACAAACGGATCACTTGATCTCGGCCAGACGACCAAACGTAGTGATAATCAGTAACCCCCCCCCCAAAAAAAAAACAAAGAAAGTGAGAACCCTCAGAATTATGGACTTTGCTGTCCCAGCTGACTACAGAGTAAAAGTGAAAGAAATTGAAAAGAAGGATAAGTACCTCGACTTTGTAAGGGAATTGAAAAATACTTTGGAATATGAAAATGACGATAATACCAATTGTATTTGGTGCTTTTGGTACAATCAACAAAGGATTAGTACAAGGAACGGAGGACTTGGAAATAAGAGGACAAGTGGAGACCATCCAAACGACTGCATTATTGAGATCGGCCAGAATACTGAGAAGAGTCCTGGAGACTTGCTGTCACTCAAACTCCAGCGAGAAACTATCGACTAACACTGATGTGAAAAACTCGAAAAGGAGTAACATCAATAATAATAATTATAATAATTACTGTTATTATTATTTCAAACATTTCCACATTCTCTCCAGTTGTCACAAACTGCTAGACCCAAATAAGGTGTGAGATTGGATCTTGCTTTGTTTGCAGCTTATCTTCGGTCGTATATTATTACAATTTCACTCCATCTATATTTTCACGCCAATACGAACTGCTGGCCTTCACCTGAATCCAAGTGAGAGAATGCCTCCTCTGTTTTTCAGGATTCTTCTCAGCGTTCTAACCCATTTTGGTAGTGCTGCGATCTGGATGGTCTCAATCTTTCCCCGGATCTCCAGCTCTGACGGTCTCTTTTCCAGGCTTTTTGGGTTCTGACTTTGATTGGTATTACTGACACCTTCATGGTCCCTAATGTTTCAGCTTTCTAGCAGGGTCCAAGTGTTCATCCAACTTTTCACTTTCCTTTTATTTTACTCTATGGTCTACTAGAATGACGAAATTCTTTTCTTCTTACAAATTTTTATTGTTTAAATTAACGCTTCCAGTTCTTTTCTTTTTTTTTTTTTATCTTAGTGAGGATTTTTTGTACATCCATGAATAATAATTTGGTGGTTGATATTTACTGTCATGTTCCGACATTTGCATAATTCTTTACAACACTAGATGATTATATTCAGTGATATTATGACTGTGATAAATAGAGACAAAGTATTGTCGGATTTTGACACTTCAAATAATACGTCTTTTATTGATGATTCTTACTTGACTCAATTCCTATTTACAGTTTTACATGAAGAAACCTATAAATTTTGTTGTAGTTTCTTTAATATTCAACATCCCAAAAGTTTTGGCAACCCAAAATACCAATATTTTTTCTTTCTTTTTTTTCTTAAATTCGTTCAGAATCATTTGATCGATGTAGCATACATTTATTTTCCTTCTTTTGTTTTATTTTGGCAACTTTTTTTCTGCTTTCAATGAAATGATACTTTTCCTCTGCTATTTATTCAGTCAGAATTTTTCCCATCATATCTAGACACGTGATTGGTTTGTAATTGTTTACTTAGTTCTTTCTGTGTTTATTTTTGGATAAAACTTGTTCTGCCTCTGTTAATCAATTCTTGGACTTCTTTTTCCTTCAGGATGTTTCGAAGTTACTGAGCCAGCTTTTCATGATCCAGGATTTCAACTCTTTTTGTTTATACGATTTCATCTTCGGGTGACAATACTTTTTTTTCTTGATACTCAAGCATTATCCAAACTATTCGAGCTGATTTTATTAATTCTGTTATCTGGATGGCTTTAATTCTTCACAGGATTTTTAACTGTTCTCATTACTTTTACGGGGTCTTTCTGAAAGAATTCAACTACCCAACTTAATATAGTTTCTTTTCTTTGGAAAGTTTAGAATATGTTTTAACATTTGATTTCCTTTCAATATCGCAGTGGGATCTACTAAAACAAAGAAAATCACCGTTGAAAAGATCCTTTTTTCATTTTTACAATGATTAGGTTTAGTTTTCTAGTCTTGATTGAATGGATTATTTGAATTTCAACTTCCCATTAGTCTTTACTTCTGATATATTCGAACAACTACTGCTTGATGCAGTAAATTTGTACAGTTCAGTCCAATTCTCAATTATCAGTGGATTACTCTCTATGTAAGAAAATATTCTGCGTTATATTTACTACATCTATTTATTATATGAGTGACAATTTAATCTGTCTCCGCACCAGTAACCTTTACTATAGTAGAAAGTTGTTCGTATGCTCCGGTAATAAACAAGGAATGTTGTTCTCGGTGGAATAATCAGGATTGTCTTGAAATTGTGTAAGGAGAGACCAGAACACACTGAGATTCAATAGAAGATAGAAACTATAAAATCAATAAACTGTAATGGTATGTAAAACGATACTTAAACTTGAGAAGTTCCCACAAAAGCATATATAAGGAAATATTAATACAAAAATAATAAATTTCGCAAGTTATGAAACAAAGTAATGAAACCCAAATCTGTGAAATAATTTAGGTTCATCCTAATTAAATTATGCAGCGAAAAAAAAAGTAATGCTACAGACATTAGTTCTCCATAAGCTTCATTTCTTATTTTAATAGGATATATTATATAAAATGAACCCGGTTTTAATAATTGTTGTATGATACTCAGTCATTTACATACCACGTTGTACTAGTTTCATAAATTAATTTGTGCTAGAAGTGTTGTATTCTGGTAAGTGAACACAAGTAGTAGTAATAATAAAACAAACCACGATATGTGAGGAAAATAGTTATATTTACAGGAAAGAGTATTTACAAGAGAGAGACTGTTAGTAGTAGGAACATAGGATTAGTAATAGAGTAAGGATATACTTCAACAATAGGAACGGCTCTTCTGATTTCAGACTCGTAGACGTAGACTGATCTTGTCGGCTGATCTGCTCTCCGACTGATCTGAACTGGAGCTACTGTCATATATGGTAGATGGACTAGCTCATTGAGTCGGAAAGGTAGGTGATAAGCCACAAAAAGAGAGAAAGATGTTAAACTGAAAAGCAGAAAAAATGTTGTTTTTTTTTCTTTTTCTTTTACATTTCTGATATCCTGCTGATTTTTCCAGTGTATTGTTCTCATTATAATTGTGTTGCCACGAGATTGCCGGTCGCTGAAAATAGATTAAGCTAAAAACAATTGATACCAGATATATTTGAAAGTATAAATACATCATCTAGAGAGGAAGAAATACTAATCAACCCAAGTCACATTAATTGATGAACTTCATACTTTTTAAAATGCACCAGTAAAACGGCTGTCATATAAAATAGAAATATTCAGTTAGCAAAATAATGAGAAAATATAAAGTTCAAAATATATGTTGTTATTTGTTAATTACAGAGGATTGATTTAATATACCCATTTATTTTCCTCTAAAGTGAAAATTTTTCATGAGTAATTAAGTAAATCAAATTAAGGAGTTATGGAATAATACCTACTACTTTGTAAAATTTGTATTTCATTTCTTTATCAAAATATGTCATCTTAAATTAATTAGCCATATCTAAAATTTTTAAAGGTTAATTCTACGTCGAAGAAACCAATTTATCAAATGAATCAGAAAAGAAACTGTCTTTAAAAATATGTTTTACAAATCAATCATTTATGAAGCTTTGCACACGAGGCTTAGTTTTTTTTAATGTTCTTTAGCGTTCACCCATCTAAGTACAGAACAGGCTCAGCGTTGCTTAACTGAAGTGATCTTTTAATACAACTTGACCGTAAGTTATAATTATAAATTAGTTATCTTAAAAGCCCTTTTAAGTAATAGTACTTAATAATTTGGCATTATTGTTAATTATTTCACTCTAATGACTTAGGGCTTACATCACGAAAGACATTTAACATTCACAGGAACATGGGACCAGATCGTTTCTTCCATCTATTCATTCATCCTCCTATTTTTACATACATGACAAGTATGTGTATTATGTAAATTGGTATTTTCAAACTCAAATTAAAGAAAAACGTAAAATAAAGTATGAACCATTCTGATGAGTGTCAAGTGGTTTAAAATGGACAACACTTCCCACGTATCGTATGAAAAGTAAAACTATAAACTGTTTAACTTATCACATAAACAAAATTATATTTACATATAAAAATCCCAATAATCAGAAAGAAAAATATAATGTTGATAAAATTTCGTGTGACTAAAAGCAGTTTTTGATAGTAAAACAATTTTGATAACAGTAATTTTCATAAACGCTATTATTCTAAATGAGTATAAATATATACATATAAATATATACATATAAATATATACATATAAATATATACATATAAATATATACATATAAGTGTAAGTTCAAAAGATTATACTTATCCATATACACCCATCATCATCATATATAACTTATAATACATACATAAACAATCATTTATATGCCTACACATAAGTGTGTGAGCTTAGATAGATCCACTGATTCTTGTATAGAGCAATTTATTTAGACCGGCATAGTACTGTCTGTAAACATAAATAAACTACATACATCACATAAAAACATGTGGTTTAACGATGAATAAAAAATGTAGGTTATGTTGATGGGTCATCAGAATTTGTAACCAGACAAAGACAGTGTACTTTTGAATAGAAAAGTATTTGCTTCTTTCCGGAAATATTTTGGTGATTGACAGAGAATCCAATAGTCTGGAGTGGGAATGGAAGGAAGCACGTGCCGAGGAATTAGATTCCGAAATCGGAATGTAAATTCTGATTAGAATGAAATGGCATCAACTCGATTTAGAAAGAGAATTTGACAGTCACTGAAAACTATACATTAGAACTTGAACTTGTTATTCTTGGAATCTTTGTAGAACTATGCTTTTATTTTAGTCGTAGCATCTATTAGGTTTTAAAAAAAGACACATAAGTGAACAGAAATCTGTTTTGATTAAGTCATGTATAAAATGTGAAACAGAGGAATCTGGCCCTCCAGAGTGTAAGGTCATTTAGTAAAGAGGAAATATTTCGAAGTTCCTCAAGATGAAGTTGATCCAGGATTTCACTTTTTTTTTAGTGAAGTAATTATTTCTAACAGAAGAAAATCACGGGAATGTTTTTATCTAACTTTTATTCTTTAACGAGACTGAACAATGTTGAACCTTCTATAAAGTTCATATATGAACTTGAATACAACAACAACGTACCTTTTCGGGACATTTTACTTATTAGGAATATCAGCAAACTAGAAATAAAGGTTTACTGTAAACCCACCTGTAAAAACGACTACATACATTTTCATTCACACCACAACAACAATACTAAAAGAGGTATCATCATAGATTTTTTTTTACCTCAGAGCTCTACGTATTTGCTCCGCGAAAAATTTAAATGATGAATTCATCTACATAGAAAACTCCATCCTTAACCTTCAGTACCCCAAATCCTTTTCATTCACACCACAACAACAATACTAAAAGAGGTATCATCATAGATTTTTTTTTTACCTCAGAGCTCTACGTATTTGCTCCGCGAAAAATTTAAATGATGAATTCATCTACATAGAAAACTCCATCCTTAACCTTCAGTACCCCAAATCCTTTATACACTTTGCTAAATCTAAAGCCCTCAAAATCCACAATAAGAATCAAACTCAAACTAATGCCCACACAATATCTGATAAAACTAGTTCCTCCCATAGATACATAACTGCCATACAATTCTTCCTCTCACAGCATAACAAACAACTTATATATATATATATATATATATATATATATATATATATATATATATACCAAAAGAAGATGAGTGGGGGAATGATTCTAATTGAGAATATATAAAAGGATTCTTATAAAGGAGGGTTCAATGTAAGATAATTAATATATCAATTTCTTACAGAGCAAATTTCCATATAATTGGTAAAACCCAAGAAACCGTCATTTGGCTATTATAAATTTATTTTTGCTGGCAACTCTAGAAAAGAAACCAGCTTCTTCAGATAGTCATCACATAAGTTAGCGACCATAGTCGAGGGTGACCCGAAGGCTCCCTTTTCGATAGCTACTACACCAAGGTGTAGGGGAGGGCGCTACTCCATTCGACTCTTACTCGTTAGAAAAAGAAACCAAAAGACATGGGCAAGAAGTTAGCGTCAAAAACGGATGTGAAGTCATTGTTTAATGGCAAATATCCTTATATATCTAAACTTCTTACACAGCTCACAAAACCCTCATTAATTAAAATCTTATCAATAAATCAACCTATTTTTTAAAGAAAAACTTTCTCCCTCTATTTATTTATTAAGAAAAACGTGGCAATAAACACCGTAAAATACATCGCTTAGTTTTTTCTTTTTTATATAGATTTTATTTGATTTCCATTTAAAATGATGATTTATTGTTTATTTAATTTCTTAATGTTCTTATATTTTTATTCTGAATATTGTCATCCTAATTACCGTTACTATCATTGATATTGTCATAATTATTGATTTTATTATCAATAATCTAAAGTAACTATTATTACTGTTATTGCTAATTTATTATAATTATTCATTATTATTATTATGTTACTCCTAGAGAGTTTTTCACGTCAGGGTCAGCGTCACTAAAGTTTGATTGACAGCAAATCTCCTCAAGTCTCCAGAACTCTTCTCAGTATTCTGGCTGATATAAAAAATGCTGTAGTTTGGACTGTCTCCACCCGTCTAGTTATTTCTAAGTCCTCCATTCCTTAGACCAATCCTCTGGTGACTGTACCAAGAGTACCATTTACAATTGGTATAATCGTCACTTTTATGTTCCAAAGTTTTTTTAAATTCCCCAACAAGGTTGAGGTACTTATACCTCCTTTCGCTTTCTTTCAGTTTTACTCTGTGGTCCACTGGGAGAGCAAAGTCCACAATTCTGCAAGTTCTCTCTTTTTTGTTGATTATTATAAGGTCTGGTCGTCTGGCCAAGATTTGGTGACCCGGTTGTATCTCCAAGTCCCATAGGAGTTTGTGTGTCTCATTTTCCAGGACAGATTCTGGGTTGTGCATATACCATTTGGTCGTACGGTCAAACTTAAAATTCTTGCACAATTACCAGTGGATCACCTTGTCCGCCCAGTCGTGTCTAGCCTTATATTCTTTCCGTGCAAATTTGCTGCATTCACTTATGTGATTGATGGTTTCGTCTCTCTCATCACATAACCTACTGCTGTTTTGTTATCTATTGTTGCTTTGATATGATTGGTCCTTATGGCGTTGTTTTGTGCTGCTGTTAGAAGAGATTCAGTTTCCCCTCTGAAGGTTTCCCTTTCTTAGCCACGTCCACGTTTTCTCGTGTGAGATGTCGCTTGTTATTCGCTTAAAATGTCCATAGAGTTGGTTTTCTTCACATTTTTGTTTTCTAGTAATTGTCATTTAGCTGATCCTCGTGTTGTCAGTATTCTTTCTGGTGGATCTAATCAGTCTTCCTCTGCGCTTTGCTATGTACTCTTCGAGTAATTGTATCGATGTATCAACGCTGTTTTCAGTGCAACCAAAACTTCTTCCTTCCTCTTTCCTTGACACATATAGCCTAGCAACGTCATCTCTGGGATGCAAGGCCTTATGTATTCTCATTAGTTTTTTTGTATTCTGGTCCATTTGTTTGAGTTCTTCTTTGGTCCACTTCAAGAATGGTCCCGAGTATCTTACGATAAGGTTTCTGCAATTGAGTTTTGTCTCGAGTACTTTTCTGTGTCTTCTTGGTCTTTAAAAAAATTTTTCTTTCATTTTCATTAGTTTGATGGTGTCAGCTTCCAATATTCCTATGTATTTGTATGTTTCGCTTTCTCCGTGGGATCTGAGTTTTTCTTGATTTGGTAGTTTGACTCCTTCTGCCATCTGCCGTTTCCCACTTTTCATTACTAGCACGGCGCATTTTCCTATGCCAAATTCCATTTTTATATCTTGACTATATATTGTCACGGTCTGTATTAGGATTTCCAATTCTTTTTCGTTTTTGGCAAACAGTTTGATGTCGTCCATGTAGATTATGTGGTTGATCTTTTCTTGCGATTTACTGAGAATAATAATAATAATAATAATAATAATAATAATAATAATAATAATATAAACTCCTATGGAACTTTAACATACAAACGGATCACCTAATCCCGGCCAGAAGACCAGACTTAATAATAATCAACAAAAAAAAAAAAAAAAAAAGAAAAAAAAAGAGAACTTGAAAAATAGTCGACTTTGCTGTCCCGGCTGACCAAAGAATAAAAGTGAAAGAATGTGAAAAGAAGGATAAGTACCTCGACCTTGCTAGGGAGTTGAAAAAACTGTGGAACGTGCAGGTGACAATTATACCAATTATAATTGGTGCGTTTGGAACAGTAACTAAAGGATTACTAAAGAGACTAGAAGACTTGGAAGTTGGCGGACGAGAGGAGATCATCCAAACGACAGCATTATTGAGAACGGCCAGAGTACTAAGAAGAGTCCTGAAGACCTGAGGAGACTTGCTGTCACTCAGACTCCAGTGAAAACCCATCGGCTAACGCTGATGTGAAAAGCTCTAATGAGTGAATAATAATAAAAATAATCTCCATGGGAGTCTTTCACATCAGCGTCAGCTGATGGTCTTTCACTGGAGTTTGAGTGACAGCAAGTCTCCTCGAGTTTCCAGGACTCTTCTCAATATTCTGGCCGTTCTCAATAATGTTGTTGTTTGGATGGTCTCCACTCGTCCACCAACTTCCAACTTCTCCAGTCCCTTTAGTAATCCTTTAGTTACTGTGCCCAAAGCACCAATCACAATTGGTATAATTGTTACCTTCATGTTCCATAGTTTCTTCAATTCTCTTGCAAGGTCGAGGTACTTACCCTTCTTTTCACATTCTTTCAGCTTTATTCTGTGGTCAGCCGGAACAGAATATTATTATTATTATTATTATCATTATTATTATTATCATTATTAGCAATAATATTAATAGTAATACTGATACCATTAATTTTATCCTACTATTTTTATGACAATCAATTTTTCTATTATCAACTTTTTCATATGAGTTTAAATCTGTTTTTTTGAAGGCATTGAAATATGAGTTCATTATGCTTTTCTAATAGTTGGCTTGTAAATTTGTATTTGAAGATGCTTATCTTTCCTTCAGGCAAAGGTTACATGTACTATTGAAGCAAGAGTAGAAGATTTTTTGCAAGAGTAGAAGATTTTTTATAAATCTCAACTTAATTTGTAGAGTTAGGCCCCTATCTCTCAAACTCCATAACAACCTCAACCGGGCTGTTTGGTTTCTGAGTGAAGGGTTGGAAAAAGAGAGTCTATGATTCCAATTTCCTGCTGAGATTCCAATATAAACCGTCTCCTCCTTACTGTTTTCCATCGGGAAAATAGTTGCTTGGAAGACCACTTTCTAGGAATTACACATTTCTCCCATGAGACAATCTTCTTCATTTGTACTAAGTAATTTATCTGTGAACTAATTACATATTAGCGATTTGTCTATTAAATTCTTGTTATGGATACAAATCATCTTAAACATATTATTAGAGCAGGAGTTACTAATCTTTATTGTGTTCCTATTTAAAATTTAATTCAATGGGTTGTCCTTGTTGAAATGTCAATCAATTAACTTAAGGAAGTACTTGCCTATATAAACAAACGTTTACAGAAAGTGGGGTTAGGCCAGATTACCTTTCTTTTCCTATCCTTATTTTTTTTTATCATCAGAATTACTATTATTGTCACTATTTTCAAGTCTATAATTACAACTATCATTTGTACAACTGTTGTTGCTTATACTACTGCTATTGTTGACGTTGCTGTAATCAGTAACTTTCTTGTTTTTACGTTGTTTCAGGTATTGTATCCTCTGTTGGAATCCACTTCTTTTTTTATAGGGCCTCATTACAAATCCAATAATTTTCATCGAATATTTTTGTTGATGGAAGATTATCTGTTAACCCTTATGTTAACCGCATTCAGTATATGTTTGATTATTGATTTAGGGTTGTTAGAGTTGACATTAATGTAAGTAGGAGTAGGTGTTTTGTTATCTTTGATAAATGGTTTTGAAATATTGTTAGAGAAATTAATGTTAGTGTAAAGGAAATGAACTGTTTTAAGGTTAGACGATATTTCAATTCTAAATCCTAATAACTTAAAAGATCTTATGATTTTTAATATATTTTCGAAATTTTGAGGCAATTACTCTCAAGGAAGAATTTTTGACACTAAGTCAAGTCTTTTTGTTCCTTTTTTTAAACGAGAAAGAATCCATTGGAAAAATACAAAATTCTTTTTCTCTCTATTGTGGGATGTCTATTAGAAGAACCTGGTTTCTTTTATGAAGTTGCCAGCACGAAAGAAATTTATAATAGTCAAATGACAAGTTGTTAAGTTTTTCAATTATATATATATATATATATATATATATATATATATATATATATATATATATATATATATCATATTAAATTTCTGGTACAAACAAATTTATATATACAGACTAACAAAGACGTCATTGGTAACAAAAGAGGGGGAGCTATAATAAAATAGTAAAATGAACGAGGGCCCTTTCGTCCGGCGCTTTTCAAGTTTTATACACCGGAAATTGGTAAAAACGGGGTTGTAGAATATATAATTTGGATTGCAGGGACGAAGTAAAGAAAAAACAAACAAAAAAAAAAAAAACCCTTAAATCTCCCCAGTCTCAAGCAGTTTCCCCCAAATATTTACGATATGATTATTTAACTGCCTGCATAGAGAGGGGCGATTCATAGAAATATAAATCGCCTCCAAGACTTTGAGATGAGATTTATCTCTTGCTCTATGCAGGACAGAGAAACAATCATCTTCATAACTGGTTCTGCAGCTATTTATAATTGCCTGAGAGTGCCCGGATGTTAATCGGCCTGACAAGAGAAATCTGGGTATATGCTGTCTAACTCTCACTTCGAGGCGTTGACCAGTCATGCCTATACATGTCGAACTACACCGGCATACGAATTTATATATTAAATTACTTTGTTTAAAGATAGGCAGCTTGTCTTTATTTGTAGAATTAAAGGCCGGCCTCGTAGTGAGTATTGGTCTTAGGTTAACAGCATGATAACAACGATACACAGAAGAGGCAATCTTATCAGCAAAGGACTGGCTAGCAGAACCCACCCAAGGAAGTCTAAAGTATACAGGACACTTTGGAGGTCCGAAGGGTTTGTTCGTATTTTTAAACCTAGTCACTGTATACGCGATATTAACATCAATGACTTCCTCGGGGTACCCGTAGTCAATAAAGATATCCTTGATAACCTTAAGTTCATTCTCAATCTTGCAGTCACTACAGATATGTAAATCTCTATAAGAAATACATCTGATTAGATTAAGTTTCCTAGATTTAGGGACAAAAGAATGCCAATTCAAATATAGCTTAGTGAATGTAGGTTTCTTATAGACCGATGTGAGGAAAGAAAAATCACATCTTTCGACTAACACATCTAAAATCGGCAATTGACCATTATTTTCCTCCTCTATGGTAAACTTCAGGGAAGAGTTTACCGGATTCAATATATCAAAAAATGCTAAAGCATCGCAACGTGATCTAAAGGAAACAAAAGTATCATCCACATAATGTAAATAGATGAAGGGCTTAGGAAACTTATCAAACAGACATCTCTCTTGGAACCCAACAAAAATATTAGCCAGAATAGCGCCAAGAGGGGAACCCATACTAACGCCCTCAATCTGGCGGTACATGATCTCATTAAAACTAAAAGACACTGACTTTGTGGCAATACCCATCAATTCAATAAAAAACTTCCACAGGAAAGGGAAGGGCAACAGTAGATGGACCACGATACAAAAAGTCAGTGCATATAGATATAGTCTCATCTAAAGGAATGTTAGTAAAAAGAGAGACAACATCAAAAGAGACCAGAAATTGGGACTCCATACAAACCGGAAGACGACGAATGATGGAAGAAAATGTAAAAGAGTCCTTAACGCAACACCCGGGATAGAATTCTAAAATGGGGCTAAGGACTGCAACCATCGATTTAGCCAAAGAATGCTGAGCGGAATGGCCCATGGAAAGAATAGGCCGGAGAGGGATACCGGACTTATGGATTTTTGGTAATCCATACATTCTCGGTCTCTGTGAACCAACTGGACGAATAAATTCATAGACCTCCTTCGATATCAATTTACTTCTGAATAACTCAAGAAAACGCTTTTGTAGCTTATTTTCAATTTTCTGAGTATCATCAAAAGACAAGTCCCCAAGTTTTAGGAACTTGTTTGTATCTTCCAGAATAGCATCCATTTTGCTTACGTAATCTGCACTATTTAAAATAACCACGCCAGTGCATTTATCAGGTCTGGTAAGAACAATATCATTGTTCATTTTTAGTTGTTTTGCCGATTCAAAATGCATCTTCTGCCACAAGAAACCTTGAGAATCGACCGTGGTATTAACAAAAGTCTGAGCCAAGTCGGCCACACGAGCTTTTAAGTAAGCAATATTGGCAGCAGGAGCCAGAGAATGTCACTTTAACTGCACATACAACAACTCAATCTCGGCAAATACATCAGCCGAATGAGTACTTTGGGGAGGGGGAACATAAAAATTAAGCCCCATCGATAGTACAAATTTTTCACTATCTGACAAAACATATGAAGAAAAATTAAAAATATGTCTGTCAGTAGTTGCAGTTGAACCATATTTCTTTTTACTCAAGAGGTTCAAGAATTGCTGGGTGCTATTCGATAACTTACTCTTTAACCGAGCAGAGTTATTGGTTAGATACTTTGAAAATCGAAGGAGATCGAAAAAACTAAGGGAAGACCAACATATCCTCCACTTATGACATAAACGGGATTTCACAGACTCTATTGAAAAAAGAGATGCAGTTACTAAAAGTTTTAAACGGTGAGATCATTGCAATATTTCTGCTTTCATGAATGACATTTGATTTCATATGTGGACTTTATATTTTGTAGATATTGAAACTTTTGAAATTAACCTTTAAACTTTTAAATATTATACACACATACGTATATATATATATATATATATAGGTGGGTGGGTGGGTGTATGGAAGCATGCGTATGTACATATTGACATTGATTTTTAACTTTATTAAATGCATGAAACAGTTTTGCTTCGAAAATTTAATAATCATATCTAATAATCATATTTAAGCTCAGCAGAAGACGGAAATGTGACATTTTTTCATTAATTGTATGATTTTGCTGTCAATTCAAATTTTGTTTTATGAGAATACAGAAATATATCAGTACTATGAATAATATATAAACAGAGACCGATTTTTTTTTCAGTTGTCCTGATAATTTCATATGGAAATAGGGTGAGTAACCTACTAATACTAATCTTTATTTGTTTTATCGTTGTCCAATGATTGCTTCTTCTGCTCCACAATGCTATTGAATATATGCTAAAAAATTATAACGTTGATCATTTTGCAAAATATTGACCCTCGACCGAGCCGTCAATCAAGATGCACCTGTGTAAATAAGCGGAAGAACAGCGAAACAGATGCATCCGGTCGAAGATATCGGAATATCACCTTGACCTGTCGACGTGGTTGAATTCGGTGATGGTGGCAGATGCGTACGCCCACAGGAAGCAGTTGGATGTCAAACAAAAATACAACCAGGTGCCATAGACGGCTTGAGGCAGTTCGAGTCAGTTCCAGTTGCAGTTGGAGTCAGTTGGGGATAAGATGCCGAATTGAGAGCCAGCGGCAGACGGAGGGCTTTGGGCCCTCAGTGACCCACGGTTGAGCAGCCCAACCAGAATGCGAAAGAAGTGCTGCAATGGTCAGAAGAACTTGGGGTCAATATGTAGCAGTCTGTCCCCGTCTCCAACTCACCTCTCACACACAAGAAACATCAACCTTTTCGAAAATAAAGTGTGAGAGGTATATTTTTCTAAAGAAGTGTGTTCGTTCGTTCATTATTATTGACTATGTCATTATTATTGACTATGTTTCCGCGTATATTTGCATATGTATATGAAAGATACTATACAACAATTTAAACAGTCGATATAAAGAAATTAAATTGGACACGGTTAACCATCGTTGAGGTTTAAAAAATTATGTAGTTCCATTTTAAACATAAACTATTCATGCAAGAGGCAAAATTGTGGCTGCTTCAGTCGTGAGGGAAGATGACCTTAGATGTCCATCAATATAAAATGAGGGAGAGGGGGTTTAGGAGGGTTATAATAGAATTTCACACACATGTATGCACGCACGTGCATACATGTTGTAATGGAAACTGAAAGCATTTGTTTGGTTCTTGAAAATTAATTCTAAAAAGCTTATGTTCTTCAAAATTTCAGTAATTCGACATGATATACTTTTATTTTTTGAGGGTTTAACTTTGTTTAAGAAATCTAATAAACAAACAGTTTCTATGTGACGTTAACTCTAACACACCCAATAAATGATAACATTAGACATAACTTATTTTTACAAAATTATTTAAAGTTCCAGTGACAAACAAGCAGATTTTGCTGCATCGTAGCAAAACAGGCGCCTTTTTTTTTAATATGCTTACTTCACTGTGCAATTAAGAACCACCCAATCAGCAGTTTCACATACATATTTCTCAGGTCACAATCGGACCCACGTAAACGGATAGAAGTTCTTCTTGTTGATGGAGTTATGGAACAGACAAAAGTAAAAGGGAATTGACAAAAAAGGGAAGAAAAATAAACCAAATTTAATGTATGCAGTGATCTTCTCCGAAACCTCCATTTAAACCTTTAGATGTTTAAGACACACAGATACACGCCGCACACGTACAAGCACATACAAACATTTAAAAACATTGAGATAGTCTCCGGGTTCTGTGCAAAGATCCTGTACGATTTTCCTTATCATTGATATTAGAAATATTGGAAATATGACAATAACAGATCAAATTATATTTTCGACATTCTAAAACGCCTAAATGACATTCTAATACGGATAGATTGTTTTTAAAAAGTAAGTTATGCTCGGTTAGTTGTTGGCTTTTACAGCATTTAAAACCTTATTGGGTTATTTAATGCATAAGACGATTTTTTCGCAAAGTAGCAAATGACAATTATCACTTGTAAACGATTATAGCTTCAAATAACTATTTTTAAATAAATAATTTCGATACAATTACATAAATTCAAGTAATTTTTGTGACCAACTGAAGATTGTTCTTTCTTGGAAGACTGCCTGGTAACATCTGTAATAAGAGCACAGGTAATAATCAACCACTGTGTCTGGTATTGTCACATTATGCTACTCATAGAAATAGCAAATACAAATTTATGTGGGTCTCAGAGTGTCGTGCTTGACAAGTGCTCCCTTAATATCAAACATAGGGGAACTATTGGCATCCTGCCAATGCTGGATGTTTTCATTTCAGTGCACAAAGATCTAAGAGATAATTTATCTGAGAGAAACCAAAGAAAAATAGAGCAGAAAAAATGAAATCCACTTTTATTTCAAAAGAAATCCTATTCAAAAGTTTATAGAAAAAGCATGATCAAAATTTGGGCAGAATGCACTAAATTTAATACAAGCTACAGACTTGCTGACCAAGCTAGACTAATTTTAAAGAAAGGCTGGTTTTCTGACTTCGAGATACTAGAAATATGCGGACAGTTAAGTTGTCAAGAGTCCCCTAAACGGGCTAGGGCTAGAACAAAATATTGAAAACCAACAAATTACGGAGTTTATCATGACAATATCAATGTTAACATAAGAAGAAAAAAACAAAGTAGAGTTAATAAAAAAAGACATTGTGACTGAAAAGAAGTCTACATTACCATTTTTAATGATTCAGGGCTGTAAAAGGGTCAAAATTGAAATGGAAAAGTAAATAAATTATCAAAAACATCTCAATAGATAACATCACCGTACTAAACGATTTAACATATGCACGAGCAAAATTAGCAGAAGATAGTATTGAAATCTCTCCATGGAACCTAAAAAGAAAGACAAAAATGACGCTAGAAGACAAGATAAAAAAAACCGTGAAAACTAGCGAGACTACTAAAGAAGGAAAACTACTCAACAGGGAGAAAAGACACATACACAAAAAAAACAACAACAATAGATTATCAAAAGATATTAGCGAAAGAAGAGAAATTCAAAAGGTACCTAAACAGAGTCAAGAAATATAAACAAAACATAACCTACTAAAAAAAAATGAAAAAGAAAATTCTCCCAAGTCGGTGGAGAAGCACAATGACAAATTAGCAACCGGATGCAAAGGAATCAAAACAGTTTTGGAACAAGATATGGGAACAGAAGGAACATAACAGAAAGGCTGAATGGATAAATAACATTGAAAAAGAATTGCAAAGATTTAACGAAGGCCTCGAGTCGGACATACACCTAGACTCACCAAGTGCAACACTCAAAAAAGTATCAAACTGGAAAACACCCGACAATGATGGTATACATGGATTCTAGTCCTAAAAATTCTCGTTCATCTATGACAGACTAACCCAGCAACTGAGTAAATGCCTAGAAGAAACCAGTATTCCTGAATGGATGACGAGGGGAAAAACTACCCTGACCCAGAAAGGTTTCTAAAAAGGAAAAATCCTGTCTACTTATGATTTAGAAAATCCTAGCCGGTCAGGTAACAGAAAAAATATACCATTTGCCTGTATGCCGTGGGCTATTTTCGTAGGAGCATAAGGGACACAGCCGGGTAACAAGAGAAATCGATGATCTATATATATATATACATATATATATCAGCACATCCTCAAGGAGGTAAAAAAGACAGAAGAATGTGGCCATCATATTGAGTGACTATAAAAAAGCCTATGATAAAGTAATGTCTAAAGATGTAAAAAAAATACACAACAAAATCATAAACTTCACCATGAAAGTAATGGAAAACTAGAAATTGGAATTAACAGCAGAAAGACAAACCCAAGCAGAGGCAAAAATCCGGTGAGGCATCATGCAGGGAGATTCACTCGAGGCATTGCTATTTGTTAGAACAATGATGCCACTCAATAATATACTTAGGAGCTACAAATTTATAAAATCACAGAAAAAGATCAATCACCTTGTGTGCATGAACAATGTCAAGATATTTGCCAAATTTATCGAGAAATAGGAAAAGAGACAATAAATGCAAAGGAAACCCACACGATTGAAGAACAGTGATCCTTTTGGAGTAACATATGGAAACATAGGGATACATATAATAAAAAAGCAAGGTAAATTGAAAATTGAGAAGACTCTTATAAAAATAAAAAATCACATCTAAATGAAGAAATCACAATAGAAGAGATTATACACTCAAACGCACACATAAATGGAAGTCACCTCTGAAATAGATAAAATAACTTTTGGCTCCACCATCTATCCTTCACAGATCAACTAATGATGAAACTTATTTCAGAAATCATTAAAGATCCTGAAAAATGCCTGATTGACTCAAAAAAGGAGTAGTATGCGTACTAACAAGAACAAAGGAATCTCTGAAGTAATGTTAGGGTCCATGAAAATGTTTATTAACAGTTAGGAAATAATAAAACTGAAAAAGAACAAAATGCAGTTTGACAAGCGTATCTGTAAAACAACGTATAGAAAAGTTGACAGCAGCTGGAAAGCTAATATTAACCTAAGGAGCCGTGGGCTAAATAAACTCGGAGTAACAAACAATTCTTTGATAAAAAGGAGTTATTCAAGTAAAAACAACGCAAGAAAATGAAAAATCGAATAGTAGTGGTCTTGTAAGAGCCGAGTTAAGCAAAGCGAAATGAAGGCAAACACGTGTTAAAATAGATACAATAAGTAAAAGAAATGCTACAAAATGTCAAATAATTACGGTGCTTCAAGCGGAGAAAGACAATATTTCATATCGATGATGCTTGAAATAATGAACTTTATCCGGAAGGAATAAGACAGTGAAGATCTGGTTTCTTTTTTCAAGGTAATGAGACCGGAAGTCATCTCCAAGACTTAATTCCAAAAAATGTACACGAAAGCAAAAGGGTTGCTACGGGAGATAAACGATAAGGAGTCTAATCTAATGTGTAACATCACGCCCGAGTAGTTCTCAGTGATCTCAATATCACCTTTCTTGGGGAAGAGGAGGATAAAGATTTTCGTGCATTTCTCTATTGTGTTTTGCTTAAAAAATAATTTAATAAGTAAATACACAGACTTTCAAATAGAAATTGAAAAGATGTGGCACCTTAAAACTACCATCTTGCTAATCATAGTGGGAACCCTTGGTATGATCAAGAAAGGGACAGATAAATACACTAACAAGATACCTAGCAGTCCCAGCCAATGTAGAATACTAAAGGTCATGCTTAGCAGAACAGCTCATGTCCTCAGGAGATTTCTATCAATGTGACTGAAAAAATTCACTCAAAAAACGTGGCAAATGCATAAATACGAGGTGCATACGATAAGTTTCCACACTTTTTTCGTATGGGCACTTTTATTGATACTAAACACATGAAACTCTAGTCCCCTTTGAAGTAGTCTCCTCCGGCTGCAAAGCACTTGTTCTACCGTTCCAATAACTTCTGGAAGACTCCATATAAGTCCGCTTGTGTGAGCGTGTCAATGCCCTTTGTCACAACCTCTTTCATCTCCTCAATTGTCTCATAACGACAGCTTCTGAGCTTAGGGACTAACCAAAAGTCACAGGGAGCAAGGTCTGGACTATAAGGAGGGTGAGGAACTGTCTTGATGCCTATCTTGTCAAATAGCCAGTGACGAGGATGGAGTTGTGGACTGGTGCATTGTCCTGGTGGAAATGCCACTGACCCGATTTGAAGAGTGCTTGCCTGTTCCGACGGAATCTCTTCCTGAACTCCCTAAAACCTCAACATAGTAACCCTAACCCTAAGCCTGACCCTTTTTATCTTATGCCACTCAAAATCTGATGCTCGATTCATGCAAGATGGTCGAAAAGCAGTCTGAAGCATTCCATACTTTTTTGTGGCAGCATTTTTTCCAAGTTTAAAACAGAATATTATTGCATATCGTTCTTCTAAAGTACGAGATTGCATTTTTGAAATTCACCAGCCGTGACAATCATGCTTTAATAGGGTGTATTCCAATTGCTGCTGTAGCTGTACATTTGAAGCTGAAATCATAAAAATTGGCCAGTCATCTCATAAGATGTATAGCAATAACATAGTGAATTTTCAAGAGTCTACGACAATTTTAAATGCCCGAACGAAAAAAGTCTGGAAACTTATCGTATGCACCTCGTATATAGAATACATATAAAACACTGCACTAAATCTTGGGGAATAATCCGTTGAATGATTGAAAGAAACAGGAAGTCAAACTGAAAATTAAATATCAATTAAAATAATAATAACTATTATTATTATTTTACTCATTTGAGAGTTTCTCACACCAACATTAGCTGATGATTTTCCAATGGAGTTTAAGTGACAGCAAGTCTCCTCAAGTCTCCAAGACTCTTCTAGTATTTTGGCCGATCTCAACAATGCTGTAGTTTGTATAGTCTTCACTCTTCCTCTTATTTCCATTATTATTATCATTATTATTTACTCATTAGAGTTTTTCACATCAGTGTTAGCTGGTGGTCCTTCACTGGAGATTGAGTGACAACAAGTCTCCTCAAGTCTCCAGGACTCTTCTCAGTATTCTGGCCGTCTTCAATAATGCTGTTGTTTGGATGGTCTCCACTCGGCCGCCAACTTCCAAGTCCTCCAGGCCCTTTAATAATCCTTTAGTTACCGTGCCAAAAGCACCAATCACAATTGGTATAATTGTCACCTTCATGTTCCATCGTTTTTTCGATTCTCTAGCAAGGTCGAGGTACTTATCCTTCTTTTCACATTCTTTCAGTTTTATTCTGTAGTCAGCCAGGACAGCAAAGTCGACAATTTTGCAGATTTTCTTTTTTTTTTTTGTTGATTATTATAAGGTCTTGTCTTCTGGCCCGAGATTAGGTTATTATTATTATTATTATTATTATTATTATTATTATTATTATTATTATTATTATTATTCCTTTGAGAGTTTTTCAGACCAGCGTTAGATGACGGTTTCTCACTGGAGTTTGAGTGGCAGAAAGTTTCCTCAAATCTTCAGATTATTATTATTTGCACACTGTTATATGGTTTCAAGTATTTCTATATAATCCTAATAATTTATACTCTATAATTTAATCTCAAGTATTTTAGTAATCATGATTTTACGTAACTATTTATAATAATCATTTGTAAAGAATTATTGCTTCACAAACTATTTTAATAGAAATAATCAGCACGCAGTTATATCCTTTAGAATATTTCTATCAAATACAATTAATTTGTAGATTGTTATATTGTTCAATTCTTCTTTAATCATAACTCATCATCATCATTAAGGCACGTCGACAGTACGGCTTTCTTTGAGTTTCTCTCTCTATCCTTTCCTATCGGCTAGGTTTAAACAATACCCAATATCCGCAAATAGCTGTGGAATTTTTACTTTTACATTTAAAATCGTTTCTCGGTTTTAGAATCATTTATTTTTTTCTTTTCCTAACTCATCGCTGACTTGTTAGACATTGTTAAATAAAGAGAAGCAGGCGCTGAGTAAACAGCCATGATATTTTATTTGTTGCTCTATCAATATGAATTACACAAAAAGAAAAGAAACACATGAGAGAGAGAGAGAGAGAGAGAGAGAGAGAGAGAGAGAGAGAGAGAGAGAGAGAGAGATCGCAGTCTGTTTAAATATATCTCAAACTGAGATTGATCAAAATCATCATCATCATCATCATCACAGTGTGCCGACGGGAAAGATTCCTTTGAGTCTCTTTTACCACCCCTCCGTATTGCATATGGCTCTAAGAATGTCCTCTAGATGGCGTCCAGTGTTCGCAGAGCGGTGACGATATTAAGTTTTTGATGGTCGGTCAATACTGGAGTGTCTATACGTAGGAGTCTGTAGGAGTCCATCACTTATGAGTTCCTCCTTACTTCTCCAGCTCTGCATATCTTTCCTGCCTTTTTTTGAAAGTTTGCGAGATTGGAGGTAAATGAACGTACAGTTGCTGTTTTGTAGGGTGCTGTTTCTAGGCTTTGCAGTATCCTTGTGTAGTTCCAAACTAGCTTTTTTCCCCAAACTCCAGGTGGTGCATCTATACACTAGTACTGACACAACCACAACTTGGAAGAAACTCTGATTCATTTTCTCAAAGATCAGATTTCCATATAATCGACAACCAGTCTACGTCTTTCACCAGACGATATATTGTCACCCAGGAATATGAACTATTCTGCTAATTTCAGAAATTTGCCATTTAATGAGGATATAACGCCATCTTGATTAAAACACATGAACTCTGTTTTATCTGAATTCACGAAGAGACCAATGCCTCTTACTGCCTGCTCCAGACTGCGCATCACAGATTTGGCTTGTGCAGGTATATTTTCCAAAAGCCCAAGATTATTATTATTTTACTCCTTGAGAGTTTTTCACGCTAACGTTAGTTGGTTGTCTTTCACTAAGGTCTGAGTGACAGTAGGTCTCCTCAGGTCTCCAGGACTCGTCTCAGTATTCTGGCTGATGTCAACAATGCTGTAGTCTGAATGATCTTGATTCTTCTCTGATTTCCAATTGTACCAATCGTTTGAAGTCCGTTCCAAACGCACCTGCTACTCATGGTATCACCGTCACCTACATGTCCAACATTTTTTTTAGTTCCCAGGCAAGGTCCAAGTATTTCTCATAATTTTCATATTCTTTCAATTTCACTCCGTGGTCAGTTGGAATGGCTAAGTCCACTAAACGACAAGTGTCTTTTTTTGTTTATTACCTCTACGTCTGCTCTTCTGGTAATCCGTTTGTATCTCAAAATTTCAGAGAATTTTATGGGCCTCATTTTCTTTGAGAAATTCAACTTTGTACGGATAACATTTGTTTGAATGGTCGAATTTCAATGTTTTGTACAATTCCTAGTGGATCATCTTCACCACCCAATCATGATTGGTCTTGCACTTCTTCTGTGCTAGTTTCCTGTATTCACTTACTATTAGATTAATCGTTTCATCTCTTTCTCTGTATAGCCTACATTTGCTATTCTATTGCATATTATCAACTTTAACATGAATGGTCCTCATGGTGTTGTTTTGTGCTGCTATTTATTTTCTCTCTCGAGATTTACTTTTCACAGCCATGTCTTCTTGTGTGCTATCTCATAAGTATCTTGCTTGCAATTGGCTGCTGTAATTAATCTTTCTTTGCTCTTCTTAATATAGTCCTTAAGTCCTTGATTTGATGTATCTACGCAATCCTTTATGCTGGTGTGTCCTCTTCCTCCTTCTTTTTTGACACATACAGTGTGTCTACGTTATCTCTCGCATTGAAAGTCTTGTGTATAATCATCAATTTTCTTGTCCTTGATCCATTTGTCCGAGTTCCTCCTTTGTCCTTGTTAAGAAGTGTCCCGAGTATTTTACAAAGAGACTACCAAGGTATATACCCTTTGATGAATTTTTTGCTGCAGAACTTTGTTTCGAGAAGCTTTCTCGTTCTTCTTAGAAACTTTTTCTTCATTTTTTCCTTCATCTCCGATTGTTTAATGGTGTCCGCTTTCAATATTGTCACGTACTTTTTCCTTCTCTCCAAGCGTTTTAATGCATTTTTGATTTATTAGTTCTATTCTATTCCGCTGATTCTTTTCCCTATTTTTCATTACCAGCATGGCACATTTTTTTGACAAATTCCATTCCTATATCCTGGCAGTATAATTTCATTGTTTGTATCAGGGTCTCTAGTTCGTTTTCGTTTTTTAAAAATACTTTTACGTCATCGATATACTGATTGTAACTAATTTTTTCCTGTAATTTGGAAAAAATTTTGCTTCCCGCACATTCCCAAGTAGGGAGTTAAGTAGGATCATTGCTGTAACAAATAGCAGTGGTGAGAGCGAGTCTCTCAGGCTGGTTGGTTGGTTGTTTGGGTTTTATGGCATATCAACCTTTGTAGGTTATTTAATGCCAAATCCATTTTTATACGAATTATCAGTTCTATATCAAACAATTCAGTTTAGCACAAATACACAGTTTAAATATCAAAACAGTTCTATTTTGAGTAATTTAGTTTAGCATAAGTACACAGATTAGTTCTATTTAACCCATAGGTAGGGCCCTATTAGGTGCTACCATTCAAGGCCTGAGTGGACCTGGGAGCGATGGCAATGAAGGGATACTCCACATTCCCCAAAGCTCCATCATCACTGGAACCTCATCATCCGGTTGTTTAGAGTCATAACAGGACACTCGTTGTGGGGGTCTTATCCATGTACAAAGATGTAGTCTGTGTATTCTACAACTCCATCAGACTGGGAAAAATCTCCCTGGAAAATGCCGTTTTGGATTTTCACCTCTGCTAAGGTTTGACCTCTTACTGCAGTCTTCACTCTCTGCAAGGGATGCAGTCTGAGTGTTTTTAGTCCTGTTAACAGGGCGGGTGAGCAAATTATGTCGTCACAGTACGATTCAATTAAGTTATTATTACTCCTATTGATAGATGTGTCGACAAAGTATATATGATATATAATTCTCAATGACTTTAGAAAACACAATTCTGTAGAAGCGACTGGAATATGTGTGGTATTTAAAGTGCACATAAATTGCTGAAAATGAATTGAAAAATCTAGAGAAGTTGACTTCTGTGCCATGAAACAGTCGTTTTTTGGAGTTCAACGATGACCCGTGTTTATCTTAACTTCACAAAAATAGTATTTTTACAGTTGAAGAATTAGCTCAAACACTTAAAGCCATTCACCGTCTTCTGCAACAATTTTTTTAATCTAGGAAAATGAGTTACCCATTATTTGACTGAAGCCATCATTAAAGGATTATAAATAGATAATAAAAAATAAAAATCAGTAATCTGAAAAATGAATGACTGATGATAAAAATGAATATTTACACGAATACAAAATGATACAGACAATGACAGTGCAGAAAAAAAAACACGAAAAAACTAACGCTCAATCCAACGTTTTAGTTAGTATTTGATGAGATTGTGTTGGTATACTTCTATTTGAGTAATTACCACCAGTACGAGTACAACGTGAGTCTATTGTCAACCGCCAGAGAACTCTAACTCTGCTTCAAAAGGAAAGAAAGTGATAAGTCACTAAGGTGTGGTTCTTCATCATGGTAATCCACAGCCAAATATCACAAAGATCACACCGGAAAAGAGGGAAGAACTCAGACTAAAAGAAAATTCTCCAAATCTTGCTTACTATCTATTCCGGTGTTTACTGAACCATCTTGAAAGACGAGTTGTTAAAAAAACAAAAAAAAAAAATGGTGGAAACTAACCTTTCTACATTCTTTCCCACCAAAACGAAAGACTAACAAAATGAAGTTTGGAAATAGTTGCAAGGGAGTTATTGATACAGATAGAATCTGTATTTATTAATATTGATATTTTTCTGGTCTAGAATGAATATTACTTATGGAATAACTTAATATTACACGATAACCTAGATTGTTTTACAGTTAACTATGGGCGTTGCCATTTTGGATGCCTTAAAATATATGCATATAGACGGGGACTTTTTCTTAAGCACGTACGTCTCAGTTTATTTTTACAAGTGGCTTTATATATGAATTTTATCCATTTATTACACGTACAAATGCATACATGTGTATATATATATGTGTATATGTCCTACCTTTTTCGATGCAAACACATACAAATCTGGAAATGTATCTAGTATCTAGTATATATATATATATATATATATATATATATATATATATATAGTAATGATAGATAGAAATAATTTAGAGCGATGCATAGTTATAATTACATACATGCCCATTTTCTGTTTTGTTTTTTCATTCATTCTAAAATATTTTCGTGTATGATTGTCGGCAGTGAACTTACGACTAAGTTCAAAAGTCAATACAGTGTAATAATTTTCAGTTTCATTCAAATTCTGAAAGACTTTTGTGAAATAAAAAAAAAATTGAACAGTGATAATTAACATACAATGCCAAAAGGAAATAAATTAGAATATTATTTTCTTAAGTTCTGAAATACAAAAAAACACTCTGATGAAACCTGGATTGTGCATGTGTGATAAAAGCATCCATATCAATGCATGTTTTTAAAAAATAGGTTTATATTAATGTTTTAACCTTGTCTTTCTTTGTATGAAATCTTTAACTTATTTAAGCAAACTAACAAATTTTCTCCTCTTCGTAACATTTTGTAATTAATTTTTCTTGGAGTCATGTGTGTGAAAACTGCTACAGAGAAATTTAAAAATGTTGTGAGAATAAAAGAACTCGAGTTGTCACTTCATACATGTCTGGACTGTTACTTAATGCTAATCCCAGAAAATGTAAGTTTTCAGCTTATCTTGCATTCCCTGCTTAACACACTCAGAACATGAATTAACGTTTTATCTATTCTAACTGTTGTCAAAAAGAAGAAAAAAGAAAGAAAAATTAAGCGTTAAAGGTGATAAATCCAAATCAACTGCGATTGTAATATTTTTTAAAAGTCAGAAACATTTATTCAAAACAGTTGGTTAACCATTGGCCACATTTGTTAAAAATAATCCGAGGATAACCAAAAAGAAACATATGAAAGCATTGGAATATACAAGAACGCACTAGTGTCTTCTGACAAACAATTACAACACTGAAATAACTTTAACATTTCTGATGTAAGGAAAAAGTCAACACTGAAGCCAAGGCCCGTAAATACTCGCTTGAAGTTTACGAATAATTTTAATGAAGAATATATCTCTCGTTAAAAGGTAGTATGTTCAGATGAAGTCAAATTTGGACTCTTTGGGTATCATGTTTTTTAAAACTCTAGAGATGTCTATAAGTATGCTAAGATTATTTTCACAACGAAGTACGTTCATAAGAGTATCCTACTGTGATAATGTTTTGCTGTTAATGGCGCTGATGTTTTTCATCAGTTTGAAGGAATAAAGAAAAAAAAAGCCTGTAAATATTTTAAAAGGAAAATCTGAAATCTTGAAAAAAACGTTTGAAATTGGGTTTTCATCAAAATAACGATTAAAAAAATATCTTTCGAATCGGAATAAAATGAAAGTTTCCGAGCAACTTTGACAAAGTCCCTTACTCATCTTAATATGTAAAGGGAATTGCAGCATAGAGTAATGTGCCCTTGAGAAAACCTGCAAAGAATGCTTATTGAATGAGAATTTGCGATGAATAATGATAAGATATACCCACTTTTTATTTCGCAAAATGTCAGTTGGAAATTACAAGAACTGTTTAGTTATTGTAAAGTCAGTATAAAGATATGCAACCAAATATATAATTATTATGTGAATAAATTTGACTCCCAAATTTCATTTAAGTTTTCTCCTTTTTACAATATGTTGCTTATACTGTAAAAACTGAACAAATTATATACTGAATTACCTTTTTTAGACATTAAGTAACAATCTATCTAATGTGTGCATTTTATAAAAGTATGTCAAAATTTAAATAGAAATGAAAACTATTGCTTAGTGAATAAAATTTTAACCTCAACTAGACACAGATTTTTTCGTGCTTTAAAGAATTATTCACTTGTACGGTCTTGTGTTTATTTACTGCATTCTTAAAACTTAAATAAGCATGATTTTATAGGCGTATTAACAAACGAATTTGTGTCTGAGAATAAGTGTGTCAAATCAGGCATATAAGTCTATTTACTTAGCTTTGTGTGAAAGGACAAAGGAATCAGGTCGAATTAAAAAATAGTCTCTCATCTCTGTCCGGCTGGAGTTGACCTTATTCAATTCTTTCCGCTTGTTTCTGAGCACATTTAAAGTCTTGTTTGATAGGTGATCTCAACTTTTAATCTGCTTTGGGATGTGAATAATCAACTCCATTCATAAATATATGGAGGTCTGTGTATGGGCTTAAACCAGCTTTTTGTAAATCTAGATAAAGTCTAACAAAAGGAAACATATTTGAGCTTTTAGTGTTTGTGTGCAACATTACTACTACAACTACTACTACTACTACTACTACTACTACTACTAATAATAATAATAATAATAATAATGATATTCAATCAGATCATCCAATCTCGGCTAAAAGACAAAGCAAAGTTTTACTTAACGATAAAAGAACTTGTCAACAAATAGATTTTGCCGTTCCAATGGATGACAGAGTGAAAATAAAAGAAAGCGAAACACGGAACAAATAACTGGACCTTTCTAGAGAACTGAAAGAATTGTAGAACATGAAGATAACAGTGATACCAAATCGTATTCTCGGCTCTTGACACAATCCCAAATAACTTGGAAAAGCGTTTAAGTGAACTGATGATTACAGAAAGCATCCAAACCGGCTTGACCAACTAGAATATTTTGAAGAGACCTGGACATGTGAGGAGACTTATTGTCACTCTATTAATACTGGTGTGAAAAACTTTCAATAACAAAAACAACAATAACAATAATAATAACCCTGAGAGTAAATACATGGTAAAGTAATTAATCTAACCAAAAATCTATCTTCCACTTAAAGATTGCAGATGTGAAAGTCGTAAGGCTGATAAATTTAAGCCTAACTATCACTAATTTCTTTCCTTTTGTTTTGGTGTTTATTAACAATGAATTAATATGTGCAAATTCGAAGGTGAAATGCTGTAATGTTTATTTGAATTTAGAATCCTACAGTCAAAAATTGGGGAAAACTCAAATAGGAATCCTATCCCAAAAGAACTGAAATCAAAAAGCTCCAACCCAGGCAGTAAATATTTGGTAAAGCAATTAGTACGACCAAAAATCTAAATAAAAGGAATTGCTTTACCTATTCACTTGAAAATTGCAGAAGACATGAAAATCATAAGTCTGATAAATTAAAGCCTTATTATCTCTGACTTTTTTTTTTCGTCTCAGTTCTTATTATCAATGAATGAATATGAGTACATTTGGAGTTGGAGTGCTGTAATGTTCATTTGAACTTATTATCCTACGCCCCCCCCCAAAAAAAAAAGTGGTAAGAAGTTTTATCGGCAAAAAGCATCGGAAGCAAAGCCGCAGCACGAACGACTAATATCAAGCTAAAAATTTGCAAGGCTGATGGATTTTGTGGACTTATACTAAGTTAAAACTAAATCATCTTAAAGATGTAAATATCCATCCTTTTCATAATTTTTTAGTGGCCCACCGAAGTGTTTTCTACCTCTGAAGAATACTAGGCGACATCTGTGACAGGAGCATAGATAATAATCAACCACTGGGTCTGGTATAGCCACATTATAATACCCATGAAAAATGTCTCATCCAAATCCAAATAAACGTGGGACTCAGTTTGCGGATCTGAGTGTCATGATCGGCAGGTGTTCTCATCCTGCGAATGTTGGCTGTTCTAATTTCAAGTATACTAACAAAGACCAAAGCAACAGCTCAACCGAGAGACAATAACGGAAAAAATGAACTACAGAAACAATAGCAATGCACTTTACTGTTATTTTAAGAACAATCTCGCACAAAAAGGGTATAAAAAAGAATGATAGAAATTTTGACAGAATCCGCTAAATTTAATACAAGCCAAAGATTTGCTTACCAAGTAAGAAAGGATGGTTTTCTCACCTTCAGAGAATAGAAATATGTGAACATATAAGTCGTGAAGAACATGAACAAAAGCCAACTACCCGAACTGAAATACTAAATACTGAAAAGCAAATGCCACTCACTTGAATTAAAACCTAAATTGTTGAAAACCAGAACACCAAAGACCCCACAAAACCGATGTTAACACCGAGGAAAGTTAGAGTGGATAACGAAAATCATAATAGAAAAGATAAGTGCATTATCGTTCCTAAGAATTCAGAACTGGAATAAGTGAAGGCAGAAACCGAAAAGATAAACAAATTGTTTACAAATATCCTCACATGCAACATTACTGAAATAAACGAGTTGATTTATGCTGGAGCGAAACTAGGCTGTGATAAAATCAGTGTTTCCGAAAGGACCCTGGACAAAAATACTAAACCTGGATGGGAAATTAGTCTAGATAAAGAAACGGCTTAGGAAGGAGAAACATGCAAGAATATATTGGGATGAAAAAAGACACACAAAACAGCTGACGAATCGGAAAGAACAACTGGAAAAAATAAATGAAAAGATATTGGCAAAAGATGGGACACTCAAAAGATACCGGGGCAGGGTCAAGAAATACAATCAAAACAGGACATTGCGAAATAACAAAAAAATTCTCCCAGCAAGTCGGTGGAGAATGCACGTGGGCAAATCAACACCCGGATGCAAAGGAAGCAAAATAATTTTGAAGTAAAAGATAGGAACAGAAAGAATATAACCGAAAAGCCAAATAAATAGACAACATGAAAAAAGACAAGGATTCGAAGAAGACCCTGAATTATCCACACACCTTGACTTGCTTAGAGCAATACTTAAGAAAATACCGAATAGGAAAACCCCAGACTATAAGGATTTTGGTTTAAAAAATTCACGTTCATTCATGACGAACTGACTCGTCAAATGAGTAAATGCAAAGAAGAGGCATGTATACCCGAATGAATGACTCAGGGGAAAAACCTTCTTGATCCCAAAAAAGGAACCATCTCAGCAATTATAGACCGATAACGTCTCAAACTATGATGTGGAAAATACTGACTGTACAGATTAAAGAAGAGGTCAGTTACTCTTTTGTATGTCGTGGACTATTTCTGGAAGAACAGAAAAGATGCCACAAAGGAACAAGAGAAACTGGTGATATGCTATTCATGGATCAGCACATCTTCAAGGTGACCAAAATGCAAAGAAAATATGTAGCTATGGCATACGTTGGCTACAAAAAAGGACTATGACATGGTCCTGCAAACTTGGATAATAGAATGTCTGAATATGTACAAAATATCTGTAAAAGGCATAAATTTCATCACGGAAACAATGAGAAACTGGAAAGTGGAATTAGCAGCAGAAAGAAAAACTCAAGCAGCCACTGCAATGTATAATAGCAATGATGCCACTCTGGGGGCTACAAATTAACAAAATCAAAAGAAAAGATTTATCACCTTATGTACATGGACGACATCAAGCTGTTCACAAAAAACGAAAAACTATTGGTGACTTTGATACGAAAAATGAGAACATACGGCCGGGATTTAAGAATGAAATTTAGGGTTGAGAATGTGCCATGTTTATAATGAAAAGTGGGAAAAGAGAAACAACGGAAGGAACAGAACTGCCAAGTCAGTTTCAAGTACTTGGGAATATTGGAAGTGATCATCATCAAACAAATAGAAATGAAAGTAGAAATTGTTAAAGAGTATCTCAGACAAATGAGAAAGCTTCTCGAAACCAAACTCTACGGCGAAATCACGTCAAAGGGATAAACCGCAAGGCAGATCGCTTGAACAAAGCAGGAACTCAGACGGACCAAAGCACATGGAATTAAAGACTATGCTCAAGGCCTTACATCCATCCCAAAGATGGAGGTACCCGTGGTGTCATAGTTAGCATCGTTGGAAATAGACATGGCGACCCGAGTTTGCTTTTCACGTAGCCATAATAACCTTGGGAAAGGTATGAATCGGACTATTCACCATCCAACTATGGGAAAATAGTAGGACAGACTGTGCTCTTTAATCTTAGGTATGGCAACTGGTCTAGAAGAAGGAAAACTCTGAATTCAAACCTTTTAAATATATGTATCAAGAAAAAAAAAAGACGAAAAGAATTCGCCAGCATTGAGTACTGAGTGGATGCATCAATATTAGGATTCAAGGACAACATTAAAAAGGGCAAAGAAAGACAAATCACAATAATCAGTAACAGCATTGGCAACATCAGGACAAACTGAAAAACAACAAAAATTAGGAAAAAAAAAAATAGGAAGAAAAACAATGTATGGAGATTTCAAGAGATATACAAAATTGCATATGATAAAACCTACGAAAGAGAAACCCCAAGAGAGAAACTGAATCTCTTCAAATAGTAGCACAAAACAACGTCATGAGGACTAATCATATCAAAGTGAAAACTGATAATACGTGACAGAATAGCAAATGTAGATTATGAGGAGAAAGAGACGAAACGGTTAATCACATAATAAGCGGATGCAACAAACAAGCACAGAAGGAGTACAAGACTTGAAACGACGGGGTAGGAAAGGTGATTGACTGGGAATTGTGCAAGACATTGAAATTTGACCATTAACCAAATGGTATATGCACAAATCAGAATCAGTCGTCGAGAATGATACCCATAAACTTCTTAGAGACTTTGAATAAAGACGGATCACCAAATCCCAGCCAAAAGACCAGACCTTTGTGTTAGTTAACGAAAAACCGGGAACTTGTCGTCTTGTTGATTTGTCATTCCGATGGACCACTGAGTAAAAATAAAAGAAAGCGAAACGATAAACAAATAGGAGCGAACTTAGTCTGATAAAATCGGTGTTTCTCTAAAGAACACGAACAGAAACTCAAAACCTGAATGGGAAATTCTACTGGAAACGCAGAAAAGAAATCTACGGTGACAGGCAAAAAAGATAAGACTGAGAAAGGACGCTGGAACATGTTAGGACAAAAAGAAGAAGAAAAAAGCAACTCAACTAGTAAAACAAACAATACAACTCGAGGAAATAAATAACAGATGTAGACGATGTGGTGATAGAGACGAAACGATCAATCACATTATAAGTGAATGCTGTAAATGATCACAGAGAGAGTGTAAGACGAGACACGACTGGGTGGGTAAGGTCATCCACTGGGAAGTGGACAAAAAATTTTAATTTGATCATACGAGCAAATAGTACATACACAATCCAGAAGCCGTCCTGGAAAATAAGATGCACAAAATTCTCTGGGGTTTTAAGATTCAAACGGATAATCTAATCTCGGCCAGACAATCAAACTTTGTGTCAGTAAACAAAAAAAGAAAAAAAGAAAAAGAAAAAAAGAAAAACAGAACGTGCCGAATAGTGAACTTTGTCTATCCGGCTGACCACAGGGTCAATTTGAAGGAAGGCAATATAGAGATAAATACCTTTACCTTGCTAGAGAATTGAAAAACAATGGAATATGAAAAACAATGGAATATGAAAGTGACAGTGATACCAGTTGCAGTTAGCACACTCGGTACAGTCACCAAAGGATTGGTGCAGGGACTGGAGGACTTGGAAATACCAACCAAACAACAGCATTGTGGAGATCAGTCAGAATACAAAGAAGAGTCCTGGAGACTTGAGAAGACTTGCTGTCACTCAGTCTCCAGTGGAAAACATCAGCTAACGGTGGTGGGAATAACTCCCTAATGAGTAAAATAATAATAATAATAATAATAATAATAATAATAATAATAATAATAATAATAATAATAATGATAATAAAAGAGTACCATAGGAAAACAAGAAAACCTCTTGAAACCAAATTCTGCAGCAGAAATCGAATGAAAGGAATAAACACCTGGGCTATCTACGTTGTAATATACTCTGGATCTTTCTTAAACTGGACAAAGGAGGAACTCAGAAATATGGACAATATGGCATCAATAGACAAGAAAAGAAAGAGGAAAAGGACTTGCGAGCATTGAGAAACTTGTGGGTGGTGTTGAACAGGGATTTGAAGATTATGTTATCCAGATCAAAGAGAGTATGATTATACTCGCCAGTAGTAGGAAAACAAAAATAAAAAAAATCTAGAAAACAAAAATGGAAAGAAAAACCAATCAATGGATACTTTCAGAGAAAATACTGATTTAAAGAGAAGGGGGGCGAAAATATCTGGATCTGGCTTGCAAGCTGAAAAGGCTATGAAACATGAAAGTGACAGTGTTACAAATCGTAGTTGAGAACCTTGGAAAACCGGGAAAAACTCTGTTAACTGGAGATTAAAGAAAGACTTGAAATCATTCAGACCATAGCACTCTTGAAATCAGGATACTTAGAAGAGTCATGGAGACCTGAAAAAATTAGCTGTCATTCAGAATACCGTGAAAAACCACCACTTAGAGCATGTGTGAAAAACTATCAAGCGTCTAAAAACAACATCCTAAAAACAATCTAATAAATAAATGAATAAATAAATAAAAAGAAAGTTTATGGGTGAGTTCTTATTTAAAATTTAATCCGTAAAAGTTATACCCCATTCAAAATAAGTGAAATTTCTAGAACATTAAACCTTTACATTTCTACAAAGATGAATCCCCGGGGATATATTGCCATTTTTTAAGCAATTACTTCTATGAAATTGATTCCTTTTTTCTTTTTTTTTTTTTTAATTACTTTTTTGCAGGAATGCTATGATGTATGAAGAATTTAAGACTATCTTTTTAAAATATGAAACTTAAAACATTAATTCATCGTGTCAAATTCAATAATTTTACTTGAAAATCTCTTTATATTTTGTTTGGATGATTAAAATTTGGAGTTTGGCGAAAAATGATTATTTGATATTTTAATGAATCGTTTTTATTCGATTTTTGCAATTTTTTCATTGAAATATTTTAATTCGTATATAGTTTAAAATGTTTTTATTCATTGATTTTATCAAATTGTTTTATTTAAAAGATGAAAAAAGATTTTTCAAATTTTTCTGCATTTTTAATTGTTTTTCTTTCCGTGTTTCTTAATTTATTTGCTCAGTATATATCTATGCACCATAGGTCAGAACGGTCCCAATTTGAGGGGTCAACATGTTGTCTAGTTTAGTTAACTCATTTGTCCAGCTTCATAATGAATTGTCTCAGAAAAATGAGTAAAACTAGGACAAACAAAAGCTTCTTTTTTTCTTTTTCTTGTTTATTTCTTACTGACTGATTTCTATTATCTAAATTAATAATAGAATTTAAAAAATTAAATACAACAACAAAAACAGCTTTGAATATTTTATTACAATAATTCATTTTTACTTTCAGCTGTCTATCAATAGAAATTGCAATGATACAGCGTTACTAAAGGAAAGAATGTCCCCGAAGAGAAGGAATCGTTGAAGAAGAACAGTTTCTATCAGAATTCCTGCTGTCAGAGAAACATAAACAGAAGCAAAAACATTTGCCTGATGAATTCAGTCGAGTAAAGGCAGCTAAAACTGAGGTTCAAGTAGATGTTAGGCGTCATCTGGATCTTTCTTGAACTACAACAGCTAAAGTAATAGAATCTGAAGAACATGCTGACTTATAACACTAGAGAATTCGTTGAAGAACGCTATATGCAAGGCTTATGACAACAGAACACCTGCTAACGCTCGACAAAAAAATATATGATCACAGAGAAATACGACCCTCTTGCCAGATGGAAAGACCAGTTTGTCACACTGCTCAATGATCTGTTGAACAACAAAGCCCAACCCAACACTGGATGCGTAAATGCTTAAACCTGGATAAAGCGAGTAAAGTTATCTCTATGACGGATTGTATCCAGAAGTTATCAAGAAAGGACGTCGGAGGTTTGTCGAAGTACTCTATTCCATCATAAAAATTGCTTGGAAAAACTTGAAAGTCCTTCCAGATTGGAAGGACGACAAACTAGTCACTATCTTGAAGAGAGATGGAATCTCGCTTTCCTCTCTATAAGGAAAAGTATTCGCACGTATACTGCTCAACTGGCCGTAATGAAGTATTTCCTACCTGAGGCACAATGTGGGTACTGCGCAAAACAGGGGATCAATGACATGATCTTTTCCTAGTGGCAAATACAGAAGAAATGCATTGAACAGAATATGCCACTTTACATGGTATTTGTTGATATTACAAAAGCCTTCGAATATTAATAGGTAACATTCTAAGGATTATCCTACCAAACTAGGGTGCCCTAAACACTGTCGGTTCGTCTGAGCCTTGCATACAAATAGAAGGCCTCAGCCTCCTTAATTTTGAAAAGGCCTTCATGAGTTCTACTTTTTCATCTCAAAACGAAATAACCTGAATAAGAAGGTTTTAAACAGTTTTAATGGCAGGTTATTTCAGGAAAAGTCTACCAGTTGTCATGGTGAACCGAAGCAGATGAACAAAAAGCATACATTGCAATGTTTATTGACAAGTCTCAAAGTCAGATACTAAAGCAGATGAACAAAAAGCATACATTGCAATGTTTATTGACAAGTCTCAAAGTCAGATACTAAAGCAGATGAACAAAAAGCATACATTGCAATGTTTATTGACAAGTCTCAAAGTCAGATACTAAAGCAGATGAACAAAAAGCATACATTGCAATGTTTATTGACAAGTCTCAAAGTCAGATACTAAAGTGGTTGAACTTAATTTGCTTTTCTCATGTCAGGTGTATGTTGGTTGCACAAGAATAGTTGATGAAAATAATTTATATATTTCACAAATCAAATTAACAGCACTCATTGTATACCTTCATACCCTTAAAAACAATAATTTCATCTTGGCGCGAAAATAATACATTGACAGCATCGACCAGGATTTGAACTTGACTTACCGACTCCATTTCCTAAAATGATAATCTTTACGACATGAGCCTCCGAAAAATTACGCTAATAATAATAATAATAATAATCCCAGCGAAAATCGATGAGACGCAACAAAACGGCGGGTGTAGGTTATGTGGTGATAGAGACGAAACGATCAATCACATTAAAAGCGAACGCAGCAAGTTAGCACAGAAAGAGTATAAGGCTAGGCACGACTGGGTGGTGATCCATTGGGAATTGTGCAAGAATTTTAAGTTTGACCATACGAACAAATGGTATATGCACAACCCAGAATCTGTTCTGGAAAATGAGACACGCAAACTCGTCTGGGATTTTGAGATACAACCGGACCACCTAATCTCGGCAAGACGACTAGATCTTATTATAATAAAACAAATAGAGAACTTGCAAAGTTGTTGACCATAGAGTAAAATTGAAAGAAAGCGATAAGAGGGATAAGTACCTGGATCTTGCTAGGGAATTGAAAAAACTGGAACATGAAAGTAACGATTATACCAATTGTAATTGGTGCTTTTGGTACAGTCACCAAAAGATTGGTACAGGGACTGGATGACTTGGAAATAAAGGGACGAGTGGAGACTGTCCAAACTATAGCATTATTGAGATCAGTCAAAATACTGAGAATAGTCTTGGAGACTTGAGGAGACTTGCTGTCACTCAAACTTCAATGAAAAGCCGCCAGCTAACGCTGATGTGAAAAAGTCTCAAGAAGTAAAATGATAATGATAATAATAATAACAAATGGATCACCTAATCGAGGCCAGAAGACAAGATCTTATAATAAACAACAACAAAACAAAAAAAAAAAAAAGAAAAAAAAAAAGAAAAAAAGAAGAGAACTCGCAAAATTATGGACTTTGCTGTCTCGGTTGATCACAGAATAAAACTGAAAGAAAGTGAAAAGAAGTATAAGTATCTGGACCTTGTTTGGGAATTGAAAATAACTATGGAACATGAATTATACCAATTATGATTGGTGCTTTTGGTACAGTCACCAAAGAATTATTAAAGGGATTAGAGGACTTGGAAATAAGAGGACTAGTGGAGGCCGTCCAAACTACTACATTATTGAGAACGGCCAGAATACCGAGAAGAGTCCTGGGGACATGAGGAGACTTACTGTCACTCAAACTCCAGTGAAAGACCATCAGCTAAAACTAATGTGAAAAACTCTCAGGAGTACTGTCACTCAAACTCCAGTGAAAACCGTCGGCTAACACTGATGTGAAAAACTTAGAAGAAGAAGAAGAAGAAGAAGAAGAAGAAGAAGAAGAAGAAGAAGAAGAAGAAGAAGAAGAATGTGGAATGTGTGGTGCTTGAAACAATCCACAAAGGTTTGGCAAAGGGGCTGGAAGTGTTGAAAATCAGAGGACGATTCGAATTCATCTAAACTACAGTATAGCTGAGATCGGTCGGAATACTGAGAAAAATCCTGGAGATCTGAAGAGACTTTCTGTCACTCAAATTCCAGTGAAAATTCATTGGAAGACTCACAAGAAGTAACCTAATAATAATAATAATAATAATAATAATAATAATAATAATAATAATAATAAAGTGCGACTTCTTGTATTTTGTATTGGCTTGGACGGCCAGGTATCTTATTAATGAATTTATCTGTCCGTATCTTGATCATATCCAGGGATCCCACTATTACATGCACGATGCCAGTTTTAAGGTGCCATATTTTTGCTATTTCTATTTCTTGGTCTGTGTGTGTGCGTTTACGTTTTTTATTATTTTCTTTAACATAATAAGTTTATGTTCTTTATGCTATTATCTGTTGGCACTTATATATCAATTAGAAGACGTTTTACTTTTATAGCCCTGAAACACAATATTAGGTCTATTTCATTTTTCTATCACTTTAGATAGCAATGTCCCAGAGAATAATAGATTCTTTAGCTTTTGTCATTTGGTTCTGGTTGATACTAATTCCATTTTTCAGATTTCAGTATTTCCTAGAATATACATATTTTCTAATGAATATTATTTTCCCAAATATCAAGCCATGAAATAACTCCAGACGGGTTGACGTGTCATTAAAATCCAATAACCAATCAACCTACGAACCAATGAATATAATGTCCCATTTTATCATGCTTTTCTTTCTATTTTATCGATGTTAGGATCTACCAACCAGACACTCAGTGGTCAATTGATTCAGTTTTATTGGGTTTGATCCGTCTTTTATAAAGTTTGCCTGATAAATTTTAGTTGTTAAGTTCTGGTCCTTTGCTTCGATTATTAATCGATGTCTCTGCTTTACTCTATCTATATCGGCATTTCTAATTATTGTGCTATATCGTCCATGCTGGATTTTATCCACAGGCGTTTTATTATTGACTCAGTCCTTATATTTTTATTTCTTTATGTTTTTTGCAGGCTTTATTACTTTATTTTTTATGTCTTTTTCTTTCAGTCTGGGATCGAGTTGTTTAGTAAACAACTGAATATTTTTTCTATTGCTTCTCGTGAATGTTTACTAACTGTAGCATTTAATCTGTTATAGTGTCTAAAGATTTCTTTAATCCTTTTGTGGTTGTTTTTTTTAGGTTAATTCTAGTTGAATTAGACCTCTTCCATCATTTTCTCTCGTAATATAGAAACTTTCTGCACTTGGGGAATGCATTCTGTGGCAGGTTATGTTTTGTATCCATCTTTTTTATTTCAGCCAACTTCATTATATTAGAACTTTGTCACAACTAGTTTTATTGTGGTGTTAATTGCTATTACGTTATTTATTTATTTATTTTTTTTTGGCATTCAATTTTGTTCTTAATATAACTCTTATTCTCTGGTAGAATTTTTTTTTTTTAACTTTTTTTTAATTTATAGTATGATTGATTACTATTAGCTTCTGTCGTATATCACTTATGTATAAAAATATACTCTCTCTTGTTTATCCCGAAAGGTGGCGAAATGGTTGCGTGATAGAGAAAAAGTCAGGAACTGCTATGATTTACACCAGTTTGAGATACATCTCCAGAAAGCCTTTCTTCTTCGTGCTTCTTTCACGGGAGACTGGTACAGAGCCGACTCTTAGTCTGGGGCCGTCTCGCCCCCACTTTCTCGCTCTAGCGCCCAAAACAGCGTGACGTCTCGTGTCACTCTGACTGCTGACAGACCGCCGACTGCCCGGGTTTGAAAACTTCCGTGGTTATATATTTTTCGGACGCCAACGCACTCTTCCAACACAATTCACAGGACATTTCCGCTCTCTTTTGTTTACCTTAAGACTCAGCGGCATATTATGTTTTTAAATCCGCAAACTAACCGGCCTGTCAAAGTTCAATATGTAACACTTAATTAATTCCTCAATATTTATTGATTTTATTGTGTTCTAACTCTGTAATGTTCGTGTTTATATCTAAAGTGATGTTTTTAGACTTTACTTGCAAACCTTTTCTAAATATGACTTTTGCACATTTATCAAGACCAAATTATTCTTCTCGTTATCATCTTTACTACTACAACTAATACGACTATAAAAAAGGATTCCCTATTCTTTAATTTTTAAATGACTTTTTATTTTATTTTGTGACTAAATATAGCTTAAAATCTAATGTCTGAAAGCCTAAATGCTAGTTTAGTGCTAGAGTGAAAGAAATACGAAGAGAATAAAGAGTTCTCCGAATGTCATACATTTAAACCTAACAGAATAACTTATATCTGTAGAGATAGCCAATAAATGTGGAACACTCATTCTTGAACGAAATATTCACATTCTTTGTTATGATGCGATAGCACAAGTTTTTCCTTTCACCGACCATAAGAAGAAAAGAGCACGAATCACGATGAAAGAGAAAGGAATCAACTATAAGAGTTTTAAACTTACTGGAGGTTGAATTCTCATTTTACTTTTTTCAATACGCATGCGTGAATATACTTGATGCGTTCCCAATCACTCTTCCAATAAGCACACAACATGTAACATGTGCATTCTACCTTACGAAGTTACATAATAATGTACCATTGCACAGAGATGGAATTCTATGGATGCTTGGAGCAGATGGAACTCCTAGATTACGCAGCTTGAAATCAGTTGTAGCCAATACCTCAAACTGGGTTTGGTGCAATCTTATACCACAACTATTCGCGAAAATCACAGATGATATGAACAAGAAAAGTTGAATATAATTCAATATTGTTGCATCCAGACCGCAATTACAACTCCCTTGATAACCTTCAGAAGGGATCCGATCGACTTTTTAAAAGTGCTAAACACACGACTAGCATCTATTCTTTTGATAACTTTTGAAAAGAAACTGATCAGACTTAGAACTGTTAAAATCTGTGAGTGAATCGAGAATGAAGAACAACACGAACGTAGGAAAACCGATGAAAAAAATTACATGAAATGTAAATTATTGTTCACATAACTTATAGAACAAATAGTATAATCACATCAGTGTAAGAAATACGTTAAAAAAGAGTGGATAAAGAATTATGATTCAAGATGAATTTAAAAGCAACAGTTACTCAATACAGGCATAGACGTATTTTTCAAAACATTAAAAGTATTTTTTATAAAGATATAAACAGAAAATGGCGGCAAATCAAATCTAAACGCTATAGACATAGATAGCCTCAAGGTACAAAAACGTGAATAATGTTGTTCCAAAATTCATATAGGGTTAAACAGGGCAAAGGACTTACGTTCGGCTATAAAGGAATATGATATTAGTAACAACCTGAAGCAGTATTGAAAATTACAAATCATAAAAAAACTGTGGGATTTTTACATTTAGACCGACCACAGAAACGAGAACAACAGACATGATAGTCGAGAACAAGGAAAAAGGGCTCTACTGTGCTATCAGAACACAGAATGAACGTGAAGGAGGGTGAAGAATTGAAAAATACCTAGATCTTGCTCGAAAGCTGAGAAAAGTATGAAATATAAAGATAATCTTAGAACTGTACCGTGCTCGAATCCAAATTGTATGAATCAATAATCTGACGAAAGTTTGAGACTGTAGCGACTATAGCGTTGTTGTGGCTGCAAGTATATAGAGAAGGGTGTAAATGATTTGAAAAGACTTGATATTATTCAGCCTTCAGCAACGACTAGACAATAATGCCTAGAATGTCTTTGGTAGTGGGATTGTTCGAAAGCTCTTTTGGCAGACTACGTTCAATTCTCACAGAAGTGATCTTTTATTTTGTTCTGGCTCGAGGTAAATTAATGACAAAAATGCTTCTTAAGAACAAAGCTTGTTTCAGAGACCACTAGGCTTGTAAAGTGAAGTTGATTTTCACAGGGTACTCTACGAGGGTGGTTTTATGTCAGACTAAGCTGAGCTGGGTAACTATAATTATATTAACAAAATAGCTACTTTGCTTTTGAGCTTTGATCACACATTTCATGTGGGTTTTTTTTAGGAGTCAGCACATTTCAGCCATCAAACAATGTAACTATTTTTTTATCTTTTCTCACTTGAAAGGGCAAATTAGATCCAAATGGAATTTTAAAGAAATAACAATTCCCATCTATTGTAAACATTCAGAAAAATGGTTATTAACACTTGACCCAATTCAATATCTTTGTGTCTTCATTTTTAATGTAGCATTTTAGGAGTATAATTGTTTGAATCAATTCGTTTTGAGTGTCATTTTTTCATTGCTTCTTTCATTTGCAAATCATTAGAATAATTCAAATTCTCGTTTTTACAAAGCAAACCGAACCGATTAAATAATATATTTCTGTTTAACCTTTTATAATTATGGTCCATGCCATTTCACTTATTATGCAAATACTTCTTTGTATCTCAGGGCTTATTTAGCATATTTTCACTGCAAACTTCGAATACTTCTTTTGTCTATTTGCAACTATTTTAACACTATCCACATCACTATATTTCTTTTTATCTTTTTAGTCCCGGTCTTTAAAGTAAGTTCTACATTTAAATAGATTCTTATAAATTTCGTTTCAGTTAAACCTCAGATTTAAATAAAACGTTTAGTGCTTAAAGATTTAACTTTAGCAAATGCTTGTCGGAAAAGTGGAAGATATAAGTCTGAAATTAAAGAATCGTGCTGAGATTTGTTCAATAACAACGAGAAAGGTAAGCAATGCTGATAAATTCTATAATTAACCAACCATTCATAGTTCATTGCAGTAGAAAGGGATAAAAATTATTATTGTTGTTCAGTTCACAATATGAAGATTAACGTCAAATACAGTGCTTCATCTTTATCAAAACCTTTGTCTACTCTATAACTTCTACTGACCAAGAAAAGACGGAATATATTCAATTCATACCTATTCCGTGATATTTACATAAACCATAGTCATTTATTCGAAATGACTTTTGGTTTGGGGTTAAAACCTTATCTTCTATATCTTTTCCCTACTATTATTATTATTTCTATCAATTCTTGTAATCAAATAATGATACTAATACGATTCTGTTTCCCCTAAAATGAAATTTTAATTATTTTGGTAAATTAATATTTACTCTTAAAATCTCTGAGTGATTCCTGCAAACACTTAATTATAAACAACACTACCTTGATAATTATTCAAATCAGACCGATTTTAAAGTGTATTTTTCGAAATTCCATATGTTTTAAATTGTTATTGCGTGTATGGTTACTTCTTTGTCACATATCTATATAAATAAGAGTGCATGTATATCTGTATGCATGCATGTGTGTGTGTGTGTGTGTGGGAGAGAGAGAGAGAGAGAGAGAGAGAGAGAGAGAGAGAGTGTGTGTGTGTGTGTGTGTGCAAACACGGGCAAGGGATTGAGTGGTGAGAAAAGTGTCCATTAAAACCAAAGAGTAAAAAGAAGTTGTCGGCCATCTGCAAACAATCTTTGCCATTGGTGAGGACGTGTCACCTAATTTCTGCTCATAAAATGCAACCCAGTGACCCAATCTACTTGCATATGATCAAAATCTGCAATCAAATTTCGCCAGTGTCGGTGCTGAAATTCAAAACTTGTCTGGAAGGAATTTTCTTCTCAAATAAACAGAGCCGTCTGTTTCAAAGCAAGCGTCACATTCTTCTCAATCTCGAATGTTTCAGATATAATCTCTTCGCGACCTAAATCGCTTAACATTTTCCAAATACCGACAATAAGAGGCGACTACGAAAAAATTGCTTCCTAAACAAAAACAGGAAACACTTTTTCCCAATCCTGTTCGGCAATATTCATCGATATTTCATAAATGCCATCAGTTAAAAATATCAAAGGACAGAGATAACGATTAAGAATGACAGATGAGAGGAATTCATCTTATAATTGTCTAAGTTTAAGAAATCTTAGACGAGGAAATAATCGTCTAATTTCGATATTTTCTGCACAAGTGTTATTATTATCTGTAATTTTCTTTCATAAGCAAAATGATTTTTAATTTGGGTAGCTTCAGAATTTCGAACTTGAAAATCGCTTTAAGCAATGCAACAATTTCGATGTATTTTGAGTTCTTAACTTAATTACATCAATTTGCGCATTTATTTTAGACTATACAGGTATGCAGATGGGCCATCAATGAAAATAATCATTGCTTAATTCTAGATCACGATAACAGGTAATTTACATGTTTAAAAACGGAATTAATTTCTTCATCTCTTTGATCTTCTATCCAAAGGATACTACATTTGTATATTTGATAAAAGGATACTATATTTCAGTATTTGGCATAGACAAATATTATTCCATTTCGTGGTCTCTTTCGAGATTGACAAAAACGGTAAGACATTTTTCTTGCGATGTCTTGTCTATTTTAATTCAAGAAATACATAAGTAAATATAAGGTGTCTCAAAATAGATGTGACTCATTAATTTATTTCTGAGACAAGCGAAAAGGCAGTCACTTGGACACGACCAGTTAAAAATGCATCCTTTGAGCTAAAGATATCAAGTCAATGTTTTTTAATTGTTATTATATCAGCTTACAGCTTATATCTTTTTTTAGTTTCTTATCTCAGTAGTAAATCATTATAATATTAATGTGTTGCATCTATTTTGAGACAGTTTTGAATGATTTTATGTCCAAATAAATAGAGACGCAAAATATTTTTCCTCTCTTGTCCAAAGCATTCTGATCGAGGATTAATAGTTGTTATAGTATTCTATTTTCAAATCTGAAACAAAAAAGAACACAATATTATTAGTTGCAGAATTATTAGCAGTCGCATGGTCTCATGTAAATTGAGACACCCTATATTTTCGTTATACTTTTTGTTGAAGATATCGTATTAAAGAACTTAACTAAACTAATTTTAAAGAAGATAGATGTTAATAAATCATTTCGCTGATCAGTATAATACAGAAATGTTTCATGTGTTCGAGCAAACATTTTGTTACTTTGATTTTAGGGCAAGTAGAAGGATATAAATATTTTATGTGAATATTTGATACTTTTTGAAGTTAAAAGCAAAACAAATTATGTGAGTTGTATTACAACACGGGAAGAGACTGTGAATGAATTGTGAGTGTGAAACCACCACCTTTGAAATATGAACGTTTCAAATATTTGAAACCAAGATATTCTTCCAACAAAACAGTTGAACACTATTATCTTGCTAAGCTATGTGTAACACAAAGCCATAAGAGTGGAACATCCAGTAAAGTTTGAAACTACTGCCTTATTGAATTAGCCGGGGAGATGATATTCTTAACCATCGCATTCAACACAGTAAATTAAAAATTAACGACATGCAATATTATTCAAGCGATAAATATCGTAAGCATAGAAAAGAACAAAAGAACGAAAATGACCTTGTTCGAGAACTTCTGAAGATTTTTAAAATATGAGAGACTATTGTGCTTAAAATAAGGTTTGGGGAACTTTCTCGATATTTTACGAATATATTGTGGAATATATTAGATCACTTACCTCCCCTTAGAAAAACAATTGAAACAATCAGAAACAATAATGATGAAAAAAATCGAGCTAATATCAAGATAGATGTATGGAGAAGACGAAATGTTTCTGGGCTTTTTGAGGAAAGGAAAATGTCTAAAAAATATTCTCGCATTTTCCTATCTGCAACCAATATAGAAAAAATGCTTCCTGATTACAAACAATGAACATATTGTTACAAACAACGAAACAAAACACGAAAACCCAGTGATATTTCGGTGTTTTATTAACATCATAACAATATATTGGAGGTGAAGAGCGTAAGTAAATCTTTAAAGCCAATAAATTCGAAAGTTTTCAAACCAACAATCCGTATCCACGCTGACATGACATTTTAATGCTTTCCATCGGGAAAAGATAAGAGTTAACATTAAGTACTACCACCTGGCAGTAAAAAAAGAGAATCATGTACGAAGATGTTAATGAATATTCATTCTCACTCTTTATGAATCATAGTTCTTCATGCTTTCACACACACACACACACACACACACACACACACACACACACACACACACAACTCTCTCTCTCTCTCTCTCTCTCTCTCTCTCTCTCTCTCTCTCTCTCTCTCTCTTACACACACTTATTTATGTGTGGAGGTATATACAACTAAGTTGAATTTGCGTGGGATAGATTTGCGTTCAGGCGAGATTTTATTAGCTGTTGTTGTTAATGTGTATCTGATTTAGGCTTAACTGACATCAGCAATAAAAAACGATTCTCATGTAAAGAGTTGGGGTTACTCACAGGCAGTTCTTGATAAATTTTCCTTTGTGGCCGACAAAACACCAGGGACTAATCCTTAATTTGCTCTCTACTAATCATCGAATTCTGCACTCATTCAGGCAGTCCATGAATTCCTAACTTTCTTTGATTTCTAAAACATCGAGGAACATGTGTTTTGTGTTAAAGTGGATCCAGTGAAATGTTTTCTTATCAAGATTAACTGATTTTCTTTAACTCTTTTTTTTTTTACATTCTCTAATTTTTCTTATTGACATTATCCGTAATCATAGACAAGTTTCTTGAAAATTTTAATCTAAAGCTTATTAAAATAGCAATTTACAGATACAAATGTGATGATATATTTATATACCCATGACACATACAAGAAATGCAATCAAGCAAAAATATGTATGGAATTTCCATTATTCTAAAGAGCAACACTTGGTGAATCATGTAAATGGATTTTTATTACTAGATGAAACTATTCTTCTATCAAGATACTTCATCCATACATAAACATCTTATTGAAAAGCTCTTGTTGAAATGTGAGTTCCTGAGTTTATGAGCAACTCTGAAGTAAGTTGTGCTTCTGTTTCTAAAATTCTATCTAAAATAACAAAATGAAATGCACCGAGCAGATTTACATTATAATTAATATTTCTTACATTAAATATTTCAGTAATAAACAGTTTGTGAGGTAGTTATACTCCCTTGCCTAGAAACACGCGTATTTCGTATTTATCGAAGCCAAAGACTTTAATGGCTTAACATTTAGTATTTGAGAGAATATCTTTTCAAATTTTCGACATAGTCGTTAGTCACCGAGATGAACATACACACGCACAGACGTGCACTTATAAGTCGTCTGTTTATTAAACAATATTTATGAATGTGCTTTCTCTTACTATAGAGTTGAAAATAGAAAAGTTCATTCAAGTTTGATCCCCAAACTATGGAGGTGAATATTCTGAATATAAATATGCAATTATGTAATTATAAGAATATTGGAAATAATTAACTTCGAATATCTATTCTCACATTCTTCCACACAATTATCATCCACTCTTTCTTTTCCATTTACTTTTTTACTAACCCTTTTTTCAAATTCTCAAAAAATGTCTCTATTGCTCGCTATTCTTATTGCTAAGGCCTCCAAAACTGCTGTTTTTCCTGCATCAGAATGAATATAAATATAATGTCTCTCTGCATATTGATGGCCCATTTCGTTAAACCATGATTACTGAAACCATCAAAATCACATGTAAGTCAATTTTCCTCACAACTATGATGATAAGGCTACCATCGATTTCAAGTTTTTTTATCCAATTGGTTGGTTGGTGTTTTATGGCATATCAACCCTTGTGGATTATTTAATGTCAATACTATATATATATATATATATATATCATAAATTGAATTACCACAGTCAGAAAATCTGGCAAGCACTGCGTGCGACATACGGGAATACCTGACAGCTGTTTCGACCTTATTAGGTCACATCAGCAGTGTATATCGTGATTTTCCACCCCTACATTGGAGATCGAACCAGTGACCACAGAATACATATCTATTTCCATGGGCAAGGAAATAGATATTCATTCTGCATATCTATTTCCGTGAGTTTATGACCACGCGGATGTGTATCTCCAAGTTGGGATTACGTGGCCCAAAAGGTGACCGTGTCCTCTATTTTTCCTCATTTATGGAACCCGAAAGGTATTACCACTCCCGGTCACAGTGGACCAGGGAGTAATGGCAATGAATGACACATTCCTCAAAACAGCAGGACTAAAGCCTCACAATCAGATGCAGTTTAGTGTCATACTCAGGACACTCGTTGTGGGGTCTTATCACTCAGCAGTGTTTATCATAACAGCCATTTCTCATAATATTATTTCATCCAAAAAATTGAAACAGCTGTTTTTATGATTCATTAAATTTAACCCTCAGGTCCAATAAACAAGTTGATAAGACGATCCACTACGACTCTTTATAACCTACATAATCAATCTCTATATCATATATAGTCGACTAAATACACTGAGTCCAATAAATACCTGGAAGAACCTTAGAAAAAAACTTTACTATATTATTGATTATTTTCGTGAAACCGTTTGTATTGTTGATAAATTCATTGATTTTTTAACTGACGCAATAAAAGTCTACATCAAAAACAGGGATTATTTTAATGGAAAAAATTGCAGATTAAATTGTGAAAGACATCACGCTTGTTAATTTCAATAAAATAAAAATGTAAAAATGAAAAGAAAAGGAAATTTTTAAAACTAATTGCCAGACACAAAGTTAATAATAATCAGTAACATTTGCTGTGTGTAAAAGGAAATTTGGCATCAATATAAGTTTTATTCCTGTATTTTAAAAAGCTACGATAGCCGATGGGAATGATTAATCACTACAACTGCAATAACTACTGATATTAAGAATCAAAACATATGAGCGAAAATATTTCCCACACATTTTGTAAATGCGTCTCTTAAAAGTAAATGTGCTTTGAACCTGTCTTATCAAATGAATTTACAACATAAATATTAAAATGAAATGTAATATAAATTGCACTTTAAACCTATCATGGTTATATTATCATCTCAATTAGTTGCATGAAGACCATCGCCACAAAGATTTCCCAAATTCTTCCCTTTCTTTCTCCTACGACTTTTTCTACGCCCTTTTTGTTGTGCCATTTCTATGGTCCTAACCAACTCCAGACACGATATCAGTCGACAAGGATAGGAAGTGGTGGGCCCAATTGTTGCAAGGTTAGCATGACATTCCAGGCGACCATTCCCTCTCCAAACACATGTGTAACGCATGCTGTTAATTCTTTAAACTTGTCAGGGCTGCTGTTTTCGAGACTTGAATGTTTTTTTTTTTTCCCATCAAACATGGAACATCAAAATGGGCACCGGTCAGAAATCTATTTAGTGTGCTCAGCCTCGATTTAAAACACTTCAGCAACATTCTTTTACACTTTTGTTCTTTTTTTTTTCATCATTTTATAAATTTCTTCTTGAACATTTTTCTATCCTCATATGTAAGAAGTTTTGAAATTGAGAAGAAAAATAGTTTTACTGAATTAACATTACATGAAAGGTAGTTAAATTGTATCATCAGATGTGATCAGAAATTACTCAAAATCACAATGTTATCCAAAAGCTTACTAATAAAAACAATTATATTAAAAATTTTACCGGGATATTGACCTAATGAGTAGTGTGTTCACCAATGGTCCGGGAGACCTGGTTTCAATCCTAGGTTGAGTCATACCAAAGACTCAAAAATGGTACTTGATGTCACCTTGCTTAACACTCAGGTAAGGTAAAGGATCAAAGGTAAAGTAGAGCAATCTAGGGTATGGAGTAGCGCCATTCCCTCCACCACGGTATAGTAGCTATTGAAAAGGGAGCCTTTGGGTCACCCTCGACTAAGTTCGCCAACTTTATAACTTTATATCTAAAATCAGCCCAGTCGGCTGGGGCTGTAGAATGCACTGCATCTTTTCAAGGGGATGGGGTGGGGGTGTGACTTCCCTAACGAGTGTCATGGATATGGCATTAAACCATTTGATAGTGAGACTCCACTCTTGGCACTTTGAGCTCTCCTTCATTGCCAGGTCGACTCTGAACCAAAGTGGTAGTACCTGATAAGGTCCAGTCTATGAATAAAATAGAACTGTTTGACATTTAAATTGTGCGCAAGTGAATGACATATGCTAAATTGAATTGTTTTAAATAGAATTTTTTTATCATTTAGCTGTGTAAAAAAGACTGATGTTTAATTGAATTGTTAGTGATACACAGCAAAAGTTGGAAGCATTTAACTGAGTGCAAATGAATGAGTAATGTTGAATAGAACAATTCGTGTTAAATAGCAATACTTGTAACCACTTGACTTTGTGCAAACAAATGATTGATACTGAATTGAATTTTAAGTGTTAGATAGCAATAATCGAAACCATTTAACTATGTAGAAATAATAGCAATACTAGTGTGTAAACAAATTAGTTGTGACTCATTTAAAAATGAAATAACCGTCAAACTAGTCTAATATATCATGTATATCTATTTAAAAGTGCGCAAACAAATGACTGTTGAATTGTGACTGTTATAGAGCAATACTTAAAACCATTTGTGTGCAAAAAATTAGCTCAGGCTCGTTTAAATTGTTGTCAACAAAATATGTCTACAAATCATATATACTTAATGTAAATATATTAACAGAATTTTCCATTGAATAACCTACAATAGTTGCTGTGCAATAAAACCCAACCAACCAACTATATTTAAAATAAATAATATTAGAGCTGTTTACTCTTTTAAATGGAAATGTTTATAGATTACATAGAAGTACAAAATTCCAAAGGTGAGAATGTCTTTTTTTTTAGCAATGATCAACAAAATATAATTTATATTTGATATTTTTATTCTAATATTTATTTTCATTTTGCATTTTTTCCTTTTCATAGATTTAAAAAAAAACTTTTTATCTCTTGCTTTTTACTTTCTCTTTTCTCAAATTTATTCCCAGACCTTTTCTTAGACTGAATGAAGTTGATTACACATCTATACAAATCTATTCTGGACGACAAAACATCAATGATTAATTAATCTGTTATAGTCGGCCGGGCGGTAGAATATGCCGATTATATCTCTGCAGAAGTGTAATATCCCACCTTCAACGAGTGTCCTGTTATGACTCAAAAAATCTGATGGTGACGTTTTAGTCCTGGAGGTTTGGAAATGTGGAAAACACCTTCACTGCCATTACTCCCAATTCCACTCTGACCAAGAGTGATATTCCCCGTTAGGGTCTTATCTAGGAGTCAAATAAAATTGTTTTAACCATTTAACTGTGAGCAAACAAATGACTGATCTTGAAATTTTAGTGTTAGATATCAATACTTGAACCTATTTAACTGTGTATAAACAAATGATTGATACTAAATAAAATTATTCGTTTTGTATAGCAATACTAGAACCCATTTAATTGTGTTCAAACAAATGATGGATATCAAATTGAATTATAAGAGTTAAATTTCTATAAGTGAAACCATTTAACTATGTGCAAACAAATGTGCACTGGTTCTTTTAAAATATTACCAACAAACTATTCGTTTATAAATCACATACCATTTATATATGAATATATATATATATATATATATATATATATATATATATATATATATATATATGTGTGTGTGTGTGTGTGTGTGTGTGTGTAAATAGGACTTGACAATAAATAATCTTCAAGTATAGATATGCCATAAAACCCAACCAACCATCATAGCCATGTGTAAGCTTTGTTAATTTCAATTAACTCCTGATTAAAAAGTTTTACATAAACTCCGACCATTATGGTGTTGTAATAAAGTTTATAGTTTTGATGGTAGATGAATGAAACTTAATTATTTTATGAAATCAAAAAATATTTAAGTATTGTTAAATGATCTGTTTATATCAATCTATGATCAGCTTATATCAATCTAAATAAAACTCTCTAGAAACTATGTTGCATGTAAATAAATATTCATTGACGAGTAAAAGTTCTGCTCATAGAGATAATTTAAGTTTTGCGTTTATTCCTTACATATTAGAATTGAATAGTTATACCATGATTACTATTGATAAATCCACTCATATATTCTGCTAGATAAGACAATGACCTTCATCTGAATTTTTTCTCTGACCTCTTCTTCCGAAAAGGTTTGTCGAGGTGAAAAAGTTGCCAACATTCTTTCTTTTATCTTTCTGCTTTTCTTGAACAATTACTACACACTTCTGGTTTGACAAATTTGTTGCAGCTGGTTTTGAGTACCGAGTTCTCCTTCTCCTAGACTGATTTCCTAGAGAAGCCAGAGAATCAAGTCCTACTATTTTTTCAAGCCACTCTAGCGCGGCAAGTTACCGTGATACACTGAATTGTTAGTAGAGGATTTGTTATTGAGAGTTTTCCTTCAAGAACATTTGTCTTTACGAAGGCTAGAAATATCAGTCTGCTATGCTATTTATGCATAGCTGCGGAGAAAAGAGACTGATGCACGCTTTTCTCAAGGGCATTAACAAGAAGCAAAACCCAAAGAGCTTTCTTTGAGATTTGAAGTTGTCTCGCTGAGTCCATCTGAATATGATACTTCATTGTAAAAGTATTGATTAAAATTAAGTCTTTTGATGTCTTATTTGTTCAGAGGTAATTTGTTTTGGGATGTCCTCGTGGTATAATGGTTAAAACGATGGACTGCGGAATCGTAGTAAGCGAGTTCGTACTCCAGTCGCACTATTACGTTCATTTTCGGGCAGATACCCTTGGGAAAGGTATGAACCCCCTTACCCTAACAGCTATGGGTTAAATAGTACCACTACTGTTTTTCTAGGAGAATGGCTTTGGCATTAAATAACCTACAAAGGTTGATATACCTTTAAACAACCAAACCAAACCTGAGGTAAATTTATTTTTTACAAGTTAAATTTTCATTATTAAAATTGCAGAAATTCATTTTTATGCCGTTATACCAAAATATTTATGTATCGGAGATATGCAATTGGAGTAAATTCTACGTTTTTAGATAAATCAAAACCAATGTTTCATTTTCTCGAATTTCCTCATATAAGACTTTGATGTCGGTTCATCTCGTCAGAATTCTATCAAGATAAGTTTCATCATCACATTTTTCTTTTAAAATGAGAAGAAAAGAAACAAAAAGGCTCAAAAGTCTAAGCCATAGCTTCTACCAAAAGGGAAGACGTTGACAAATTAAACACCTTAACAGGGTTTATCAAAAATTCAGTTTTTAAGAGTTCCTGATCAATCCGGTCAAATCGTTAACACGGAAAAGGAAGCAATTTTGTACCGGAAGAGAGTTCCCGTCGTGTGCACTTACTATCCACACTCAATGCCCAACTGAAAAACACATCCCTTTCCCATTAGTCTATATTTATTCCTTAACTTGTTACTCATCATTAATGTAGAGACTAAACAGACTATATCTCTTTCTTACATCTGCAAATATAGAAGTTTTCATGGACATAACAACCCCACCATCTTCCCATACGCAGTAGAGACACACACACACACACACACACACACACACACACACACACATATATATATATATATGTATGAATATTTATTCACACTCTATTCAAATTTACACACTTCCCAACGCACACACGTAGAAATATAAGTACATTAGTGACTGATTTAAGCACATGTCCACCTAAAATGAGTCTGAATATTGTTTCCAATTGCATTAGAGTTGAGTAAAATTTTGTAAAGTCAGTAGCAAGTAATTTGTTAATTACAGACAATGCAAAAATCAAAAAGAAAGAAAAAGAAACATTAATACTTTCAAAAAGACAAAAACGCTAATTGCAAATCATCTTAAGTAATTATGCGATAATATTTTTTGTTTCTACAAATGAGAGGAAGCTGAAGGGAAATGTGTATCAAAGTCTTCAGTAAAATTTAACTCTGTGACTTTGTCTCAGTGGCTGAATGATTCCATCATTCAGCTGATGATTATTACGTCAACAATTCAATTAAGGTTGTCAGATACGAACGAATATAACATAAATTGAACTACAAAATTTCCTTCTGTTTAGTATTAAAAAGTCTGTTTCTTCATGATCTGAATATTCCGAGACGTAAACAATATAAGTTTATCGAGACTAATTAGGTGATGGTCTTTCATGTTCCAGCACAATAGGACTTTACTGATTCTCTGGAATTTGGTGCTAGGAAGTTAAAAACGAGATTGTCGTAATCATTCTTACCACATGTTACTGGTAATTATATTTTGGCAAGTAAGAGTATAAATTTGTAAGTGCAAACATTATTTTCAGAATGAATTGATAGTCACAAGAATAAAAGAATTATTTATGATGAGACTTTTTAATATGACTAAATAGCATACGAACTATTTAAAAGTAATTTTGAATATATCTATAACATCGCAGGCTACGTCTTGTTGACGCTTTTCATGGACATAAAAGCCGCTATTCGTCGTTTTTGTCCATATGACAAATACATTTTGTTATTCTAAATTAATTTCCACATCATTCTGATGTTGTTTCCTTTTAAAACTAAATCTGATTGTGGGTATGTTTCTAATCGTAATTATGAGAAGAAATTCCACTGTCTAATTTTGATACCTCTTGAATGCGATCAATCAGTAACCGGGCGCCTGAGTGCCGACACAAACCCAAAATTAATTCCTTTCCATCTTTTTTCTGTCATATGACATCACATCAAATCTCATAGCCAAGTAACGCTAAGATCTTTACTTAAACTTATCTAATTGTGGTACACTCAGATTCTCACCCTAGAACGATGACCTAAGTTCCATCAATCACAAGTTCTACTGACTTCCCTAGAAGGTAGGAGAAACCACCACTAAATATTTGTCAAGCTACCACATAACATATCAAACTTAACTTAAATTTTATATTACCAATTCTTTCCCAAAAGTTGATATTTTGGGCCCAGTGGGTAGAGTGTTCGCCAAAGATCTGGGAGACCTGGGTTCAATCCCAGGTCGAGTCATACCAAAGACTTTAAAAATGGTATTTGATACCTCCTTGCTTTACACTCAACATTATAAGGTACGTATCAAGGGTAAAGTGGAACAATCCAGGGAAGGGAGTTGCGCCCTCCCCTACACCTCGGTGTAGTAGCTATTGAAAAAGGAGCCATCTGGTCGCCCTCGACAACAGTCACCAACTTTACTTACTTTACTTTTAAATCTTAATGCTAACAATCTCATTTGCGGTGAGAGCATTTACCCTTGACAAATAAATTACTATCAAGTGCCAAATCAGTGATCGTACAATAATCCCTTTAAATTTTAATCAACTATTAATAACACGTTAGAATTCCTTGAATTCATCAATATCTAGTCAGTAAATTTATTAATTTTCAGTTTTACTTTACATTTTTTTTATTCACTTTAATATGCATATCGAATTCTGTTGCAATTATCTGTTGGATCATTTAACATTAATCTGGAGAAACGCCATTTTTAATTTGACTTTTATTCTGTTTGTTATAGTTGGCGACCATAGTCGAGGGTAACCCGAAGGCTCCCTTTTCGATAGCTACTACACCAAGGTGTAGGGGAGGGCGCTACTCCTTCCCTGGATTGCTCTACTTTACCCTTGATCCATACCTTATAATGCTGAGTGTTAAGCAAGGAGGCATCAAGTACCATTTTTTGAGTCTTTGGTATGACTCGACCTGGGATTGAACCGAGGTCTCCCGGGCCATTGGCGAACACTCTAACCGCTAGGCCAATGTCCGGTTACTTGTTTGTTATAAAATGTATTAATGTATTAAAATATCTTTCACTTTGCTGCTTGCTGATTTATCAAACGAGAGAGTTTATGTTGGAGAAAAACGTTTTAGTTTATAGAAAAATAAAAAAAATAATTGAAATTAAACATATCTAAGAAGATATTCATGCCTTTTTATTCAAAATAATCTTAATCATTTTGGTCAGTAGTTCTTATAAAAAAAAATTAAACCTTGACACTATCATTTCATATTTTGTAGTCCTTCTATATATATTCAGCTTTCTAATTCTCAAATCTGCAAATATATGTTAAGGCTGTGACTGAGTCATTTGCTCTGTACTTGCCAGTATCAATTCTGAGATGCTACAGTCAGTAAAATTTGGCGATCGTAGTTGAGGGTTACCAGAAGGCTCCCTTTTTAATAGCTAATATACCGAGGTATAGGGGAGGGTGCTACTCCATTCCCGGAATTGCTCCACTTTACCCTTTATCCATACCTTATAAATGCTGAGTGTTAAGCAAGGAGGCATCAAGAACCATTTTTTGAGTCTCTGGTATTACACGACCTGGGATTGAACCCCAGTCTCCCGGACCATTGGTGAACACTACTCATTAATCAGCAATCTACATTAATTCTGTCTTTGTTCTTTATGATTTTTGCTTCCTCCCAAACCGCAATATTCTTTGTTCTGAAAATTGTATAAAATTAAATAATCCTAATTGCAACTCAAAAAATATTATTAAATGTTGTGTAAGAGATTTCTCTTTCCTTAGTTATCCTGCAAAACCGTGCAAGAATTCTTAAATGAGTCATGAGGTATCTTCTACTGATCGATAAAAGGAATTGATCTTTTACTTACACGTAAATAAACCATCGCTTTTTTTTTATGCAGCTTCACTTGGTGAAAGAATATGAATGCAGCTAAATACAAAAGATGGGTTTGAGCGTGAAAAGGTTTCTAAACTTAACAAATTCACTCAGAGACCCAAAAAGAACGCCTTTTTCTTAGTAGGCGTAAATTTACTAATAAGAAATAAAAGTAATAGAAGTGTTACTAAGCGGGCGTGAATGCTTACTTTGCGTAACAACTGAAGCACAATATGCCAGCTGCTGCTTAAATAAAAGTTGAAAACGGAAGGGAAGCAAGGAAATATAACGACATGCATTTTAAAAATCCCTATGTATACCATTTTTTTCAACCACACACACACACACACACACACACACACACACACACACACACACACACACTCTCTCTCTCTCTCTCTCTCTCTCTCTCTCGTTCGCTCTTTCTCTCTTTCCTGCAACAATCTAGACAAAATACGCATACACATATACTCCTTTTGGTGCGGCCTATAAGTCGACTTCATCTCTCCGGTCAAAAAAAAAGTTCTCTGGATATGAGACCAAAATGTACCCGGTGGTGAGGCTCCAGTTCTTGTGCATTAGGGAATGGTGAGTCTGCTTCGTTGCCACTAATCCCAGGTCCATTCAGACTCGGAGTGGTTGTACTTATTCAGGTCCCATCTATGGGTAAAATAGATCTGTTCAAAATAATGAAATGTTTACCAGTTTAAAATGATTGTGAAGATATATTTTGGAATCATATATAATTTGAGGCCATTACTATCAAACGGACTTTGGTATGAAATAACCAACCAACCGACAAAACAAAGAAAAATTAACAAACGTATTAGCATTTAGGGTTTACTTGAATGATGGAACTGGTGAAAGTTAGCCTTCAGCAACAACTGATCGGTGTTCATACTCCTTTTGGTATCAAAATTTGTACTGACAATTTTCAAAGCAAATATGATAACATTTGTCAGCACTAAACATTATCTCTACTCTTACATATACGTATTAAGATTGTTATATTTGAAAAATCCTATCTTATTTTACGTATTGGTTGATTTATAATCAAATTTTTATTAACGAAGAAATTAAAGTTCAAGACATCTGGATACATTTGTTTAAGAATTATAACACTTTCTTATACTTGCTTTTTCATATTTAATGTTTATGTCGTCTTCAAGGCTATTCAAGTTACATCCTTGGTTTGCTGATTATAATCATGTAATTGAATAGTTAATGTTTTTAAAAAGTCTGTGTGTAAAAATTCTCGGCGTATGTGTATAGATTTACGTGCGGGGGCATACATTCATTAAGGATTGCATGCATGTGGGCACATGAATATGTATGTTGAGAAAGACATAATATATATATATATATATATATATATATATATATATATATATATATATATATATATATATATATATCCATTATTATAATCCTATATACAAATTTATAGCTATATAACTGTGTGTATGTATTCATACACACATGCATGCGTATACATACATGTGTGTAAGTATGCCGGTATGTATGTATGTATGTATGTATGTTCGTGTGGCATATATATTTTTCACGCAGTTTCAAAAGAAACATTTTTTTTTAATATAATAAACCTACATCGACAATTTTTTAAAGTGTGAATTTTGTGTTTCTGTGTCACACATGTGTCGACAACTGTCAGCACGGAAAACAATCAAAACGCTATTTGCAATGTCAGCGATATGACATCACTAGCATCATAGGCTGTTAACGAAGGTGAAGGTGAAAACGAAGAAGTTTGAAATATACATACAGAGAAAGAGATTAAGAGAAAGAACTGAGAGAGAGAGAGAGAGAGAGAGAGAGAGAGAGAGAGAGAGAGAGAGAGAGAGAGAGAGAGAGAGAGAGAGAGATTCCAGTTTTAAGAAAGAGAGAGGCAGAAGTGGTTATCTAGAAAGACATAAAGTAAAACTTACAATGAAACTCGAAATGGAAGAATAAAAAGTAAGAGAATTTGTAATTTCATCTTAGTGATGAATGTCAGTTGGTAATTTAGATGAAATAATATAACTTGAAAAATAATATCTACTGTTTAATTATCTATTTACAAACTTAATTACGTTATCAGATTTTTTAAACCAAGACTAAATAAACAAGCCATCAAAACTATTTTAGTTTTTAAATATGAAATTCAATTAATTATTTAAAGTTTATTAGAGCTTTAATGAAATTAAACTTTAGATAAGAGAATGGTATAGGGTGGGGGAGGACACAAGTCCAAGCAATGAAAGTTTTGTTTTGCCTTTTTGGTGTCGTATCATCACAAACTAAACAATATATATTCTCACAAATGTTCATGGTTTATGGTGTTGAATCTCTTTAATAGATGTTGATAATATTTTTTTTCTGATTTTTGACACTGTTCGTGTCGACAGTGTTCATATTAATGTATTAAATAGATAGACAGATAGCTCTATTTGTTTCAATAGAAAATATCAGAGTTCGAGTGCGTACCAAGAGATTATTAGTTACATTTTTATAGGATTTTTTTTAACGGTATAATGTTCGATCTATGTGATAAATATTTGATGTGGAATTAAATGCATTGACAGGAAGAAAAGATAGTATTGAAAAATAGATATTTTTGTGTAATAATAAATAAATATTTTTGTTCATTATTAAGGACTTATCAATTTACCTCAGAAAACCTAAAGCAAAAGACATGGGTATTGAAAATATCTTTTACAAAAGTATATCAACTTTTATTGGAGGTTAAATCACAACAAATTTTCTCAAAAGCTCAATACTCTCCTTTGTAATTTTAGTAGTTTTTTTTTTTCTCTATAGTTTCGATTCTTCATAAGATTTTCAATTCCTCTATGTTTTTTATGGCTTTTTTATGACTGTTCTAATTATTCTTATAATGATAACTGTAATATTAATATATACATATTTTTTTAACTGTTTCTATTCTCTCAAATTGACTCGTCTGTTAGAGGCCCTATTTTATTCTCGTTGTTTTCTTCTGACTTCTGAATTGGGGGTCCAATTTGGATTTCAAAGATCCAGGTTGTTTTATATGTTTTTAGAGAAAAAAACTTTTGGAGTGCGTATATACTATTGATTTTCCTATTCAAATGATAATCGGTTGCAAATATCTCTATTGATTATTTTCCTTAGCAAGTCATAATTATTTTTCTACTCTTTAAAAGTCAAAATATTTCATCTTTACTTGGTATTTATTTGACTAAAAAAAATACAATATTTATTTGTTTAAAATAAAGTACAATATTCAAAATGAAAGAAATTATTTTATGCAAAATATGAAAGCCTCTGTCTTAATTATAGATACATTCTAAAACTTCTAAATATTTCTTAGTTGATTACGTGTTGTCTGAAGCACGTTGTGTAACTCTCATAGTCTCAGCGTCATTTCATGTCAATTCAGCCAATTAGTGTTCATTTTGATATGTGTTGTGGATCTTATAGACATAAGAAAATCTTGGAAATTTAAGTGAAAATTCCTAACTGTTCTCAAGATTTCGCAAGTTTGACATCTGATACCTCCACAGATTTTTTAGTCAGAGAATTCAAATATTTTTTCAAGAATTTTACTAGTAATAAGCAAAAAAGCAGTTTTTTGGTGAAAAAAAAGAACATTTTAGGCAGCCGACCACACGAGAAAATTGAGAATTATCATCTTCAGTCACAAAAAGTAACAGAAGGTGGCATAACATTTGAAAAACTAGAGTATTTCGCGAACAAATACAATAGGTTTCATTAACTGTCTCTTAAAGCAACCAATTCTTTTAATAATTTTTCTTAAATCAAAAATTCTGATTCAAATTAATTTTGTAATCATGAGCTTTAACTATTGATTCATTCTGTTAAATGGGATCCCTACGTAAGAAAATATCTGGAATATATTACATAGTTTTTTTGTGGGGAATTCATTCCCGAAGTTGTAACAACTCTCCCTCTTTTTATTTTAATTTTTATGAGTGTTTGAATATTCATAACAAAAATGAATCAGTTATGTCAACACTAAAGATTTGGAAATAAAAAAAGAATTTATCAGAATTTTCGAGAACTGACTTTCTTTGTAATTTCTCTAAATGTGTTAATTTGAAAGGTAAGTATAATCAAAACAATGCTAAGGTAAGTAAATATACAGGTTGTCTCAAAATAGATGCAATCCATTAATATAATAATGACTTATAATTGACACAAACGCAATGATGGTCATTTGGAAAACATCCTGAAAAATGCATCCTTTGAGCTAGAGACATCAAATCAATGTTTCTTAATAGCTATTATATCAGCTTCCAGGACTTGCAATCTTTTTTTAGTTTCTTATCTCAGTAGTAAACCATTATCATATTAATGGGTTGCATCTATTTTGAGACAGTTTTGAATGATTTTGTGTCATAATAAATAGTGACACGAAATATCTTGTCCTCTCTTGTCCAAGACATTGTGATCGAGGATTAATTGTTGTTATAGTATGCTATTTTCAAATTTGAATAAAAAAAGAAGAACCCAATATCATTATTAGTAGAGTTATTCGCAGTCACATGGGTCCCATGTATACTGAGACATCCTATATCTTAAAGGAAAGGTGATATAATTTTCAGTTAATGATTCAAAAACAAGCTTTAGGCTTGGATTAGTCCAGAATCTGTAATTGGGCCAAGAAAAATTCTTTTTTGGCAAATTCTTATATACCCTATGGAAAAGTTTAAATATGCTCGGTACCCTAAAAGGGTACAGATCTTAACAATTTTATCAAAACGTTAGTAAAAAAAAAATTCTAGATATTTTGAAATTTCTAATTATTTAGTCTGAAGGCCTTGTGTGTGAAGAAATTAACAGGGCATCATGACTTTGCCTGCAACAAAATTAGGTAAAGTCCTACCAGAGGAGATAATTATTATGGTGAAAAACGTTTATGGGCACTCACTGCATTTATGCGGCATACATTCAGCATTTTCTGTTCTATAAACAAGTATGTTAATAAAGACTTTATATGTCTCATCCCACTTTATTGCATCAACTTAAAGCTTTGCATTTTGGTGAAAATTACATACACAGACGTTATGTATCCCAATTGCACCAGCAAAAATCTACCACTTTAATAACAAAATACGGAATTTCAAAAATCCACTTTGGTGATCAGAATGATGTTATTTGAAGTATTTTTAAGTTTGTTTTTTTAATTTAAAAGTATTAATCCTGATGTAGTCTTTCTTGCCTACTATAAGTCATGAAAACTGACCCCTTTCATAAACGTTTTTCACCATAATAATTATCTCTTCTAAGGTATGAACCCAATTATTCTCCCTCCAGCTATGGGTAAATAGTAGGGCAGACTGGGTTCTTCAGCCTTGGTGAGGCAACTAGTCTAGGAGAAGGAAAACTCTGAATTCAAACCTGTTAAACTCCGCTTAAAAATTGACCTTGTATCATATGCCCAAGCGGTGGGGTCGGTAAGTATGATAATAATTATGTCTTCTGGTTGGACTTTACCTAATTTTGCAGCCGGTAAACAGTTAAAGGAAACACTTACAGTGATACGGTGCATTATCCTTGTTGACTTTGCAGATCACACAAGAAATTCAAAATTTCTATTGAAAGAAGCAGCAATATTCTCTTCACTCTGTATATCTACAACAGAACTGGTGAATTAAATTTTAAGACGTTTTGTATTTTATCAGAAGATCAGAATCATTTTTTACTGTGTTCAAAAATCTATAAAATCTTATTTTAAAGAATATCTTGGAAAATTTAAGCTTGCGATATATTTTTCTGATAAATATTCGAATCAATACAAAAACTTCCTGAACTTTCGCTTCCATAAAAATTATTTTGGCTTGAATGTTGAATGGAGATTTTTTGCAACAAGTCATGAAAAGTCAATCTCGGATTGGATTGGTGGCACTACTAAATGATTAGATACAAAGAAAAACTTCGATTAAACCACAAGAAATCAAATCCTGACTGACGAAAACCGGTTTCATTTCTGACAAGAAAACAAAGAATATCATCTAATTTTAATTATCAATTATAGAATTAAAAACCATCAGAAAAAATTCCCCTAGATTTGCTGATAGACACACACTCTTTGGAACAAGATCTTTTCTCCATTTTATTTCAAGAAATGTTACTACAAAAGATTAAGTCGGGATCAAATCCTAAAGAAATACAATATTTTATGTCAGGAAGCATCTCCTTACCCCAAAATCTTCATTAAAATGGAGTATGTAGCAAGTATTCATAATACATTTTAGTAGTTTGGTCTAGTTCTTGAAATTGACACAGTAAAAAGTGATTTTAAAATACAGTTTCTACATCTAAATGGACCAGTAATTTCTCAAAGCATGAAGACATATTCTGGATTCCTACAAATAACATATTGTGCAATCTTTCAGCTCCAGATATAACTTCAGGACGTAGGATGAACATAATATCATAAAGTAGAATTGAACAAGAAAAATGAATGATACATAATTTTATCTATAAACTAAATTCAAAAATTATTTTTGCAATTTGATGTTACATTGAAGATATAAAGTCTATACTGTTGCAATTAGAAACTATCGATAAATAAACAACTGTTTAAAGTAATTTCATTTCTTTAAATCACAAAGGATTTAACTTTGCTTAAAGAAATTATTATTATTATGAATTTAGATCTTTGTTACTCTTTTTTTTTTCTATTTAAGGTTTTAAAATCCTGATGATCAGGGAAATGTTAATGAAATATGGGAAATTTGCATTTTTAAGAAATTTGCTAAATTTACATTTAAAAAATATTTTTTTAAAAATTTGCAATGCATATATAAACACCCATAAACATTGAAATGAAGAGAGAGAGGTGTGTGTGTGTGTGTGTGTGTGTGTGTGTGTGTGTGTGTGTGTGTGTGTGTGTGTTTGTGTATGTGTGAGAGAGAGTGAGACTGAGAGAGAGAGAGAGAGAGAGAGAGAAAGAGAGAGAGAGTTGTTAAAACTTAGGGAATAAATTTCTCATATACTATATAAAATTTTCACTTTTTTCTCCAGAAATCTGCCATCAAATTTTTGGTTACACCCTGTAAAATTCTAAAAGAATATTTGGTTTTCCTAACTAAAAATCGACAAGGGTATCAAATTTTTATCAATTTCTGGCCAATCAAAGGATGATTCAGGAAAATTTCAACTTGCAATATTTTGTGAACGATTTGGAATTTTCACTTAAATTTTTCAGGATTTTCTAATGAATGTAACATATACAACATAAACCAAAATGAACAAAATATTTTTTTTTTCATTTTCTTTTTTAACATCATGGGAAATGGAGTCGACGAACCAAGTTTAATTCTTAAACGAAGTTGTTGGCGTTTTACTTTTATGCGAATGTGCTTAGGAAAGCATGAATTCCTCTCTTTTCGTCCAGATATAAGTAAATAATAGATTAGGCAACCGGTTTTGGAAAAGGAAAAACCCAGAATTCAAAATCAAGTACGTGAAGCAAACAGCTCTACCCCATAAAAACCTGCTTACTTTCAAATCACTACACTATCACTGATGTGGTGTGGTTGCGTATTGGCGTATTTCCTCAGAGATGCAGGATATTTATGTTGTAGATAACATATCTCTTATAAATACACAACTCTAGTTTCGGTTGTCAAGTAAGTCTTGTTCTCTCTAGTCAGGAGTTCACTTCCTAGGTTAGACAGGTCCAGTGGGAGAAGGGATGACTCGTAGCTTTAAGGAAGATAAATTGTTAGTTCATAACAGACTTTGACATAGAATGACCCTACACAATGCGAATTTATATGAAACAAAGTGATGACTTTATTTCTTTTTGCATTTTCTGGGGATCGATTTATACTGACGTCTTTTCTTTGCACCCCCCCACCACCCGCGATATGTTATATACCATTAGTGGAAAAAATAAAATATTCCATCTAAAGATTTCTAAAGACTACGAGATGTGACATAAACTGAAAAAAAAACAACTAAAAAGCACAAGGGACGAAGTGAACCGATGAAAACAAGAAATTTTGGATGTTAAACCAAACGACTCGTTAGTTGGTATCAATAGATTTTCTCAGAAATGGTATTAAAATAGCTCGTCTCAGAAACCCTGTGTTAAAATATCATTCAGAATTTTTATGCTCACAAGTAGTCTTTAATGTATTCATCTAGGATCCAATGCCAAGAACTAATTCATCTCTGAATTAATAAAACTTCTTGGAAAGATCTTCGCCTTGTGAGAGTCAAAAACAAAACTATTAAAATTCTTCGTTGATTCGAAATAGCAAAATTTGACCAGTATTTAAGTTATCCAAAAGATGCTAAATAAAATATCAATCTCAAAGAAGATAAAAGTCATTCATGACCTTTAGAAACAACGCTTACATTCCACTTGTGCCAGTAAACATTGATCTATGTGGTAAATTAATACAATTATCACAAGTGTTTAGTGAGTATTCAATGAGTGGTAATGTCAGATTTTGTTAGACATTAACATAATGAAGAAAATTATCTAAATCATGAAAAAGAAACTTTAGCATAATGAAGAAAATTTTTTTAAAATCGTGAGCTTTTTGAACACCTTCGAAGGTGTTTTAAAAAGCTCACGATTTGAAAAAAATTCTTCATTATGCTAATGTTTAATGCTAAAAGAATCTTTTTTATTCACATGTAATTTTCATTTCTAAATGAACAATCGAAATATATGACGTATTTTGCCATCACCTTAGCAGTGACTCATCAAAAATTAATAAAATAGAAAATCAAGTAAATATTTTAATTTCAGAATATTTTAATCTGTGCAAAGAATTAAAAAAAAACTTGTGATATTTTCTGTGAAGTCGATTTTGAATTTACTGTTCAAAATCAAATCGCTGACTTTGCAGGTGGAGTAGTAAATCATGTTATTTGAGAGGGATAAAATCCCAAAATAAAAAAGGGTGTGGTGATTTGAAGAAAATTGTACATTCAGATTTTCAGAAAAAAAATCAACGCTAAATAGAAGTTTTCACGCTGAATACAAGAAATAACTTGGCATTTGGCCAAATATATATCATGCAATAAACTTGATGCAACATCTTGAAAATTACATCACTTTGAGTGTTTGAATATCTCTTGAAAGTCATTCAAAAGTATCCTGGCGTCCAGAGACAAATAGTATTGTCAATAATCTACATGGATAATCAAACATTGTCTATAAATTGACATGTAGATGTTGTAGAAGATAGCAATGAAAGAAAAAAGTAACATAAAACGTTGATAAAATTAAAGAAAATTGCTATTTCATCAGACAAACTTTTAAAGAAAGTTTTAGCTATAATAATTGTCAGTTTATTCATAATCAAAAATATTAACTTATCTAATTATAACTTCCTTATTCAGAATATACACATATAAAAGACAGAAGTGGGAAGTGAATATTATGTTACTGAATGTGTGTGTGTATGTGTGTGTGTGTGTGTGTGAATGATACTTGGAATGATCGGAAATTTGTAATGGCTAAATGATAGTCATGGTTATGTCATTCTAGTAAACATAAGACGTAAAGATATATTGAAAGGGACGAGTAAAGAAAAGGTTTTACGCGGGAGAAAACAGGTTAACAATGTTCAGACAGTCCATCTTAGCAGAGGAAAGACAGTGGTAATAAAACAAACTCTTTCCAGCATTTCCTTATTTTGAGACTTTCTCTGAAATTATAGCTTATACAATAAATTAAGTCGATCAAAAGATAAAGTAGGTATACAATGGCGCTCTGGCGTCTGAGGCTGTAGAATACGTCGACTGCATCTCTGCAGAGGAATAAAGTTACCTGTTGGCCGTGGGTGATGACCCATAATGCTTTAGGCCAGGATCTTGATGACTAAGCTGTCCGTGACTCGGCAAATGAAGTGGTCACGAAACGTGTAACACTCAATTTTGGCCCGTGCTAAGGCTAGAAGGGCGGGTGGAGAACCCTCATCCTATCAGGCCAAGTAGTAGCACCTAAACAAGATTTTACCCACAAGGGTTGAAATGCCCTAACAAACAACTAAAGCAAACTAAACGAACCAAACTTATTTTTGTCATTTCTCAAAGAGAAAATATTCCACATTATTATTTTTGATAAGGCAAAATTGAGAAGAGAAAATAAGATTTCTTCCACGTCTACTTTTCTCATGAGGCGATTAATAAGTTCTTTATACGCATATTTTCTTTTTTTCTTTTTTTTGCTATGGATGTAAGTGTTATGCCTCGGTAGTTCTTTGCTAATCCGAGGTCACCCTTTTTAGGGAAGGGAAGGATGCATCCCTTCATCCATCTATCTATCGGATTTTGATTATAGACTGCGTTGCAGTGTCGGAGCACTATGTCGTCGAATTGTCTGGTCTTCCATACTTCTGGGGGAATCTCGTCCAGCCCTACAGCTTTCCTATTTTAAATTTTTCTAAGAACCGAGTCGAGTTCTTCTTGAGTGAACGGTCCTAGTTTAATGTCTAATTGCTTTCTAATCATTCTGGTGATTGATTCATGCGTTACTTTCGGTGGGTTTCCTAGTAGATTTTCGAAATGCTGTTTCCACATTCTTTCCACATTCTTTCCTGTTGGTTTGCAGCTTTCAGTTTTGCTTTGGCTGTGCTCTTCCTTCTGCTCACTTCGTTTATTGTTTGCCAGGCTATCCTAGATTGCCTATCTTCCACTGAGTCTCTAATCTTATCTATCTGATTTTGTATGTATTCTGTCTGTTCCTATATATATTCCTGCTAAATGATATTGTGCCGTTTTTAGTTTTCGGGCATTTGTGTTTGTTAGGTTCTTTCGATAGCTTTTGGAAGCTGCTTTCACGTGTGCACGTTTTTCTCTCACCGCTAACGTTTTCCATGGGACTTTATATTTAGTTCTAGGTTTTGTTGGAATACACTTCGCTGTCGCCTCGATGTGCGCGTTGACGAAATTCTCATATTCGTCATTTGGGGTACCTTTTTCCGTTTCTCTTGTAGTGTCTCGAATCTGTTTCTCAATTCTACTACATATTTATCTCGACCTCGGGTTAGCCAAGAACTACCGAGGGATAACACTTATATCCATAGCAGCCAAAATTTACAATGCCCTACAACAAAACCACAGAGAACCCAAAATCCACAACATCCTTAGAAAAAACCAAAATGGCTTCCGAAGAAATAGGTCCACGACCTCACAAATATTGACCGTCTGTAGAATCCTTACAGGCGTACGGGCAAAAAACCTACCAGCGACATTACTATTTGTCGACTTTACCAAGGCCTTCGATTCCATTCACAGACGAAAGATGGAACAAATCCTACTAGCATACGGCCTACCTAAAGAAACCGTAGTAGCAATAACGATTCTCTGTAGAAACTCCAAAGTGAAAATGCGTTCACCAGATAGAGACAGAGAATACTTCAACACTGTATCAGGAGTACTACAAGGGGACACACTAGCTCCATACCACTTTATCATCTGTCTAGATTACGTGCTTAGAATATCGATTGATAAAATCAGAGAAAACGGCTTCGAGCTGAGAAAGAAAAGAAGCAGAAGGTATCTCGCAAAAAAATCACCGACGCCGACTACGCCGATGACATAGCGATTCTGGCAAAAACACCCAACCAAGCCGAAACACTACTGCATAGTTTGGAACGAGCCGCCGCCGGCATTGGCCTCCATGTCAATGCACACAAAACGGAATATATGTGCTATAATCACACAGGCGACATCTCCACACAAGACGGAACCTCTCTGAAACTAGTAGACAAATTCATCTACCTAGGAAGCAGCGTCTCATCAAGCGAAAAGGATATCAACACGCGGCTAACGAAGGCAGGGAGAGCTATCGATAGGCTATCGATCATATGGAAATCAGACCTGATCGATAAAATGAAACGCAATTTCTTCCAGGCAGTGGTCGTATCGATACTGCTGTATGGATGCACTACTTGGACACTAACTAAACGGCTGGAAAAGAAGATAGACGGCAATTACACAAGAATGCTGTGAGCAATATTGAATAAGTCCTGGAGTCAACACCCCACAAGGCACCAATTAAACGGCCACCTACCTCCGATCATGAAAACTATCCAAGTTAGACGAACCAGATATGCAGGACACTGCTGGAGAGGCAGGGATGAGCTCATAAGTGATGTACTCCAATGAACCCCCACATATGGCCGGGCAAAAGCAGGACGACCAGCTCGAACATACATTCAGCAGCTATGTGAGGATACGGGATGTAGCCCTGAAGACCTGCCAGAGGCGATGAACGATAGGGAGAAGTGGCGAGAGAGGGTCAGGGATATCTGTGCTAACGGCACGACATGATGATGATGATAATGATGATGATGATACGCATATACTCACCCCCACAACAGAAAACGATAGTAAAGTCAAGGTGATTTATACTCGGAAAGGAAGTTAGTTATTTTCGGCAATTATAGAATAAGGATGTATGATTAAAACATTAATTCAATTTACCTTTGAACATCACAAAAATTTACACATACGATTCATATCGATACACTTTCTATTGCAGCAAATTCTCATTCAGGATAGACACTATGATGAGGGTCAAGTGCGCTGAGATAGCAATACTTGAAATCATTTAAACGGTACGCAAACAAATGATTAATATTCGATTGAATTATTAGTGATAGATAGCGATGCTTGAAATCATTTAACTGTGTACAAACAAACGATTGATATTAAAAAATTACTTATACTTGATAGAAATAATTGAAACCGTTTAACTGTGTGCAAATAAATGAGCTCTAACTTGTTTAAAATAAAGCTACTTATAAACTCTTCGATCAAATGATCCTATATATATATATATATATATATATTAGCAATTAAATAACCCAAAAGTGTTGATATGCCATTAAACCAAATGATTGAACTTTACCAAAATGTACAATGACATTCACTTTGTTTACTTAACAAAACAAAAATGAACAAAACAAATTTGGAAAACAAGACCTGTTTGTAAATGTTCAAGCCAGAAAGGCTTGTCCAAATGAGTGATAAAACACACTCACGCATAAATAATTCAGGTAGATATCTCTCATATGATGTTTAAAACAACGTTATGATTCAACGGAATGGAATCTCTAATAAGAGTATGCTTGATGTGGCTTTTTGTTAGATATACTAACTACTTTATCATTGATGGTACATACACTCATCTCTTCTTTCCACACCCATAAATTGTAAGAATATTAAGACAGTTTAGAATGGTAAGAATACATAAGACGATCGATGACTAACTTGAATTCTTCAAAGTTGACTGTATGAGTAAAAGGCAAAGGTAAAGCATACATACGATAAATATGAAACAATCTTTTTTCATTATATTGTTTTTCAGCCGGAAAATCTTTCAATATTTAATGATTTTTTTAAAGTATGTTTGATCTTCAGAACGTTTTAAAAAATGATTTCAGGAGTTTGTTCTCTTTCAGTGTTTGTACAGTCTCGGATTCATTGTGAATTTGTTAACCATGTTCCATAGTGAATTATCAGAGATTGGCATTATATACTTTTTGATTATATATAAAACGAATTTAACATATTCTGTACTAGGACATTATTCATAGGAAAAAAATATACAGTCTACAGAATTTTTCATTGCAAAATAACTAATAAACAAGAGATTCGACAATGAAAAAAAAGATAGGAAATTAACTTGTAAAATTAAGAAAAAAAAAGATTTTTTTCACATTAGATTTTCTATCAGTTTGGCAAAGTAAATTTGAATTTTATTTGAACAAAAAAAACTGATTCCACAATAAAAACGAAGCGTTTTAATGATGAGAATAAAATAGTCGATACTCACAGTTCTTGAATAAACATTTCCAAAGACGATCTGTCATAAAATCTGCTTAATTCCTCATTGCCATACTTCAAAATTTGGAATTGATATTTATCTTCGATAAATTTGTTCAACCAGAAAGACACGAGCAAAAAAATAATAGATAAAAGTGAGTAGATAGGTGAATAGTTTATTTTCAATTTATCACGACAGTGTTGTTATTTTTTTATTCTAATTTTTCATCTCTTGAAATTATAACCTATTTGATGGTATATAAGACCCACTTATTTTTCAAATATTACAATTTCATACATCGGTAATAAATGCACAATAAGAAACTTGTTTTGAATTGGGTTAAACAATCCATTGCACCACCTAACAATTTTAAAAAATATTTCTTGCTGGAGAGATTTTTAAATGACTGTAAATCTTATTACACTGGAGTGCAAGACACTGAGAGACATCAGTGCACCCATTGTTTTCTCACTCCCCGACTTATAGACATAGACCCCCTTGGATGACTTATATTTGGCATAATAGGTAACGAGGCAGTGTAGTTGTGGCATTGTAGCTGTGGTAGCGATGAGTGGCGAACAGGAGGGATACTTCGAGGTGACATCTGCTCTCAGTTTTTTTTCTAATAACCGTAGCAAGAGTATAACAGGTAAATGTGAATTCTGAAGAAACATCAGCGGGACAAGGAAACAATAAGAAACCACAGAATGACGCAAGAACGGAACTAATTACCCGTGACATGGGCAGTAACCACCAAGTAAAAGGGAATTTTGAATTAAACAATATTCTAATTCAACATTAGAATCATTCAATCTATCAGACAACGCAATGTGCAGCTTTAGTAACATCTCAAGCATTTTCCTAGTAAGTGACCAACAAGGATACAATTATTGCAACTACAGTATCAGTTATTGTGCCTCATTTTATCAATAAATAATGTTATTACAACGTGGAAGACTTGTACTGTGTGATCTGATCAGATATGTCATATTTCCAGCTCTTTTACGCAGAAAATCGAGGTTGTGCGGAGAATATCGTGTGAATCTTTCTCGTTAGCAATTGTTGTGCAAGCGGGGGTGGATCTTTGATGGCATCGTATATGTTCTGTTGGAGTTTGCAAAGACCACTAGTGCAACTAAAATCTATCTTGAAAGGTGTGACATATACCGGTCGTATTGCAGATCATTTGCATCCTGTTTCTTGGTTGTGACGGTTTATTCTATAATAATAATAATAAAATCCCCATTGTGCGCGAGTGACACAAAGCTGGTTCCAGGAACAAAACTATCTAACTAGGCACTTTATTGCTCTCGTCCTCACAAATTTTGCCTGATTGAAAGCGCAGTGAGGTTGTATGAGACACGTCACAGATATTAAATTTCCTGCAGCCATATACAACACATGCAGCTTAGTTATGTACGATGCTGGACGTGCTTGGATAGACATATTCCCCAGGAATTAATGCCAGTTGAGGTAAAGCAATTGTGATTAGTATCAGGAGCTGTCCTCTCCAAGCAGCACCTGTCCCCTTTGTTTAAAAGAGTCAAGGTCAGGTTTATTGCCAGGTGCATTAAACGCTCCCAAAGGGGGAAAGCCGACGAAGCTAAGGTATTGTTAGTATCACTATCAACCCTGCATTCGTGTGAGGGGTGGCCTTCGCTAAAAACTTATCGCATCCTGCGTGTAGTAGAGGGGCGAGATGAATAATATATGCAACGATTTCAGAATCTCACAGACGCCATAAAACGTCACATAGACGCAAAGAGAGAAGCTACATGTAATTAGATCGCTGTCTCTTATTTTTTGGAACTTTAGTTTATGATATCAAATGCGGTAATATTTTTTCAAGCAAAGAATAATTTGCTTGCTTATATTGTTTCTTAAAAGGTCAATACATGCAGTTTTCAGTCATATATATAAATGAATACAAATATCACCACAAACACCTCGTTTTCGACACAAATCATCTGCCCACTTATTCATATGTACAAAAAAGAATTTCCTTCTTGGTAAATGATAATATTCAGTTTGCAAATACTTTTCACTAGCAACCAAGATTATATTCTGTTCTTTCACGAGAAAAATTCCTGTATGTCAATATATATATATATATATATATATATATATATGTGTGTGTGTGTGTGTGTGTGTGTGTGTGTGTGTGTGTGTGTGTGTGAAATAGAGAAAGGAAGAGAGAGAGAAAGAAATAGAAAGCATTCAAAATTGAATATATAAGGGTAAATGGTTTCGGTGTCATTTTCTCTGCTTAATGGCATATCAACCTTTGTGAGTTATTTAATGCCAAATCTATCTTCACAGAAGAGCAGCAGTGTTATTATTCAAACCTTAGATGGAGGAGAATAAAGAGGTTCCTACATTTTCTAATGGTGTTACTCCGAAAGTGAACGTAATATTGCGACTAGAGTTTTGAATTCGCTTACTTCGAAGCAGCAGTTCAGTCTTTTTTAACCATTACGCTACGAGGACTCTTCCAAGGATAAATGAAGTGAAACAAATTTAACAAAACATTTAAAAGTGTTATTAGCCGACGTAAACTTCAAATTCTATATGACATTAAAGGCTTATATATATATATATATATATATATATATATATATATATATATTCATGACATAATATCATGTGGATTACTTTTCTGCAATGAATATTTTAGATTAATGGGAAAAATACAATGTATAGATTAATTCTGCATAGTATGAATAATTTGCAAACGAACATTTATGGTCCAAAGGTTAAATGAGTATGCCTATAAAGTTCATTTTTTAATAGCCACTCAGCACAAGTAGAAATATCAATATTGAATATCTTTTCAAGGACTTTTAAAATGATTTATACAGAAACTAAAAAAATGATATTTTCTATTAAAATGTCCTCTAAGTAATCACAGCATTGTACGTGATGAAAATCATTTTCATATCTTCATGAGATACGATTTTTTGTTTTGCACTCAACACTTTTCTTGGATCTGATACAAATATCAAATTAGTTCTAAGACAACACCAACCCTTAAGAAGAGGATCTTCAATAACGAGATATTGTTTGAGTTGAACTTTCACAAAGGTTTTGCGTACAATAGAAAACAAAGTAATTATCTGACAGTTTGCGCAGATAGATTACTCTTTTAAGAGTTATGATAGTTGCGTATTTGAAATCCTGAGAATTCACACAGTTTCCAGCTGTAATCAAGAGGTTCATGAAAGATATATGTTTGAAGAGTACATGTTTTTAATCAAGAGGTTCATGAAAGATATATATGCTTGAAGAGTACATGTTTTTAATCAAGAGGTTCATGAAAGATATATGCTTGAAGAGTACATGTTTTTAATCAAGAGGTTCATGAAAGATATATATGCTTGAAGAGTACATGTTTTTCAAATATTTCTTGCAGAATGCTATCAATATTTGTGACTTTACCAGTCTTCAGCAGTTCAATTGCTTTTACAAAGTTTTGTGGTGTGTTACTGCCCCCAGTTCCACTTTAATCAATCTTTGCTCGGGGTGGTTGACTGCAGTCACCAAAACTGTGTGATTGGGGCGGAAATGTTCAGAACAGCTGTTTAAAAACAATTTCTTGCCCATGTGCAGCCCATATAGTCTTCGAAAAGGAGACAAGAATTTATGAAGAGCTATATAAAGCTTTTACTGCTTAGTAGAAATCTCTGTAGTCAACATCATCGGAAATTGAAGTTCTTCTGCAAATTTTAGTTCTTTCCGTAAAGACGGTTTACTGTTCGTTTAAGATACATCGAATTTTTATTGGAGGCTGCTGCATATCTCGTGCAAGATTTACTTTTTGCATGGAGAGGGTAATTTTGCAAAGTGTATGTGGTAGTTTGACTATTTTTGTTATTTCTGGATTTTCTACTTGTTTTCATCAAATCGATTTCATTGTAGGGAACCTAAAAACTTTTTTCTTTGTTGTGATGACAAAGGTATTCAACCAAATTAATAAGATGGGATATTGGACAATCCTAAACAAACTTGTAAGTTAGGTTTTCCGACAAATTTCGTAACATGATCGTCAAACTTTTCGAAACAGCTATAAAATCATATTCAACAACAACTTTACATCTTTTAACGATTCAGTAGTGTTTTCTATATTCATTAGAATAACGCTCTTAGAAGCTATTAATGAATATGAACATGAAGCCAATGTGTACATCGTCTTTCGAACAAATGGAAGTTTATTTAACTTGAGACGGCTTCATTACCACTCTAGAAAAATGGAGCAGCAGACAATTTCTAGTTGCTAATGACGGATTCGACTTTAGCTTAAACTGAGCCAGCCGTGAACATGTTGCACCTCGTTTTACAAAGGTTACAGAACTTTTTGTCTGTGAAGTACGAGGATCATTAAATAAGTTTCCAGACTTTTTTCGTATGGGCACTTTTATTGATAGTACATACATGCCTCTGGCCCGATTTGAATAGTGCTGACCTCTTCTGACGGAATCTCTTCCTGAACTCCCTTAAAACCTCAACATAGTAACCCTAACCCTAACCCTTTGGCCAATCAACTCTGGTGTATTGACTTCCTAACCCCTCCCACACCTTTCATCACCCCTCACAGACTCCCTGCCTTCCTTGAATCTCTTATGCCACTCAAAAACTGATGCTCGATTCATGCAAGATGGTCGAAAAGCGTTTCTGTAGCAGCATTTTTTCCAAGTTAAAAACACAATTTTATTGCATATCGTTCTTCTAAAGTGTCAGATTGCATTTTTAAAATTCACCAGCAGTGACAATCAGGATTTAGTAGGGTGTATTCCAATTCCTACTTTAGCTATTCATTTGAACCTGAAATCATAATAATTGGTCATGTACAGCAATAACATACTGAATTTTCAAAAGTCTACGAGAATCTTAAATGCCTGTACAAAAAAGTCTGGAAACTTATTGAAGGCACCACGTAAATCTAAAAAAATACTATTATTCCATCATTCTGCTCTCGGATAAGGGAATCACCTACTTTCACTTTCACCAACCTGACAGAATTGAAAACAGTTCTAGATTTTAATTCGTCATATATTCTGATATTAAATTGTCAAAAAAATAGATAACAGACTGACTAAAGCAAACCAAATATTTAGTTGACTGTAGAAATGTCTAGAAAAGCAAAACCTTGTGAAAAGGCATAAAAGCGGAAGCCTACGAAGCTGTTGTACTGACCACTCTCCCATAAGATACTGAATTATAGATCGTATACTGGCATCATTTGCGCATATTTGAACATTTTTATCTGCGTTACATTCGCATCATTTTCACTGTGCATTGGTATGATTTCATTACTGATATCAAAGTCATCAAAATTGCAAAAGTCACCACCATGAAGGATATACTACACACGATACGCTTACACAGGGCATGTCACGTGTCGTAAATGGATAACTATCGTCTACCAAAGAAATTACGGTTAGATTAACCTCCAATAGTCGAACTGCTTAGCACTAGTGGCCTACAAAATTGCCTGGAAAACAAAATTGTTGGAAAAACAAACATAACAGCATAAAATTTTCAATGCTACTCAACTTATTTCGAAAGAAAAAATACTGAACCAATGTTCACGTGAAGATACTAGATTTTTAATAATGATAATAATATAACAAATGAGAAAAAAAAATTAAAAAGCGTATCTGAGGAGAACAAGAAAATAACTCAATACCAAACTATATAACAGAAATTTTATCTAAGGGATAAATACCCGGGTTGTCCTCCTTGTAAGATACTCGGGACCATTCTTAAAGTTGACCAGAGAAGTTCTACAAATGGATCAGAGTACAAGAAAACTCATGACGATGCATAAGGCCTTACACCCTAGAGATGACGTGGACAGACTGTATGTGTCAAGAAAAATAGGAGGAAGAGGACTCGCCAGCATTCAAAATAGCGTTGATACATCGATACAAAAGCGCTAATGAAAACTGATTACAAGCACCGGGAACAATACAGACAACACAAGAGTCAAATAAGCAAGAAAAACTATGAAACAAAAATCGGAAGAAAAACAACTCAATGGACATTTCAAGCAACAAACAAGTGAAATCTCACACTAGAAAATTTGGACATGACTAAGAAAAGGAAATCTTAAGAGAGAAATTGAATCTCTTCTGATATCAGCACAAAATAACGCCATAAGGATCAACTACGTTAAAGCAAAAATAGAAAGACGCAATAAAACAGCAGATGTTGGATATATAGTGATAGAGACGAAACGATCAATTTCATAATATGTGAATGCAGCAAATTAGTGTGAAAAGAGTATAAGACTAGACTCGACTCAGTGGGGAAGGTGATCCACCAGAAAATGTGCTAGAAATTGAAATTTGACGAGACGAACAAGGGATATATGCTCAACCCAGAATCCGTACTGGAGAATTAGACGTACAAAATTCTCTGGGATTTTATAATACAAACTGATCACTTTATCTCGGCTTGACGACAAGACGTTGTGATAGTCAACAAAAAGAAGAAAACCTGCTGAGTTGTGGGCTTTGTGGTTCCGGCGTACCACAGGGTAAAACTGAAAGAAAGCGAAAAGAGATATAAATACCTAGACCTTGTGAGAGAACTGAAAAAATACGAAACATGAAGGTGACGTTTATGCCAATTGTAATTGGCGTGATCAAATGATAATAATATAATACCAAGAATATATATATATATATATATATATATATATATATATATATATACGTGGTGCCTTCAATAAGTTTCCAGACTTTTTGTACAGGCATTTAAAATTGTCGAAGACTCTTGAGAATTCAGTATGCTATTGCTATACATCTTATGAGATGACTGACCAATTTTTATGATTTCAAGTTCAAATGAACAGCTACAGTAGCAATTGGAATACACCCTACTAAAGCCTGATTGTCACAGCTGGGAATTTCAAAAATTCAATCTAGACGTGACGACATTTTAGAAGAAGGATATGCAATAAAATTCTGTTTTAAACTTGAAAAAAATGCTGCCACAGAAAAGTATGGAATGCTTCAGACTGCTTTTCGACCATCTTGCATGAATCGAGCATCAGTCTTTGAGTGGCATCAGAGGAAGGCAGGGAGTTTGTGAGGGATGATGAGAGGTGTGGGAGGAGTAAGGAAGTCAATACACTAGAGTTGATTGGCCAAAGGGTTAGGGTTAGGGTTACTATGTTGAGGTTTTAAGGGAGCTCAGGAAGAGATTCGGTCGGAAGAAGCCAGCACCCTTCAAATCTAGTCAGTGGCATTTCCACCAGGACAATGCACTAGTCCCCAACTCCATCCTTGTCACAGACTATTTGACCAAGATGGGCATCAAGACAGTTCCTCAGCCTCCCTATAGTCCAGACCTGGCTCCCAGTGACATTTGGTTATTCCCTAAGCTCAGAGGCTGTCGTTATGAGACAATTGAGGAAATGAAAGAAGCTGTAACGAAGGTCATTGACACGCTCACACAAGAGGACTTCCATGGGACCTTCCAGAAGTTGTTGGAACGGTAGAACAAGTGCTTTGCAGCCGGAGGAGGTTACTTCGAAGGGAACTTGAGTTTCATGTGTGTACTATCAATAAAAGTGCCCATTCGGAAAAAGTCTGGAAACTTATTTAATGATCCTCGTATATATATATATATATATATATATATACACACATTATTTTAACACTTCCTTGCTGTCACTCTGACAAGACATTTCTCGCCTACATTTGTTTCTTAAAACAACTGAAGGCCTACAGTAAAAACAGAATGACGCTGTAGACCTTCCTCTGTGAAGACAAACCTAACAATATCTGTTGTCCATTCAGCTAGGGCCATAGAATACAACGACTGAACCTCTTCAGAGGGGTAAGACCACCCTCAACGAGTGTCCTGGATATGGCACTAGACAATCTGATGCTGAACCTTTGGGAAACTCGGAGCACCCCTTCATTGCCATCACTCCCAGGTCCACTCTGGCCCAGAGTAGTCGCACCTGATAGGGTCCTATCTATGGGTTAAATAGAACTAAAATGCGTACTTGTGCAAAACTGAATTATTTGAAATATAGCTGTTTTTGATATTGAAACTGTACTTACGCAAAACTGAATTGTTTGAAATAGAACTATCTTGACATTTAACTGTATAAACAAAATCTACTAAACTGAATTGTTTGAATTAGAACTGTTTGACTAAACTGAATGGCTTGAACTGGAAATATTTTTGACAATTGAACAGTGTACTCATGCTAAACTGAATTGTTTAAAAGGAACTGATTATATTTATAAAAATGGATTTGGCATTAAAAAAACCTACAAAAGTTGATATGCCATAAAACCCAAAGAACCAACCAACAATATCTGTGCGCGAGTTTATATAATTAAAAACTATGGACTTTGTGAGAACGTAATTTTTGAACCAAACAAATTCTAATAAGACTGATTTCTTTACCGTGTGATTAGAAACTTTCCATTGATATATATATATATATATATATCATATGAGAAGATGATATGATTAATAGAGAACCAGATCTTATTTAAATATCTATATCAAATATAAAACTATTCACAGATGAATTAATTATAATTCTTTAAGGAATGGTATTTTAAAATAAAAACAATAATATTATAGAGCAATTCTGAGAATCAAGAAAACAGACGGAATCTGTCTGTTTGAGATGAGTTATTTGTATTTATATTATCTTCACAATTTAGGCTCTTGCCTCATCTTGCTTGTTATATAGAAGGTTGCAAAAAAAAAAAAAACATTTAAAGAAGGCCGTAGGGTACTGTAGCCAAAACATTGTGAGTATAACAACCAAGATGATGACAATTTGTAAATAAGAAAATAGATGCTTTAAAAACCTTTAAACACTGAAATGGGTGGAGTTCTAAAATACCAATGAAAACTTTTTGTTCAAAAGTTGTTCTACATAAATACATATGCACACACGCAGGAGAACCCAGACGCACCTACTCTCCCCCTTTTCTTCTCTTTTGTCCTCACAGACATACCCAATATTATATATATATATATATATATATATATATATAGAGAGAGAGAGAGAGAAAGAAAGAAATATAAAGGCAAACATGAACCTGTTTACTTATTCGCCCACAAATCTACGAGTTAACCCATGTTTGTGGGAATAAAGAAGTAGTTGCTCATTTACTTATATACACAGAATAAAACGCATAATTATATATAAGTAGCAATATGTAAGTAAAATATAAACATTTGTGCATCTTTTACAAACTTATACAATATTTCAAGTGAAAGCACGCACGCACGCACGAATACATATAAATACACATACCATTTCTTTCAATCTGTTCCTATTTAACTTTTTTTTTGTTTATATATATTAAACTGCTTGCTTGGAGGTTGAACTATGAACTTCACCATAAATTGGTACCAAGTGTGATGGGTTATGAATCAGAGAAGACAATACAATAATGTAAGTGACCAAGTTAAGACTTAAGGAATGCAAGCAAAATAGAACGTTGTATACTGGTAAATCATTTTTATCTCCCTCGACAGTTTGTTCTCTCTCTCGCTCGCTCGCTCACTCGCTCGGTCATACTTAATGCGTATGTATAACATTTTCTAATTAAGGGATATAAGTATACAAACTTTACAATGATAATATTTAAGATAGTATTTTCTTTCATATAATCTTTTAACCATTGTTAAGAAAGCAAATTTTATATCCTTTTAAATCATGAATGCTTTGATGCGAATCATCTTAATTCACTTCCGTTTAATATTTTGTCACAACTATCGTCGTTACTTGAAATTATTTTTTGCTCTTTATTTGTTGGTATGGTGGGATGAGGTATTTATATTATTAAAATTTTATCAGTGGGTAGAACGAACGTCGAACAACTTAATCCCAGATTTTGACGATTTAAAAAGAGCTGATTATAAAACCATAAAAATCTTCATCACCGCTGGTGACAAGGGGAAATGTAAGAAAAAAATTCCCTTCCTTAGAAAACAGGTGACAACACATCCATTGCATTAAATAGGTAAGAACGAACCCATTACATTAAACAGGTAAAAACACATCCATTGTATCAAATAGGTAGGAACACACCCATTGCACTAAATAGGTAAGAATACACACATTACATTAAATAGGTAAAAACACACTCATTGCATTAAACAGGTAAGAACACATCCATTACATTAAAAAGGTAAGAACACACCCATTGCATTAAAAAAGTAAGAACACACCCATTACATTAAATAAGTAAGAACACACCCATTGTATTAAATAGGTGAGAACACATCCATTGTATTAAATAGGTGAGAACACACCCATTACATTAAATAGGTAAGAACACACCCCTTACATTAAACAGGTAAGAACACATCTATTGGATTAAACAGGTAAGATCACACCCATTGCATTAAATAGGTAAGAATACACACATTACATAAAGTAGGTAAGAACACACCCATTGCATTGAATAAGTAAGAATACAGCCATTGAATTAAATAGGTAAGAATACACCCATTGCATTAAATAGCTAAGAACACATCCATTGCATTAAACAGTTAAGATCACATCCATTGCATTAAATAGGCAAGAACACACCCATTATATTAAATAGGTAAGGACACATCCATTGCATTAAATTGGTAAGAACACATCCATTGCATTAAATAGGTAAGAATACCCCCATTGTATTAAACAGGTAAGAACACATCCCCTGCATTAAACAGGTATGAACACATCTACTGCATTAAACAGGTAAGAACATATCCTCTGAATTAAAACGAATAATGGTTGAAGTTTTGAGAAATGATATGCAAAAACGAATGACCATTTGACATAATTTGTTCAGACGTACTTATTTAGATCAATAGTTAAACACGGAATAGAGAACATATATCTGAAAATAGTGGCGATCGGATGTATCGAAATAAAAGAATTATAGTTAGTAAATATTATTTATAAATATTGAATAAAATTGTGCTATTCTATGCCATATGATTGAGCATGGATTTTCAACATGAAATCATCAAATATATTAACAGATAAATCAGTCTATGTTGAAAACAGTAGCACACACACACACACACACACACACACACACAAACACACACACACACACACACACACATATATATATATATATATATACATAACAACGGTATATGGTTGTTGCTTTTTCACTTGATGGGTTTGTGGCTGACCAAATACGGTATAATTTGGAGAGTGCTCAATATCTGTGATAGAGATATTATATAATATAATAATAAATGTATATTAGTTTTTATATGTATTTAATAACATGGATGTTTATCTGCGATCACTTGTTTCATGCTGTCTTTATACGAAAATTATCAGATAGAAAAAAATAATATATATTTATTTATTGTTATATTATACATAGATAGATAGATGGAGAGAGAGAAAGAGAGAGAGAGAGAGAGAAGAGAGAGAGAGAGAGAGAGAGAGAGAGAGAGAGAGATACATATACATACATAGGTGTAGTTTAGTTTGGTTGTTCAATGATACATTAACCTTCGTGCGTTGATGCTAAAGCCATCCTTTTCAAAATACACCAGTAATACAATTTAACTCAAAGCTGGGAGGATAAAAAGGTTCATATATTTCCCTGGGGTATTAATCCAGAAGTAAACTTAACAAGCGACGAGAGTTTAAACTTGCTTACTACGATGTTGCATTAGAGCACACAAACATACACAGGGAAATATATATATATATATATATATATATATATATATATATATATATATATATATATATACACAGATACACCTACATAAATATATACATATACAAATATCTATCTATCTATCTATCTATCTGCATGTATATACGCACAAATATGTACGAGGTTCGTTAAATAAGTTTCCAGACTTTTTTCGTAAGGGCACTTTTATTGATAGTACACACATGAAACTCTAGTACCCTTCGAAGTAATCTCCTCCAGTTGCAATGCGCTTGTTGTACAGTTCCAACAACTTCTGGAAGGTCCCATGGAAGTCCTCTTGTGTGAGCGTGTCAATGACCTTCGTTACAGCTTCTTTCATCTCCTCAGTTATCTCATAACGACAGCCTCTGAGCTTAGGGAATAACCAAAAGTCACAGGGACCAACGTCTGGACTATAGGGAGGCTGAGGAACTGTCTTGATGCCCATCTTGGTCAAATAGTCTGTGAAAAGGATGGAGTTGGGGACTGCTGCATTGTCCTGTTGGAAATGCCACTAACCAGATTTGAAGAGTGCTGGCTTCTTCCGACCGAATCTCTTTCTGAACTCACTTAAAACCTCAACATAGCAATCCTAACCCTAACCCTTTGGCCAATCAACTCTAGTGTATTGACTTCCTTACTCCTGCCACACCCCTCACCTTCCTTCACAGACTGCCTTGTAATATAATGGCGGAAGGATTTCGCTTTATATATCTTGCCTTTGGGTTTAGTTAGGCTGAGAACCTTTCGGCTCAATGCATGGGTTAGTTCGGTGCAAACATGAGCGCAGGTGATCACACGCGCGCGGAGCGGACGTGTCATTCAGAGATGTCACAATAGAAACCCCAGATAGGAAACGGAGCTGGGGAGTGTAAATGATGTCATGCATCGGAAGCATGTGCGGAGGATTTGGAGGATTTGAGAAAAGTCAGTTAGTTGAGTTCCTGCGTCCGAACGGAGGAGTTGAGTTTTTGCCGTCCGAAGAAGAAGGTTGACTTTCGGAGCTCGCCGAGGCCTTGCGGCGGGTGCCGCACGTGGTTTAAGGCAGATGGAAAAGTCGTGATAGAAAGATTGTGCCTCTCTCTTCCACATGTCGAAAAACCTTTTAACTCAAAGGTAATAAAAAGTTTCGTACCTGAACCAAGAAGTCGTAAGTGTTTTTTGTGTTTCAGGATTCCTATGATATCTATATATGAGTTATAAACATTCTATGAACATTTCACATATTCCTGTATGGCTATGTAACAGCCTGCCTTCCTTCAAAAACTGATGCTCGATTCATGTAAGATGCTCCAAAAGCAGGCTGAGGCATTCCATACGTTTCTGTGGCATTTTTTCCAAGTTTAAAACACAATTTTATTGCATATCGTTCTTCTCCACGTACCTGATTGCATTTTTGAAATTCACCAGCTGTGAAAATCAGGCTTTAGTAGGGTATATTCCAATTCCTGCTGTAGCTATTCATTTGAACCTAAAATCATAAGAATTGGCCAGTCATCTCATAAGATGTATAGCTATAACATAGTGAATTTTTTTCTGGCGAGCAAATCGTCAGTGTTCGAAATAGGATTTCAAATGCTGATTTTTCTAGAAGGTCGACTCTCTTCGAATAAAAGATGGGAGCAAAAAGTTTCCTCTCTCTCTCTCATTCTCCTCCTACTTGATTTTGTATCGGACTAGGTGTATCATTTAATAATTATCAATAATTTATTTTTCATTTAAGGAATATATCATGAATTAAATTTAGACAAAAGTCAACGTTAGGTAAATTCTTAAGAGCGACGATTACCAGTAAGTTTTCATCTCTCGGATTTTACATAATCAGATCCACCATAGAGTTCTAAAATCAGTAGAAACTATGGAAATAAAAACGATTCTAATACGCAACCTACTTTTAAAAAAGAGAAGAAAATAGGAACAATCTTTCTTGAGAGATTGTCGTAATAATAAAATTCTCTGAACATATCCTATTACATAGAGTAGTCATTTATTTGAATATTATGAATAATATCCTAATCCTTCGTATTTTACCACGGCTTATACCGGATATGTTTGTGAATATGTCTCCTTCAGTATTACCCTGTCCTTGTCCTGATATTATCTGTATTTCTTTTCACACAGGAACAGTTGTTGAATACAGACATTTGTCTGCTTCTTCTTTGAAACTGTTTGGTCCCCTGGGACGATATAAAATTCATATGACTTCAATTGAACTTGAAGGTCACGTCATAATTTCAAAAAGTTTCGCTGGTTTTACCGGTTAGTTGTTTTGGCATATACAGGTGATGATCTTTTAAATTTGCTTAAGACTAGTTGTATATAAATATTTACAATATTAAAAGGTAAAACTTCACAACAACATATAAATGCATACAAAAAACGCAGTACGCAATCATTAAAAGTATAAAAGTAATTCGGATGAATATACATCTTTATATTGTGCATAAAAATGCTGTAGATGTTGATATAAAAAGTTGTTTATTCGTGTTTCTGATACATTCTGTTTCTTGCTGTCGCTGTGAATTGATGACTTGAGTGAGTTGCCATGAAAAGTAACTAGAACTGGAAAAATGAAAGATCAAATTAGACAAAATTATTAATAAATATGATTGACAGAGTTTAATAAAAAATACCAAGTTAGCTTTTTAAAATCGGAAGTGGTCTACACAAGAGGTCTACGACTTTGAACCCCCAGACCCTAATGCGATACATTGGCTACACACTAACACTTTGAAATTTTCTTCTTTTAATTAATTATATTCAAAATCTACTTATAAATGGATAAGATAACAAATTCTAAATTCTATAACATTTAGTGTCTCTTTTTAAACTGCTATTTTAAATTCAAGATAAACACAAGATTAAAAAAAAAGAATTTTTTTCGATGTTTTTTTTTCTAATAAAACAAACATAACAAAGAATAATCTAATGCTCCCACTTAATTAAGATAAACTGGTGACATTTATTTCATACTGTACAAATTATCTTACTTGTAAATCTACGTTTTTAAGTCTTATCAATTTAAGTCAAACAAGATCTGCTGCTCTTGCCCGCTATCATCCTTTTAAGATGCATGTATATATATATATATGTATATATATATATATATATATATATGTGTGTGTGTGTGTGTGTGTGTGCGCGTGCGCGTGCGTGCGTATGTGAGAGTGTGTGAGTGTGTGATATACTTACCATATGATAATACTGATTTACTATTTTTTAAACATATTACCAAATACATGCGGTGACTAAGTGTATATCTTTCATGCTCTGGCGATTTTTATCATATTTGATGTAGTTTTGTCGGTTGCAAACCACGACAGGTGGTGATTTTATTAGTAATACGATATTTTCCACATACCACACATACAAACACGTACTTCCTTTCACGATGTCACAGCGCACGCACACATAAATTCTTATATGTATTTACGGAGGCAATATATAGATACTAACAGATACACCCATAAATAGATAGCTACAATTTTAATTTGTTAAAATGAAATAACCATATGCATCTATACTTAATAAAATACCAATCAGAAGAATCTTTAGCTTCAGAAAATCTTTAAGACAATTACACTTTCCACTAGTTACGGTGAATTGCAAGTTTAAATTGACATAGTGAAGTTTATTTCACTGACTAACACACACCTTGTAAGACACCTCAAGAATATACAAACTGAATAAACAGTAACCTGTACTTTTCAAATTGAATAAACAGAAACCTGTACTTTTCAAACTGAATAAACAGAAACCTGTACTTTTCAAACTGAATAAACAGTAACCGGTACTTTTCAAACGGAATAAACAGAAACCTGTGCTTTTAAAACTGAATTAACAGAAACCTGTACTTTTCAAACTGAATAATCAGAAATCTGTACTTATCTGACTAAAACATTATCTCTTTTGCCATTTCAAATAAACTAGGAATATTTTTCAACCTTATTGAATAGCTGCACATGTATTTTACACGCACGAACACATCTATCAGTAAATGCCCTTGTTGTAAAACCATCAACAGACTAAATGCTCAATAAAATGAAATTTGACGTGACCACGAATTTATTTTGAATGGTAGCTGTAGGTCTATCAGTGCCTTTGGTGTAAACAATCATTTTTTCTCTATCAATGCTTCTTCTATTAAGATTGTGTCTATTGTGTCCATAAAACCATTGTTTACTACCGACCTCATATCACAAACCCATTCAGTTGTCAAATTATTCAATGTATTTTTAAGTACTTTTACTATCAAATTTCTTGCACATCGCTCAATTTTTTTAAAAAGTCTAATCATCTTGTAAAAATTAACAATAACTTCAAACATTTTTATTCAACTATTTTTTAACATTTCTGTTAAGAGCGTCGTCTCTTCTGCGACGAAGAATATGTGCATATGAAATGAAATCCTTATATTGTGGTCGTGTTTGCGAAAGCTAGACGACTTATACAATTTCGAAAATATTTAGTGTGTATCAAATGAAGGTTGCTGGAAAAAAACAGTAGTTATCAAATGGTGTTGAAATGTTTATACAAAGTTAGGCTTTTAATTCCAACTAATTGTCTCAAGGCCATTAAAACACAAAAGGGGAATGAATATATATATATATATATATGATTGTATAATTCGTTGGTAATCGTTCTTTGATGTATGTTTCGTTGAAGATAACTTAGAAGGAAGGCTTTGCAAGTTTTCTATTTAGCTTTGCTTGTGCATGTAGAAGCAAAATGTTTTCAAAACCGTGAATATAAAGAAAATGAAACTGGCTCATGAATTATCCGAAAGCGCTAGGAAGGAGCATTCTTTCGAACAACCCTTTCATACGTCTGTCTTGAAAGGATTTAAACTTGTACGTATATAAGAAAATCTAAAAGAAAACTTACCACATGATCCTTACTACTCATCTTCAACGAAAAACTCTCTTTCTCTCTCTCTCTCTCTCTCTCTCTCTCACACACACACACACATATATATACGTAATAAGTGAATATATATTAGTTTTTATACATATTTAATAGCATACTATTAAATATATATAAAAACTAATAGAGATTTACTTATTATTGTTATATGATAGCTCTATCACAGATATTGAGCAATTTTCAAATTATATCGCATTTAGTTTGCCACAAACCCACGCTGTGATAATGACAACCAATACTGTTATATCATTATCATCATCATCATCTTGTGCCGCTTGCACGGATATCCTTGACCCACTCTCGCCATTTCTTCCTATCGTTCATCGCCTCCGGCAGATCTTCAGGGCCACATCCGGTATCGTCACAGAGCTGCTGTATGTATGTTCAGGCTGGTCGTCCTGCTTTTGCTCGGCCATATGTGGGGGTCCATAGGAGTACATCACTTATGAGCTCGTCTCTGCTTCTCCAGCAGTGTCCTGCGTGTCTGGTTCGTCTAACTTGGATAGTTTTCGTGATGGGAGGCAGGTGGCCGTATAGCTGGTGCTTTGTGGGGTGTTGCCGCCAGGACTTGTTCAATATTGCTCGCAACATTCTTGTGTAATTGCCGTCTAGCTTCTTCTCGAGCCGTTTTGTTAGCGTTCAAGTGGTGCATCCATTCAGCAGTATCGACACGACCGCTGCCTGGATGTCTTTTTCTATTGATGAGACACTGCTTCCTAGGTAGGTAAATTTGTCTACCAGTTTCAGAGTGGTTCCCTCTAGTGTGGAGATGTCGCCTGCTTGATTAAAGTAAATATATTGTTTTTGGTGCATTGACATGGAGGCCAATGCCTGCGGCGGCTCTTTCCAAACTATTCAGTAGTGTTTCGGGTTGGTTGGGTGTATTTGCCAGTATCGCTATGTCATCGACGTATATACATATATATATATATATATATATATATATATATATATATATATATATAAATTGGCCATAACGCTGCGAAAGCAACCAAAATATTTGTTGTCCGAAAAGTGAATGTTCAGTTAATCAACTTATCAGCCAGTTCTAAAAAGTTCACTCGGATTGCAAAAACCTTGACGATCGGTCAAAGTCACGTAGGCCAAAAATCGTGAATTACAAAGCTGTATTCCCGGCTACAGAGATAAATGAAGCGAGTATTAATTGAAGAGTATCATACAAGCTTGGCACAGTCCAATGCGATTCGTCACCTTCACAACTAAAGCAAAAGCATTCAGAGGCTGCCTAATTTTATCTCACATCTCCAAAATATTGCAAACCTTTTGACTCTTCGTAATATATATATATATATATATATATATATATATATATATATGATGCAATTAGAAGAAAACTCGAACCTGGTTAATTTGTCATGATAAATTTATTTTGGCGAAGAATATCATTATACTTTTCATCTCATCAGATGAATTCACACGTTTAATTTGAGGTTGAAAAACAGCAAATATGGATTACAATCTATATATGTATGGGGGAAAAAGAAAAAGGAAGAAAAAACTATATAAATTTAAATTCTCAGGCGAAAGTAAAGGTGGGGGTAAAAACAATAAAGTATTAGAAAAAATAAGAATCCAGGAAAAGGGTGTTCCTGTAATCTAAACCATCCTAATTTGAACATATGCTAGATTTTTCGTAGCAGGTGGAATCTTACGAATAAATAAACTTGTAAACTAAACGATAATCTTCATATATTTTTCAGTTTACTCTTTTTATATATGTTATATCCCTCGGCGATTGGGGCCATCATACTCCTCCTCCTCCTCCTAAAAAATTATGGTAGCTACAAGGTGTCTTTAATTAACACAAAAATGGTCAAAGGGAATTAATTACTACAGTAATATAAAAAACCCTACTTGTGAATTAATATCTAAAGTTCCAAGAACCTCTTTCTCTACATAAATTCCTCCGTCATATAATACTAATAATCACTGAAATAAATGTTATTATTTCCCATAAAAATCATCCAAAATCAATATTCTTGTTTTTATCTACAGTAGGAGCCTCGGTGGCCCCCAGTCAGGATAATTTAAATTTACTTTTATGTCTACATTTAAACACAAGTTCGTTACGTTCATTAAGTAATAGTCTGCGATCTTTAAAATTAATCATATGTTATGGCTCTGGGAAAGGGTCACAAAGAGAACAGAAGACCACGGGTATAGTGTAGACATATATTTACAAGAACAAAGGTTGGTTACAAGAACATAGGACTGTAAAGTAGTTCGCATAACCACTCAGGGGCGAGGTTCGCTTTCGGATCTTGTTTGACTTCATATTGCTACGTCTTCCGGTATTTATGGAGAGTAGTTGAGTCCATTAGTAAGTGATTCCGCCACAACACCCACCTCCCAAATTGATTACTCCGGCAGTGAAATCAGTATCTCTTTCTCTTTAAGCAGACCAAAAGAGGGTCCGTGAATTTCCTTTTCCAACCAGCGCGTTGTGGTTCTGGCATGGTTAGGGGAGGTTTGATATCAAATGTGTCGTAGACGGTGTCAATTGTCTTTGCTTCCTCCTGCGGCAGATTCACTAGGTCCTCGGGGGTGCATTTCCTGATTTGGTTGAGGTGTCTCTTATGCTCGAATTTTGGGCCCTGGATAATGTATGTGACATTACCGATTCTTTGAGTTATCTTTCCCAGTTCCTAAAAGGAAACGTTTTTTCTGAAGTATTTGAAGTAGACTTTGTCACCTTGTTTAATTTGGTAGGTTTCGCTGAATTCCTTGAACTCTGACGAAGTGAACTGGGTGGCATTGTCACTAACCAGACAATCCACAACACCAAAGCGGGCAAACAATTCATGTAGGAAATTAATGGTTGTTGCTGTGGTAGGTTTCCTACATCTTAGGACCTCAGGCCATTTAGTGTCTACCACTATTAAATTATAAAAATCCCCTATTGGTCCAGCGTAATCTATGGACTACAGTTCTGATTTAGGCTAGGGTTTGTGAATAATCCTATTTACCAACCCCTCCGCTCGGGCAGGATATGACAAAAGGTCAATTTTTAAGCGGAGTTTAACAGGTTTGAATTCAGAGTTTTCTTTCTCCTAGACTAGTTGCCTCACCAAGGCTGAAGAACCTAGTCTGTCCTACTATTTACCCATAGCTGGAGGGAGAACAATTGGATTCATACCTTTCCCAAGGGTATTAGTGCTATGTGAAATGCAATCAGTCAGGTCCAGGATTTGAACTCGTGTCGCCGTGTTCATATCCTGCGACAATAACCATTACACCACGAGCACCTCCAGGGTTTGTGAATAATGGGCGGTGCCTTTACAGCTAAGGCACAACCTTTACATGTTTTAACCATATTGGTGATACTGGTACACAC